>CM077000.1:27699590-28442936 GCA_039090855.1 Macrothele yani
GGGTTACAACAGCGGTATGCGGTCGAGCGTTATCCTGTTGGAAAACACCTCCTGGAATGCTGTTCATGAATGCCTCACAACAGGTTAAATCACCAGACCGACGTACAACTGTGCCGTCAGAGTGCGTGGGATAACCACGAGAGTGCTCGTGCTCTCATAGGAAATTGCTCCCCAGACCATAACTCCAGGTGTAGGTCCAGTGTGTGTCGGCCGCAGACAGGTTGGTTGCAGGCGCTCACCTGGCCTCCTTCTAACCAGCACACGGCCATCACTGGCACCCAGGCAAAATCGGCTTTCATCAGAAAACACAACAGATCTCCACTCCGTCCTCCAATGAGCTCTAGCTTGACACCACTGACGTCGCAAACGGCAGTGGTTTGGAGTAAGTGGAATGCACGCTACAGGGCGTCTGGCTCGGAGCTGACCTTCAAGTAACCAATATGTAACAGTTCGTTGTGTCACTGTGGTGGCAACTTTAGCTCGAATTGCTGCCGCAGACGCGGTACGAGGCGTCACGGCCATACGCCGTACACGGCGGTCTTCCCTCTCAGTAGTGCCACGTGGCCGGCCGGAACCCGGTCTTCTTGAGGCAGTACCTTCTCTTGACCACCGCTGCCAACAATCATGCACAGTGGCTACATTCCTGCCAAGTCGTTCTGCAATATTGCGGAACGAAAATCCACCTTCTCGTAGCCCTATTACACGACCTCGTTCAAACTCCGTGAGCTGTTGATAATGGCTTCATCGTCTTCTTAAAGGCATTCTTGACTAACATCAACACCCTACGTCGAATCTCAACGGTAACTAACGCTCACGAACGTTACAGCGCGTATTTACAGCAAACCTTCTTTGCATGTTCCGAGGGGCGCTACTAGCGTTACACGTATGCGCCGAGCGCGAAATTTGCATAGATGTCATCTTACAGATGTACTCTCACCGCCTACCAACTGTCGTTTATCTAACACAAACCCTTCTTGGTGTTGGGATTTTTTTTCCGTCAGTGTAGTTCCTCACTCAAAAACCGTAACTTTGGTTTTTCCCCTGTTTGCAGCAAGTTTGAATTTTATACGACGCCCCGATTGCGCAGTGGTCTAAGCGCTGGCTTAGGACCATTCGTCCGAAAAGGGTCCGTATTCGAATCCCGGTGTTGCATGGATATTGTGTTTGTCTCATGGCAGCGGCTCTCATCCTTCCCTGGAACCAGTGGACCTAAGTTAGGGACAGGCGAGGGGGACTACTTATAACCCACTGAGTTGCTCATGGTGATCGTAAAACCTTCAATCATAATAAAAAAAGGATTTCATTCGTGCATCCGGGACAACATACTCTGCAACACACTTTTGATCTCCGCCAACAGGATTGTGTCATCACCATAGAGCAACACACGGATATTACCAAGACATAAACCAGGGTTATCCATTTTGGCATTACGCATGCAAGCATCCATAAATACATTAAACTACCAGAGTGACATTACACAACCTTGTATGCCTGCTGCAACAATGGAAAACAATTTGATAAAACACATTCACTCGAGCGCATGCTCTACTGCAAGCGCACATGGCTTTCACACTACTAAGTAGATTTGCAGGAATACCATATGTATTCAGTACCATCCACAGAACAGTTGCTCACGTTGGTCATTAAACACCCGAACAGAAAACAACAACAACAACAAAAAAAAAACATCCAGGAGCTACGCAGGCCAGTCAAGTTCACTCACACCATATCATCAGCCCATTCCTACAAGTGACCTCGCTTTGTGGACAGGGACATTGTACTGATTATATAACAAAGGACTTTCACCGAGTTGTTACCATAATGTTGGCAGCCCACAGTTGTGGAGAATATCATGATAAACTGCAAGGTGAAGATTCCCGGGGAACGGAACTAAGGGATCTATCCAAAATCTGAGAACATCATGACTCCTCCACCAAACTTAACATTCCCGGACAATGGAACTAGAGGGTCCACCCCAAACCGTGAAAAACAGCCCCAGAACATGATTCCTCCTCCAACAAACTTAAGATTCCAGGGCAATCAAACTAGAAGTTTCTATCCCAAATCGTGAATAACAGCCCTAGAGTATGATGGCTCCTCCAATGAACTTTAGTATTCCCGAGCAATGGAACTGGTGAGTCCATCCCAAACTGTGAGAAACAGCCCCAGAGCAGGATACCTCCTCCACCAAACGTGAGATTTCCATGCAATGGAACTAGACCGTCCATCCCAAACCGTGAATAACAGCCCCAGAGCGTAATGCCTCCTCCAACAAACTTAAGATTCCTGGACAAGGGAACTAGAGGGTCCATCCCAAACCGTTAAAAACAGCACTAGAGCATGATGCCTCCTCCAACAAACTTAAGATTCCCGAACAATGGAAACTAGAAACTCCATCCCAAACCGCGAAAAACAGCCCTAGAACAGGATGCCTCCTCTACCAAACTTTAGATTCCCAGGCAATGGAACTAGAGGGTCCATCCCAAGCCGTTAAAAAACACTAGAGCATGATGCCTCCTCCAATAAACTTAAGAGTCCCGAACAATGGAACTAGAAACTCCATCCCAAACCGCGAAAAACAGCCCTACAGCAGGATGCCTCCTCCACCAAAACTTAAGATTCCCAGGCAATGGACCTAGAGGGTCCCTCCCAAAACCACGAAAAACCACCCCACAGCATGATGCCTCCACCATCAGACTTTACAGTTTTCACTACACAGTCAGACACGTGATGTTGATCTGGCATCCTCCACAACCAAAACTCGTCCATCGCTCAACCAGAGAACGAGCCAGGTTCATCACTTCACGGAAATGTGTTTCCACTGTTCCAGAGTCCACTGCAGCCGAACTTTATTCCATTAAAGTCCACGCTTGGCGTTATCTTGCTGGTTTTAGGTTTGTGTGCGAGATTGCTAGGCAGCGAAAACCACTGTCTTCAGCTCGCGTCGAATCGTTATGGTTCTGGCGTTACTTTCAGAGGCAGTTTGGAATTGAATGGAGAGTGTTGCAAGCGAATACAGGCGATTTTTTCGCGCTGTCAGCTTCAGTACTCTGCAATTCGCTCTTTCAGTTTATCTGGACTACCGGGTAGCGATTCGGTTGTTGTTGCACCAATGCGTTTTCACTTCAATACCATCACTTACAGTTGAGCAAGGCAACTGAAGTAAGGCAGAAATTTGCTGAACTGACTTGTTGGGAAGAAGGTATCCTGTAAATGTTCCACGTTGAAAATCTCAGCTCTGCCGTACGGCACATTTTACTATTTATGCTTGTTTATTATACATTGCCTGACAGAGAAAATGCCACAGCATGAAGGAATGCTCAAAAACAGACCAAACTGTACACACAGTTAGCCAAGTAGTTACTGAACAAATGGTTTAATTGTCACATACAGACTAGGCTCCAAGTGGCTCAATATACAGGATGACCCCCATTTGGGCGATACAGAGTTATATACGCTGTGACACAGAGGCAATGAGTGTCCGAATAGATTCCTGGGGTATCGTGGACCATATGGTGTTGATCTGAGTCCACGGTTCATCTTCATTTTGCGACGTTGGGAAAATACTCAATGGACGTCCAATCGTGCCCTACAGATGCTCGATGGGCAAGAGGTCAGGCGATCGTGCTGGTCACGGAAGCATCCGCACACAATGTAAAGCCTTCAGGCTGATCCGATCGGTATGCAGCCGGACGTTATCGTGTTGAAAAACGGCGTTTGGGATACCCTGCAGACACGGTAATGTCACGGGCCGTAGCACACCTCGTCAACATAGCGGCGTGCAGTCAATGGTCCCGTAATGCGTACCAGCGGTGAGCGGCTGTTGGCGCTGACAGCACCCTAGGGCACGATTCCATGTTGCCGGGCCGTGTGGCGGTCCACAGCGGCGGAGAAATTGACCCGCAGGCCACGTCGCCTCCAGACTCTCATGCGGCAATCATCCGTGGTGAGACAGAAACACGATCCGTCGCTGAACAACGCACTGTTCCATTCCGCACTCCAACCAGCTCTGGAGCGACACGACGCCAAGCGGTGACCACGATGACTCGCTGTTAAAGGCGGTCTACGCAACGGACGGCTGGACAGCAAACCAGAAACAGCCAACCAGCGCGACACTCTCCGCGTCGATAACGGAGCATCTAAGCTTCCCCGTACTCTCCTCAAAATGTCACTTCTTGTGGCCTGCGGGTCTGCTACGGCATGACGTGGGATACAGCGATCTATTTGCTCGGACGTCCGTCTTCGTGCTCTGGTGTTCCTACGACGTTGCACAGATCCTTCGTGGGACCACTGTTTCTAAATGCGATAGACAGTTGTGGCATCACGTTGCGTTTCTTCTCCAATACACCGCAAGGACCATCCGGCGGTAGGAAGGCCTACGATGGCACCTCTCGTAACTCATCCTTTTGATGAAATCGCGAATGACGATGTTTTAAGGGCATTGGCACCCCTTGTTCGTTCTCCAGACACGGTTACAGCAGAACCACTGAATTTTCGTGGCCGTGACGATGTCCCGACTGATGGCCTCACGGGCTGGTTGTCAACTTATTATATACCGCCCGCCGTCAGTGCGATTGGCCTGCAAATACAATGGAATGGATCCCGCTTCTGTGCCGTAACGTTTGACCCCATTTCGTCCATTTTTTAAAAGGTTTAGTCTCCAGGTGGTCTCCTACCACATACCAAAATTTCATCAAAATCGAACCTTTTTTACGCGAGTTACCGTGCCAAAAGGTGGACAGACAGACGGACTGACGGACGGACAAAGCTGGAGCATATACGCTTCTTCAACCTACGGTTGGAAAGCGTAAACAAGAGGAAGATAGTCTCTTTATAATAAAAGAATCAAGAAATGCATTAAAAGTAAAAGAACAACAAGTTAGTAAAATCATGCAATGCATTGATTATGATACGCTTTCCCACATACTGGAAATCATTACTCAAGTTATTACTCAAGTTATGAGGATAATGGCTGTGGAATAAATCTCACTCCTGTGCCCTGACCTTTGATCCCATTTCGATAATATTCAACAGAACTGGTTCAGTATACCTCCGAAATACCATGATAAAGTTTCGTCGTAATCGAAGCAATTTTACATAAGCTCTATGCAATATATCCCGCTTCTGTGTCCTAACCTTTGACCCCATTTCTCCCATTTTTCAATAGAATTCGTCCCCGGTCAGGTCCCTACAACATACTAACATTTCAACCAAATTGAAACATTTTTACGTACGTTATGATGCATAATGGCGATGGAAATGATTACGCTCTTATGTCCTGACCTTTGACCCCCATTTCGCCAATTTTCAATAGGGTTTGTTCCCAGGTGGTCCCCTACCACATACTAAAATTTAATCGAAATCGAAACTTTTTTACGTTAGTTATGACGCATAAGTGCAGCGGAATCGATCCCGCTCCTATGCCCTGACCTTTGACCCCATTTCGTTCACTTTCAATAGGGTTCCTTCCCAGGTGTTCCCCTACCATACACTAAAATTTCATCGAAATGGAACGATTTTTACGTGAGTTATCGTGCGGAGGAGCATACGCACAAAACGCGTGACGTAATGAGGCAGATGGTAATCGTGACCATCTTCACGCAAGAGTGTGACGTCATAAAACTTTAATAGGATCCACACACAACTCGTGACGTATCATGGCGTCGCGCCAACATCTAATGGCTCGACGCAATGCCACTACACTGAAAGCGTGGTAATTCGGGGTGGTTATTCAACCCACTAAACGAATTTTCCTAAAGTCGAGATCAAGCTAATTCGATTTCTAGTACCAGAAAACGGTAGGTTAACGACTTTCAACAAAATCCTTAGAGCCGTTTTCAAAATGAAATTTACAAATATACAAGAATTGCTCCTTTAAGGTGAACTTCCAGGAATTTTGCTTCCTCTACTTCGAATGGAAAAATTTCTGTACACATTTTCTTCCCAATTAATGCATTCCCAAGGATGAACATTTGAACATCGATTAAAATAGCTTCATTTTATATCTTGAAGAACCTAATATTTTCTACAACATAACCACAACTATGCAATCCAACATTTGTTTGTCTACTGACGTCATCAAAGAACAGGTCGCGCCACTCTTTTTTCTGGTTTCAACACCACCAAAGGAAAAGTTATTGATTTTTAATAAAATTATGGTTATGTTTTAGAAAATATTAAGTATTCAAAATATAATATAAAGTTATTTTAATCGATGTTCAAATTTTCATCCTTGGGAAAACATTAATTGTGAAGGAAATGTGTACAAAAGTTTTTCCATTGGAAATATAGGAAGCAAAATTACTTGACGTCCACCTTAATAATATGGGATAAGGGCGCTGGAATGGATCGCAATCCTATGTCCTGACCTTTGACCCCATCTGTCCCATTTTTAATAGGGTTCGTCCCCAGGTGGTCCCCTACCACATACTGAAATTTCATCGAAATAGAACCATTTTTACGCACGTTATGACGCATAAGGACAATGGGATGCATCCCACTCTCATGTCCTGACCTTTTACCCCAATTCACCCATTTTGAACAGGATTCGTCCCCAGGTGGTCCCCTACCACATAGTAAAATTTCATTGAAATCGAACCATATTTACGCAAGTTATGACGCAAAGTGCAATGGAATGGATTCTGCTCCTACGTTGTGACCTTTGACCCCATTTGTTCCATTTTCAATAGGGTTCGTCCCCAGGTGGTCCCCTGTCACATACTAAAATTACATCGAAATCGAAACATTTTTGCGCCAGTTATCGTGCGGACAGGCGGACGGACAAAGCTGGAGCATATACGCTTCTTCAACCTACGGTTGGAAAGCGTAAAAAACACATGCACCGAAGAGCTAAAACATGGTGACCAGCACGTCTTTATACAAATGGAAACAACTGCAGGTAAACGACGAACCATGTAAAGGTCATGAAACGGGAAAATAGCACCTAATACTGAGCTCTATTCATCAGGGTTACTCTTGTTCTTCAGATAGGATAGACAGCGGGGTTTGACTAGTTTGACAAAGGTCAAATTGTAATCCCCAAAAGAGTGGGTCAGAGCTTTTTACGAGACTGTAAGGCTTTTGGAGTGCTCACTCTCAGCCGTGGTTAGTACCATCAGCATTACACTTCCACCACCAGCTTGGTTTTGTCCCATGGCGCCACAATACAGTATGGTACAAAAACAAACCGGTGGTCGAAGTGTAATGCTTCGTGCAGTGTTCTTCTAGGTACATTGGGTTCAGTCTTTCATGTGCATTAAACAGTGGCTGACTGTTGATCCACAAACATTCCTGGAAGCTATTTTATGCGGCCCACTTTTGGGGGAAATTATCAAGGTGTTGGACAAACAAGTTAATAAAATCATGCAATGCATTTGTTATGATACGCTTTCCAACATACCGGGAATCATTACTCAAGTTATGAGGATAATGGCTGTAGAATAAATCTCCCTCCTGTGCCCTGACCTCTGACTCCATTTCGACGATATTCAACAGAATTGGTTCAGTATACGTCCGGAACAGCATGATGAAGTTTTGTCGCAATCGAAACCTTTTTACCTAAGTTACGACGCATAAGGGCAATTGAATGGATCCCCTCCTATGTCCTGACCTTTGACCCCATTTCACCCATTTTAAAATACGATTCCTCCCCAGGTTATCCCCTACCACATACTAAAATTTCATCGAAATCGAACCATTTTTACGCGAGTTATCATGCGGACGGACGGGCAGACAAACGGACAAAAGCTGGAGCATATGTGCTTCTTCAACCTGAGGTTGGAAAGCGTAAAAAACCGTATGTCGGCATCATCGTGTACTGTTTAGACATCTTTCAAGCTCAAATCTACAGATAATTGATTTCTTTTTTTCTTTCCTTTTTTTTTTTTTTTTTTTTTTTTTTTTTTGTATTGCTGCAATAATTAGCACCACCCATTTTCCCGGACCACAGATTCCTAGCACGCTTAAATGTAAGAACAAAATTACTTCCGTTGCTGAGAAGAAACAGACAAGGTACGTTCTCTGAAAAAGACTGCGAAGACTATTCGAATCTTATGAATTTTATTGCGATAATTGAATTCCGAATTTGCAAT
This sequence comes from Macrothele yani, assembly GCA_039090855.1. Lineage (NCBI taxonomy): Eukaryota > Metazoa > Arthropoda > Arachnida > Araneae > Macrothelidae > Macrothele > Macrothele yani. The sequence continues at coordinate 27,707,681 of CM077000.1, forward strand.
AGTTTCTTCATTTTTAGTAGAAACGGAAATTCCAAATACGCTAAAAATGAATTTCTTTTCCAAGACTTGCTCATCATTAATGAAATAATTTCGAAAAAATATTTTGAAAAAACTGAAAATTTCTAGAATTGTAAAGACTTCAGTGGAGATTTATAAAGTAAGAGAAATTAAAGAACGCGAAAATTAATTTGCGCTTAATTACTTTCAAATGGAAAAAATGTTTTTGCCGTAATTCCAGAACTGCAGTTGAAAAATTCGTGTAACTGGAAGGCACAAAATGTAGTAAGTCAGATGCAGAATCTCGTTAAAAAAAGGCATGTACATATAAACAGTAATTAATCAGATTCAGAATCTTGTTAGAAAAAGCATGTATGTATAAACAGTTCTTAAAAGAAAAGTGTTTGATCAATGCATCTATATGGTGCAGAGACGTGGACCTTAACTAAAAGAGACATACAAAGTCTGCAGACAACTCAAAGTAGCATGGAGAGGTGCATGCTTGGTGTAACCAGGAGAGATGAGAAGAGGAACTCGTGGATCCGAAAAATGACAAGAGCAGAAGACATTATTATTAGAGTTAAATCCCTGAAATGGCAATGGGCTGGACATACTGCCAGAAGAACAGACCATCGATGGACAGCCAAAATTTTAGATTGGATTCCAAAGCACAGGAAAAGACCCAGAAGAAGACCACATGGGAGATGGGTGGATGAAATTCGAAAGTATGCGGTAGTAACATGGAGGAGACTGGCACAAGACAGACCATTGTGGAGGAAATTTGGGGAGACCTTCGTCCAGCAGTGGATTGATAATGGTTGACAATGATGGTGATGATGATAATGATGATGATGATAGACAGTAGCAACCCACAAATTTTACCGTAGACGAATCTCAATGCATTATGGTACACAATGACTTTCGAGTTTCCATCCCAAACTATTGATAGCATATTTTATTAGATTGTATTTATCATTTAACAGCAAATGCGCTTGACAAAAGCGGGCTGAGCTAGAGGATATCAGACAAAAGAAATTGCTTTAAATTTGAAAGTCAAGAAAGGGGAATGGAGTGTAACAAAAACCAAGTTCGGCTCAATTTGCTGGGTTGGTTTCTTTTTTCCTTTCTTCCCTGAAGCCGTTAAAGTGGTACACTAACTTTGACGTCTTACTATATCTTGATTTTCTTCTACAAGAATATTAAAGTATCATCATTATAATTTTAAAAAATTATCAAATTCTTGCTGCATGAAGGTCTACCCAGGTTTCTTCCACAACTGAATGTCTTGAGCCACTCTCCTCCATTTTACTCCGGGATGATAAATTAAAGGCGTGCTGTCTCCGTACGATGTCATCAAACCACCATCTCCAACTGTATAATAAGAACTTTATTTACAATAAAAGATATGATTTAAAAATATTTAAAAGGGCAAGATCTTTCGGGGCTACAATAGCACCCGTCCTCAGCCCACCCCAAACAGTGCCACAGAGCACACGGAAGCGCCACAATATATAACCAGTCCCCCACGGAGACCCACAATGCATTTGTTCAAAAACACAGGTGATGCCAATTGAGGAAAACAGCAAAACAGAAAGTAATACAAATAATATAGTTGATTAATTAAGTAAGGTCCTCTTCTTCAGTAGGTTGAAGGGAAGAAGTAATTATTTTCCTCCATTGTCTAGGAACAAAAACAGATAAGTCCAAGTTGCAACAGGGAGTACCATAAGAAATTATATACAGACTCTCTGTAAAAAAGACGGTTTGTTTGTTAGCATGGAGGTACCATTGTATTAGGCCAATCGGGAAAGTAACCTCCCTGGAGAACAGCTGTAGTAAATGATGTAGAAATGGAGTCAGTTCGAAGAGCATATTTGTGTTCTGACAATCTAATGTTCAGACTTCTAAAGGTAGAACCTATGTAGTGTTTAATATCTTCGTTAGGGGCGGAGGGAAGCAGTGGGATACGATATATTCCAGCTTTATTCAAAGTTGCGACTGGATCTCTGTCGTTACGTATGGTTGAAAAAATGTTTTTGGTGCAAATTCCAAATTTAATATTGTATTTATGACATACTTTCCGCAATATGGAAACCACGGGAGGGATGAAGTCAACTTTACCAACGTATATAGGAGATACGACCTCCATTGACAGCGTCGTAAATCTTAGTCTTTGAAATTTCTGTAGGAGTTCCCGAAAGAAGCAAGCGGAATATCCAAATGATATGGCCAAGTTCTGTATAAAAGCTAGTTCGTCCTGACGTATCTTACGGGTAGAGGAATGAGTAAACTCACGTTTAATTAAAAAACGTAAGGCTGAAGCTTTATGTTCCGGGGGTGGGAAGAAACATAAGCTATAAGACAAGGTATGAAGGTCGGTTTTCTATAGACAGATAATTTGATAAGATTAGGTATCAGGTCACGAGTCAATAAGATGTCCAGAAAGGGTAAGTTACCATTTTGTTCAAGTTAAAAGCAGTAAAATTTCCGCCAGAACAGGGGAGAGAGGAGACCCCATTGGTGCCCCCTCCATTTGTTGGTAGAACTTGTCATCAAATTTGAAATAAGATCGTTTTGCAACCAATTTCAAAGCAGAAATTATTGCATCGACCTCCAATGGGGGGATTGAGTAATCAGCAAGTAATTTCCCTTCAATAATCGAGTGGACTACTTCAAGTGGAACGCTTGGAAACAGAGACACCACATCAAGTGATGCCATAGCAAATGAGTTTCTTTTGGGATGAAAAGATTTTACTCGTGTTAATGCCTGGGTAGAACTGTTAATGGATACTGATGAATTTGTAGTAAGTGGTTTTAGGTAAGTTGCTAAAGCTCTCTCCAACATATGTGTGGGGCTGGCATACCCCGAAATCAACAGTCTGAGAGAGCGGTCAGGTTTGTGGGTTTTGATTTTCCCGAGCCACTCAGGGACTCTTGTACCAACAGGAGGCTTTATTTTGGTAGAAATGGACGTAGGCAAGAGACCCCGGTTCCTGAGTTTGCTTAACTCAGCGACAGTCGCATTAGTCGGTTCAGAGCGGAGTACCCGATGTGGAATCAAAGCTATAGCTTGGTACATCTTATTGTTGTAATCTTTGCGATCTAATAAGATAATTTGCTGGGACTTGTCAGCACTGATGATTGAGAGATCCGGATTTCGAAAGGTTGTAATAATTGGTTGCGTTCATATTTTCGAAATGAAGAGGTTTTATCATAATTTGAAAGGGAGTCAGCTAAGGCATAACGAGTGATATCTTGTTCCTTTTCCGGCAAGGCTCCAATGACATTCTCCATCTCAGGTAAAGATCGAAGTTGTCGAAAGGGCATAACTGGATAGCTGAACTTAAAACCACGATTGAGGGCCGAACGTTGAATATCAGATAACACTATAGAGCTATAGTTGATGAAAGATTCTGGTAAATCACGATGAGTGGTTCTGTAGCTGAAGTTCGTGGGTTGAAACAGTTGGGGACGGGTAGAAACCAGAACAAGATATGACTTGTAAAAGGAACAAGATATCTCTCGTTATGCCTTAGCCGACTCCCTTTCAAATTATGATAAAACCTCTTCATTTCTAAAATATGAACGCAACCAAATATAACAACTTTCTCGAAACCCGAATCTCTCAATCATATGTGCTGACAAGTCCCAGCAAAATATCTTATTAGATCGCAAAGATTACAGCAATAAGATGTACCAAGCTATAGCTTTGATTCCACATCGGGTACTCAGCTCTGACCCGACTAATGCGACTGTCGCTGATTTAAGCAAACCCAGGAACCGGGATCTCTTGCCTACGTCCATTTCTACCAAAATGAAGCCACCTGTTGGTACAAGAGTCCCTGAGTTGTTCGGGAAAAACAAAACCCACAAACCTTATCGCTCCCTCAGACTGTTGATTTCGGGTTATGCAAGCCCCACCCGTATGTTGGAGAGAGCTTTAGCAACTTACCTAAAACCACTTACTGCAAATTCATCAGTATCCATTAACAGTTCTACCCAGGCACTAACACGAATAAAATCTTTTGACCCCAAGGGAAACTCATTTGTTATGGTTTCCCTTGATGTGGTGTCTCTGTTTCCAAGCGTTCCACTTGAAGTAGTCCACTCGATTATTGAAGGGAAATTACTTGCTGATTACTCAATCCCCCCATTGGAGGTCGATGCAATCATTTCTGCTTTGAAATTGGTTGCAAAACGATCTTATTTCAAATTTGAGGACAAGTTCTACCAACAAATGGAGGGGGCACCAATGGGGTCTTCTCTCTCCCCTGTTCTGGCTAAATTTTACTGCAGTCATTGGAAGATAAAGTACTGAGCCAATTCACGTATCAACCGGCACTCCTCTTAAGATACGTGGATGATATGTTGGTCTTCTGGGCTCACTCCATGTTACTTCTGAACGAATTTATAACCTGTCTTTCCAACCAATATCCTACTATCACCTTCGCTATGGAACTTGAACAAAATGGTATATTACCCTTTCTGGACATCTTATTGACTCGTGACTTGACACCTAATCTTATCAAATTATCTGTCTATAGAAAACCGACCTTCATACCTTGTCTTATACCTTATGTTTCTTCCCACCACCCGAAACATAAAGCTTCAGCCTTACGTTTTTTAATTAAACGTGCGTTTACTCATTCCTCTACCTGTAAGATACGTCAGGACGAACTAGCTTTTATACAGAACTTGGCCATACCATTTGGATATTCCGCTGCTTCTTTCGGGAACTCCTACAGAAATTTCAAAGACTAAGATTTACGTCGTTGTCAACGGAGGTCGTATCTCTTATATACGTTGGTAAAGTGGACTTCATCCCTCCCGTGGTTTCCATATTGCGGAAAGTATGTCATAAATACAATATTAAATTCGGAATTTGCACCAAAAACCTTTTTTCAACCATACGTAACGACAGAGATCCAGTCGCAACTTTGAATAAAGCTGGAATATATCGTATCCCATTGCTTCCCTCCGCCCCTAACGAAGATATTAAACACTACATAGGTTCTACCTTTAGAAGTGTGAACATTAGATTTTCAGAACACAAATATGCTCTTCGAACTGACTCCATTTCTACATCATTTACTACAGCTGTTCTCCAGGGAGGTTACTCTCCCGATTGGCCTAATACAATGGTACTTGGCCTAATACAATGGTACCTCCATGTTAACAAACAAACCGTCTTTTTTACAGAGAGTCTGTATATAATTTCTTATGGTACTCCCTGTTGCAACTTGGACTTACCTGTTTTTGTTCCTAGACAATGGAGGAAAATAATTACTTCTTCCCTTCAACCTACTGAAGAAGAGGACCTTACTTAATTAATCAACTATATTATTTGTATTACTTTCTGTTTTGCTGTTTTCCTCAATTGGCATCACCTGTGTTTTTGAACAAATGCATTGTGGGTCTCCCTGGGGGACTGGTTATATATTGCGGCGCTTCCGAGTGCTCTGTGGCACTGTTTGGGGTGGACTGAGGACGGGTGCTATTGTAGCCCCGAAAGATCTTGCCCTTTTAAATAGTTTTTAAATCATATCTTTTATTGTAAATAAAGTTCTTATTGTACAGTTAGGATGGTGGTTTGATGAAAACGTACGGAGACAGCACGCCTTTAATTTATCATGTTCCATACGTACGAATTTTTTAACAAGTATTACTCCGGTATGCTTTCGAATTTCATTCATCCATCCGTCTCCTATATGGTCTTCTTCTGGGTCTTTTCTTGCGCCTTTGTTTCCAGTCTAAAGTTTCGGATGCCCATCGGTTGTCGGTCCTTCTGGCAACATGGCCAGCCCATTGCCATTCCAGGGATTTTACTCTGATTATATTGTCTTCCAATCTTGTCATTTTCCTTATCCACGTCATTTTCCTTATCCACGAGAAATTTTAGTATGTTGTAGGAGACCACCTGGGGACAAACCGTATTGAAAATGAGCGAAATGGGGTCAAAGGTCAGCACATAGGAGCGGGATCCATCCCATCCACCTTATGCGTTATAACGTACGTAAATATGCTTTGATTGAGGCAAAACTTTCTCATATTGTTCCGGAAGTATACTTAACTGATTCGGTTGAATATAATCAAAATGGGATCAAAGGTCACGGCAAGGAGCGAGATTTATTCTACAGCCATTATCCTCATAACTTGAGTAATGATTTCTGGTATGTTGGAAAGCGTATCATAATCAATGCACTGCCTGATTTTACTCACTTATTTAGTTAAAGTCCATGTCTCTGCTCCATATGTAAGAACTGGAAGAATGCATTGATTAAACACTCTTTTTCTTTAAAGACATAATGGGCACATTGCTCTTGAAAACTGTACAGTTTTTTCGAAAGCTCTTCAGCAGAGTTTTATACGCCGATTAATTTCTTCATAAATGTGACTTTTGCTTGATATCTGTTGTACAAGGTAAAGGTTGGTATCGGTTACCTTGAGCTTTTCCCCATCAATCACAAAATCTCCATTTCTGGTAAAAGCATTGTACATCAGTTTTGTCTTCTGAAAGTCCATTTTCAGTATCCCTTCTTTATCCTTGTCAGCAAGTTCCTGGATCATAATCTGTAGCTCTGAAGTGTAATTGCAGAAATGATTACGTCATCAGCAAAACGAAGGTGAGTTAAGTAATCTCCATTAGTCTTCATCCCTTTGTTTTTCCAGTTTAATGATTGAAAGACACTCATTGAAGTACCGTATATACACTATCTACCAACAAGTAATTGGACACCTGTGATAGCAAAGGAAAACGAAGTTTATTCACCTTCAATAGTTGGTGGAGCCTCCACGAGCGGCGATTACAGCTGCGACAATCCGGGGCATACTCTCAACCAGGCGTTGTACGATGCCTAGCGGTATTTTTTCCACTCGGCTTGGTGGAGAAGACAGGTCAGTTATTTCACCGATTTCGGACGGGGGGGCACCTCTTAAGTCGACGCTCCAACTCGTCCCAGAGGTGCTGGATAGGGTTAAGGTCCGGGCTCTGCGCAGGCCAGTCCATTCGATTAACCCCATTGTCACCATACCAAGCCATGGTGGACCTCGCAACATGACAGGTGGCAGTGTCATCCTGAAAGTAACGTGGGTCCACCCCGTAAAACTGCCACAACTTAGGAAGCATATGGTCATCCAGAATGGTGCAGTAGGTATCGGCGTTGAGTCTACCAGGAATTGCAACCATGGGTCCCGTGCCATACCAAGAGAAAAAACCTCCATAGCATAATTCCACCGCCGCCGAACCTCACAGTTAGCACAATACATTCCGGCAGGAGGCGTTCTCCAGGTAGACGCCAAACCCAGACCCTGCCATCCGAACGGTAGAGGGTGAACCTTGATTCGTCGCTCCAGAGAACCTGTTTCCACTGTTCAACGGTCCACTGATCAAAGGCTTGTGGGCGACAGCACGTCCATGATAACCGAGCAGATGGGCTTCCTTAAGGATGGTATTCATGGGAAGAACACTCCCGGATGCCTGTTGAAACTCCTCGCGGACGTGGCCCATCGATTTGGTGCGGTTCTTACGAATTGCTCTGGCCAGCACCCGTCGGTCTCTAACTCCCAGTTTTGTGCGTCAGCCGTGTCGGGGCACATTCCGACAGTCACCTCTCATCTTCCACTTGCCAATCACGTAGGCCACAGTTGATTTTGGGTACTTCAACTTGCTGGATATGTCACGTACGGATCGGCCATTCCTCTGATTCCTGACGATTACACCGTTCTCGAAATTAGAGAGCTCCGAACTGCGTGACATCTTGCATGCGACTGGTTGCGTTGTTGTTTCCCACACGAATATTTAACGGCAGCGGCCATGACGTGTATCAGGACCGCAGATATCGTCGATTGCAGGAGTGTCCAAGCACTTGTTGGTAGATGGTGTATGTAATTTGTCCCCTTTTTTTAATATACAGCCCACAGTATGGAGGCCCAAAGGGAATTCTCTCGATATCCCAGCGGCCCTTTTCTCATCTGGAAGGAAACTAAGAACATCATCGCAGACCAGGTATATCCTATCATGGCAATGATATTCCTGTCTGAAAGAGTCTTCTTTTATAAGAATTAAGGTGTCATGCCAGACTGACCAGATTTTACAAGAACGGTTCTCGGAACAAGAGGAAGACTTCCACGTATTGCCTTGGTCTCCAAATTCTCCAGACATCAATCCATTCAAGCTTCTGTGGTTTGTTTTGGAGCAGAATATCCGATCTGTGAAGTTCAGCCACGGAGCTTACAAGATTTGAATGATCTGCCGGTAACATAATGGTTACCAAATACTGAAAGGTACCTTTAGAAATCTGGCAGTGTCCGTGCTTCGCCGGGTAAGAGCTGGTTTAGCGGAACGTACAATACCAAAATCATATTAGGCAGGCTGACATAATATTTTGGATTTTCGGTGTAAATGTAATTTGTAATGACTAACTGTTAAAATGTCAAATTCATCATGGTTCGAGAAGAAAAAAGACAAATTTCTTCGCGGGACCCTATAATGGATAGAGAACCTGAAAATAAAAGAACGTCATGTCATTCGAAACCAAGTGCCTATGCTCTATATTATGAAGTCGCATAGGCCTTGCGACCTTATAAATTTCAGAAGCATTACCCTTCGGGTGTGCATGTTAGTCGAAAGACTCCAGCCATCCTTTTCCTCCTGACACAGCAGGAAGCTGAATTACCTGAAGTCTTCCTAGACTCCTAAACCTAAAGGATTCACCGTTCCATTCGTCAGTATTTCTAACCGGGCTCTCTTACGAGACGAAAATAAAGTTTTGGAACATGGACCAAAATTTTGCTTCCGTTTGAGAGCGAACCCCTAATTGAGAGCATAATATCACGGATTACAGAAGACAAAAAAGACAAACTACGCTAACTGTGTTGTTCTAAGTTAAAATTGTGATACAATCCAAAACAGTCGCTCAATAATTTCAAAATTCCGAGGATGATATCAAACCTCAGAAATGTCCGCTCCGTAATGTTCACGCTAGAGAACAAATCCGACCAGATAGAGATAATGGACGCAGTGGACTATAATAATAAACTTAAGGACTTTATATCGGATTCTGGATCTATAATCTTACAAACGAACCCTCTGAATTCTTAGATTGTACAGGAGAAAAGAGTTGCAATACTAACCGCGCTTCCGGATGATCCCAAGAAAGTAGCCAAGTTACTGTCTGGTCCTCAGATCCCAAAACACTTCGGAAGAAAAGCCACAAGCCCGGCAATCCATTGAGACAGATCGTGTCCAGGAAGTCCGCACCGACGTATCATCTAAAGAAAGCATCATCCAAATTTCTAACTAATCATCTATCCAAATCGGACTTTATATCGGATTCTGGATCTATAATCTTACAAACGAACCCTCTGAATTCTTGGATTGTACAGGAGCAAAGAGTTGCCATACTAACCGCTCTTCCGGATGATCTCAAGGAAAAGTAGCCAAGTTACTGTCTGGTCCTCAGATCCCAAAACACTTCGGAAGAAAAGCCACAAGCCCGGCAATCCATTGAGACAGATCGTGTCCAGGAAGTCCGCACCGACGTATCATCTAAAGAAAGCATCATCCAAATTTCTAACTAATCATCTATCCAAATCGGACTTTATATCGGATTCTGGATCTATAATCTTACAAACGAACCCTCTGAATTCTTGGATTGTACAGGAGCAAAGAGTTGCAATACTAACCGCTCTTCCGAATGATCTCAAGAAAGTAGCCAAGTTACTGTCTGGTCCTCAGATCCCAAAACACTTCGGAAGAAAAGCCACAAGCCCGGCAATCCATTGAGACAGATCGTGTCCAGGAAGTCTGCACCGACGTATCATCTAAAGAAAGCATCATCCAAATTTCTAACTAATCATCTATCCAAATCGGACTTTATATCGGATTCTGGATCTATAATCTTACAAACGAACCCTCTGAATTCTTGGATTGTACAGGAGAAAAGAGTTGCAATACTAACCGCTCTTCCGGATGATCTCAAGAAAGTAGCCAAGTTACTGTCTGGTCCTCAGATCCCAAAACACTTCGGAAGAAAAGCCACAAGCCCGGCAATCCATTGAGACAGATCGTGTCCAGGAAGTCCGCACCGACGTATCATCTAAAGAAAGCATCATCCAAATTTCTAACTAATCATCTATCCAAATCGGACTTTATAATAACTTCTACTCTAGATTTTATAATGAAAATCAAGCAGCTCACCGTTCAGAAACGAAACATTACCGGCAGTTACGAAGTGGTTTCTCTTTACCCAACGATTCCCGTGCCGGAAGCCATCGGAACGTTGAAAGAAGCAATATCTAATAGGAGTCTTGCCTAAACATCTTCAGCTCAATAGACTTGGTCTCAAATTCCAACTATTTCAGTTTCCAGAGAAAAATCCGTAATGAGATAAATGGCACTCCGATGGGATCCTCGCTTTCAGTCGTCCTCGCGGAAGCAATACTTCACCCAGTTGAGCAATATATATTTTCCATCATCTCCCTAAGGCCTACTATCTGGCTACGATATGCGGACGACGTATTTTTTACTCCCGCTTTTCCTTGACAAAGTCAGAAATGTCACCTTACGATCAATTTCGCTAAGCAGTTTGAAGACAATGGTACCTTACTTTATCATGACGTCCTATTGAACAAATCGTATGATTACCGCCTTTGCACAGAAGTCCATTGTAAACTCACCCTGTCTCCAACCTGTTGCTCAACAGTTCATTCTGCCCTGATTCTTACAATGCAGCTTTCTTCCGTTCTGGAATAAGAAGAGCCTTCGCTGTCTCATCCGATGTTAAATCTATACAATGAAAATTAGAAAACAATCGAATTGGCCACTCAGACAGATACACCTCGAACCAGATAAACATTTTTATCGAAAAATGTTTATCCATCTGTGTTAATCCTTATGTGCCGTAACTATGCTACCTGTGCTCCATTCCCGACATAGCAAATGTTTCCTATCAACTCAAGAACGCGTTGAGGAGGATGAACTTCGGTTTCGGCATGAGGTGCCCGACATCTTTATATATCATGCTTAAGACAAATATTGACAATCCCAGCTTCTCAACAGGGCAGGTGTTTGTGCCTTCCCACTATAATATCCGAACGGTTAAAAGAGATAATACACTGAAGAACAATTGAATTAGAGATACCTGTCTAGTAACTTGTAGCACCACTTTTCGACCCTGATGACGGCGGCGATTCGTCTCGGCCTGGACTTTACAAAACACAGGAAGCGATGGGAAGCCATACGGATCCACGACCCCTGAACAAGCTCCCACAGTTTGCGAAGATTTGATGGAGGGGGGTCAGAGCCTCGTACATCTCTCTCAATGGCATCCCAGATGTGCTCGATGGGATTGAGTCAGGTGACCTAGCTGGCCAAGGAAGCAAGGTCACGTCGGTGGAGTGTTCATCCACCCATTCGGATACGATTCGGGAGCGATGGCACGGTGCATTGTCTTGTTGTCCGGATGAGGTCCCCAGTGGGATGTTGAAGACGCACAAACGGGAGCAAATGGTCGTCCAGAATATCCCGGTAACGTTAACCTGTGATGGACGATGTAACACGTACCAGGGGTCACATTTCAGTCCACGTAAACAGTCCCCAGACGAGAATGCCACCCACACCAGCTTGAAGAGTACCCTGCTGGCAAGAAAGATCCATCGCTTCATGTGGTTTGCGCCGTACTGGTATCCTGCCATCCGCATGTACCAACGTGAATCTCGACTGATCAATCCAGGCAACATTTTCCCACACGTTTAGGGTCCAGTGGCGATGTTCCCGTGCCCGAGCTAATCTTTGCACCCTGTGATGTGCGGTCAGTAGCGGTACCCTCGTGGGACGATGGCTTCTGTACCCCATAGCAAGGAGATGGTTCTGGATGGTGTGGCTGCTTACACGTTTGCGTGAACCAGCGTTAAATTGCCTAGTGATTTCTTGCACTGTGGCCCGTCTATCTGCCGTTACAATGCGAGCTAGCCGACGATGACCCCGCTCATCCACACGCTGTTGTCCAGAGCAGTTGGCCTTTGAAGGGATGGTTTAACGGATTCGATGTACTCACGGTGCACCTGCGACACATTGGCTCGTGAAAATCCCAGTGCCGGCAGGACTTCTGAGATGGAGTGACCCATTTGTCGGGCTCCGACAATTTGCCCACGATCAAATGCTCTTAGATCCTTCGTCTTACCCATACTGCGTCCGACTCTTACTGATTCCCGTCGCTTAACACCTTATATTGTCGGATCGCTGCATACGTCTTGTCGTTTCCGTTTACAGGGCCGCCCACAGCATCACATTTGCACAACGCCATTTGTCTCTAATTGAATTGCTCTTCAGTGTATATCGGAATGGCCAAGCGTTCGTTTAGAATTAGACTCAACGGACATAAGAGACACAAGAGACGGAAAACTAACCTCTGCCCTATCCAGAGAAGTCAAGTTAAAATCCGCTGACACTATGTGGGATGATATCAAGAAATTAGCTTCCTACTCCATGCCTAAATCTACTGCCTTTCTCGGACCTTAGGGATCATTATCCAACAGTAAGACTTGCAATGATAGTGTCTCTCGAGAATTGCCACGAGTTTGGAAACAGATCGCCAAAATAATGCTGCGTTTCCTCCTGCGATACCGCGTGCCCAACTAACATGACGTCTCGTTTCTGTGAATGAATAATTACATTCGCATCTATTCATTTAGTGTACAGTCAATTCACCGCGTTCAAACTGTTGAAGAAGTGTAATATTATTCAGTTTTCGGTCTGCTCTCCAGCATCATTAAGAAAATCATCTGGATGATGTGCCCCAAGAAATTCTGATCACGTGTATAGTTATACTATTTTGAGTATAGTTGGTGCAGAGTTCCTGTTTATTGATTATCAGTTATCTCATTTGACGTTGAGGCCTGCGGTACTAATGATCCACGTCAAGTACACAATCTCCGTGGGTTTTCCTATTCTTGCCAAAATAAGTTGTTTGTTGGGTAACAAAGATTTGCATAACAATGTCATGTTCTCAGAGAGCGAACAATGCCTATTTTGCAGTTGCCATTCTTGGTAGCAAATATAAAAGCATCCTAATGGATGGTTAGCATAACCGAGAGTTTTCTGGGAGCGGCGGATTCGGGTCCCGCTCCAGGATGATGAAAATTTTCAAGTTTTCGGATATTATCTGACTTACCATCCTTGTCACATTTACACCAATAATCGGATTGTCATCTTCAAAATTTGTATTATATGGCGTAATCCCGTATTTCTTTCACGATTTATCTGCTTCTCCGGGCAATCACGAAATAAGATTTCTTAATCTGCAGATTAGCTAAACATGAATGCCGGTTGCTTTCGACTAGCGAATCCCGTAATGGTTATATTCAAATTGATTGGTAACTTGAAACTTGGTCGTTCTGGATGGTGTAGTGGTTAGCATACCCGGGCGTTTTCTGGGAGACGAGGGTTCATGTCCCGCTCCAGGACGTTGACAATTTTCAAGTTTTCGGATATTATCTGACTTACCATCCTTGTCACATTTACACCAATAATCGGATTGTCATCTTCAAAATTTGAATTATATGGCGTAATCCCGTATTTCTTTCATGATTTATCTGCTTCTCCGGGCAATCACGAAATAAGATTTCTTCATCTCCAGATTAGCTAAACATGAATGCCGGTTGCTTTCGACTAGCGAATCCCGTAATGGTTATATTCAAATTGATTGGTAACTTGAAACTTGGTCGTTCTGGGTGGTGTAGTGGTTAGCATACCCGGGCGTTTTCTGGGAGACGAGGGTTCGTGTCCCGCTCCAGGACGTTGACAGTTTTCAAGTTTTCGGATATTATCTGACTTACCATCCTTGTCACATTTACACCAATAATCGGATTGTCATCTTCAAAATTTGTATTATATGGCGTAATCCCGTATTTCTTTCACGATTTATCTGCTTCTCCGGGCAAACACGGGATAAGATTTCTTAACCTCCAGATTCGCTAAACATGAATGCCGGTTGCTTCTACCAGCGAATCCTGTGATGGTTATATTCAAATTGATCGGAAACTTGAAACTTGGTCGTTCTGGGTCGGTGTAGTGGTTAGCATACCCGGGCGTTTTCTGGGAGACGCGGATTCGGGTCTCGCTCCAGGACGATGAAAATTTTAAAGTTTTCGGATATTATCTGACTTACCATCTTTGTCACATTTACGCCAAGAATCGGATTGTCATCTTCAAAATTTGTATTATATGGCGTAATCCCGTATTTCTTTCATGACTAATTGCAAGTTTAAAATTAGGACGAAAATTTTGACTTTAATTACATAATCGTATTACTTGTTGTGAAGCAGAAATGCTGTTAATTGCTTAACGTTGCACAGGAAGAAATGCACTGAGCACATCCTTTTCAACGAAGGAAAATATGAAGAGGTCACCAGTCAATTGAAAAATAAAGTAAGTAGTCTTTCATTACAAAATTAATAATATTTTCAGAGTCGAATTACTCATTTAGTGAATAATTTTTAGCCAATTTCGTTTATCTACGTGCAAATAAGTAAGACGGAATATATGAACTAAAAAGTGAATGCTGGAAAAATTTGTACTGAAATACATCGAACAAACGAAAATCTAAGAAAAAGGATTACAACTGAAAACATCTCATCGGCATGAGCAGTGTGGGTTCTAGTCAACATACCAGAAGTATGAAATCAAATCATACGATAAATAATATACCAAGAAAATTATGAGTGGTAAAGTCCTGATACAGTTGCATCAACAAATCAGAACAAAAAATCTTAATTCACCGAAGAAACTATTTGATGTATTTCAATTAGCCAATTTAAATTTTAAAAATCGAAGGACAAAAAAATCTTTGTTTTTGGTTGAAATCAAACTCTGCAATACCAAATACTTTATAAAAATGACTAAGTGAAAAGGAAAGATTTTACAAGAATTAAACAACTAAGTTTCAATCCTATAAAACTAATTGCAAACTTTCTTTTCATTACGAAAGTGTCTCTTGGTACAATACACAATTATAATAACTCAGAGCCCGAGTACAAACTGTGCTGTTACAGAAAAAATCAAAATTTCAAAATTTTTCAAAAAAGAGTTTATGAGCATTATTATGATAAACAACTAACACTAGTAGCATCGGAAAAAGAATAAACAGAATGACTGATGAATCACTAGCTAAATGTAAAAAAATATTCAAAACCAAAATTAACGCTCCGAAAATATTTTGTAACAACAGAAAAGGAAAAACGATTAAATCCGCTCATGACTGTTAACTATTACTGTACTTTACTAATAAATTGAATTTTTCAACCATTTTTACTGAAACGCGACGCATAGTTCACTTAGGTATTCACAGAAATAAAGAATATACTTTTCATCGCAAGCAAATCTGGAACATAAATTATACTACAGAATATAAGAATCTGATATATCGTTATATATATGATGAGGAAAAATCTCTGAAATATCAACGACAGGTTTGGTTCCGCTATTCCGGCTGCTTAAAATGTAAGCGCTAAAAACCCTTATGCAGAAATCTGAAGATCAAGGAAGTGCAAAAAAGTTCAAGTCTAAAGCAAAAGTGTTAATTAACTTTTAAATTATGAGGTAGCTTGCTTTGGAGTTTTGTAAAAAGGAATTATCAAATACTCTTTTAAATTAGTTTCCCATTGTTTCATACCAGGTAACGACTTCACAGTCGGGCGCCCAAAACTGGAAGCAGGATGGTGGTAGATTAAGATGTATCCGGTAACCCCGTTGAATCTTTGAATAATCACTCTGTGACCAGGAAAAGTGGAAAAGAAAAGCCTTAACGCCAAAGAAAGTGAAGAATAACTTTGATTTTTGTCTATATGTATAAATTACCGGAGTTTTACCTTGGGAGATTTGGATTTGAGAGATATTTGAAAGTTCCCTTTTAGTTAAAAATTAAAAGCTATAAATGTATAATCTGCTAACATATTAAACTTATATATTTTCTGTTAGACAGAGAACATCTCGCAGGGCAGGCATTAATAATGATACAAAAATCCAAATTTCTTAGTCTTTGTGGCATAATACCCTGAAAAAAATGAATTCTTCCTCACGGATGAAAGTAGAATTGGCCATTAGTCCCGCACGGAATCAAAGACCTGATACTAACGCCTATAACTAAGAAAGGTTAGCCAGTATTCCAGAATATAAATTGTATTAATATTTTTATATCCAAAATGGAATATTCCATCCATTTTTACTGAAACGCGAACCATAGTTCATTTACATATTCATAGAAAAAATATTTTTAATTGCCCGTACATCTTGGTTATTGATTATACTTCAGAATATAGGAATCTGAGATATCGTATTATATCGACAGATGATAAATGTCTAAAATATCAATGACACGTTTGGTTGTGCTATTCCGGTTGCTTAAAATTTATACTCTGATAATCCTTATGCAAAAATTTGAAGATCAAGAAAGTGAAGACAAGTTGAAGTTTCAAGCAAAAATGTTTATTAACGTTTAAATTATAGGGTAGCTTGCTTTTGAGTATGTAAAATACAATATCGGGAAATATCTTTTCAATAAGGCTTTTGTCACTTCTCATATTACCCCCGAGAGAATGTAAAATCATTTACAGGTCGCGTAGGGTATTTTGTAGAAAGCAATTATCAAACTCTCTTATAAATTAGTTTCCCATTATTTCATACCAGGTAACGACTTATCAGTCGGCCGCACAAAACTGGAAGCGGGGTGGTTGTAGATTAAAATGTCTCAGGTACCCCGTTGAATCTTTGAATAATCACTCTGCGACCAGGAGGAGGTAAAAGAAAAGCCTGAAAACCACAGAAAGTGAAGAATAACTTTGATTTTTGCACATGGGTAAAAATTACCGGAGTGTTTACCTTGGAAGGCTTGGATTTAAGTTGTATTTGAGAGGTCCCTTTTGGTTGAAAATTGAAAGCTATAAATGTATATTCTGCTAACATATTACTCTTATATATTTTATGTTAGACGGAGAACATCTCGCAGGGCAGGTATTAATCATGATACAAAATCCTAAAATACGTAGCCTTTGTGCCACAATGTCGGTATACAAGGTAGAGAAATTATGAATGAGTAAAGGAATTATTCTAACAAAGCCAAACATAGGAATAAATTCGATAGGAACAAGCCAATGAATTCCTGAAAACGATCTGTACAAACCCTGTGAAAGCAAAATTCTCCCTCACGGATGAAAGTAGATTTGGCCATTATTGCCAAACGGAATCGAACAGCTTATAAGCACACCTATAACAAAGTAATGTTAGTCAGTTTTCTAGAATATAAATTGTATTAATATTTTTAAATCCAAAATGGAATTTTTCACCCATTTTTACTAAAAGGCGAACAAAAGTTACTTATGTATCCAAAATCTAACTTTTGAAGAAAATATATACAAAATCTAACTTTTGTTTCATGATTGTAAAAATCAGTATTAGCATAAACCATCAACAAAGCTGTATTGAGCAAAGAAAGTTATCAAAATATCAAAATTTTCTTTCAGCACTCATTATTTTCATATTATGCCTACCCGTTAGGATGAGACATCTCACTAAATCTACAATAAATCATATCATTATACAGTATATAGCCGGGTCACATTATTGTGACCACGTCCTATTTTTGACGTGAACAGCACGTAGCCAATGAAAGAAGGCAAATGTCGTGAGCTGGCTTGGAAAGTATGTAAGGTGTGCTGAAGGCACTCTGAAAACATATCACTCATTGCTGTCAAGAATAAAAGGAGCGATTTATCAGATTTGCAAAAATGGATAATTAACGGCTTTCGTGCCAAGGGTGGCAGTGTATCTGAAACAACGCAGTTTGTGAACTGTTCGCGTGCTGCTGTGGTTAAAGTGTATCGTGATTGGAGAAATGACACCATTGCGAATAAACGAGGTGGAAACTGCAGAGCACCACGTGGCATCGATGTGAGAGGTAAGCGTCGGCTTCGAAGGAGCGTGAGGGCCGATCGACACGCTACAGAGGAGCAACTCACTGTCCGAATGAACCACGGGAGGCTACCGGAAGTATGTCTAAAACGACAGGCCAGCGAACCCTGCTGCGTATGGAGCTCCGATGCAGACGGATGGTCATTGCACCTATGCTAACGAAGGTGCATCGGAAGAAAAGGCTTACGTTTGCACGGCAGTATGGGAATTGGACCTCCGCTGATTGGCAAATAATTGCCTTCTCCGATGAGTCACGTTTTCTGCTTCATCGAACGGATGGACGTTGGCGTATTAGGCGAGAAACATCGGAGAAGAAATTTCAACCATTGCTGGCAGAATACAAGCTAGCGAGGGCAGCGTCATGGTTACGGTCTGGGGAACGTTTTTGCTGCATTCTTTGGGTCCAGTCATGCCAGTGGACTATGGACCGAATTCGTTAGGACTCCTTATTTGCAAACTACGTACCCCTATACATGCTGACTGTCTTCCCTGGGAAGGAAGGGATCTTCCAGGAAGACAATTCGACTAGTCACACAGCTAGAAATGTCTGAAAGTTATAAGAAGAACAAGATGAAGACTTCAAAGTAGTTACCTGGCTCCCTATTCCCTAGACGTAAACCCAATTGAGCATCTGTGGGACCTCCTCGATCGTGTTGTTCGCTCTATGGATCCTCCACCACGCTGAGTAACTCCCATCCCGTCTACTTGCTGTCCGCTCTGCACACGGATGTTACTCTGGATATTAGCTGGTGGTCACAATAATGTGACTTCACCGTGTATAAGACCTACGTCCTCAGGTATTTTTTTTGGGGGGGGATGCTACTGACACAGATAGTTTAAAGATTTAAGAAATAAAATCATTAATACTGGTTTGCAACATACATACATCTCAAGATGCACTGGTTGCGACATTGAAAACACCTGTAGCAGAAGGAAGTTAAAGAAATGTGTATTCACTTTATTGCTGTGATTGGCACAGTACATACACTGAAGTGCCAAAAGTCATGGGATAGCAGCATGCAAATTTTAACTGGGACTGCCGTCGTATAAAGGCTTCGACGCACGCCATGATTTTTATCACTTGCGAGGTGTAATCTCGTGAGTCAGGTTGAACAACCGCCAGTAGGATTATGGCAAGCCGACGTGGATTATCGGAGTTCGAACGAGGCATGGTAGTGGGAGTCAGACGAATGGGACATTCAATTTCCGAAGTTGGGCGAATATTCGACATTCCGTGATTCAAGGTGCCACGTGTGTGCCGATAATTACTTATGCAAGGCATTACCACCCATCGTGGACAGCGCAGTGATCGACCACGGGAGTTGAGTAACTGTAACCAGCTGCGTCTGACCAGTATTGTCCATGCTAACAGAGAAGTGACACTGGTTCAAATAACATCCGCATTTAATGCAGCAGGTAACACAGACATATCCATAAGATTAGTGCAGCGTAATTTAGCATCCATTGGGTATGAGAGCAGAAGACCCACCAGAGTGCCATTGTAACACCATAACATCGAACACAGCGCCTCACCTGGGCTAGTGAACACGGTGATTGGACCCTGAAAGACTGACAACATGTGGCTACCTTTTGTTACGAGCTGGTGGTACGGTGATTGGACCCTGGAAGACTGACAACAGGTGGCTACCAGTTGTTACGAGCTGGTGGTACGGTAATTGGACCCTGGAAGACTGACAACATGTGGCTACCAGTTGTTACGAGCTGGTGGTTCGGTGATTGGACCCTGGAAGACTGACAACAAATGGCTATCCGTTGTTACGAGCTGGTGGTACAGTGATTGTACCCTGGAAGACTGACAACATGTGGCTCCCAGTTGTTACGAGCTGGTGGTTCGGTGATTGGACCCTGGAAGACTGACAACATGTGGCTACCAGTTGTTACGAGCTGGTGGTTCTGCGATTGGACCCTGGAAGACGGACAACATGTGGCTACCAGTTGTTACGAGCTGGTGGTTCGGTGATTGGACCCTGGAAGACTGACAACAGGTGGCTACCAGTTGTTACGAGCTGGTGGTTCGGTGATTGGACCCTGGAAGACTGACAACAGGTGGCTACCAGTTGTTACGAGCTGGTGGTTCGGTGATTGGACCCTGGAAGACTGACAACATTTGGCTACCAGTTGTTACGAGCTAGTGGTACGGTTAGATTGGGCCGCAGACCCCTTGAGGCCATGGAGCTAAGCTGTCAACAAAGCACTTTGCAAGTTGGTTGTGGTTCCATACATGTGTGGGATGTTTTTACATGGCACGGTTTGGGTCCTCTGGTCCTCGTAAACACGTTTTTAACCAGTAATATCTTTGTTGCAGAGCTGGTGACCATTTTCAGCCCTTCATGGACTTCATGTACCCCTACAACGATGAAATTTTCCAGGCGGATCATGCACCATGTCATCTGGCCCAAGTTGTCCGAAATTGGTTCGAGGAGCATTCTGGACAATTCCAACTGTTACTGTCCACCACGTTCGCTCGACATGAACACTAAAGAGCATTTATGGCACGTGGTGGAAAGGTCCATTTTAACTTAACTCATGTGCCAAAGTTAAGTTACAAACACAAATACCAACAGTTTGAGAAAATGGTTTTTGGTATCACACTGAAACGCGGCAGAACAATAACATGGACAACAGAACGTAATGTACTCCAAAATGAAGATAAAGCACTCAATACATTTCAAATAAACCATGTTTTTCGAAACAAAAAACACAAATTAATAAACATACCAGAAGGACATACTTTGGCCTTTATATAGTGTGTGATCGCCTCCCGTGGTGTCACGTGACTGATATCGTAATGTGGTGCAAAAATTGAACAAAGTTTTTTGTGTTTCGTTTGCCCACACAGTGGTGTATATTTTCTAAGAAAGTGGTGCAGATGTTGTAACACCACTTTTTGTTGCACCTTACTATGAAATTTTTAACAGGGCAGTTTGGAGCATTTTTTATTCACAGGTGTGGTTTTCACGCCTGTTTGATTCTTATTTTTGCATTTTTTAGGGACAAAGTCGCCTATTAGATGATATTTCAACAAGCTGCCCAAAGCAGTAAGTTAAAAAGTGTTTTCTTCCGTTCTCGTATCTGTGGAATTCTTTGTTTTTCTTTCGGAGTATAACGACGAATGTGATCAATGCAGTGGGATATAAACAGTCACCCGCACCATTTTTTGGGTCACTGATTCCAAGAAAGGTGCATAACCGGATCCATCAGTCAAACTCCCCATCCGTGTCTCATCCAGGGCAAAAGCACAGGCTCATTTCGGACGAATGACCTGAAGCTAATTTCTGGGAGGCCTACGAACTTCACCAGGGAGGCGTACGAACTTCACCAGGGAGGCCTACGAACTTCACCAGGGAGGCCTACGAACTTCACCAAGGAGGCGTACGAACTTCACCAGGGAGGCCTACATACTTCACCAAGGAGGCGTACGAACTTCACCAGGGAGGCCTACGAACTTCACCAGGGAGGCCTACGAAATTCACCAAGGAGGCCTACGAAATTCACCAGGGAGGCCTACAAAATTCACCAAGGAGGCGTACGAACTGCACCAGGGAGGCGTACGAACTTCACCAGGGAGGCGTACGAACTTCACCAGGGAGGCGTACGAACTTCACCAGGGAGGCGTACGAACTTCACCAGGGTGGCGTACGAACTTCACCAGGGAGGCCTACGAACTTCACCAGGGAGGCCTGCGAACTTCACCAGGGAGGCGTACGAACTTCACCAAGGAGGCCTATGAACTTCAACAGGGAGGCGTACGAACTTCACCAGGGAGGCCTACGAACTTCATTTCATTTATTGAATAATTGTTAGGCCGTTCGGGAAGGAAGTAATCACCATCAAATTAACATAATCCCTATAATAGCGAAGCAATGATCACATTATTTGATGGCAATAAATACTACTTCCATTAATTATGAATAATACATTTTCAAAATGTGGGTATTTCATGAATAACATTAAAAGTATCATAATCATTAAATCTGTGGGAAAATGCCAGTGATCTGGAGATCCAGATCCTATTTTCTTTCTGTTGTAGCGAGTGACATACACTGAAGTGCCAGAAAAACTGGTACAGACGAGCTTATGCAAAATACCTACTCATTCATAATTTCTCTACTTTGTATACCGATATTATATCACAAAGGCTAGGGATTTTAGGATTTTATATCATGATTAATACCTACTATGCAAGATGCTCTCCGTCTAAGAGAAAATGTGTAAGAGTAATAAGTTAGCAGAATATACATTTATAGCTTTTAATTTTCAACCAAAAGGGACTTTTCAAATACCACTCATCCGGCAATTTATACACATAGACAAAATTAAAAGTTATTCTTCACTTTCTTTGGCTTTCAGGCTTTTCTTTTCCCTCTTCCTGGTCATAGAGTGATTATTCAAAGACTCAACGGGGGTACCGGAGACATCTTAATCTAGAACCACCCTGCTTCCAGTTTTGTGCGGCCGACTGTGAAGCCGTTACCTGGTATGAAACAATGGGAAACAAATTTATAAGAGCATTTCATAATTCCATTTTACAAAATGCCTTACGCGAACTGTAAATATTGCATTTTCTCGGGTTAATATAAGATTTTAACTCGAGAAACTCGGGTTAATATAGAAGATTGAAAAGATATTTCCCGATATTGCATTTTTCATACTCCAAATTAAGCTATCCCATAATTTTTTCCTTAAGACATCATTTTTTTTTAATTAAAAAAAAAAAAATTTCAGCTTTTTTTTAAACACCACAAAAAAAATTTAAAAAATGTGTTTCAACTAAAATGTTTTTAACTAATTTTTTTTTCATTTTTTTTTCAACTAAATTTTTTTTTTATTTAAAAAAAAAATTTGAACTAAAATGTTCTTTTTTAATTTTTTTTTCAACTAATTTTTTTTCAACTAAAATTAAAAAAAAATTTCAACTGAAATCGATTGTCTTTCCAACTAAAAATTTTTTAAACACCACAGATTCAGATAACTTTAAAAAAAAATGCAACTTTTTTTTTTAATTTTTTTAAATCATTTTTTTATAAATGCAATTCTCCTTACGCGAACTGTAAATTTTGCATTCTCTCGGGTTAACATGAGATGGGACAAAAAAGCCTTATTGAAAAGATATTTCCCGATATTGAATTTTTCATACTCCAAAGTAAGCTGCCCCATAATTTAAACGTTAATAAACACTTTTACTTAAAACATCAACTTTTGTGCACTTTTTGAACTCTAAATTTCTGCATAAGGATTTTCAGGGCTTAAATTTTAAGCAGCCGGATTAACGGAACCAAACTTGTCGTTGCTATTTCAGACATTTTTCGTCAGTCGATATATTACGATAAAAAACAATGTTTTCCTTCTGAACTGAAGAAAACAGGGAAACGATATACCAGTGTTTTCTCACCCTCGTTCCCCGTATTCCTCAGACATTGCACCTACTGGCTACCACCTTTTTCGAAATTTTCTGAACAACTTCGCTGGAAAAACCTTCGATGAAGGTGAAGACACCGAAAAGAAGTCTGCATTGAAAGCGTTATTTGAGTCCAAACAGAGGAGTTCCTCAGATGGGGGAATTTTAATGCTACCAGAAGGATGGCTAGAGATCATAGATAATAATGGCATTTATGTAAAAGAATAAAGATGCTATTTACTCAAAAAAATATGGCGCAGTCGTCTGAGCGATGGCTTCTGAGCATTCGTCCGAGATGGGTCCGGATTCGAATCCCGGTGAGGCATGGTTGTCGTGTTTGTCTCCATTCCCTGGAACCAGTGACCTTAATTAGGGACGGGCGACTACTTATAGCCCATTGAGTTGCTCACGGTAATCGTTAAACCTTCAATGAAAAAAAAAAATGTTTTTCTTCTAAACTAAAGAAAATAGTGAAACCGTTTGTACACCTAAAATATTACGCTCATTTTTCTTCAGTAGTCTTTCAGGTTATAAACAGACTTTCTCTGTAAGTATTTGTTTTACGGTATTCATTAGCTACGTATTTCACTGGTCGCACTTTCATCTCTTAAAGTTAAAGACCAAACATATATCATCGCTCTATCCACGTCAATAAGTAGGTCACGGAAAAAGTATCATCAGCCACTACTGAGAATCGAACCCAGGGTCTTCCAGTTACGCGCCGCACCTGCTCCCACTGCACCTCAGCGGCCTAGAATTCTCCAGACTCTCCGGCATGTGAGTATGGAGAATTCAAGACCTGCAGAGGTCCGGACTGAGTTTGGAGAGTGCAAACTCTCAGACATGTGAGTTTAGAGAATTCGAGACCGCAGAGGTCAGGACTGATTCTGGAGAGTCCAGACTCTCAGACATGTGAGTGTGGAGAATTCGAGACCGCAAAGGTCAGGGCTGAGTCTGGAGTGTCCAGACTCTCAGACATGTGAGTCTGGAGAATTCGAGACCTCAGAGGTCAGGAGAGTCCAGACTCGCAGACATGTGAGTTTGGAGAATTCGAGAACGCAGAGGTCCGGCCTGAGTCTGGAGAGTCCAGACTCGCAGACATGTGAGTCTGGAGAATTCGAGACCGCAAAGGTCAGGACTGAGTCTAGAGAGTCCAGACTCGCAGACATGTGAGTCTGGAGAATTCGAGACCATACTCTTCGACATAAATGGAATTGAAAGTTAAAACAAAATTTCAATCGGATGTTTAGAAGCAAATATGTGGAATAAAACGTATTTTTAAATTCAACATCATCTGCATTTACGCCTTCTAGCGGCGAAATCGTTCATCGTAAATAAAAAAACGAAATGAAGGATCATGATTCGCATACTTCAAGCTTTCCAATGCAAAAAGAATTTCTCAAATCGGACAAATAGTTGCAGAGATATCGTGTTTACCGAAAGACGGAAAAACCAATAACGGAAGTGTGATCTTTTTTTACAAAAGACGTGCTAAAAAAGGATCGACATACTTTTTTACGACTAGAGGGAAAATGCAATAAAGACGAACTGAAGATTAGTGTGCCTCCATCTATCTTTGTATCTTTTATATACACACACGCACGCACACGCACGAGAGGCACAATTAAACTGTGACTATTTTTACAGATGTTTGGCTGTTTCGTACCTTCGGTGCCACATCATATGGATTGATCATTAATATTTGCAGGTAAAAT
The DNA here is from genome assembly GCA_039090855.1 of Macrothele yani. Lineage (NCBI taxonomy): Eukaryota > Metazoa > Arthropoda > Arachnida > Araneae > Macrothelidae > Macrothele > Macrothele yani. The sequence continues at coordinate 27,732,777 of CM077000.1, forward strand.
AATATGTGAAACATACACAGTCGAGTAACATTATTGTTACCACCTCCTACTTTTGACGTCAACAGCGCGCAGTCAATGAAAGAATGCACGTGTCGCGCGCTGGCTTGGAGGAAATGTAATGTGTGCCACAAGCAATCTGAAAAAATATATCACTCATTGCTGTCATGGATAAAAGGAGCGATTCATCAGATTTGCAAAAAGGGAAGATTATTGGCTTTCCGGCTCAGGGTGGCAGTATTTCTGAAACAGTGCATTTTGTGAACTGTTCGCGTGCTGCTGTGATTAAAGTGTATCATGATTGAAGGAATGACACTCTTGTGAATAAGCGACGTGAAAACTACGGAGCACCACGTGCCATTCATGTGAGAAGTGAACGTCGGCTGCGAAGGTGCGTGAGGTACGATCGACACGCTACAGTGGAGCAAATCATTGCTCGAATGATCCAGTGAGGTCTGTCTAAACCGTCATGTAAGGTGTGTCATAATTCCGGTGTGTCCAAACTGTCGTTTTAGACACACCTGAAGTTTGTCTAAAACGACATTTCAGCATACCCTGATGTGTATGGAGCTCCGATGCAGACGGATGGCCACTGCACCAAAGCTAATTGCATGGCAGTTTCGGAATTGGACCTCCACTGATTGGCAAAGGATTGTCTTCTCCAATGAAGCATCGAACGGATGGACTTTGCCGTATAAGGCAATAAACATCAGACAACAGAGATCTTCAACCATTGCTGGCTGAACACAAGCTGGTGGGAGCAGCGTTACGGTGCGAGGAATGTTTTCGTGGAATTCCGAATTTGTTATGAATCCATCCTTGCAGAGCACGTACACGCATACATGCCGATTGTATTTCCTGGGGCTGGTGGAATTTTCCAGCACGATAATGCGACGTGTCACATAGCTAGAAATGTCCGAGAATGGTTGGAAGAGCACGATGGAGAATTCAAAGTACTTCCCTGTCCCCCCTAATTTCCCGGACTTAAACCCAATTGAGCATCTGTGGGACCAACTCGATCGTGTTTTTCGCTCCATGGATCCTCCACCACGCACCCTCAAGCAGCTGTTAGATGCATTGCAATCAGAATGGCTTCACATACCTGTGCACACCTTCCAGCACTTTATTGAGTCACTCTCAGCCTGCCTAGCTGCTGTCCGCGAAGCACACGGCGGTTATTCTGGATATTAGCTGGTGGTCACAACAATGTGACTCGACCATGTATATACTTACACTACTAAACCTGTAGTGCTTGCCGTATTTTTATAACACGTTTTGTTTTGCCGATTCGCGATATGAACCACGCGTATTTCGTCTTTGTTTGATATCAAAAAAGAAATTTCAAGAATGGTCAAATGGTAATATTTTATTAAATTGTAGTGAAAAATAATAGCTCACTTTAGGAAAAATACTGTTACTTTTAATAAACATTTAAATTTAATTTACCTTAAACCCACGTGGTTAACAGCGATGTGCAAAGACGGTTTGTTTTAATATATTAGTCTTTTTTTAATAAATTTTAACCTAAAATACGGATAGATGAGATACATACTAAAATCAATCACGAACGAAACCGTCTTTAAACATCGCTAGTAACCACGTAAGTATCTAAAACTAAGCATATTTTCTACTCAAAATAATGCAAAAATTTGCCGCTAGGGGCGCCAATGCATAATCTGTTTTTCTTAATATCTCTGCTTCTAAAGTGCAGTTTAAAAAAATGCTTTCAACACCGGATGTAACACTTTGGGGTAGTGTTTGAGGAGTTTTATAGTTCAAAGTTCTGTTTCTAGGTGGTAATTTTGCACTCCTGTTTGCAGCGGTATCATTGCTTAAAAACAACCCCTGTTGAGAAATTTCTTTTTTACTGCTTGCTATTCGCTACAATATAGATGTGGCGAAATTACCCTCTTTAAATAGTGCCCAGATTTCCCGCAGGGGGCGTAAAGGACGATACCTTTTTCGCGCTATCTCTGCTTCCGAGAAAAGTATTTGAAAAGTTTTTTTTTTTTTTTTACCATTGCATAGTTTTTTTCCATGAAGAATGTATTTCACCTGTTTTCAACTGTCCCATTTATGCAAAATTATTCAGATAGAAGGCGTAGTTTTATATCATGTTTCCTTCTATATTTCTTCTTTTAACTGTTCGATTTAAAAATCTGTTTGTCTCCGATACCTTCCTTCAGCTATGAGAAACTGTTGTACGCCATTTGTTAATTTTCGTAACATGCTTTTTAGCCTCAGATGGAAGTAAGTAGCTGTTTTGATTCCTGGATGTTTTATCGATTGTAGAAATCCTGTTGTGATTTCTTTCTAACCGGTTGCATTGATGATAAATTTAATTCGCATCAGAAAAGATTCAACAGACGTGCTGATTACAACCGAAAAGTCGGTATCATTTTTCTTGTTTAAGTAAATACAAACGGAATGCTGAAATTTTGCTCTGTTTCATGATAACATCACATGAATCGCTGCTAATTTTCTAATGAATATCTTTTCTCTGTGAGCATGTGTTTAAAGTGAAAATAGACAAAGCCAGTTTTAAATCCTTTATTGCGTTTTGAAAACTATTTAACAATCATGTGATATCATTGACACAATTGTCAGTAGTGCAATTACGAGAATCATGGTGACCCTTAGCACATTCCGGGAAAGGTGTTGCACTTCGCAAACAGAGGAGATATGCACATCTGAAAAAGATGAATTTTATACATATATCATTAGCTTAAAGAGACGGGCGACTAATCGAAACAAACAAAATGAAATAATGTGAACTGCATGAACACACGTAGAAATATTTAGACTTATACAAATATATTCTCAATTAGTCCGGTCAAAATAGGGTTTTCAGATGAAATAAATATGAAATTTTTGAAACTTGGCACACTTGTTTATAGGTATCTAGCGAAGATTATATCAAAAGTCCTGACGAATCAGAGGTGAGCAGCCATCTTGAAAAATAAGTACTTTTTTTGTTTTTTCGTGAATATCTCAAAAACGGTTGGTCGTAGCCCAAAATTACTATTTACAAAATTTCCTACAAAAAAGGTTTGTCAAACAAAGATCTTCGCTTTTTCCACGTTTATAAGCGAGTCACGGAAAAATTCTCATTGGCCGTCACCGGGAGTCGAACCTATGGTCTTCCAGTTACGCGCCGGATATGCTTCCGCTACCCCACAGCGGACTCGAACGCATCCAGACTCACACACGCTAACTGCGAATCCAATTTAAGCAGGTTGCTTCTTGGAGCCCCGCACAATACCAGGAATTCACCACAGATGGTAAGCAGCAACTGAAGAAATAATTAGAAGGCGAATGAATAATTAATACAGGCATTTAACGTGGACCAGGAACATCAAACAAAGATCTTCGCTCTTTCCACGTTTATAAGTGAGCCACGGAAAAATTCTCATTCGCGGCCACCTGAAGTCGAACCCAGGGTCTTCCGGTTACGCGCCGGATATGCTTCCGCTACCCCACAGCGGACTCGAACGCATCCAGACTCACACACGCTAACTGCGAATCCAATTTAGCAGGTTGCTTCTTGGAGCCCCGCACAATACCAGGAATTCACCACAGATGGTAAGCAGCAACTGAAGAAATAATTAGAAGGCGAATGAATAATTAATACAGACATTTAACGTGGACCAGGAACATCAAACAAAGATCTTCGCTCTTTCCACGTTTATAAGTGAGCCACGGAAAAATTCTCATTCGCGGCCACCTGAAGTCGAACCCAGGGTCTTCCGGTTACGCGCCGGATATGCTTCCGCTACCCCACAGCGGACTCGAACGCATCCAGACTCACACACGCTAACTGCGAATCCAATTTAACAGGTTGCTTCTTGGAGCCCCGCACAATACCAGGAATTCACCACAGATGGTAAGCAGCAACTGAAGAAATAATTAGAAGGCGAATGAATAATTAATACAGACATTTAACGTGGACCAGGAACATCAAACAAAGATCTTCGCTCTTTCCACGTTTATAAGTGAGTCACGGAAAAATTCTCATTCGCGGCCACCTGAAGTCGAACCCAGGGTCTTCCGGTTACGCGCCGGATATGCTTCCGCTACCCCACAGCGGACTCGAACGCATCCAGACTCACACACGCTAACTGCGAATCCAATTTAGCAGGTTGCTTCTTGGAGCCCCGCACAATACCAGGAATTCACCACAGATGGTAAGCAGCAACTGAAGAAATAATTAGAAGGCGAATGAATAATTAATACAGACATTTAACGTGGACCAGGAACATCAAACAAAGATCTTCGCTCTTTCCACGTTTATAAGTGAGTCACGGAAAAATTCTCATTCGCGGCCACCTGAAGTCGAACCCAGGGTCTTCCGGTTACGCGCCGGATATGCTTCCGCTACCCCACAGCGGACTCGAACGCATCCAGACTCACACACGCTAACTGCGAATCCAATTTAGCAGGTTGCTTCTTGGAGCCCCGCACAATACCAGGAATTCACCACAGATGGTAAGCAGCAACTGAAGAAATAATTAGAAGGCGAATGAATAATTAATACAGACATTTAACGTGGACCAGGAACATCAAACAAAGATCTTCGCTCTTTCCACGTTTATAAGTGAGTCACGGAAAAATTCTCATTCGCGGCCACCTGAAGTCGAACCCAGGGTCTTCCGGTTACGCGCCGGATATGCTTCCGCTACCCCACAGCGGACTCGAACGCATCCAGACTCACACACGCTAACTGCGAATCCAATTTAGCAGGTTGCTTCTTGGAGCCCCGCACAATACCAGGAATTCACCACAGATGGTAAGCAGCAACTGAAGAAATAATTAGAAGGCGAATGAATAATTAATACAGACATTTAACGTGGACCAGGAACATCAAACAAAGATCTTCGCTCTTTCCACGTTTATAAGTGAGTCACGGAAAAATTCTCATTGGCCGCCACCGGGAGGAAACGTGGAAAGAGCGAATATATTATAAACGTGGAAAGAGCGAAGATCTTTGTTTGATGTTCCTGGTCCACGTTAAATGTCTGTATTAATTATTCATTCGTCTTCTAATCATTTCTTCAGTTGCTGCTTACCATCTGTGGTGAATCCCTGGTATTGTGCGGGGCTCCAAGAAGCAACCTGCCAAATTGGATTCGCAGTTAGCGTGTGTGAGACTGAAGGAAATCGAGGCCGCTGTGGTGTAGCGGAAGCATATCCGGCGCGTAACTGGAAGACACTAGGTTTGTTCCCGGTGACGGCCAATGAGAATTTTTCCTTTATTCACTTATAAACGTGGAAACAGCAAATATCTTTGTTTGATGTTCCTGGTCACGTTAAATGTCTGTATTAAAAAAGGTTCAATTTACTTTTTTTTTGTATCTTTAATAGTTTCTGAAATAATCGGGTGTCAATGTTGTACTGTTTCGCTGATTGCTACGTTATCACTAGCTTATGTGTATGAAAAACCGTAGTGATAACTTAGCGATCAGCGAAACAGTACACCCTTGACACCTGATTATCTCAGAAATTATTAGAGATACAAAAAAAAGTGAATCAAACCTTTTTTGTAGGAAATTTTGTAAATAGTAATTCTGGGATACGACCAACCGTTTTTCTGATATTCACGAAAAACCAAAAAAAGTACCTACTTTTCAATATGGCTGCTATAGCTCACCTCTGATTCGTCAGAACTTTCGATATAATCTTCACCAGATACCTAAAAAATAAAGTGCCAAGTTTCAAAACTTTCACATTTATTTCTTATATTTGCCAATTTTCAGCCTTCGTTGACTGGACTAAATAGTGCTTGCACTTTCAAAGAAATATTTCGCATTTGTATTGCTGATATATTCATTAACAAGTTAGTAAAATCATGCAATGCATTGATTATAATACACTTTTCAACATATCAGAAATCATTACTCAAGTTATGAGGAAAACGGCTGTGGAATAAATATCGGTCCTGTGCCCTGACCTTTGATTCCATTTCGATTATATTCAACAGAACCGGTTCAGTATACCTCCAAAAGAACAAGATAAAGTTTTGTCGCAATCGAAGCATTTTTAGGTAAGTTAGGATGCATACGGGCTATGAAATAGATCCTGCTCCTGTGTCCTAACATTTGACTCCATGTCGCCCATTTTCAACAGCATTCGTCCCCAGGCAGGCCCCTACAACATATTAACATTTCATCCAAATCGAAGCATTTTAACGTAAGTTATGACGCATAATGGCGATGGAAGTGATTCCGCTCCTATGTCCTGACCTTTGACCCCATATTGCCCATTTTCAATACGGTTTGTTCCCAGAAAGTCCCCTACCACATACTAAAATTTCATCGAAATCGAACCTTTTTTACGTTAATTATGACGCATAAAAGCAGTGGAATGGATCCCGCTTCGACCCCATTTCGTTCACTTTCATTAGAGTTCCTTCCCAGGTTATTCCCCACCACATGCTAAAATTTCATCGAAATCGAACGATTTTTACGCGAGTTATCGTGCGGACGGACATGCGCAGACAACACGTGGCGTTATGAGATAGATGGGAATCGCGAACATCTGCTCGCAAGATTGTGACGTCATAAAACTTTAATAGGATCCTCACACAACGCGTGACGTAATGAGAAAGATGGAGTGACCGCGCTGCGACATCTCAATCGCAAGATTGTGACGTCATAGCATTTCTAAGCATGCGTAACATTAATGGGACGACGCCATGACACTAGAAACGTGGTAATTCGGGGTGATTATTTAACCCACTAAACGAATTTTCCTAAAGTCGAGATCAAGCTGAATCGATTTCGAGTACCAGAAAACGTTAAGTTAACGCCTTTCATCAAAATCCTTAGAGCCATTTTCAAAATAAAATTTACATACATACAAGAAGTGCTTTTTTAAATAGTTTGGGATAAAGGCGATGGAATAGATCCCGATCCTATGTCCTGAGCTTTGACCCCATTTCGTCCATTTTGAATAGGGTTCGTCTCCAGTGGTCCCCTATGACATACTGCAATTTTATCGAAATCGAACCATATTTACGCAAGTTATGACGCATAAGGGCAAAGGAATGCAACCCGCTCCTATGTCCTGACCTTTGACACCACTTTACCCATTTTCAACATGGCTCATTCCCAGATGATCCCCTACGACATACTATAGTTTCATCGAAATCGAACCATATTTACGTAAGTTATGACGCATAAGAGCAATGGAATGCATCCCGCTCCTATGTCCTGACCTTTGACCCCACTTCACCCATTTTGAATAGGGTTCGTCCCCAGGTGATCCCCACCCACATAGTAAAATTTCATCAAAGTCGAAACATTTTTACGCGATTTATCGTACCGACAGGCAGACGAACAGACGGACGGACGGAAAAAGCTGGAGCATATACGTTACTTCAACCTGCGGTTGGAAAGCGTAAAAAATGACTGTCTTTCGTCATTTGTGCATCGGTAATGATTTGCTCTATTGTTTGTTGCTCCAGTCGCATGCATTCTCTTGATAACTTCAGCTTACGCTTTCCAAAGGTAGGTTGAAGAAGCGTATATGCTCCAGCTTTTTCCTTCCGTCCGTCCGTCCGTCCGTCCGTCCGTCTGTCTGTCTGTCGGCACGATAACTGACGTAAAAATGGTTCGATTTCAATGAAATTTTAGTATGTGGTAGGGGACCACCGGGGACGAACCCTTTTGAAAATGGCACAAATGGGATTAAAGGTCACGACATAGGAGCGGGATCCATTCCATTGTCCTTATGTTTCATAACTTGCGTAAATATGGTTCGATTTCAATGAAATTTTAGTGTGTGGTAGGGGACCACACGGGGACGAAACGTACTGAAAATAGGTGAAGTGGAGTGAAAGGTCAGGACATAGGAGCGGGATGCATTCCATTGCTCTTATGCGTCATAACATGCGTAAAAATGGTTCGATTTAGATGAAATTTTAGTATGTGGTAGGGAACAACCTGGAGAGAAAGCCTTTTGTAAATGGGACAAATAGGGTCAAAGGTCAGGAAACAGGATCGGGATCCATTCCATCGCCCTTATCCCATACTATTATCTTGGATGTCAAGTAATTTTGCTTCCTATATTTCCAATGGAAAAATTTTTACACATTTCCTTCACAATTAGTGTGTTCCCAAGGAAGGAAATTTGAACATCGATTAAAATAACTTCATATTATAACTTGGAATACTTAACATTTTCTAAAACCTAACCATAATTATATTAAAAAACAATAACGTTTCCTTTGGTGGTGTTGAAACCAGAAAAAAGATGGCGCGACATGTTCTTTGATAACGTCAGTAGACAAATAAATATTGGATTGCATAAATATGGTTATGTTTTAGAAAATATTAGGTATTCCAAGTTATAAAATGAAGCTATTTTAATCGATGTTCAAATTTTCATCCTCAGGAACGCATTAATTGTGAAGAAAATGTGTACAGAAGTTTTTCCATTGGAAGTATAGGAAGCAAAATTACTTGACCTCCACCTTAAATGAGCAATTCTTGTATCTGTGTAAATTTTATTTTGAAAACGGCTCTAAGGATTTTGATGAAAGTCGTTAACCTACCGTTTTCTGGTAACTTGAAATCGATCTAGCTTGATCTCGACTTTAGAAAAATTCGTTTAGTGGGCTAAATAACCACCCCGAATTACCACATTTTTAGTGTCATAGCGTAGTCCCATTAATGTTAACCCATGCTTAGAAACTTTATCACGTCACAAGCTCGCGATTGAGATGTCTGATTACGTCACGCGCTGTGTGTGGATCCTATTAATGTTTTATGACGTCACACTCTTTCGAGCAGATGGTCGCGATTCCCATCTGCCTCATTACGTCACGCGTTGTGTGCGTATGTCCGTCCGCACGATAAATCTCGTAACAATTGTTCGATTTCGATGAAATTTTAGTACGTGGTAGGAGAACTCCTGGGAAGGAACCCTTTTGAAATTGAACGAAATGGGGTCAAAGGCCAGGACATACGAGCGGGATTAATTTCACCGCTCTGATGCGTCATAACTAACGTAAAAAGAGGTTCGATTTCGATGAAATTTTAGTATGTGATACGGGACCATCTGAGGACAAAACATATTGAAAATGGGCGAAATATGGTCAAAGGTCAGGACATAAGAGCGGAATTACTTCCTTTGCGATTATGCGTCATAACTTACATAAAAATGCTTCGATTTGGATGAAATGTTAGTATGTTGTAGGGTTCTGCGTGGAGACAAATCCTATTGAAAATGGGTGAAATGAGGTCAAAGTTTAGGACACAGGAGTAGAATCTATTTCATAGCCCTTATGCATCATAACTTACGTAAAAATGCTTCGATTGCGACAAAACGTTATCATGTTATTTCGGAGGTATGTCGAACCGGTTCTGTTGAATATCATCGAATTGGGATCAAAGGTCAGGGCACAGGACCGAGATTTATTCCGCTGCCATTATTCTCATAACTTGAGTGATAACTTGAGTAAAGATTTCTGGTATGTTGGAAAGCGTATTATAATCAATGCCTTGCATGATTGTACTAACGTTTTCTTAGTTTTACAAGTAGGAATATGCCATAAGTCAGTGCTTTAGATTACCTGAGTGATACAAGTCTCGCAAGCGTATTATGAAGCACTTAACTAAGCCAATTAGCTGTGAAAACAGTCAAACCGAGCAACTGGACTTGGAAAAGAACGACAAGGATGTACAATACACTGACCCCTCGGCGAGGCACCCATTCGATGAGATGGCGACAGGTATCCTTGGGTATCTGGTGCCATAACTGTCGACACCAGGTCCTCCAGTTTCCGTGCATTTCGGTGTGGTGGTGAATTAGCGCGAACCCGCTTTTCCAAGTCGAATCACAAATGGTCGATTAGGTTCATGTCAGCTGAATGTGGACACCAAGGCATTAATAGAAAGTCACCAGCATGTTCCTCGAACCACTCTTTGACGATTCTAGCAGTGTGGCGTGGCGCATTATCTTGTTGATAATGGCCATCAACAGCAGGGAACATGGTTGCCCTGAATGAGTGGACTTGATCCGCAACGGTATTTAGATATCTGTCAGCTGTCAGGGATTGTGCTATTTGAATAATGGAGCCTGAAGTGTCACAAGAAAACATCGTCTATAGCATAACACCCGTTCCACCGGCCTTTTCCTTCCCAACAGTGCGTTCCGGTTCCATAGCCTCAGTTGATAATCGGCGTTTCCGCGCTCGGCCGTCTACGTGATGCGCCAGGAATCTAGATTCGTCAGACCAGGCCACTGTATTCCAATAATCAACTGTCCAATCTCTATTATCTTGGGCCCATGACGTGTAGAGAGCATGGGGACCCGGCCGGGTCTTCGGCTGCGCAGGCCCATAAGCAGGAGGCTGCGATGAACTGTGTGCTGTGACACATTACCTCTGATCACCACTGTTTTAGCTGCGGGTGATTTGTCGCTCTATGGCCCTGAGGTCGCTGTGAACAATAAGCGACATACTCAGCTACCCTCTGACTGTCTTCGCTCCCCTCATCGGCACACGGCTGGACGATGGTTTGTTGTGTTGACATCTATGCACCAGTTTTGATATGTGTTCGCTACAACGGCACGTGGACAACCTCCAATCCGCGCCGTTGTCACCTCCAATCCGCGCCGTTGTCACCTCCAATCCGCGCCGTTGTCGTGGTCGTAGTTCCGAGGCACCGTGCTATCACAATTTGTCTTTCATCAAACTCCGATAAGTCGGCAGCTTTTCCCATTCTGACTCCGAACACTCTACAAACCATAAGCCGGTCCTCAAGTTCTATATATACTGCTCTGTGAACTTTATCAGCGCCACTGTTTGGTCTTCAGGTGCGCTCATTTCTCTAGGCGAGGGTTGGTCATAATGAAATAACCCATCGGTGTATACAGCTGATAATTTGCATTAAAAAAACGAGAAGGCGTACCTATGCGTACGTTCGAAGCAAGAATTTAATATTATACAGGCACTCTCCGGATACAAACGAGTTACGTTTGTACGTAAGTAACAGTTATGTACAGTTCGTATCTATAGTTAGTCATGCAGATGTTTGGTTTTAGTATAATTTTCGATGCAAAAAAAACCATAAAGACTACTTCCAAATTCACTGAAACATCTTTAACATAAAATACAATAATAATAATAACAATGGAAACGTGTTCCCTACGGCGATGAAATACACTTCGCCACCTGGCAATCCGACAGGCGAGTATGAATGTGAAGGATTCCAGCTGAAAGCCCAGTAACAGAATAGCGGTGATTGGCGACGTAGTTCGCAGATTTTATTTTGATCCTGCAGACAAAAATGATATCTCCAGAATCTTTATTCGCCGTCCTGGTGGCGTAGTGGTTTCAGCGCGGCCTTTTGATCATTCGTCCAAGAAGGGTCCAGGTTCAAATCCCGGTGACGCATGGATGTTGTTTTTGACGGCACTGGCTCTCTCCCTCCTCAGAAGTCAGTGGTCATAAATTAAGAACGTGCTATTGCTTGTAACCCATTCAGTTGCTCGCTCTGATCGTTAAATATTCAATCAAAAAAATAAGAGCAAGAAAGATGACACCGAGTTTTCGGTTTCAATGAGCACGTCTTTTGAATCCTTTCTGACATTAATTAAATTTATCAAAATTATTCAAAGATAATGGAACCGGTTTGGAAAACAATCAACTGGGTTTTTACAATGGATGAAATATCCACAAATAGAAACAGCTACTTACTTCTACCAGCGATGAAAACATATATCTTATGAAAATTAGCAAATGACGCACAAAAAATTAATCATAGCACAAGGAAGGTGTCAGAGACAAAGATATTTTCAAATCGACGGGTTAAAATAATATATATGGATCTAAAAGAATACATGATATAACTATACGCCTTCTATCGGAAGAATTTTGCATAATAAAAAAGCTGAAAATAGGCTGTGACGTGTCTGCACAGCAGGACGCACATGAGATAAAGGCAGATAGCAGCGAGAGCATAAATCCGCTTAACTCAGTTGGAAGAGCGACTTACTCCGGAGTGAGAGGACCCGGTTTCTATGCCCAGCGTGGACAAAGATGATGGAAAAATTAACTTCGTTATAAAGCTAAAAATATTCTTCATGGAAAAAACAATGTTAAGGAAAAACGGTTCTTCAAATACGTCTCCGGGAAGAAGAGATACCGAGAAAAAGATGTCGATCTTTTCGCCCCTAGCGGAAAATCTGTGCATTATTTAAAGAAAATAATGCTCCACATCTCTGTTGTAGCGAATGACATGCAGTAAAGAAAAAGATTCTCAAAATAGGGTTTTTAGAAGCGGAAATATAGCTGCAAAGATAATTACTAAAACACCACCTGGAGACACCAACTGTGAACAGCATTCATCTACAGGGGTTGTCCAAAACAATGGAAACACCTTGAAACAATAGGTGTTACGCACTTAATATGGTGTGGGAGGACCCTTGGCATTTAAAACTAATTGAATCCTCCTTGGAATGGACGCATACAAGTCCTGAATGGTGGTAAGTTTTATGTTGTACCATTCTACCAGCAAAAACAGCTCCAATTCCTGGAGAGACGCCGGAGGACAATAACGGGATCGCACTATGTTTTCCAACAAAGACCACAGGGCTCAATAATGTTTCAGTCCGGTGATTGTGCAGGCCAGGGAAGGTTTGCAACTTCACCCTCATGTTCCTCAAACCATGATTGAACAGTTCGACTTCCGTAAATCGGGACATTATCATTTTGAAAGGTGCAATCCCCTAAGGAAAGCAGTTGTAACGTTTACTCTAGATTCAGTTTCTTTTTGATTTTACTATCTCTTGTTATTTTATTTTCCTATGCAAATTATCTTCTCACTTAACGAGATGTTGTTTCTCCCGCTGAATTATATGTGGCAACGAGTGTAAGTCATGACGTGGTGGTATGCAGTATATATAGGCGCGCTCAACTATACCAAGCAGCTTCGTTTTATATGTGATAGGTTCTTCCTAATTGTTGTTATGCGACTTACCTACCTTTCTACGATAGTACGAAAGTTCGGTCTATCAGTAGTTGTGCTATTTTGGAGTGTGTATTTGAGTAATACCAGGAGCTCCCCAATAAAAGGTTAAAAGTGAGTACTTTTTTCTTAGTTCATTTTATTGTCAGACCTCTGTCTGGCCGTTAAGTCTATTTCATTGAGTGTTTACGTTAAGTTCAGGTTATATTGTGTTTACCTCTCTAATAAGGAGCCTTCAAGGTACTAATGTACTAAAACCGAAGTTATATTACTGATATTCAAGATAATGAGGAACGCTGAGTAAAAATAAATTCCATATTCTTGGAATTTATTGCACGTGCGTGTCTTACCTAAACAAACTCTAGCACTTTGAAAGATTAGGCACACTTTTGCTACGTCAAGTAACCTTTCAATAACCCTAACGTGACTTAACGTAAGCTTTCCTGCACTACACGTCCAGCCGGAGAATTTTATTCATTATACAGTGTCTGCGCCACTGAGTGTACATGGTCCGCCAACAGGGTGACATAGTTACTTCTAGTGATCCGTCTGTGTAAAGGGATAATGGGACCTCCTGCAAACCACGAAATCATGGCCCAAACCATTACGTAACCGCCCCCCATGCTGCACTGTAGGAAGGAGACAGTCGGGGTTGTAGGATTCTGCGATGGTTCTCCACACGTAGACCCGTCCTGTAGTGGGGAATAGTGAAAAACTTGATTCATTGGAAAACAAGACATGTTTCCATTGATCCGAAGTCCACGTTTTATGTTCCTGTCACCACTGTAGTTTCCGTTTCATATTCACCTGTGACACCAGGAGTTTTGCAATCGCAGCAGTGCCGGAAATATTGTGCTTATGCAATTCCCATCGCGTGGTATGGGTCGACACTTGGTTTTGGAGATGTGTATTAAGCTCAGCAGTCACCTCAGTCGTCGTGGTCTTCCTCCTTGCGGTCACAGTCTTCTTTAATGTCCTTCTGTCTCTCGCAGTGAGTTTGGTTTTCGTTCCACATTTGTGTCTCGCAGATGATGTTGTGCCGTGGACATTGTATGCTGTCATGAGCTTCTACATGGTACCTCTCGATACCCCCAATACCTGTGCTACTGTGGTTACCGACGCACCAACCAGACGGGCTCCTACAATCTGCCCTTCTGGGAACACCGACAGGTCACTCATTGTGCCTGGAACGAAATTATGCAAACACCGATTTACAGGGCAATCAAACAGACCCTTGAGGCTATAAGTTACACTTTTTTACAAAAACAAATTGTAGCTATATGTTCGCTTTACTAAAAAAAGCAGCACATACCATAGTCACTGTTTTCAGCGAAGTGTTTCCATTATTTTGGACAACCCCTGTATGTTGACGACTTTCAACACTGCATGCACTACGAACGCGCTTAACTGAATAGAAGCCAAAGAAAACTCAAATTTCGGAAAATGATGTTCTGGAAATCTCTGACTATAGAACAAGTACGCGGTCTGAAATCCGGAAATCCGGAGTGGTGACCAGAAAGGCAAATATTTGGCAGCAGAAGGGATTAGATCAAGCAAAGAACAAAAAGAGACAGAGATAGAAACTCCAAATTCCGAAAAGATTTCGTAGGAAAACTTAGCTTCCAGTACATACCATTTCAGCATGCGAACTGCTGAGTACTGAGAGGGTGATGCGACAAAATTGCCTGTCCTGTCCTCGTTTGCAACACCACAAGCCTTGGAGCTACGCAATAAGATAGAGTGCATTTCGTGGGTACATTGAAATTGGTAAACTTTTTCCTCTGAGTACCAGAGAGAGCACAAAACTCAAAAACTGCACATTCTGCATGCTGAATTCCAGCACTTCCTCGGAATCCCAGATGACTAAATAAAGGAACTTTTTCTCTGAATACCAGAGAGAGCACAATACTCAAAAACTGCACATTCTGCATGCTGAATTCCAGCATCTTCCTCTGAATCCAAGATGACTAAATAAAGGAAATTTTCCTCTGAATACCAGAGAGAGCACAATACTCAAAAACTGCACATTCTGCATGCTGAATTCCAGCATCTTCCTCTGAATCCCAGATGACTAAATAAAGTAACTTTTCCTCTGAATACCAGAGAGAGCACAATACTCAAAAACTGCACATTCTGCATGCTGAATTCCAGCATCTTCCTCTGAATCCCAGATGACTAAATAAAGGAACTTTTCTTCTGAATACCAGAGAGAGCACAATACTCAAAAACTGCACATTCTGCATGCTGAATTCCAGCATCTTCCTCTGAATCCCAGATGACTAAATAAAGGAACTTTTCCTCTGAATACCAGAGAGAGCACAATACTCAAAAACTGCACATTCTGCATGCTGAATTCCAGCATCTTCCTCTGAATCCCAGATGACTAAATAAAGGAACTTTTCTTCTGAATACCAGAGAGAGTACAGTACTAAATAACTGTGCGTTCCTTCTATTGAAAGATAGAAATAGCAAGATACATCTGAATTAAAAACATAATCTACTGAGGAAGCCCTTCAATAGATTCAAATATTAATAGGCAACATTAAATTCTTAGGACTCTCTCGGAGATAAGGGCGATTTTGGTAAAATTCTTTTTTGTGAAGCAAATGATAAGACAATTAATTAAAAAGTTGAAATAAAATTAACTCCTACTTAACACAAGAAAATGGTGTAAAACTAAGATAACTTCCTCAAAATTGAACAGCACAAAAAATGATCCCTCTTAAGGTCAGACAACAATCAAAATCAAATATTATCTAATATGATAAAATGGTGTAACATTTAGAAAGCTTTCCTACGCAGAAACCCAAGATAAAACAGCTCAAAAAGTGAACGAAACAAAACGGTCATTTTAAGGATAGACTACATAGAATGAAATAAACTAATATCTCCATATTAGAAGAAATAATTGTCGCTACCCAAATAAAGTAAATTGAGGCAACTCTTAATGTAATAAATACACTCTAAACTAATTTTATTATATTAAAATGTTTAATGCAAAATTAGAGTTTTGAACAAAACACAAAATATGTATTAAAATAAAACTGCAGTTTTTAGACCTACTGCAATGATTAAAAGTTGAAATAAAATCAAACTCTACATAACATAAAAAAAATGGCGTAAAATTTAAATTACTTCCTTATGCAACAATCCAAAATGAAATAGCACAAAAAGATAAACAAACAGAGCTGCCCTTTAATGGGTAGATAGTCTACACCAAACGCGTAATTGGAGCAGGGCACAGCTCATAAGAGAGCGCAAAAATCACGGCTTACAATTTGATGAAAACTGGAAATTCAACATTTGCGCCAATTATAAGTGCAGTTTTTTCGCGCCATACTTTGTCATTTTTTTTTACTTACAGAAGTTACAGTATGTTTCACCAGTTTTGGTATCCTTGACGACGTGAAATTCTCATTTCTTCCTCAAAATACTCAGCGGATGTTAATTGCCCACTATCGAAAATGAAGGATAGGCACACCAGTGGCAAGATAAGCATGTCGTTCACGTGGTTGAAGATTCTCTTGGGGCTATTCGATCATTACTGCGACTGTGAGGCACAACTGCCAGTTTCATTCTGTCCGTCTGGGGTGGTACTGTAATTTCCTGTTCTCTAAAGCCCTTCGGAAAAACATTCGAAGCTCGATTGCGTGTCTCATTTAGAGATAACAGATAATATTGGGGTGTGACATTAATTTGATTTTGACGAGCAGCATCCATGCGTGTGTGTATGACGTCTAAGTGGTGGATTAGTCTAAGCACTGGCTCTCTTCCTTCCCTGGGGCCAATAACCCTAAATTAGGGAGGCGGGCGACTGCTTATAACCTATTGAGTTCCTTACGATGGTCACTTAACCCCCAAGCAAATAAAAAACCATTTATACCATAGGCAGGAAGACAGATAACCCTGTGGTATTGGAGTCCAAGCTCTGACCTCTGACCATTGGTTCCATGGGCCCGGGTTCGAGCACCGGATGAGACATGCGAGGTGCGCCCTCCATTTCGGCAATGACTTTGTAGTTTTTAGAATTACTTACGATGAGCGTAAAACCCTGAATTGAACAAGAAGTAGAATTAGATAGAGGGCGCAATATTTTGTGGTTTGCCCAGGCGGTGAAATACCACCTTATGCCTCTGATCAACACGGTGCTCTCCTCTAATCTAGAGCGTGTACACCTATGAGCCATTATATTATGACCACCTACCTAATAAGCGGTAAGACCCTCTTTATCTCACAAAACAGCGGGCACTCTGAGGGGCATTGATTCGATGAGGTGGCGACAGGCATCCTGCGGTATCTGGTACCATAATGTCCACAGCAGGTGCCCCAGTTCCCGCACATTTCCGCGGGGTTGTGATTTAGCGGGATTCCGCTTTTCCAAGTCGCACCACAAATGCTCGATTGATTTTATGTCAGGTGAATCTGGAGGCCAGGGCACTATCAGAAAGTCGCCAGCATCTTGCTCAAATCACTCCTTGACGATTCTGACTGTGTGATATGGCGCATTATCCTGCTGGTAATGGCCATCACCAGCAGGGAACACAGTTCCCACCAATGTGTGAGCTTTGTCTGCAACGATGTTCGGACACCTGACAGCTGTCAGGGATTGTGCTATTGAGATAATGGGGCCTGTCCCAAGAAACCATCGCGGTCACCTTCCTGTTCCCGCCCAACAGTGCATCCACTTCTACGTGACGCACCAGAAAAGTGGATTCGTCAGATCAGGCCACTTTCTTCCAATCATCCACGGTCCAATCTCGATGATCTTGGGCCCATTTCATGCGTTGTTGACGATGACGTGCTGTGAGCATGAGGACCCGGCTGAGTCTTCGGCTGTACCGACCCATGCGCAGAAAGCTGCGATGAACTGTATGCTTTGGCACATTGCCCTGATCACCACTGTTGTAGCTGCAGGTGATTTGTCGCACTGTGGCCCTGCGGTCGCTGTGAACAATGCGCGACAGTCTCCGCTCCCTTCTCGCATCAATGAGCTGCGGACGGCAGTTCGTCGTTTGGCCATCTGTGCACCACTTTTGATACGTAATCACTACAGCGGCACGTGAACAGCCCACAAGCCTGCCGTTTCCGAGATCGTAGTTCCGAAGCGCCGTCCCATCACAGTTTGTCCTTTATCAAACTCCGATAAATCGGCAGCTTTTCCCATCCTCCCTCCGAACATTCTACCAACTGAAAGCGGGTCCTCAGTTGTAAACATACTGCTCTGTGAACTTCGCCTGCGTCACTGTTCGGTCTCCAGGCGCGCTTATTTCTCTATCCTGGGGGCTGTCATAATGTAATAACTCATCGGTGTATGACTAATACAAGTATGTGTCTACTTACACCGGCTCTGCATGTTTTTTCGAGCTAAATTCAAACCACATTCTCACGCTTATCGGGATTTCCAGGAAATTTTACATGCTTTTAATAGTAATTATATTTATGTTAAAAAAATATCTAGAAACTTTAGAAACTTCTTTTAAAATAGTTTGCGCCTGGCGACAAACAGATAATTGCAAAAACCTTCCAAGAAAATAGGAGTTTAAAAATAGAATGCAAACCATGGTTGTCAAAATACTCACTTTCATGCTTTCAATTTCCTTTTGCTTCTGAATATCATCTGATTTCATTTCTTCACCCTATTCAATAAAAGAAGAAGATTATACGCAAACAAAAAACCTATTTATTGCGAGAAAAATCCGAAATTAATATTAATGTTTTCTATTCCATTGTGTTTATTTATTTCTTGTCGCTAAAGTAATTAACCTGTCCATACGTAACCATTAATTGTTTCCAAGAATCTTTCTTTGTTCTAAAAGTCATAGTTTTGATAATGTAATACAGACATAAATCAAGCTGTTTTTTCCATGTAATGTACCTACAGAATTTGGAAAATTTGATAGTACTGGAACGGAAAACAAACCCACATATATCCCAATTTTAGCTCAAGATGCAGGTTCGATTCCAGACGATCAAATTTTCAAATTTCTGTCGGTACGTCACATGGAAGGAACAGCTTGATGTATGTCTATAATAATTATTTCATGTGCTTCGAACTTGACGTGATAAAGTACTTTTGTGCCTTGCAAAGAATATCATTGAAATTACCACTGATTCATTTCCTTTTACTTTCCCATAATCATATTGGCGCACATTTCTTAGTACTCCTTATATGCACGTGTGTACGTCTGAGTCAATCCATAATAAATACTTTTTCACTTCATCGGTATCTCCATTTGTCGGAGTGCAGACATGGCTTTCCCTCATTTCTGAGCTCTTAGACTTGTTATTCATTCATCTTACCGTCTTCCAAATCTTGTCCTTTTAAAGATCTGGCTTTGGCCGCATATTTAAATCTTACAACTGAGATTCTTGTATTCTTTTTCAACAATTAGTTATGCAAAATATTCTGCACCAATATTTTATAAACTCTTATTCATGAAAAAAAGATAGGACATACGGACCGAGGACCGTGTCACCAAATTCTAGGTTTTGTTCTTTACTGGGCTGAATTTGGATAGGTCCCATGCATGAAATTTTTTCAACATATTACTTCTTACAGACATTCTACACGACAGCTTTGTCTAGGAGATAGATGATCTGGCACTCTCATAGAGTTGCTGTCTTTCTTTGGCTAGGAGAGGCGGTCTGGCCCTCTCATAGAGCTGTTGACTTGTTTCGTCTGGGAGATAGATGGTCTGGCCCTCTCATAGAGTTGTTGACTTGCATTGTCTGGGAGATAGATGGTCTGGCTGTCTCATAGAGCTGTTGATTTGCTTTGCCTAGGAGATAGATGGTCTGGCCTTCTCATAGAGTTGTTGACTTGCATTGTCTAGGAGATAGATGGTCTGGCTCTCTCATAGAGTTGTTGACTTGTTTTGTCTGGGAGATAGATGGTTTGCGCATTTCATAGAGTTGTTGACTTGCATTGTCTGGGAGACAGGTGGTCTGGCCCTCTCGTAGAGTTGCTGACTTTCTTTGTCTAGGAGATAGATAATATGACCCTCTCATAGAGTAGCTGACTTCCTTTTTCTAGGAGATAGATGGTCTGGCCCTCTCATTGAGTTATTGACTTGCATTGTCTGGGAGATAGATGGTATGGCCCTTTCATAGAGTTGCTGATTTTGTCTGGGAGATAGGTGGTCTGTCCCTCTTGTAAAGTTGCTACTTTCTTTGTCTGGGAGATAGATGGTCTGGCCCTCTCATAGAGCTTTTGACTTGCTTTTAGATGGTCTGGCCCCTCATAGAAATGTTCACTTGCATTGTCTGGAAGATACATGATCTGGCCCATTTCATACAGTTGCTAACTTTCTTTGTCTGAGAGATAGATGGTCTGGCCCTCTCATAGAGTTTTTGGCTTCCATTGTCTGGAAGACAGATGGTCTGGCCTCTCATAGAGTTGCAGAATTTCTTTGTCTGAGCAGTCTATGATCTGGCCCTCGCGCGGAGCTGTTGACTTCCATATCCTAGGTAAGTGCTATCTTACTGGCGAAGAATAATCTTTATCTCATGAAGAATAACCTAGATTTGACTTTTGACTCTAAAAAGATTTAGTCAAATCTGAAATGTTGTATTTCATTGTACGCAAACAAGAATTATGTGGGTCCTCGCCGGGACTGTGAAATACAGTGAAATACGTCACTAATGATATTCATTATTATGCAGTGAAAATAATGAATATCATTAGTGACGGAAATAGTGACCAGCAAATTAAATAGCAAATTAAAAACATTTTTTGTTGAACTTTTTTGCCTAATGTGATGTCTTGCGTCTGCACAACCGAATCCGTCGGAACAGTGCTGGAAAACGTTTAGTGACATTCTTTGAAGTTCAGAAACAGCTTGATTCCTTTTTATTGGAAAAGATAAAACTATGATGCAGATGTAACTATAAGTCTGAGGGATGTTGTGAAAACACAAATTTGTCGGTGACGGCGTTCGAAACCGCGCCCCCTCATTCCGGAGTAAGTTGCTCTCCCAACTAAGCTGCACGGACGGAATGTACCATTTCAGATTTGTCGTCTTGGCACGTAATTCAGCTCTGCGATACGTCACAATGTCGCCTGTCTCAGCTCATTAGCTAAGGCGACATCACTAACTGACATCACGCCGCTTTTGAATGCTTCAAATATTGCTCTGCGAGAAAACGATTAGTATATCTGCCGTCTTTACAGTCATATAAATTCATAACAAACTGTCGTGTTAAAATTGATCCAGGAAAAACCATTCGACTCTCCTACGTACTTGTTCATGAAATGGCAATATTTAGGGAAATTATAGAACTTAAAGTATTTGTTCTTGAAATAGGCACTCTTATTAAGAACTTTTAAATAGGTATACCAGGTTTGTCTGGAAAGTTTCTAGCCATTTTGAACACGCGTGCTCGGTTCTCGATATATGCCATTTGAACAACTCGAGAAGCCATCTGGAATATCTCGATAACTGTTCGCCAGGTCATAATATAACTTGGCAGTCAGCCAGAGGGAACATTACTGCGCATACGTGAACACTCGCTCTCACTTGCGGCTAATTAGTCGGCAGTGAGTCACCGTTGTGTGAGAATATGTACTGTGTGACCGTCGCATTCAAAATAACCGAGCGAGTATGTCAGCCAACCTGCTTCTCAGTTTGCTTCAAACTGGGACATTCCTCCGCGGAAGCTATATAACTTAAATCTTTTTTCTGGGATTCACTATTTGAAACTACACTAACTACCAACAAGTAATTAAACACCCCTGCAATCGATGATATCTGCGGTCCTGATACACGTCACAGCCACCGCCGTTAAATATCATGTGGGAAACAACAACGCAACCAGTCACATGCAAGTTGCCACGCAGTTCGGAGCTCTCTGATTTCGAGAAAGGTGTAATCGTCGGGTATCATAGAAATGGCCGATCCATACGTGACACATCCAGAGAGTTAAAGTCCCCAAAATCGACAGTGGCCTACGTCATTGGCAAGTGGAAGATCAGAGGTGACTGTCGGAATGTGTCCCGACCCGGGAGCACAAAACTGGGAGTTAGAGACCGACGGGTGCTGGCCAGAGAAATTCGGAAGAACCGCACCAAATCGATAAACCACATCCTCGAGGAGGTTTAATAGGCATCCGGGAGTGTTCTTTCGATGAATACCATCCGTAAGGAAGCCCATCTGCTCGGTTATCATGGACGTGCTGCCGCCAACAAGCCTTTGATCACCAAGTCCAATAGCGCTGCTCGGCTAACGTGGTGTAAAGAACGTCGACAGTGGACCGTTGAACAGGTTCTCTGGAGCTACGAATCAAGGTTCACCCTGTATCGTTCGGATGGCAGGGTCTGGGTTTGGCGTCTGCCTGGAGAACGCCTCCTGCCGGAATGTATTGTGCCAACTGTGTAGATCGGCGGCGGCGGTGGAATTATGCTATGGGGGTGTTTCTCCTGGTATGGCACGGGACCCTTGGTCGCAATTCCTGGTAGACTCAACGCCGAGACCTACTGCACCATTTTGAATGACCATGCGCTTTCTACTTTGTGGCAGTTTTACGGGGTGGACGCATGTTACTTTCAGGATGACAATGCCACCAGTCATGTTGTGAAGTCCACCATGGGTTGGTATGGTGACAATGGGGTTAATCGAATGGACTTGCCTGCGCAGAGCCCGGACCTTAACCCTATCGAGCACCTCTGGGACGAGTTGGAGCGTCTACTTAAGGGGTGCCCCCACCGTCCGAAATCGGTGAAGGAACTGACCTGTCTTCTCCAAGCCGAGTGGAAGAAAACACCGCTAGCCGTCGTACAACGCCTAGTATGCCCCGGAGTATCGCAGCTGTAATCGCCGCTCGTGGTGGCTCCACCAACTATTGAAGGTGAATAAACTTCGTTTTCCTTTGCTATCACAGGTGTCCAATTAATTGCTGGTAGATAGTGTATATAGCTTCAAATAATGAATCCCAGAAAAAATTGTGGTGCCAACACTTCAAAAATTGCAGAAAATCAGCTGACATCGACCCACGTTCTGGAAGACCAGCAGCAAAGAGAACACCCATAAATGTTGAACGCCTGCGGGCTGAAATCAACGAAAATCGGTGATTGACAGTGCGAAAATTAGAAGAATATCTGGGAGTTCCACGTACTATCGCTTCAGGTATTTTGACGGATGATCTTGGCATGAAGAGTATGTCGGCTAAATTCGTTCCTCTACTCCTGTCACAAGAGTAGGAGGAATTAAGTGCTCAAGTTGCACAGGACTTGCTTGAAAAATCTAACAACGATCCAGATATCCTCAAAAACGTCATAACCGGAGATGAGTCATGGGTCTACGGCCAATGACCATGAAACAAAAGCCCAGTCTTCCCAATGGAGGTTGCCTGAGTCCCCACGTCAGAAAAAGGTGCGGCAAAGTCGAAGCAACGTGAAGGTCATGTTGGCGGGGTTTTTTTATCATGAAAGTGTTGTCCACCACGAGTGCACTCCTTGAGGCCAGACATTAAATAAGGAGTACTACATCGAAATTCAACAATAAATAAGGAGTACTACATCGAAATTCAACAATAAATAAGGAGTACTACATCGAAATTCAACAATAAATAAGGAGTACTACATCGAAATTCAACAATAAATAAGGAGTACTACATCGAAATTCAACAATAAATAAGGAGTACTACATCGAAATTCATAGAGGGTGAAGGTATGCAGTATGTATACGCTCCTCGAGGCCAGACAATAAATAAGGAGTTCAACATCGAAATTCATAGAGGGTGAAGGTATGCAGTATGTATACGCTCCTCGAGGCCAGACAATAAATAAGGAGTTCTACATCGAAATTCATAGAGGGTGAAGGTATGCAGTATGTATACGCTCCTCGAGGCCAGACAATAAATAAGGAGTTCTACATCGAAATTCATAGAGGGTGAAGGTATGCAGTATGTATACGCTCCTCGAGGCCAGACAATAAATAAGGAGTTCTACATCGAAATTCATAGAGGGTGAAGGTATGCAGTATGTATACGCTCCTCGAGGCCAGACAATAAATAAGGAGTTCTACATCGAAATTCATAGAGGGTGAAGGTATGCAGTATGTATACGCTCCTCGAGGCCAGACAATAAATAAGGAGTTCTACATCGAAATTCATAGAGGGTGAAGGTATGCAGTATGTATACGCTCCTCGAGGCCAGACAATAAATAAGGAGTTCTACATCGAAATTCATAGAGGGTGAAGGTATGCAGTATGTATACGCTCCTCGAGGCCAGACAATAAATAAGGAGTTCTACATCGAAATTCATAGAGGGTGAAGGTATGCAGTATGTATACGCTCCTCGAGGCCAGACAATAAATAAGGAGTTCTACATCGAAATTCATAGAGGGTGAAGGTATGCAGTATGTATACGCTCCTCGAGGCCAGACAATAAATAAGGAGTTCTACATCGAAATTCATAGAGGGGGAAGGTATGCAGTATGTATACGCTCCTCGAGGCCAGACAATAAATAAGGAGTTCTACATCGAAATTCATAGAGGGTGAAGGTATGCAGTATGTATACGCTCCTCGAGGCCAGACAATAAATAAGGAGTTCTACATCGAAATTCATAGAGGGTGAAGGTATGCAGTATGTATACGCTCCTCGAGGCCAGACAATAAATAAGGAGTTCTACATCGAAATTCATAGAGGGTGAAGGTATGCAGTATGTATACGCTCCTCGAGGCCAGACAATAAATAAGGAGTTCTACATCGAAATTCATAGAGGGTGAAGGTATGCAGTATGTATACGCTCCTCGAGGCCAGACAATAAATAAGGAGTTCTACATCGAAATTCATAGAGGGTGAAGGTATGCAGTATGTATACGCTCCTCGAGGCCAGACAATAAATAAGGAGTTCTACATCGAAATTCATAGAGGGTGAAGGTATGCAGTATGTATACGCTCCTCGAGGCCAGACAATAAATAAGGAGTTCTACATCGAAATTCATAGAGGGTGAAGGTATGCAGTATGTATACGCTCCTCGAGGCCAGACAATAAATAAGGAGTTCTACATCGAAATTCATAGAGGGGGAAGGTATGCAGTATGTATACGCTCCTCGAGGCCAGACAATAAATAAGGAGTTCCACATCGAAATTCATAGAGGGGGAAGGTATGCAGTATGTATACGCTCCTCGAGGCCAGACAATAAATAAGGAGTTCTACATCGAAATTCATAGAGGGGGAAGGTATGCAGTATGTATACGCTCCTCGAGGCCAGACAATAAATAAGGAGTTCTACATCGAAATTCATAGAGGGTGAAGGTATGCAGTATGTATACGCTCCTCGAGGCCAGACAATAAATAAGGAGTTCTACATCGAAATTCATAGAGGGGGAAGGTATGCAGTATGTATACGCTCCTCGAGGCCAGACAATAAATAAGGAGTTCTACATCGAAATTCATAGAGGGTGAAGGTATGCAGTATGTATACGCTCCTCGAGGCCAGACAATAAATAAGGAGTTCTACATCGAAATTCATAGAGGGTGAAGGTATGCAGTATGTATACGCTCCTCGAGGCCAGACAATAAATAAGGAGTTCTACATCGAAATTCATAGAGGGTGAAGGTATGCAGTATGTATACGCTCCTCGAGGCCAGACAATAAATAAGGAGTTCTACATCGAAATTCATAGAGGGGGAAGGTATGCAGTATGTATACGCTCCTCGAGGCCAGACAATAAATAAGGAGTTCTACATCGAAATTCATAGAGGGTGAAGGTATGCAGTATGTATACGCTCCTCGAGGCCAGACAATAAATAAGGAGTTCTACATCGAAATTCATAGAGGGTGAAGGTATGCAGTATGTATACGCTCCTCGAGGCCAGACAATAAATAAGGAGTTCTACATCGAAATTCATAGAGGGTGAAGGTATGCAGTATGTATACGCTCCTCGAGGCCAGACAATAAATAAGGAGTTCTACATCGAAATTCATAGAGGGTGAAGGTATGCAGTATGTATACGCTCCTCGAGGCCAGACAATAAATAAGGAGTTCTACATCGAAATTCATAGAGGGTGAAGGTATGCAGTATGTATACGCTCCTCGAGGCCAGACAATAAATAAGGAGTTCTACATCGAAATTCATAGAGGGTGAAGGTATGCAGTATGTATACGCTCCTCGAGGCCAGACAATAAATAAGGAGTTCTACATCGAAATTCATAGAGGGTGAAGGTATGCAGTATGTATACGCTCCTCGAGGCCAGACAATAAATAAGGAGTTCTACATCGAAATTCATAGAGGGTGAAGGTATGCAGTATGTATACGCTCCTCGAGGCCAGACAATAAATAAGGAGTTCTACATCGAAATTCATAGAGGGTGAAGGTATGCAGTATGTATACGCTCCTCGAGGCCAGACAATAAATAAGGAGTTCTACATCGAAATTCATAGAGGGGGAAGGTATGCAGTATGTATACGCTCCTCGAGGCCAGAAAATAAATAAGAAGTACTACATCGAAATTCATAGAGGGTGAAGGTATGCAGTATGTATACGCTCCTCGAGGCCAGACAATAAATAAGGAGTTCTACATCGAAATTCATAGAGGGGGAAGGTATGCAGTATGTATACGCTCCTCGAGGCCAGACAATAAATAAGGAGTTCTACATCGAAATTCATAGAGGGTGAAGGTATGCAGTATGTATACGCTCCTCGAGGCCAGAAAATAAATAAGAAGTACTACATCGAAATTCATAGAGGGTGAAGGTATGCAGTATGTATACGCTCCTCGAGGCCAGACAATAAATAAGGAGTTCTACATCGAAATTCATAGAGGGGGAAGGTATGCAGTATGTATACGCTCCTCGAGGCCAGACAATAAATAAGGAGTTCTACATCGAAATTCATAGAGGGGGAAGGTATGCAGTATGTATACGCTCCTCGAGGCCAGACAATAAATAAGGAGTTCTACATCGAAATTCATAGAGGCGGAAGGTATGCAGTATGTATACGCTCCTCGAGGCCAGACAATAAATAAGGAGTTCTACATCGAAATTCATAGAGGGGGAAGGTATGCAGTATGTATACGCTCCTCGAGGCCAGACAATAAATAAGGAGTTCTACATCGAAATTCATAGAGGGGGAAGGTATGCAGTATGTATACGCTCCTCGAGGCCAGACAATAAATAAGGAGTTCTACATCGAAATTCATAGAGAGTGAAGGTATGCAGTATGTATACGCTCCTCGAGGCCAGACAATAAATAAGGAGTTCTACATCGAAATTCATAGAGGGGGAAGGTATGCAGTATGTATACGCTCCTCGAGGCCAGACAATAAATAAGGAAGTTCTACATCGAAATTCATAGAGGGTGGAAGGTATGCAGTATGTATACGCTCCTCGAGGCCAGACAATAAATAAGGAGTTCTACATCGAAATTCATAGAGGGGGAAGGTATGCAGTATGTATACGCTCCTCGAGGCCAGACAATAAATAAGGAGTTCTACATCGAAATTCATAGAGGGTGAAGGTATGCAGTATGTATACGCTCCTCGAGGCCAGACAATAAATAAGGAGTTCTACATCGAAATTCATAGAGGGTGAAGGTATGCAGTATGTATACGCTCCTCGAGGCCAGACAATAAATAAGGAGTTCTACATCGAAATTCATAGAGGGTGAAGGTATGCAGTATGTATACGCTCCTCGAGGCCAGACAATAAATAAGGAGTTCTACATCGAACTTCATAGAGGGTGAAGGTATGCAGTATGTATACGCTCCTCGAGGCCAGACAATAAATAAGGAGTTCTACATCGAAATTCATAGAGGGTGAAGGTATGCAGTATGTATACGCTCCTCGAGGCCAGACAATAAATAAGGAGTTCTACATCGAAATTCATAGAGGGGGAAGGTATGCAGTATGTATACGCTCCTCGAGGCCAGACAATAAATAAGGAGTTCTACATCGAAATTCATAGAGGGTGAAGGTATGCAGTATGTATACGCTCCTCGAGGCCAGACAATAAATAAGGAGTTCTACATCGAAATTCATAGAGGGTGAAGGTATGCAGTATGTATACGCTCCTCGAGGCCAGACAATAAATAAGGAGTTCTACATCGAAATTCATAGAGGGGGAAGGTATGCAGTATGTATACGCTCCTCGAGGCCAGACAATAAATAAGGAGTTCTACATCGAAATTCATAGAGGGGGAAGGTATGCAGTATGTATACGCTCCTCGAGGCCAGAAAATAAATAAGAAGTACTACATCGAAATTCATAGAGGGTGAAGGTATGCAGTATGTATACGCTCCTCGAGGCCAGACAATAAATAAGGAGTTCTACATCGAAATTCATAGAGGGGGAAGGTATGCAGTATGTATACGCTCCTCGAGGCCAGACAATAAATAAGGAGTTCTACATCGAAATTCATAGAGGGTGAAGGTATGCAGTATGTATACGCTCCTCGAGGCCAGAAAATAAATAAGAAGTACTACATCGAAATTCATAGAGGGTGAAGGTATGCAGTATGTATACGCTCCTCGAGGCCAGACAATAAATAAGGAGTTCTACATCGAAATTCATAGAGGGGGAAGGTATGCAGTATGTATACGCTCCTCGAGGCCAGACAATAAATAAGGAGTTCTACATCGAAATTCATAGAGGGGGAAGGTATGCAGTATGTATACGCTCCTCGAGGCCAGACAATAAATAAGGAGTTCTACATCGAAATTCATAGAGGGGGAAGGTATGCAGTATGTATACGCTCCTCGATGCCAGACAATAAATAAGGAGTTCTACATCGAAATTCATAGTGGGGGAAGGTATGCAGTATGTATACGCTCCTCGAGGCCAGAAAATAAATAAGAAGTACTACATCGAAATTCATAGAGGGGGAAGGTATGCAGTATGTATACGCTCCTCGAGGCCAGACAATAAATAAGGAGTTCTACATCGAAATTCATAGAGGGGGAAGGTATGCAGTATGTATACGCTCCTTGAGGCCAGAAAATAAATAAGAAGTACTACATCGAAATTCAACAATAAATAAGGAGTACTACATCGAAATGCATAGAGGGGGAAGGTATGCAGTATGTATACGCTCCTCGAGGCCAGAAAATAAATAAGAAGTACTACATCGAAATTCATAGAGGGTGAAGGTATGCAGTATGTATACGCTCCTCGAGGCCAGACAATAAATAAGGAGTTCTACATCGAAATTCATAGAGGGGGAAGGTATGCAGTATGTATACGCTCCTCGAGGCCAGAAAATAAATAAGGAGTTCTACATCGAAATTCATAGAGGGGGAAGGTATGCAGTATGTATACGCTCCTCGAGGCCAGACAATAAATAAGGAGTACTACATCGAAATTCATAGAGGTTAAAGTACGCAGTATGTATACGCTCCTACTACATCGAAATTCAACAATAAATAAGGAGTACTACATCGAAATTCATCGAAATTCGAAATTCGGTATGCAGTATGTATACGCTCCTCGAGGCCAGACAATAAATAAGAAGTACTACATCGAAATTCAACAATAAATAAGGAGTACTACATCGGAATTCATAGAGGTTGAAGGTATGCAGTATGTATACGCTCCTAGTACATTGAAATTCAACAATAAATAAGGAGTACTACATCGAAATTCATAGAGGGTGAAGGTATGCAATATGTATACGCTCCTCGAGGCCAGACAGTAAATAATTAGTACTACATCGAAATTCAACAATAAATAAGGAGTACTGCATAGAAATTCATAGAGGGTGAAGGTATGCAGTTTGTATACGCTCCTCGAGGCCAGACAATAAATAAGAAGTACTGCATCGAAATTCATAGGGGGTGTAGGTATGCAATATGTATACGCTCCTCGAGGCCAGACAGTAAATAAGGAGTACTACATCGAAATTCAACAATAAATAAGGAGTACTGCATCGAAATTCATAGAGGGTGAAGGTATGCAGTTTGTATACGCTCCTCGAGGCCAGACAATAAATAAGAAGTACTACATCGAAATTCAACAATAAGTAAGGAGTACTGCATCGAAATTCATAGAGGGTGAAGGTATGCAGTTTGTATACGTTCGTCGAGGCCAGACAATAAATAAGAAGTACTACATCGAAATTCATAGAGGGTGAAGGTATGCAGTTTGTATACGCTCCTCGAAGCCAGACAATAAATAAGAAGTACTACATCGAAATTCATAGAGGGTGAAGGTATGCAGTAAGTAGAAAACGGCCGCAATAGTGGGCAAGTGGAGACTGGAAGCTTCATTAGGATCATGTGCGTGCCCGTTCTTCACGTTTCGTGCAGAGGTTTTTGGCAAAACATCGCATCATAAGTCCTCTCAGCCCCCTCCCCCTCTCTCACACACACAGCCCAGATTTGGCCTGCATCTTCTAGCTTTTTTTAAAGCTAAAACTGCCGTTGAAAGGGGGCAGATTTTAGACCGCGGACGAGATTAAGAAGAACGTGACGAGGCAGATGATAACGATCCCGAAGGAGGACTTTGCAGACTGTTTTGAAAAGTGGAAGGGGTGTTGGGATAAGTTCGGAAAGTCCAAAGGAGAGTAGCTTGAAGGGTACCGAATCGCTATTTTCCCAGTTCAGCTGTTTTTTTTTAATATTTAATGGATTGATAATTTCTGGACAGCAGTCGTAAGCAATTTGGTTAACTCATACTAAGCATACGTCTGTTCAGCAATCAATTTAATGTTGGCAGCGAAAGCACACACCTCATTCATCAAATTGAAAAAAGTGAGCCAACCCGGTGGTTCAATGGCCTAAGAACTGGCTTCTGCCCATTCGTCCGAGATGGGTCTGTGTTCAAATCCTGGTGAGGCACGGATGTTGTGTGTGTTTGTGTTACGGTACTCACTCTCTACCTTCCCTGGAACCACTGGCCCTAAATTAAGGACGGGGGACTGCTTTTAACCCATGGAGTTACTCACGGTGCTCCATACCGCTCGCCCCCCCCCCTCCCACCCGAAAAAAAAATATAATAATGTGAACTTCAACCAGACGCGTTTTTTGGAACTCGAACAGAAACTCGTGCTGAATTGTTTAAACTTTTTTTCAAAAAGTAACGGGCAAACGTAAGGATTTCGGATTAAAAGTTATTTCAGTGCTTGGAAGCACTAAATTACACTGCTGGCCACCCAAAATGCAACACCAAGAAGGAACAATCCGATTGGCCTGAAATTCGCATTATGCGACATGCAAACGATTAGCATTGCAGGCCATATGCAAATCATGTGCGCCCGGCACGCCACCGAGAAGCACTATAAGAAGGATGCACACAAAGCGAGGTGTAAGTAGTGGAAGTGTGTTGCGCTCCGGACCTGTGCGTGGGAAGCTTCCTGATTCGTCGTCGCAGAATACGGCAGTCATTCTAGCACGTTTCGGAGTTCGACGAAGGACGAATAGTGGCTTATAGCGACAGCGGTTTATCGTACAGAGACATCGGCGCCCGTATGGGACGACATCCAACCACAGTGAGGAGAATATCGATTCGTTGGGTGCAGGAGGGACCGACGTGAGCGATTGCCGCACCTACGGCACACCACCGAACGAGATGACCGGCATTTTGTCTTACGTGCTTTGACGGCTCGCACCGACACATCACGAACGTTAGCGCAGGAATTAGGGTGTGTTGCGCAACAACCTATGTCAGCACGTACCGTTCGACGTCGTCTGCAGGAGCGGGGACTTGTCGCACGGCGCCCATTGTTCCGATTACCAGTGACGTTACACCACCGGCGAGTGCGGCGGCAATGGGCGGTTGAGCACCGCACTTGGACTACGGAATGGCACGACATTGTCTTCTCCGACGAATCCCGCTTCTGCCTGAAACACCACGATGGTCGGATCGGCGTGTGGCGGCACCGCGGTGAGAGACTGTATGCCGCTTGCATTATGAATCCTGGCGTTATGGTTTGGGGCACAATTGGATATGATACCCGCACCCATTTGGTACACATCGCCGGTGAACTCATCAGCCACCGCTACATCTCCGACATTTTGGAGCCAGTAGTCCTTCCTGACCTGCAGGATATGCCAGCGGCCACGTTTCAACAGGACAATGCGCCCCCGCAAGTGGCACGCATCGCGCAACAATTCTTCACGGCCCACCAGGTGTCACTGCTGCCGTGGCCCGCCTGTTCTCCCGATATGTCGCCCATCGAAAACATCTGGTCTCTGATCGGCAACCGAGTGGCCCGGCAAGCACCACCCGCGGCTACGCCTGATGAACTGTGGCAACGTATGGAAGCAGCCGACATACCCCAAGCCCATATCCAAAGCCTCTTTCGTTCGATGCCGCGGCATGTAGCGGCCGTTATTGCCAGCCATGGGGGCCGCACGAAGTATTGATGTCTGCGTGTTCCGCAAGTCGCACGGGCCTGTAAGCTCAATCGTTTCATCTTTGTATCTGTTGTTATGTGTCCAGAAAATCTGGCTTTGCTATCTCGTGTCCTTCTTGGTGTTGCATTTTGGGTGGCCAGCAGTGTAACTTTTAATCCCAAATCCTTACGTTTGGCCGTTTCTTGGTGAAAAAAGTTTAAACAAAAGTCAAAACTCAGGAACATTATGAATGACTATTCTCTTCAACAGTTACTTCAACTTTCAACGACAAGCATCGAAGTAGCTTTTTACTTAAGCATTTAATCGTCCACAGTGCTCTCATGAATTGAAATATTTCTTTCGTTTTTCAGATTTTAAATGCCAACATTTATCTAATGTTAATTAAAAGAGATTTAATATTTGATAAGTTAGCCAGGAAATTTTCATATTTATATCATCTTTATGTAACATATCATCATCGTCGTCATCGTCAACCATTATATCAATTCACTACTGCATGATGGTCTCCCCAAGTGTCTTGTGCCAGTCTCTTCTATGTCATTCTCGCATGCTTTCGAATTTCATCCACCCATCTCCAATGTGATTTTCTTCTGGGTTTCTTCCTGTCCCTAGTAATCCATTCTGAAATTACGGTTTTCCATCGGTGGTCAGTTCTTCTGGTAATATGACTAGCCCATCGCCATTTCAGGGATTCTACTCTGATCATGATGTCTTCCACCCTTGTCATTTTCTTTATCCAAGAGGTCCTCTTATCTTTTCTGCTTACATCAAGCATGCATCTTTCCATGCTTCTTTCAGCTGTCAGCAGCCTTTGTATGTCTTTTTTAGTTAAGATCTACGTATATCTCAGCTCCATAAGTAAGAACTGGGAGGATGCATTGTTTAAACAGTTTAGTTTTAAGATATAATATTATATTGCTTTGAAAAATTGTACTGTTTCTTCCAAAAGCTCTCCAACCAAGTTTTATACGCCAATTAATTTCTTCGTTAGTGTGACACTTGCATGATATCAGTTGTCCAAGGTAAATGTAGGTATCGGTTACCTCGATATTTTCTCCTTCAATATCAAAATCTTCCTTTCTTTTAAAAGCATTGTACATCAGTTTTGTTTTCAGAAAGTTCATGTTTAATTCCATTTCTTTCATTTTCTCAGCAAGTTCCTGGATCATACTGTGCAGCTTTAAAGGAGTAGTGGCAAAAATGATATAGTCATCCGCAAAACAACGGCGAGTTAAACAGTCTCCATTAAACTTTATCCCCTGGTTTACCAAGTTCAGTTATTCAAAGACACTTTGCAATGTGGTATTGAAGAGTTTGGGAAATATAGTCTCATTTTGTCTTCCTTAGAAAAAATACACCATTCTGTCGTGCAAAAAAAAAAATCTACAAAATTCTTAACAGCGCATGTGAAACCAGGTAATCTCCTTTTATGCTTTCTCTCTCTCTCTCTCTCTCGGGTGAATTAAATTTTGGGCGTATTCCTGTAAAATACAAACAATTGTATAGGGTTTGCTCCAAGCTACTAGTAACAAGGTTTAATTTCAGGTTTGAAGTGCTTTAAGTTTGAGCTACCATGCCCATGCTTGTTCCCATTGTTCTTCCATGCGCGTTATCCCTCTGGCAGATCGGATTGGTTTAAAGTATTTTGGATCCCTAGCCACAGGTGACTGTTGTACAGGGTTATTATGGTAAATGTGGAACTCCTTTAGATACGTATATCTTAAAGATTATTTAACCTGGAAATGTTATAAAGTCATAGCTTGAAGGCTCAGTTTATAATATTTCCATATAGATCATTCATAACTTCGTCATTAACATCACTGTCACAGAAGAAACCAAAAGAGCGTCATGCTGTTAGCTCGCAGAGCCGGGAGAATCCCGAAGAAGATTGCAGTGTTCCACGAATTCCCTTTATTCTTTGTCTACAACATCAAGAGCAAGGTCGACAACGCATAGAACCCTACGACATCCTTACCAAGCGTACGAAGCACAGCCATCGCTCCGATACCATCAGGACGATAGAGTTTGTGACCAAGGGCGCACGAATGGTGGACAACGATCCTAAGAAATCAATGAGCGCCTTATCCAAGAAGATGGGTATTGCTTATGGTATCATCCACAAGGGCCACAGTTACAATGGCCCCAAGAAATCAATGCGCGCTTTATCCAAGAAGATGGGTATCGCTTATGGAATCATCCACAAGGGTCACAGTTATAACAACCCCAATAAATCAATGAGCGACTTATCCAAGAAGATGGCTATTCCTTATGGTATCATCCACAAAGGCCACAGTTACGACGACCTCAATAAATCAGTGAGCGCCTTATCCAAGAAGATGGGTACCGCTTATGGTATCATCCAAAAAGGGCACAGTTACAACGACCCCAATAAACCAATGAGCGCCTTATCCGAGAAGATGGGTATCCTCATCCACAAAGGCCATAGTTACAATGACCCCAATAAATAAATTAGCGTCTTATCCTGAAAAATAGGTATCGCTTATAGTATCACCCACAAAGGCCACAGTTATAATGACCCCAATAAATCAATGAGCGCTTATCCAAGAAGATGGGTATCGCTTATGGCATCACCCACATGGGTCACAGTTACAACGACCCCAAAAAAACAATGAGCGACTTATCCAAGAAGATGGGTATCGCTTATTGTATCACCCACAAGGGTCACAGTTACAACGACCCCAAAAAAAACAATGAGCAACTTATCCAAGAAGATGGGTATTCCTTATGGTATCGTCCACAAAGGCCACAGTTACAACGATCCAAATAAATCAATCAGCGACTTATCCAAGAAGATGGGTATTCGTTATGGTATCATTCACAAAGGCCACAGTTACAATGACCCCAATAAATCAAAGAGCGCTTATCCAAGAAGATGGGTATCGCTTATGGTATCACCCACAAGGGTCACAGTTATAACGACCCCAATGAATCAATGAGGGCTTTATTCAAGAAGATGGGTATCGCTTATGGTATCATCCACAAAGGCCACAGTTACAACGACCCCAATAAATCAATGAGGGCCTTATCCAAGAAGATGGGTATCGCTTATGGTATCATCTACAAAGGCCACAGTTGCAACGACCCCAATAAATCAATGAGGGCCTTATCCAAGAAGATGGGTATCGCTTATGGTATCATTTACAAGGGTCACAGTTACAACGACTCCAATAAATCAATGAGCGGCTTATCCAAGAAGATGGGTATTCCTTATGGTATCATCCACAAAGGCCACAGTTACAACGACCCCAATAAATCAATGAGGGCCTTATACAAGAAGATGGGTATCGCTTATGGTATCATCCACAAGGGTCACAGTTACAACGACTCCAATAAATCAATGAGCGACTTATCCAAGAAGATGGGTATTCCTTATGGTATAATCCACAAAAGCCACAGTTAGAACAACCACAAGAAATCAATGAGCGCCTTATCCAATAATATGAGTATTGCTTATGGTATCATCCAAAAGAGCCACAGTTACAACGACCCCAATAAATCAATGAGCGACTTATCCAAGACGATGGGTATTGCTTATGGTATCATCCACAAAAGCCAGAGTTACAACGATTCCAAGAAATCAATGATCGCCTTATCCAAGAAGATGGGTATTGCTTATGGTATCATCCACAACGGCCACAGTTACAACGACCCCAATAAATCAACGAGCGCCTTATCCAAGAAGATGGGTATCGCCTATGGTATCGTCCACAAAGGCCACAGTTACAACGATTCCAAGAAATCAATGATCGCCTTATCCAAGAAGATGGGTATTGCTTATGGTATCATCCACAAGAGCCACAGTTACAACGACCCTAATAAATCAACGAGCGCCTTATCTAAGAAGATGGGTATCGCTTATGGTATCATCCACAAAGGCCACAGTTACAACGACCCCAATAAATCAATGAGCGGCTTATCCAAGAAGATGGGTATTGCTTATTGTATCATCCACAAGGGCCACAGTAACAACGACCCCAATAAATCAACGAGCGCCTTATCTAAGAAGATGGGTATCGTTTATGGTATCATCCACAAAGGCCACAGTTAAAACGATTCCAAGAAATCAATGATCGCCTTATCCAAGAAGATGGGTATAGCAATACTGCTTATGGTATCATCCACAAGGGCCACAGTCACAACGACCTCAATAAATCAACGAGCGCCTTATCTAAGAAGATGGGTATCGCTTATATTATCATCCACAAAGGCCACAGTTACAACAAGAAATCAATGAGTCAATGAGTGCCTTATCAAGAAATCAATGAGTGCCTTATCCAAGCAGATGGGTATCGCTTATGGTATTAATACGTTGTTGAAAATTTGTAGACACCCGAACAATGTCTTTAAGATTTTCATCAACATTATCCACGCTTTTTTGTGAGGAGCAAATCGAAAAAGTGATGGTGATCAGTTCAGGCAGGGGTGATGATTCTTCCCTGGATTGGTTTTCTGTTTAATTTTTCAAAACTCAGGTTTTGCCTCCCCTGGGTTTTTCGATCTTTAGGTCCAGAGAAGAAGCCAAGAAAAAGTCAATGAAATTCTGTTTCTCATTTGTTTTTGTTTTTTTGTTTGTTTTTTTCTCCATGGGGCTAGTGCTGAAAATGTTTGTTTAGTCCTAGAAATATGTGTATAGTGTGAAATTGCAGTTACAATGATGTCCTTTTTGTTTTGGTATTACTCAGCCCAGCAGGAGGGAAAGGAAAAGCATACTCAGAAAATGATAAACATAAGTTTGCTGTCTGTAGTACGATAAGTTAAAACCAATCCCTAAAACTGCCGAATAAAACTCAATTTATTTACAATTTTAATAACCTATTTACATAGGGGCTGACATGGCCCCATTTTCAAGCCCAAAAGTCCCAGAACACATAGAGGCAACGATTATATACTATATTATTCGTGACATATGTGATATACGTCTTAAAAAATTATACAGGTCATGCCATTTACATTAAGAAAAAAATAGGTAATTAAAGTCCAAAAACAAATGCAGAACATGTTCAAGTAACAGTCTCACCTTCTAAGTGTGCCATGGGGAGAGCGATAATCTGTCTCCAAGGTCTTGGTACTGAAGTCGGAAAGTCTGTATTGCAGCAGACGTCGTAATATTTAAGAATAAACAGGCTTTCCGAGAGAAAGATGGTATTCTTGTTAACAGAGGAGTTTAAAACTTTAGCATTTTGCCAGTCCGGTTTGTAGGCTTCCTGTTTGACTGCAACGGTGAGGGCTGTGGTGATGTTTCCACTTCGTAGAGAATATTGGTGCTCCTTTAGTCTTATATTTAACGATCGAAGTGTCGAACCGATGTAAACCTTAGAGTAACGGTTTGGGTCTTCTGAGGTCAGAGGTATGGAGTAGACCCCCCGGTTTGTTAAACATATTGACTTTAACCAGGTCTCTAGGCACTAGTGAGAAAACATTTCGGTTACAGATTCCAAAGGATAAATTATGTCGCTGACATACTTTTTTTCAAGTAGGGAACAATATGTGGAATAAAATCCAATTAACCAACAAATTTAGACAGTAGGAGCTTCATAAACCAAAGTGGTAAATCGTAGTTTAGAAAAGTTTAGGAGCATACTCAGAATCAAAGTGAGAGAAATGTAAATAATTTGGTTTCCCTCGATGTGTATGAACATAATGTAGCATTCGTATTCTCCATTATCTAAGCTATGAGTAGGACGATTCAGGAGTTAATAGGATGTATTATAATTTTAACTTTGAGATTATGAGGTTGGTGAGGTAAGGCTGGGGTAGACTTGATAAGTAGGCCTTAAAAACAAGAATAAATATAATCATCAAAATAAAAAGAAAAAAATAATCTTTTGCCTGGGCTAGTAACTTCATAAATGATATTTCTTTCTTGGTTGAGTGATAAAAGGAATGCAAGAAAAAGAAAGCTGGTCTATGCTCAAAATAGGTAATGAAAAAAAATGTAGTTCTTTTTATGGTATATGATGTATGTATTTATATTTTCTGTAAGTCAAATGCAGTTCCTTTCTTCGTCCAACGGTCACTTTTTTTTGAGCTCCTTCCAAGAAAAGTGGAGTACAGTTTGAAATTGTTAGAATGTCGCCTACCCAGGAGTGAGCAGTTATTTCCACAAGAAGGCATTTTTCCCTCTCACCAACGCTGTGGTGACATTCTCTGAACTGAAACACTACGCCGATACTCCCAGGCTGGATTTGTTGGCTCACAAAAGGAGCTTAACTCTCAGAAGTTATAGGTACTTGCTGTCAAACTCTGAACAGCAGGCGTGCATCAAAATGTATGTGTTTTCGTCCAAAAGGCAAGATCGGACCATATCAAATTACACATGTGCTAGTCGCTGAGAGTTTTCCCGCGCTTCTGCTTCCTCCCCCCCCCCCCTCTATCTTCCTTCCTCGCTGGAAGAGGGAGAACACATGTTCTATCAGGTTCTCCCTGCGTCGCGTTGGCCGACTGACCAATGGGAGCAAAGCGTCCCTCGTGGGCTGCGCTGATTGGCTCTCTTTGTTCCTCTGCGATAGAGCGTTTTTTGAGTCTGGGGAAGAACGTCTCTCGAGAAGTTGGTAGGAGGCAAGGCTGAAAAAAAAATGCAGGGCAGTTGGAAGATTGATCTTGTTCTAGGAGGTTATTCTCCTCCGGACCAAAAATAAAGGGCACCACGATCCGTCCACCCTAAAGCTGGGGACTCTTCATAAATGTCTTGCCTGCCTTCTGCTAATTTAAAATTAGACGACCCTGAGGCCTAAAGGAGTTTCCGACATAAAATCATAAGGACATGGGACCTTTCTGCGTTTCCTCAGCAGACCTGCCAGGAATTCCCGGCTCTTGGCATATGAGCAGTGGAGGACCCGTTTTTATCACATCCAAGCGGCCACTACATAGTGGATCAGGACGGCACCACTCGTCATGATCGCCAATGTGAACCTAAGGTAGTTGTCTTCAGACACTGAACTATTGACTCAATCGAGGAGAGGGAAAATTCTGACACGAAAAAGACTGAAGTTGCCATGTGATATTTACCTTTGGCTAGCGTGGCCAGAATATCCTGAAGGACGCTGAAAAAAAACCCGTGGAACAAAAACCTGTGGGCCACCCAGGAGCAATCCCTGGGTAAGTCATGAATACTATTTAATCTCTGGGACTGAAATAGTAACACTCTGCCAGTATGCTCCTAATAAAGGTGAAAAAATGACAATACCCACAGCAGTCTCCAAACACCCCGGGTTTAAGTTTTTTTTTAATTTCCATTTGAAGTTTTTTTTCTATGCCGGCACAACGGTGTCCCGCTGTTGGAATTAGGAGAAGGAGGAAACTGTAGATGACAATAAAACAAATGAATTAAATGATGGTGTAATTTGTAAGGTAGAATGCACATTAATTAATATTAATTTGGCTCATGTCAGTTACTCGCCTGTTAAAGATGGGCGTTGCACTGTTTCAATGTCTAAATTTTAATTTAAAGGCACTTACGAGCCTTAAGAAATTTACTTCTTGAGTTTTGCCTGGAATGTTGCATATATTCATGTAATCATAAGTTGCATATATATACACAGTGTGGCAGAGAAGTTTTAAGACTGGGTCTGTAACATGAAATAGAAACAAGAAATTATAATTTGTTTTGGTTTATTATTCAAAATAAGTCCCTCCGGCTTTAATACACTTGTTACAGCGATTTAATAATGATTCGAATGCCTGTTCCAGTTCACTTTGCGGATTTGCCTCCAAAGCGCGCGTCGTAGCTGTTTGTATGGTCGAAATATCATCAAAACAACACCCTTTTAACGTCCTTTTAAGTTTTGGGAATAAAGAAAAGTCTCAGGGTGCTAAATCAGGCAAATACGGTGGATGATTCGACACACAGACGTTAGTTTTCGCCAAAAATCTACGAACCAGAAGTGAGGTGTGACTGGGTGCATTTTCGTTGAACAAACAACAACTGTTTTCATCCCGATATTCTGGACGAATGCGACGAATTCTGCTCATCAAACGCCTCAAAACATTTAAATAAAACTCACCAGTAATTGTTTGTTCACTTGGAACAAATTCTTTGTGGATAATACCCTTACTATCGAAGAATGTAATGAGCATTATTTTGATTTTCGATGGAACTTTTCTTGTTTTTTTGGCTTGTGGTGAGTTCTTTGACTTCCATTCCGCACTTTGTTGCTTTGTTTTAGGATCATATTGTAAACACCATGTTTCAGCACCTGTAGCAATCGATTTTAAGAAGTTTGGATCATTTTCAGCGGCTGAAATAATGTCTCTGCAATGTGCACTTCTCCCTGATTTTTGTTCATTGGTTAAGGTGTGTGGAACAAATTTAGCACAGAGTTTTATTTTGCCCAAATCTTCATGCAGGATGGTTTGAATCGTTTCTTTGTTGATGTTTAAAGACTCTTCCATCATTCTTAGTGACGCACATCGATTGTTTGCCACGAAATCACGCACTTTTTCAATAATCTCAGGTGTCCTAGATGAACTTGGCCTTCCGGTATGCTTATCATCTTCTAGAGTATCTCTGTCGTCCAAAAAACGTTTGTGCCACAGGAAAACATATGATCTTCTTAAACAAAACTCACCGTAAACTTGTTTTATCATTTGGTACGTTTTCGAGGCACTTTTACCAAGTTTTTCCGTTAAATTTAATAACAGCCCTTTGTTCCACCTTAATACTGTAATTCAACATGAAAAAAATTTTACTTCTCTAATGAACGGCCGTTTTGTTTGAGTTACTTTAACAACTGCGCAGTACTGTTGGCAGAAAGCAAGCAGATGGTCACGGTTTATAACGCATTCGCGATTACACTGGTGGCGCCACTGTAGGCTGAAATCTAGCGCCAGTCTTAAAAATTCTTTGACGCACTGTGTGTATATATATATGAGTGTGTGTACTCTCTACCCTGGCTATAAGTTCTGTTAATTGAATTGTAGATCTCTACATATGAGTGGGCCCGTGAAGGTTTAAAG
This sequence comes from Macrothele yani, assembly GCA_039090855.1. Taxonomy (NCBI): domain Eukaryota; kingdom Metazoa; phylum Arthropoda; class Arachnida; order Araneae; family Macrothelidae; genus Macrothele; species Macrothele yani. Next base: position 27,774,016 of record CM077000.1, read on the forward strand.
AAGTGCTCAATTGTAAATGTAGTAATGCTCTCATAGCAATATTAATACCTTTCTTGGATATTTATGTTGTGTTGTACCAAAATAAATACAGGCAATTAGCCTTTCAAAAACCAAATTTTGGCATAAGATGGCATTCAATTTCTAGGTGTGTCTCATAGATTCTGAGTCATCGCATTCATCAACCAACGGTTCGACGTTGGCCTAGGACGAGAATCAGGGTTATTGACACAATATATACCAATGTCTATTTAATACAATGAAGTGATGATTACACGAACATTTTTTTATGCTTATATACACGAGTTCCAAAATTACTGATTTTTCCAGAGTTGACAGATTTATACACATGTAACACGAATACAGTGTGATGTCGTAACATATAGAAATAGTACGAGTGGTGAAAACAAAATTGTATCTGTGTACACACAAGCACACTTACACGTAAAAACATCATACACTATTGTCAATTCACAGTAACAAGAATATAGCCACCACATAAACACTTTTGTTTCGAAATGCACCTAAATTCAATATTTACCTTCTATTTTTATATTGGCCTTAAGTTTTATAAATATCCATAACCTTTCTTGGTTTTCGCCACAGCAGTATCATCCACAAAGGGCACAGTTACAACGACCCCAAGAAATCAATGAGCGCCTTATCCAAGAAGATTAGTATTACTTATGGCATCATCCACAAGGGCCACAGTTCCAACGACCCCAATAAATCAATGAGCGCCTTATCCAAGAAGATGGGTATTGCTTATGGTATCATCCACAAAGGCCACAGTTACAACGACCCCAAATGAGCGACTTACCCAAGACGATGAGTATTGCTTATGGTAAAGTCCACAAAGGCCACAGTTACAACGACTCCAAGAAATCAATGAGCGCCTTATCCAAGAAGATGGGTATGGCTTATGGTATCATCCACAAGGACCACAGTTACAAAGACCCCAAGAAATCAATGAGCGCCTAATCCAAGAAGATGGGTATTGCTTATGGTATCATCCACAAGGGCAACAGTTACAAAGACCCCAAGAAATCAATGAGCGCCTAATCCAAGAAGATGGGTATTGCTTATGGTATCATCCACAAGGGCCACAGTTACAAAGACCCCAAGAAATCAATGAGCGCCTAATCCAAGACGATGAGTATTGCTTATGGTATCATCCACAAAGGCCACAGTTACAACGACCCCAATAAATCAATGAGCGACTTACCCAAGACGATGAGTATTGCTTATGGTAAAGTCCACAAGGGCCACAGTTACAACGACTCCAATAAATCAATGAGCGCCTTATCCAAGAAGATGGGTATGGCTTATGGTATCATCCACAAGGACCACAGTTACAAAGACCCCAAGAAATCAATGAGCGCCTAATCCAAGAAGATGGGTATTGCTTATGGTATCATCCACAAGGGCCACAGTTACAAAGACCCCAAGAAATCAATGAGCGCCTAATCCAAGAAGATGGGTATTGCTTAAGGTATCATCCACGAGGACCTCAGTTACAGTTCCTACATTCTTAAGAAGGGTTGGTTTATGAACCAAGCTATGTGGAGGAAAGACATTTGACGAGGGCAAAGGAACCGCTCAACAAAGTCAAGCTCGCCAAGAACAAGAACTTATTGCAATTCTTCGCAGACGAGAAAGATTTTGTCCAGCAGCAGAAGGTCAATAGGAAGAATGTCAGGTGGCTGTGCGAGAACGCTGACGACGTGCTGAGTGACATGCTCATAAAATTCTTGTCACCGTCATAGTCCTCGGTGTCATCTCCAGTGAGGAAGATATATTGCCTTCTCAATCCTTTGAGAAGAGTTTAAGGTTTAACGCAGATGTGTACGTTGCTGAGAAACGTAGTGAAGCCCTAGATAGACGCCACTGCTGTCGGGTATTTGGCGTCTGTCCATTTACATCTTCCAATAGGACTCTGCCGCAGATCACAAAACCAAGTGACTCAGAAATGGCTTTCAGAAAACGTGCCCTACAATTGGTTTTCAGACGATTGTCCCCACTACCAAGTTTCCCCGACTTGAATCTCTTGGAATACTATATGTGTAGGACATAATAAAAAAAGAGACTAACAAGCATCCCTATGACACCCTAAACTTCGTAAGGCATGTCATCGGCTATGTCGTGACCAACATGAACAAAGTCCAGCTCGCTAAGGCCTGCGACCTATTCCGCTCAAGGATCGAGGCCATCATCACTTCCAACGGTGGGTTCATTGAATAAATACGAAGTGTGTTTGTGCATTAACTATTGTACAAAGTTTTGCTTCAATGAAACATATATTTATGTATCAATTAATTATTTTACTATGTACACACATTTTCCACATATATCATGATAACCCTGTAAAATACACACAGAAATAATACATGTACAGTAACAATAAGCGTCGATTTTGCCTCTAATTCGTTTATGGGGATGGTGAATGGGAAATATTGTATTGACTTTACATTTGAGTGAGTTATTAGTACCAATTTGACATCAGAAACCCTCAAGCCACATTAAGTCGCGAGTGAATCATTACAGGTGTTAACATACAGAAGTACCCCTATTTTGAATTAATTTGTACTGATATTTGAACAGTATACCGATCCTAGCCAAAAAAAATTCACTTTTTCTCGCAATAGTTGAATACCCGTGACGAATGCAAGTACTGTGAGGACTAGATCTGCAGCACAAGTTCAGGACGAGTCAAGCTTCGGAAACAAACTGCAGCACGTCACTGACGTATCTCCGAGCTGCCATTGTACCCATTATGCGTACAAGAGGTGAACGGTTATTGAAACTGGTTGCGCCCGAGAAAATGACACCAGACTGAGGTGCCGTCGGACGGTCACGAATGGAATCAAGATCATCCCTGTGACTATGTCATCTCCAGACACTTTATCCGCGATTGTAGGCTCTGAGACAAAAGCGGATTCGAAGCTGAATATGACATGGTTTAATTCATCCCACGGCGGATACTTGGAACGGCACCACTGAAACCTCGAGCAAAGGTTTGCTTCTGTGTGTGGCAATTGTTGCAATGGCTGGAGAGAGTGCAAATGTGCCACACCCTATCAGGAATTCACATTCGGTGTCGATACGGGGATTTCTATAGCTTTTTCTACACCTCGTCAAATATTGTCTTCTATGGACTGCGCGGCTTGCATCTGAATACGGAAATTAAGGTGTTTGGACGGCTTACTAGGTGCACCAGTCCAACTACGGTGACGCTCGTTACCTTCTTCCAACCACTGTCACCACATTCAGCCGACAGTGGTTTCATCCCGATGCGTTTCCAACGTGATTCAACGCAGGGACCAATAAGATTTTTGCAGTCCTTTAATGAAGCATTTAGTAAAGGCGTCCGTGCGGAGGTAGGATTCTCGATGACATCACCCAGGCATCCTCACTCATTACACGTGCTTTCGCCACCCAGATCACTCCGATGCAGTGGTTACACTCCCAGGTGAGGGTGATCAAACTAAGCAACGCCTTTCCCTTTCGCCCTTTTGTCTTCTTCACCTATTGCATCATTGGTTCTCAACTGCAATCATTTACATAACATAACTCTCATCACAACCCGCCAATATGCATAGCGCTCCAACAAATACGTATTTTCTGGTGTGGCCTTTTACATCATAGGTAGTGCACTTGTTGCAGGGATTATATTTGTACACTGATGTGCAAAAATTAAGGACGAAGAGGAGAAATTTGCTTAACAGCGGAACGAGCTGGCAGAACGTACCAAAAGGCCACTCAGAAGATAGACTGGGGTCCGGTACGGTTGGGCGGTAGGGCATGCGCATATATTCAGCATGACGTAGGGGGGGGGTGTTGGACGGGTATAAAGCACACGGACGGTGTACGCTCAGCAATTCGGTGAAAGCTATTGCACGGTGTACACCAGTTTGAACGACGTCGAGTTGCTGCAACCGTGCGATATGGCCAAAAGGCAATCCAATAGACGACATCTGGATTACTTTACCCGAGGTCGCGTCATTGGGAAGTTGGAAGAAGGTCGAAGTGCGACTAGTTGGGCCGAGGAGTTCGGGATCGCTCACAGCATCGTTTCACGAGATTGGAGAGCATTTCAAACGACAGGAACAGCTGTCCGATAGTTTAGCAGTGTTCGTCCACGAGCAACCACGGTGGCGGACGACCGATATATTGTCCTACAGGCGAGACGAGACAGACGGCAGATAGCAGGAAAAATCGCAAGGCACATGCAACAGACAACTGGACGTCCATTATCACGTTTTACCGTGGCCAGGAGGCTGCACAAAGGTGGTATTTTTGCACGACGACCAGTACGGTGTGTGCTATTAACGCCTGCTCATCGGAGACGGCATTTTCTGTGGTGCTATGAACACAAGAACTGGACACATCAGCAATGTGGTCGAGTTATCTTTACGGATGAGAGCCGATTTATTCTGACTAGCGATTCTGGACGTATACACATCTGGAGAGAGCAGGGAACACGCAATCATACCTCCAACATCATAAAAAGGGACCGGTTTGGAGGTGGTGGAGTTCTCGTTTGGGGCGGTATCATACTTGGTAGCCGTACTGACCTCCACATCTTCCAAGGAGGTTCAGTCACTGGTGTCCGCTATTGTACCGAGGTACTCTTTTCTCACGTGCGTCTGTTTAGAGGTGTTGTGGGTCCTGAGTTCCTCTTCATGGACGTCAACGCTACCCCTCATCGTACAGTGGCTGTCGCAGAGCTGTTGGAGAGTGAAGATATTCAACGCATTGATTGATCCGCGAGGTCCCCGGACCTAAATCCAGTCGAACACGTGTGGGACCTTCTTGGGAGACGCTTGGGAGCACGTCACCCGCCGCCAGCAACGATTCCGCCGCCAGCAACGATTCCGCAGCTGCGATTGGCGCTACAAGAGGAATGGGCCGCGATGCCTCAACAGCTCCTTGACAATTTCGTCCTCAGCATGGACAGAGGTTGTAAATCCTACAACGTAGTCAGGGGTGGTCATATTTCGTACTAAAGACTTGAATTTTCTTGGCAGCCGCCTGTCACATGGACGTTTCTGTCTTCTGTCTAGTTGTGCTCGAAGCTACCTTTTTAATAAAGTGTCTTTGTATCCTTCGGATTCCTTGTTTGGATGGTTTTGTTTGCTCACATTTCTCATATTCTTACATCTTGGGTATCTTATGGTATGATTTGGGTCGATGTGGAGCACTTCTGCACGAAGTTACATTCTGAAAACCGTCTCGTCCTTAATTTTTGCACGCCAGTGTAATAGTTTTGTCTCCGGCAAAGAAACAGTCTTTATCTGAAAAAAATTTAGTTTTGTTCAAATAATATGCGCTCTCTATTTCAGATCACTATTTCATTTCTGTAAATTTAAGTTTCATTTTTATGGAGTGTAAGTTTTCTTACGCTCTTTCTTTATTTTCGTGGCTTACAACGATTTCTCATATAAGCATAGAATTACAATAACTCCGTTTGCTGCCTGTAACGTACCAGGAGATGTGACGTACCTGCCCGAAGGACGCACACGACATAAAGGCAGATAGGAATCAGAATAAAACGTCCGCGTAGCTTAATTGGTAGAGCAACTTATTCCGGAATGAGGGGACCCGGGTTCGAATCCTGGCGCGGATAAAAATGACGGAGAAATTCACTTCGTTATATGCCTTTGAAACGTAACATATGCCAAGAATTTGGTAAAATAGTTTTCCGAATATGAATAACCATATGTAAAACTTTGCAATAACATTAAACAAAATGAGGTCAGGCTTTACTTACGAAACGGCGAACCAGTTCATCACTCATACAGTCAATGTAGTCTTCCTGAAAATGAAATCGAGCATAAGAATTATAAAGCATGTGAAAACTGCAAATTGTTCGAATTTACAAAATTTCGGAATTACTTACATGTATACCATTGAAAACCAGGGGATGCTGATACGTTCTCGGCCTCATCAAGAAGAAAATTGGCTAGAGCCAGAAATCTTACAGACCATTCCACATATTCATCCCAAAGTTCAACACACTTGGTACAGCGTTTCTGGAATTGATTTAACCCTTCCAAAAAATTTGAACTCGTATCACTCAAATACTGCTCTGCTTCTGATATCACCTCCAAATCATTCGAAGAAGTCTTCCCTTTCAAGTTTTGGGAACAGAAAATAGTCCGATGGAGCAAGGTCTGATGAGTAGGGTGGATGGTCCATGCACTTACAACACAGATCCTCTGAAAACATCCATTGTCTTGCCAGCCTTGTGAGCCGGCGCATTGCCCTGCAAAACGGGAACACCTTTCTGCAGTTTTCTTTGCCTTTTTTTTCCTTCAACGACTCCTTTAATCGACACAGAAAGTTGGAATAGTATTCAGCATTTATTGTTGGACACTTCGGGAGATAGTCAGTTAGTAAGACTCCTTCCGAATTCCAAAAAACCGTTGCCATAACCTTTCCAGGTGACCTTTGAGTCTTGAATTTCTTTTTTCGTGAAGAACCCGAGTACCACCACTGCAGGGACTGTTGTTTGATCTCGGCATCGCAGTGATGTAACTACGTTTCATCAACAGCGACAAGTCACTGCAAAAAAAGTATCACCAGATGGGTCAAAATGAGGCAAAACCGATTTGGAAGCGTCCACTCGTTTACTTTCCTCATCGGCGTTGAAACATTTGGGCACCCATTTCGCTGACATCTTATGCATATCCAAGTGCTCATGAGTTATGAACCCAACACATTCCATGGATATCTTAAGTGCCTCAGCTGTTGTTTTAGCCGAGATTCGCCGATCTGGAAAAACCAAGTCGTGAACACGATCAACAGATTTGGGTGTAGTCACTGTTGAAGGTCTCCCAGATCTTGCTGCATCTTCGGTCTCAGTCTCCACGCTGAAAGTTGGCACAGTGGAATATGAAGTGCACTTCTTACTTAGTGTTTACGCTATTCACTAATAGATTTCCTTTGCAGTTTTCTTCTGCAAGAACAAAAATTTTATGACAGCCACATTCGAAAATTAATTCAACACTTTGCATTGACACAAGCCAGTTCAGAACGCCAAACATCTGAAAAAACAAAAACAAAAAAACTATTAGTCTAAAAATTGACACTTTACAATACAAAAGAACACTCTTTCGGGCTGCAGTGACATAATAATGCTACAATTACAGGACGTGGGTTAGGCTGAGACCTTGGGAGCATCCCCTCGTAAGCTAGGGTGATCCACAAGACTACCGCCTTGACAGAAGAATACCGCCCTGACCAGTTCAGAACTATTAGTCTGAAAATTGGCACTTTACAGCACAAAAGAACACTCTTTCGGGCTGCAGTGACAAAATAATGCAACGATTTCAGGACGTGGGTTAGGCCGAGACTATGTCAGCATCCCCACGTAAGCTAGGGTGATCCACAAGACTACCGCCCTGACCGAAGAATACCGCCCTGACCAGTTCAGAACGTCAAACATTTGCAAAATAAGAAAAAAAGAGCTATTAGTCTGAAAATTGGCACTTTACAATACAAAAGAACACTCTTTCGGGCTGCAGAAACAAAATATTGCTACAATTACAGGACGTGGGTTAGACCGAGACCTTGTCAGCATCACCACGTAAGCTAGGGTGATCCACAAGACTACCGCCTGACCAGGTCATAACGTCAAACATTTGCAAAAAAAAATAGCTATTAGTCTGAAAATTGGCACTTTACAATACAAATAAACACTCTTTCGGGCTGCAGTAACAAAATAGTGCTACAATTACAGGACGTGGGTTAAACCGAGACCTTGTCAGCATCCCCACGTAAGCTAGGGTGATCCACAAGACTACCGCCCTGACCGAAGAATACCGCCCTGACCAGTTCAGAACGTCAAACATTTGCAAAAAAAACAGAGCTAATAGTCTGAAAATTGGCACTTTACAATACAAAAGAACACTCTTGTGGGCTGCAGTAACAAAATATTGCTACAATTACAGGACGTGGATTATACCGAGACCTTGTCAGCATCCCTACGTAAGCTGGGGTGATCCACAAGACTACCGCCCTGACCAGTTCAAAACGTCAAACATTTGCAAAAAAAAAAGAGCTGTTAGTCTGAAAATTGGCACTTTACAATACAAAAGAACACTCTTTCGGGCTACATTAACAAAATAGTGCTACAATTTCAGGACGTGGGTTAGGCCGAGACCTTGTCAGCATCCCCTCGTAAGCTAGGGTGATCCACAAGACTACCGCCCTGACCACTTCAAAACGTCAAACATAAGAAAAAAAAAGAGCTATTAGTCTGAAAATTGGCACTTTACAATACAAAAGAACACTCTTTCGGGCTGCATTAACAAAATATTGCTGCAATTACAGGACGTGGGTTAGGCCGAGATCTTGTCAGCATCCCCTCGTAAGCTAGGGTGATCCACAAGACTACCGCCCTGACGAGTTCAGAACGTGAAACATTTGCAAAAAAAGAGCTATTAGTCTGAAAATTGGCACTTTACAATACAAAAGAACACTCTTTCGGGCTGCATTAACAAAATAGTGCTGCAATTACAGGACGTGGGTTAGGCCGAGATCTTGTCAGCATCCCCTCGTAAGCTAGGGTGATCCACAAGACTACCGCCCTGACGAGTTCAGAACGTGAAACATTTGCAAAAAAAAAGAGCTGTTAGTCTGAAAGTTGGCACTTTACAATAGAAAGAACACTCTTTCGGGCTGCATTAACAAAATATTGCTACGATTACAGGACGTGGATTATACCGAGACCTTGTCAGCATCCCCTCGTAAGCTAGGGTGATCCACAAGACTACCGCCCTGATCACTTCAAAACGTCAAACATAAGAAAAAAAAAGAGCTATTAGTCTGAAAATTGGCACTTTACAATACAAAAGAACACTCTTTCGGGCTGCATTAACAAAATAGTGTTGCAATTACAGGACGTGGGTTAGGCCGAGATCTTGACAGCATCCCCTCGTAAACTAGGGTGATCCACAAGACTACCGCCCTGACCACTTCAAAACGTCAAACATAAGAAAAAAAGAGCTATTAGTCTGAAAATTGGCACTTTACAATAGAAAGAACACTCTTTCGGGCTGCAGTAACAAAATAGTGCTACAATTACAGGACGTGGGTTAGGCCGAGATCTTGTCCGCATCCTCTCGTAAGCTAGGGTGATCCACAAGACTACCGCCCTGACCACTTCAAAACGTCAAACATAAGAAAAAAAGAGCTATTAGTCTGAAAATTGGCACTTTACAATACAAAAGAACACTCTTTCGGGCTGCATTAACAAAATAGTGCTGCAATTACAGGACGTGGGTTAGGCCGAGACCTTGTCAGCATCCCCACGTAAGCTAGGGTGATCCACAAGACTACCGCCCTGACCGAAGAATACCGCCCTGACCAGTTCAGAACGTCAAACATTTGCAAAAAAAAACAGAGCTAATAGTCTGAAAATTGGCACTTTACAATACAAAAGAACACTCTTGTGGGCTGCAGTAACAAAATATTGCTACAATTACAGGACGTGGATTATACCGAGACCTTGTCAGCATCCCTACGTAAGCTGGGGTGATCCACAAGACTACCGCCCTGACCAGTTCAGAACGTCAAACATTTGCAAAAAAAAAGAGCTATTAGTTTGAAAATTTGCACTTTACAATACAAAAGAACACTCTTTCGGGCTGCATTAACAAAATAGTGCTGCAATTACAGGACGTGGGTTAGTCCGAGATCTTGTCAGCATCCCCTACGTAAGCTAGGGTGATCCACAAGACTACCGCCCTGACCACTTCAAAACGTCAAACATAAGAAAAAAAAAGAGCTATTAGTCTGAAAATTGGCACTTTACAATAGAAAGAACACTCTTTCGGGCTGCAGTAACAAAATAGTGCTACAATTACAGGACGTGGGTTAGGCCGAGATCTTGTCAGCATCCTCTCGTAAGCTAGGGTGATCCACAAGACTACCGCCCTGACCACTTCAAAACGTCAAACATAAGAAAAAAAAAGAGCTATTAGTCTGAAAATTGGCACTTTACAATAGAAAAAACTCTCTTTCGGGCTGCAGTAACAAAATAGTGCTACAATTACAGGACGTGGGTTAGGCCGAGATCTTGTCAGCATCCCCTCGTAAGCTAGGGTGATCCACAAGACTACCGCCCTGACGAGTTCAGAACGTGAAACATTTGCAAAAAAAAGAGCTATTAGTCTGAAAGTTGGCACTTTACAATAGAAAGAACACTCTTTCGGGCTGCAGTAACAAAATAGTGCTACAATTACAGGACGTGGGTTAGGCCGAGATCTTGTCAGCATCTCCTCGTAAGCTAGGGTGATCCACAAGACTACCGCCCTGACCACTTCAAAACGTCAAACATAAGAAAAAAAAAGAGCTATTAGTCTGAAAATTGGCACTTTACAATACAAAAGAACACTCTTTCGGGCTGCAGTAACAAAATAGTGCTACAATTACAGGACGTGGATTAGGCCGAGATCTTGTCAGCATCCCCTCGTAAGCTAGGGTGATCCACAAGACTACCGCCCTGACCACTTCAAAACGTCAAACATAAGAAAAAAAGAGCTATTAGTCTGAAAATTGGCACTTTACAATACAAAAGAACACTCTTTCGGGCTGCATTAACAAAATAGTGCTACAATTTCAGGACGTGGGTTAGGCCGAGACCTTGTCAGCATCCCCTCGTAAGCTAGGGTGATCCACAAGACTACCGCCCTGACCACTTCAAAACGTCAAACATAAGAAAAAAAAAGAGCTATTAGTCTGAAAATTGGCACTTTACAATAGAAAGAACACTCTTTCGGGCTGCAGTAACAAAATAGTGCTACAATTACAGGACGTGGGTTAGGCCGAGATCTTGTCAGCATCCCCTCGTAAGCTAGGGTGATCCACAAGACTACCGCCCTGACCACTTCAAAACGTCAAACATAAGAAAAAAAAGAGCTATTAGTCTGAAAATTGGCACTTTACAATAGAAAAAACTCTCTTTCGGGCTGCAGTAACAAAATAGTGCTACAATTACAGGACGTGGGTTAGGCCGAGATCTTGTCAGCATCCCCTCGTAAGCTAGGGTGATATACAAGACTACCGCCCTGACGAGTTCAGAACGTGAAACATTTGCAAAAAAAAGAGCTATTAGTCTGAAAGTTGGCACTTTACAATAGAAAGAACACTCTTTCGGGCTGCAGTAACAAAATAGTGCTACAATTACAGGACGTGGGTTAGGCCGAGATCTTGTCAGCATCTCCTCGTAAGCTAGGGTGATCCACAAGACTACCGCCCTGACCAGTTCAGAACGTGAAACATTTGCAAAAAAAAAGAGCTATTAGTCTGAAAGTTGGCACTTTACAATAGAAAGAACACTCTTTCGGGCTGCAGTAACAAAATAGTGCTACAATTACAGGACGTGGGTTAGGCCGAGATCTTGTCAGCATCCCCTCGTAAGCTAGGGTGATCCACAAGACTACCGCTCTGTTCGCAGAGTGTTTTCAGGCTCTGTCCTTTAAATATTCGTCCCCAATCGGCCCTTACTTGAGTTCCAGATACGGTACACTGGTAAAGTTGATGTGTTTGTCTGGCGGAGCTAAAACTGGCGCCAAATAAAAGACAGGTGACTGCTAATAACAATCAGAATCACCCATGTTGGCCGTTAAATCCCAGAAATAGCCATCCCTGCGGCGCAATGGTCTAAGCTCTGGCTTGTGACCATTTATCTGAGAAGGGTTCGGGTTCAATTCCGGTGAGGCATTAATGTTGCGTTTTCCTAACGGCACTGCCTCCCTCCCTTCCCTGGAACTAGTGTCCCTAAATTAAAAGCAGTCGTCTGCTTAATGCCCATTTACATTCAGTAGACAAAACATTAGAGACACAGGTGACGGGCAGATGACATGGACATCCCTCACGCAGAATTGAGCAGACCCAAACGGAACGCAGGCAATATACAGGCAGACAGCAAGGCTTCCGAACAGTGTATCGCAATCGACGAGCATGGGTAAACGTGGTGATCTCAGCGACTTTGATCGTAGACGTTTTGTCAGATCCAGACAGATGGGTCACTCTATTTCCAAGAGGAAATAACACCAAGGTTCCCGAGGGCAACCCGTATCAAGAGTGTACCGCAAGCATAAAATCGACGGACGTACCAGAGAACAAGCGGTGGTCGACCACACGCCATTGTTGATCACGATCGACGTAGACTATCCAGACTTGTACAGACCGACCTATTGGCAACGGCGGAGCAAATCTCATCCATGTTAAATGTCTGAGGTACAACCAGCGTCAGCAAGCTAAAGGTACGGCGCGCGTTGCATACCCTGGACTATGGTTTTCAGGTGTTCCGAGAAGCTGGGAGGGGGTGTAAACAGCATGAGGGCATGCTGTTTACATCCCAGAGTGCTGTGCAAGAAAGAAAAGATTCTACGGACAGAAAGCCCGATGTTGTGGTGAAGATTAGTTGCAAGTCATGAAGAACTTTGGCGGTATCGTAGGCAGGTGTGCGTGCAGTATTTCTCTATGAATATTTAAATGATGTGAAAGTTACTGAAGCACTTGATAAATTGCGAAACGAGGTTGGTGACCGTACTATCGGACAAAGTACTTGCCGTGACTGATACAGGGAATTCGACACTGGTGTATGGGATCTGCCTGACACTGGTGTATGGCATCTGCCTGATGCGCCCAGAAATGGCAGACCCGTTAAGGCTGAAGATGATATAAAGCAAGAAGTGCTATCGACCGAGCATGATGCAACACTACGGAAACTGGCAGAGGAGCTGAAGATCTCCCATACAACTATCAACACTCGACTTCGAAAGTTGGATATTCGTGTAAACTGTGCAAATGGGTAACTTATGCTTAGTCTGACCAGAATCGGAAGCAACGCTACTCCATTGCTGTTGGTCTGCGTGAAAAGAAAACAAGTTAGTAAAATCATGCAATGCATTGATTATAATACGCTTTCCAACATACCAGAAAGCATTACTCAAGTTATGAGAATAATAGCTGTGGAATAAATCTCGGTCCTGTGTCCTAACCTTTCACCCCATTTCAATATTATTCAACAGAACCTGTTCACTATACCTCCGGAACAACATGATAAAGTTTTGTCGCAATCCAAGCATTTTAGGTAAGTTATGATGCACAAGGCCAATGGAATGGATCCCACTCGAGTGTCCTGACTTTTGACCCCATTTCGCCCATTTTCAATAGCGTTCGTCCCCAGTGGCTCCCTACCACATACTAAAATTTCATCGAAATCGAACCATTTTTACGCAAGTTATGACGCATAAGGGCAATGAAATATAACCCGCTCTTATGCCCTGCCCGACCTTTGAATCCATTTCGCCTATTTTCAATAGGGTTCGTGCCCAGGTTGTTCCCTACCACATACTAAAATTTCATCGAAATCGAACCATATTTACACATGTTATGACGCATAAAGGCAATGGAATAGATCCCGCTTTTATGTCCTGACCTTTGACCCTATTCCGCCCATTTTCAAAAGTGTTCGTCCCCAGGTGGTTCTTTACCACATATTAAAATTTGATCAAAATCGAACCATTTTTAAGCAAGTTATGACGCATAAGGGCAATGGAATATATCCCGCTCTTATGCCCGGCCTAACCTTTGACCCCATTTCGCTCATTTCCAATAGGGCTCGTGCCCAAGTGGTTCCCTACCACATACTAAAATTTCATCGAAATCGAACTATATTTACGCATGTTATGATGCATAAAGGCAATGGAATGGATCCCGCTTTTATGTCCTGACATTTGACCCCATTCGCCCATTTTCAATAGAGTTCATGCCCAGGTGGTTGTCTACCACATACTAAAATTTCATCGAAATCGAACTATTTTTACGCAAGTTATGATGCATAAAGGCAATGGAATGGATCCAGCTCCTATGTCCTGAACTTTGACTCTATTTCACCCATTTTCAATAGAGTTTGTCCCCAGTGGGTTCCCTATCACATACTAGAATTTCATCGAAATCGAACAAATTTTTCGCAAGTTATGACGCATAAGAGCATTGGAATGGATCCCGCTCCTATGTCCTGACCTTTGACCCTGCTTCTCCCATTTTCAATAGGGCTCGTTCCCAGGTGGTCCCCTACCACATACTGAAATTTCGTCGAAATCGAACCATTTTCACGTGAGTTATCGTGCGGACGGGCGGTAGGACGGACGAACAGACGGACGGACAAAGCTAGATCATATACGCTTCTTCAACCTATGGTTGGAAAGCGTAAAAAACGGAAGGAGGTTTTGAATCGTTTGTCACGGGTGACGAAAAATGGGTCATGTACGCCCGCGCTACCCGACAAGGAGCATGGACCAACCAGGGGTAACCACCGCAGATGGTCGCTAAGTCCCCCTTCATGGACTGAAGGTGATGCAGAGTTGCTGTGGAGTTGTCCCGGTCTGATTTACCATGAACTCTCACAACGGAACAGTACCATCATATCGGATGTTTACATGCAACAGTTGGACCGTCTCCATGCGTCACTTCAAGAAAAGCGTCCAGCGTAAATTAATCGGCATGGAGTTGTTTTTTCACCAAGATAACGCTCGTCCACATGTCGCTTTACGGGTCCAGCAGAAATTGCAAGAGCAGGAATGGAAAATATTGCGCACCCCCTTATTTCCCGGATCTTGCCTCGTCCGACTTTCATCTCTTCCGGTCTTGGTCGAATTTTCTCGCTGAGAAAAACTTTGCTAATGATGATAACGTGAAACTTTGCACGGATGACTTCTTCAACTCCCGCTCGGCAGTCTTCTACCGCAATGGGATATTTTAACTCGTAGATCGGTGGAACAAGAGTATCAGTTCCAATGGGACTACCTGGATAATTAGGTTAACTGTTTTGTACGATACAAGCTTCTTTATTTCCAGAATACTTGCTTTATAATCTGATAAGTATGTTAAATTTCATTTGAAAGTCTCCGTGAGTTTCATTCGAAAGTCTCTATTTTCAGGATACTTTCTTTACAGCCTGATCAGTACGTTAAGTTTCATTTGAAAGTCCCCGTGAGTTGCATTTGAAAGTATCTATTTTCAGGATACTTTCTTTACGGCCTGATATGTATGCAAAGTTTCATTTGAAAGTCTCCGTGAGTTTTAAGATACAAATGCCATAAATCTATAAATACTATGATACAATAATTCCAGCGCTTTTTGTGGAAGATTTCTGACGACTGTTGGCAACTCGTAGCATAAGGATTTCAACTGTAATTTCGTGCGTAACTGCTGCTGTCGTAGCAACAACGCAATTATTCAATCATTTTCCTTATATGACCTCAACGCCTCACGTTGCCACACTGTACGTTCAAAGAAATGTCATTTGACATGCTGTAGTCAATCACATCCAAAAGCACAGAAAGAAAATGGTTACGTCGCGGCTTTTCAGTTCTTAGCGTATTTTTTTTAAAAATGCGTTCGTGCTTATAGTATCACTTTGTCGCTCTGTCCGCCTGTCCGTCTATCCGCCTGTGGACACTATATATCTGGAACTATTAGTTGGCTTTTAAAAATTAGTTTTGCATTGGAAAGCTTGAAATGTGAGAACGATGATCCTGTATTTTAGGGTTTTTTTAATGTGCTTAACTTGGCCGCTAGATGGCGTAAATGCAGATGCTATCGAATTCAAAATGAAATTTATTCCGTGCCATTACTTCTAAATGTTTGACTGAAAAAATCCTTTCTTCGTTTTGATATCATTTATAACGAAAACTATTTTTCACTTCTTCTTTATGTAAAGCATATACAATTTTCCTTCAAGTGAAGCATATACAAATTTCCGTTTCGTATTTTCCGTTAGGGGAAGTAAAGTTAAATTACGATTTCCTCAATATCTCTGCTTCTAAAAGTCATCTTTGTTCACCGAAGTTGCACATATTTGCCAAAAAAAAAAAAAAAAAAACACTCGTAGCTGCGCCTCGAAGGCAAATCATATTCGTCCGAGTTAAATCGTATCTAGCCTCCTGGTACCGATCGCCAACTACGAGTTAATTCGTCTTTGGCAGTCAGAGTGTTAAAAATGTGCTTGAAGATGTTTCTCGCTGTCTTGATACATAAGAAACTTACTATGAAGAAACATCTTATGCTGATATTCAGACAAAAATCATAAATTTCTTTGAACGATGATCTATAAAGTTCCTCGAGATGGTACAGTTTTATTTATGTAAAAATACTGTATTATTCTCTAAATTCAGAAAGGTAGAAATAAAATAAAATGCATACGCTATATAATTTAATACTGTACTACTAAACACTTTAGTAAATGTTAATAACATTTTACCTTTATTACTGTTATACTTGAAGCCTTTAATATAAAGAATAAAGTTATTAGTAAAATAAATTTCAACAAGTTACAAATGATGTTATAATCAGCTTTTCGACATTATGGCCGAAGTTCATTCAGTAGACTGTACTTCCCATTCAGAACGCTTTCAACTGGCTCCCGATTTCGAGTTAATCGTTTCGCTTTGTTTACATAGAACCCATCGCACCCAACGTGAAAGAAAGTAGTTCACGATACGATACGGGATTTTCATTAGAATTGTCATCGAAATGAAGGTGTACCGTCAAAATAACCCGCCTCGTAATAATCCAATCTAAACAACCCGTCGTCTAAATAACCCAACGTCACAATAATCCCGCGTTAAAATAACCCGTTACAAAAATAACCCAACGTCACAATAACCCAGCGTGAAAAAATCCGTTCCAAAATAATCCTGCGACACAATAACCCCAGGTCACAATTATTGTGCGTCAGAATAACCCGCGTCATAATAAAATTTTCGTAAAATCTACAGTTTTCAATTTAGAATCAACAAATTTGGTATACAATCTCATGGTATTCTAGCGTAGACGGTAGATGATTTAAGGAACGGGTCGGGGTCCAGGGTCAAGGGGCCCCCCATACAAAATTTTCATAAAATCTACAGTTTTCAATTTAGAACCACCAAATCTGGTATACAATCTCATGGTACTCTAACTTAGACATTAGATGGTTGTAGGACCGAATCTGGGCTCCGTGTCAAAGAAGCCCCATACAAAATTTTCGTAAAATCTACAGTTTTCAATTTAGAATCAACAAATTTGGTATACAATCTCATGGTATTCTAGCGTAGACGGTAGATGGTTTAAGGAACTGGTCGGGGTCCAGGGTCAAGGGGCCCCAGATACAAAATTTTCGTAAAATCTAGAGTTTTCAATTTAGAAACTACGAAATTTAGTATAAAATCTCATGGTACTAAAACTTAGACAATAGATAGTTTTTGGAACGGCCCCCATACAAAATTTTCGTAAAATCTACATTTTTCAATTTAGAACCACCAATTTTGGTATACAATGTCATGGTAATCTAACTTAAACGGTAGACGTTTTTGGAAGGGGTCGGTGCCCGGGGTCTATGGGCCCCATACACATTTTCGTAAAATCTATAGTTTGCAATTTAGAACGAACAAATTTTGGTATACTACCGCATTGTATTCAAACTTAGAGCGCAGAAGGAAAGGGTCGGGTGCCGGGGTGAAAATGAATCCAAAAATTACATTTTTTACTCTTAAGAACTGCAGCCCAATTCAGCACTTCAATACCCAACCTACGGTTTAAGTTAGATTCCGTAGATAACAATAAAGTGCAAAAATATCCGGTTAATGGTGTATTAAAAACACAAATTAATAAACGTTAGCTTTCACAACCAAAGGGTACCTTATCAGGCAGGAATACAATGTAATGTAAGTAACGTAAATTATTTTTTGTTTCGTATAATTAAATTAACTAAATCAAAAAATTTAAATCAGTTTACTGGAGATTTACGGAAATATTTTTTCATTCATTAACTTTAACCCGCTGAACTTGGTGATTCTACAAATAGTAATATTTTCTCGTGAAATACCGGGTACTCCTGCTAGTAGGAACTAAAGATAATGTTACACTTTTAGTCAGGTGCAAAACAATAATTATAAAGCCCTAGCCCTGGGCCTTATTAGCAATTTTCAGTCCTCCGTGCTAATTTTCATGAGGTCTACATAGAACTCTAAGATTTTAGCAATGCGCTTTACTGAGGTTGAAACTATTAAGCATGCCCCAGGCTTAGGGCTTTTTGATAGTTTTCAGTCCTCCGAGCTGATATTTATATAGTTTTCATTGAAAATCAAGTTAATTCTGTTGAAATTTTATTCGATCACAAGACATTAATAGATACGCCTGAGGCCTAGGCATATACATTTTTAGTAATTTTATAATTCCGTGATCAGATGAGCTTTTCATGACAAATCAATTTAAGAGTGTTACGCTTATTAAAATTATTTAAAAGGCTTTGGCCTAGTGGCCTATAATTAATATTTGGTGCATAAGTGAAAACGCAACATTATTAACTTGATTTATTATGCAAGCCTTATAAATATGAGCACAGCGATTAAAATTTACTAAAGAGTCCTTGTAAGTAATTTTTTTGACTGAGTGCAAGTGCAATTTACGAAATGTTGACAGGTCAAAATATCTAAAGTAACAATGAAATTTGGAATATTTCTTTTTTATTTCA
The DNA here is from genome assembly GCA_039090855.1 of Macrothele yani. Classification (NCBI taxonomy): domain Eukaryota; kingdom Metazoa; phylum Arthropoda; class Arachnida; order Araneae; family Macrothelidae; genus Macrothele; species Macrothele yani. The sequence continues at coordinate 27,792,545 of CM077000.1, forward strand.
GTTTTGTCACTTGTATTAAGTTCTGGAAACATGTATTTTACCTATTTTTATCTTCATTGTGCTTTTAACAAAATTTCTTACCAATGTTTTGGGGCATTTTATTTTGTGTGGTTACTTGTTTTTATGTTTTGGGCATTTTACTTTGTATGGGTATTTTTGTTATGTTTTGGTTATTTTATTTTCTGTGGTGGTTGTAATTTCCACAGGATGAAAAGGGGAAAATGTGGACACTCACGATGCCTACTTGCTTACATTTTTTTAATACAGCACATGTTTTTGTATTGATTTATACCACTTACTCCTTAGTCAACTCCAGGTTTCTTTAAATATTAACTTTTTCTCAGAGCCTTCTGTTTCCTCTACCTAGCTTTTTCGGCTCCGCAATTTTATTTCTTGGTTTTAGAATATTTTCCTTATATTACTCTGTTTTCTCATGTAAATTCTTTACGTACGATATGTCTATTGTATCTAAGGATTTTGCAATTATATATGAAGCCCTGTTGTTAAAGTTAAACAATATTTCTAACTGAAACAGCGCAGTTCAGACATTTCCCTGCTATTAACTGAAAAAGTGAAAACAAAAACAACAAATCTAGTCAATGGTTGAGGCATCAGACAGTACTTACTAGTCAGCAGGCAAAGTTTTGAGGAAGAATGAGCTTAGGAATTTCTAACTCCAACAAAAAAGAATAACCGCACTGTATCCATCCCCATTCTCTAGTGCCGACCTTTGGACGTCTTGAAAGAGAAGTGCTAAGAACTCATCTGTATCGTAATTGCCTGAGAATCCGTGATAATCTCCTGGTGTCATAGTAAAAAAACACACTTCCTACTTCGCGCAATTGCTTGGATGGTAATGCCAACGAACAAAGTTCTGCTCTGGCATTGGATTTCTGTTGCTTTTGATGGAATACCTTTCTTCTGGGGTTCACCGCTTTCAGTATAGTCTTCAAGACACACGGGAATACGCCCCAACGTAAAACACCTGTTTCACGGCCATTAACAACAATTAGCGAAAGCGAGGTGTTATACAGGAAATAAGTCAAGCGAGACGGATCTGAACTTAGAAAGTCGGGGGAAGGTGTTGCATGAAAAACTGTGTTTTGCTTACAGACCATTTGGCACGTTGGGACGTAAGTCTTCTTTTTAATACGTCACGGGTTAAACAAATTGTCTTTTCAGTATAGCAGTTTCCTTTCATACGCATGGTTTCAACAAATTGTCTTTTCAGTATAGCAGTTTTCTTTCATACTGCAGCACAGAAAACAATTTGAATTTATTTTTGAGAGTTAGCATGGCGCCTACCGGCCCAGAGTACATCGGCCCAGTCCGCGCCTGCTGCCGCCCCTGGTACCTGGCGCCCGGGTGCTTCGCATCCGTTGATCACCCGCTTGGAGCGTCCCTGCTGTAAAATACATGTACCTCTGCGTTTTGGAAAAGCAAAAGATAAGATGCCCATCCCTAAACTTAACCTCTTCTTGTGACCGCAGGTACCAAAATATTGAACTTCGCCTAAACCCTAACTGGAGGAATAGGCCTCACGTGATCATATCATCTGTATTCTTTTTTTTTTTTTTTTTTTTTTTTTTTGATTGGAGGTTTAACGACCACCGTGAGCAACTCAATGGGCTATAAGCAGTCGCCCGTCCCTAATTTAGGGTCACTGGTTCCAGGGAAGGGAGAGAGCCAGTGCCGTAAGACAAACACAACATCCATGCCTGACCGGGATTCGAACCCGGACCCCTTACGGACGAATGATCAGAGGCCAACGCCTTAGACCACTGCGCCACCGGGGCGGCATCTGTATTCTGAGTGTTTTATTGAATGGTTGCTCATCAGTTCGTAGTAGACTGGCGAACAGAGAACTTGTTTGTTGAAACCTTTGTTGTGCGTTGTCAAGTGATAATAGTGGATATATGTCATTCTAAATATTTTGGAAAGAGAAATCATTGTTTTCCGAAGGCATTATGTAGGTGTAGTTAAATACGCCCAAAGTTAAATCACAACAAGGAAATGATTTGCTGAAATGGACAAGGTATTTATTTGGCCATAACAGAGTGCGGGGTGATTTATGGCATTGGCAATGTATTGAAAGAAATTATGAAAACTGTACTGGTTTTGCTAGTACTATTTTTATTGGAGATGAACACAGAAGGTTCAATGAGAAACCACTTAATCATGCTCCAAGACGAAGACCGGAAAAACGTGATGTTGCTGTTGCATGAGCGCTAGTAAAAGAACAAGCGAGAAATATGGACGAAGCCCCTGCACAAATTATTCAAACCGTAACACCGTCAATGGCTACAGTAAATGCAGCTTACATGCCTAATATAGATGCACTAAAGCAAGTTGTAAACCGAATACGAAGAGAAGACATGCCTGCGGAGCCTACGACTTTAGAAAGGGATCGATGCCTCAACAGACTTACAGGAAAGAGATTGTGAAAAATTTCTTGGCAGATACAGCGCATTTGGAGATTAAATAATTATTTTATTTTTAACATAAAATATTTTGCGAAAACTTAGAGAAGCAACCCTCTGGATTTTTGAAACTTGTCCAACCCTATTTAGTCAATTATATACCATTCATGCTATGGTTGGAACGAATCCAGAGATGCAAAGATTTGTCCCACTAATTTATGGGTTACCTTCCAACAAGAATGAAGAATATTATATTATAAAAGATTTTTGCAGGATTTACATGACTGTGCATCAGATTATGATATTCAGCTTGCACCACAATACGTATAATGATACATTTTGAAATAGCTATCATTATAATGCTGCCAAAAAGGAATTTGGAAGCAAGACACAAAAATGTTGTTGGTTTCATTTCGGAAAAAATGTGCGGAGGAATATCCATCCTCTGGCATAGCCTCGGAATATGGGGAAAACAGTGAGTTTGCTCTCAAAGTCAGACATTTGCAAACACTCGCATTTCTTTCATCTGATGAAATTCCAGCTGCTTTTGAAGAAGTGAAATCAATTTTACTAGAATATGCAGATTCTGTAGTTCAGCGGCTTGAGGAAAATTATGTTCTTGGAAAATTTCGTGGAAGCAGAAGAAACAATCCGAGCAGAAGCCCTCCGCTTTTCCCACCAACAATTTGGTCAGTAAGTGAAAACAATTTACTTGGCTTTCCCAGAACACAAAACAAACTTGAAGGATGAGACAGACGCTGGAATACAGTTATTTGAGAGAAAAAGCTGGTACTGCATAAAATAATCACTGAAATTGCAAAAGAGCCGAGAACAACTACGGCTAAAATCGAAAGAGTGATATCACAGATTCCAACAAATCCACCTAGAAGAGAAACGCTGGCAAGATAAAAAGGAATTCGAACTTCTTCGGCGTACAGAGACAATTTTAATGTGCTAGACTTTTTAAGTGGAATTTCTTATAATTCTACCCTTTCCTAAAATGTACTGGTATTTTTCACTAATTGAAATATACCTTTTACTAACTTGTTTTTAAATTTTTCAAGAATGTAATTCTGCCTAAGGCGCAAGAATGTAAAACACAACGCAAAATTTAAAAAGTCAAAATTTTCAAAATAGCATGTCATAAACATAAAATGTCAAAAAGTAATCCAAAATGGGAAACAAATAAAAACTCAAAATGCAATCACAAATCACAAGCGTAACAAAAATACGAAACGCTATGTAACAAGCACAACACTAAAATAAAACGAAAGCCAAATCATAAAAAAGAAATGCACATGCTATGTAAAATGTACAAAATAAAATAAATGTCATATTCATAAGGATTGCATGACAAGTCAAGTTAATAATGAGCTTTTACTTAGGCTTCAAACAATAATTATTAGCCTCTATTCCTTATTAAAAATCTTTAATAAGCGCAACATTATTAACCTAACTTGTAATCACAGATAATCAATATGACCATGTCATACAATTACTTAAAAGACTTGTGCCTAAGCCTAATGGCTGTTTATAGTTTTGTACACGAGTAAAAGCGCAACACAATAAACTTGACTTTCTATGAAAATTTTATGTATAAGAGCACGGTTGATTAAAAACTGATCAAAACGCTGTACCATAATGTTGGCATGTTATCGAAACCTTATGAATACGTCGGAGTAAAAATTCCTAAAAAAAGGTTACGCCTAAGATGTTGTAATTAAGGTTTTGTGACAGAGTAAAACTGCAACATTCATAACCTGACATGTTGTTTTAACGTTGTGAATATGAGCACGGCTGATTAAAGATTTCAAGAAATAGTCTTTGGGATTAATGTGTTGTAACTGAGTAAAAGTGTAACATTATGTTTATTTTCTATATAAACGAAACTACGTGCTGAAATGGCCCAACTATGTATACGTATACTTCAACCATATACCGAGCGCTGACAAGGTGAAAACAAAAGTGCAATTTTGTACGGTCCCCTAACATTTTATGGCCAGCCTACATGGAAGTGGACACGTTGATATCAAAAACGTACTTTTCATACGGCTCCATAACAAAAAGCAATGGACACGTCGCAATCTTTTTTTTTTAGTTGGATGTTTAACGACCACCGTGATCAATTCAGTGGGCTATAAGCAGTCGGGCGTTCCTAATTTTGTGCCACTGATTCCTGGAAAGAGGGACAGCCAGTGCCAGAAGTCAATCACAAAGTCCATGACTCACAGGGATTTGAACCAGGATCCTTCTCGACGAGTGGTCAGAAGCCGGCGCTTAGACCACTGCGCCACCGTACCGACTCACGTTGAAATATATTCTTCATACGGCTCCAAACGCTCTTAGGGACATATTAGATTGAACTGGACGCAAAGAAATCATTAATATAATATGTACTAGCAGGGATACCATGTATACGACAGGTACATATTACTATTTGTGGAATCACCAATTTCAGCAGGTGAAAGTTAATGAATGAAAAAGATATTCCTGCAATTTTCCTGTAAACTTATTTTAAATGTTTTGATTTAGTTAATTTAATTTTACAAAACAAAAAAACAAAAGAAAAAGGAATGGAAATACTTACCTTCAAGGAGACATCTATAGAATTGCCATACATCTGGCATGTACTTCTTAGAATAATGCCACGCAAAAATGCAATGTACCTATGTGATGTCGCATGCATACGACCTGACATTCGCACTGATCATCTTTGTCTTACCGTTTTGAATTTTGAATATCTGAAACTCTCTACTTACATTACATTATATTTCTGCCTGATAAGCCACCCGTTGGTAGTGAAAGCTAAACTATATTAATTTGTGTTTTTAATATACCATTAACCGCATATTTTTGCACATTATTGTTATCTACGGTCTCCAACTTAGACCGTAGATTGGTTAGTTGGCTGGTTGATTAGTTTGTGGTTTATGAAATAAGGGCCTCCAAGGGCCAAAGAGTGCCTTAGACCGTAGATAGGGTATTGGAGTGCTGAATTGTGTTGCAGATCTTAACAGTAAAAAATGGAATTTTTCACGGAAATTTAGTATTGACCCCGGACCCCGACCCCTTCCAAAAACCGTCTACTGGCTAAGTTAAAGTGCCATGAGATAGTATACCAAATTTGGTAGTTCTAAATTGAAAACTGTAGATTTTACGAAACTTTTGTATGGGGGCCCCGACCCCTTCCTGAAACCGCATAAGGTCTAAGTTTGGGTTTCATGAGATAGTATACCAAATTTGGTAGTTCTGAATTGAAAACCGTACTTATGAGACAGACGCTAGAATACAAATTGTGTGTGCGGGAGGTGGGGATTCGACCCCTTCCAAAAACCGTCTACGGTCTAAATGGGAGTACCATGAGGACATTTTCCGGACCATGTCGACATTATGACCGTGTCGATATTTGAACTGTCGACATTATAACCCTGTCGGCACTATGGTGTCGACATTATGACCCTGTTTACATTGTGACCATCGACATTATGACCGCCACCGCACAAGCAAGGTTAATAGACAGAAATGTTTCCTCAGCCCACCTACCTCGCTGCAGAAGTATCGGTCCGTTACGTAGTGACGTCACTGTAAACGACGGGTAGACCGTCGATACTTGGTCGATACAACTGAAGCACTTGCGGGAGAAGTGCTGTGAGCAATTTTAAATTCAAAATTCGTTTTGAATTTGAAAATTTACAGCCAAGATGGAATACAAAAAAACACAAAACAAAAACAGCGTCAACAATACACGCAGGAAAAACTGACATCCATGTGAATATTTTATTTATTGTAAACCAAGATTTTAAAGAAAATAAGTATAATTTTTTTACAAATCTATTTAATCTAAGCAGGATATTTACTAGCTTAAGGAAAAGTGCAAGGATAGCGATCATAGCTTTTAAATTTAATTATATGCAACTGCAGCACTGTCTTCTTTAAATAAATTCGAGAGAAAGAAAAAACACCATAACGTTATATTAGTAGCAACTCATAAAGAAATCCCTTTATGCCGAACAAATCAAAACTTTTAGCAACATTCAAGGAACTCGCTTAATTAAAAAGCTTTAAATTAATTCTATTAAATGATCCCTTGTTATTTGTAATTAATCGCTTAATAGAAAAGTTAAAATTATATATTTTCAAATTCTTTTCCTTTCTTTTCGTCATATTTTAATTTCTAAATTTTGAGAACTTTAAAAATCGGGGACTTATTTAATGCAAAGAAATGCTTCCCTCACTCACTTTGCCATGTTCCTTAAGTAACTAGTTTAGCCGGTATTTTCTTCTTGGGTTGGTAAGACATTTTTTCTGAGGATTTGTAATTTAGTCCAATATTAAAGTGGAAAACAAACGCCTCAAGTGGAAAATAAATTCATTTTTCTTTTCGTTGCTATTAGAAGAAGAAAAAACGAGTTTTTCCAGATTTTAACTATGGGTTATTTTGACGTTGGGTTATTTTTGCCTCGGGTTATTTTGCTAACGGGTTATTGACGTTGGGTTATTTTGACTGGGAGATTTTGACACGGGTTATTCATTCCGGGTAAATTTGATATGTAAGCGAAATGATTCTTATCAAAATGGAAATTATTGTAGTCACTTATTTTATTATGGAAAATAATAACACATTTATTTTATATCACAGATTTATACATGTATATCATAATTCCATAAAAATCATAAAGCAACGCACTTTTTCATGTGGTGCAACCGCACAAAATTAATGTGTCTATCATTCATTTTTTCCAAACAGTAGAGCCGAGGAGGATAGAATAAGATATCTGGAGATGCCTTAGTTAAATGAAGCCGTACCACTTTGCGTAAAACCTATAACAGCAAGCAACGGCTGTTAAAGTGTAGAAAAGCTGGTAATTTTCAAGCCTACTGCAATTCATTTTGTGTTGGCTGAATCGCATTCTTTAGTCGCAAATGTTCATAATTTTGCATCGCAACTTGCTGCCGACGTGTGAGGAAATGCTGGATTTGTAAAATTCTTAATTATTTTAAGGGTCCTTCACATTTTTATTTTAGATTAAAGTTCCGTTAGTGCGAATTCAAAACAAAACGCAACGTCAAAATTGAAAATGTCATTAGTCTATGAAGAATAATTCATTCCGGTTCGATGTTTACACGATTTCGGCAACAAAAAACCCCGCATTCCAAAAACACACAGCTGAAATTGCATGAGTATCATGTAAACAAAAAAAAATTCCCACACTTTGCGGCTTCACTGTTTAGAGACCCTGGGCATCTCCAGAAGTATTATTCTAGCCTCCTTGGGTAGAACGAAGTACCTGAATGAACTATTTTAAGTTGGATCGAAATTTTGTGTTTTACAAAACCTTTTGAACAAATATTTCATTAGGCTATCGGCCAATAGGTCTCGCAATTTGGAAGTATGGCTTCTCATATTTTCCTTGAGAGCTCTCCAATTGAATTCGATATTTTGAGTATGGACTCTACTGTCAGGATCAGATTTTTTGTGGGTGATTAATTGTTAGACGTGGTGTCCTTGTTTCCTAGCATTTCTGTGGAAGAGGTTCGTTAACTTATTGAAAGAAAATATTTAGAATCGGAACAAGTCACCCCTTCAGAAATTTCTTCAATTATTGCAGCCCTTAGGTTTATTCATAAACGAACCTACTTCCGGTTTCAAGGACAAATCTATCATCAACTTCAGAGAGCACCTATTTGGTCTCCACTCGCCCCCATACTAGCTGAATTTCTTCTCTAGTACATCAACGACAAGGTTTTAGCAGAACACCCTAAGGTTCCGCTCCTCTCTATGAGGTATGTTGATGATGTACTCCTCCTCTGGCCACACACCTATACAGAACTTGAAGCTTTTATTGTCCATTTATCTTCTATTTCTTTTACTATCGAACTAGAAACTAATTTTTCTCTTACTTTTCTGGATTTCAAACTTTGCAGGGACCCTCTGTCTAATATCATTTCATATTCTGTGTTTCACAAACCTTCTACCTCCCCTATCTTAATCCCTTTTGATTCTTATCACCCTCAGAACTACAAACTGGCGGGAATTTCTGTTTTAGTTAAACGAGCTCAAACTCATAGCTCTTCTCAACAGGCAAAAACTCAAGAACTTTCCTTCATTAAAACTCTGGCAAAGAACTTTGGATATCCTGATCATGTAGTCATGAAAATAATAAAGAAAAATATGAGAAAGTTAAAAACCACCCTAAGTTCCGAGACTTCTATCATAAGATACACAGGCGGAAAGTGAAAAACGAACACTGGACCCGTCATTGCCTCCTTCCTGCTACATAGTCTCCACCAGGAGGAACCTTTGGTTACGTTTGAAAGAACATAAAAATTATTTGAAACAGGGGAACTTGTCTACTGCTCTAGCAAGAACTATAAGCATGGGTAATTACGCAATGGGACAAAGCAATTATTATCTCTTCAGCTGCTACTCAAACCAATTTGTTATTCTAGGAAAGCCTGCACATTTACAATTTGGGTGACTCCTGTTGTAATGACGGCTCTCCTCGTCAAATTCCAGGGACCTGGCAACATCTCTTCCACCTAGTCACTTAATTGGGAACTGGAGACTTTTTAACCGTGACCATTATGTCAAGACTGATATGTAAATTTTCTTTTAATTTTGGCCTCTTACCTGTTACCTATATTTACTTGGATGGACGGTCTAATTTTACCATCTGAAGATGGGCGTATAGTTATGCCCGAAAGGCCAAATGTGTGTCAATGCTTTTAATAAAGTTTTAACTTTCAATGTAGTTTTAACTTATTTTATCGTGCAACTAGACGGAAGTCGTTAATCCTAAACCTTTCCATTGATCTAAGTAAATGATAGCAGGAGCGGATTGGCCCACTGGGATATCAGGACATTTTCCCAGTGGACCACTCGAGAAATGGCCCAGTTTCTCGTAATTTGTTTTTTAAAAATCAAATACTTATGCGGATCGTGATAAAATTATCAGTAGAAAAAACAAAAGCCGTCTTTAACCACGATTAAAATCTTTAATGGTAAAAAACACATTGGCTAAAAACCTAAAATATACATGAGATCTTCCGAGTCACCAAACTAACTCGTCTTTAGATGTGAATACATCTGCCCACTGGACAAGAACCAAATGGTATAAATACAATCACTTAGTGATGTAAGCATTGCTTGATAGTAGGCGACCAATGAAGGGCATGAAGTTTCCAAAACACTAAAACTGCAATATTAGGTGAGTGTCCAGTATTCATAGTTCAGATTGTACCTCCCCACCCTACCAAAGTTTTCCAAGGCAGCGGGATTACAGAAGGGTAATCGTCGTTACAACACATGGATTTTCACTTGTAAATCAGTAGGCTTTCAAACAGTATCAAACAAGATTTTAGTCTTGGAGCATCGAGGATCTTGGCCTCGGCCCGGAGAGGGAAATGGGTACAGCGTGAACTCACTGGCCGAATGATCCAGCGAGGTGCGTCTAAACTGTCGTGTAAGGTGTGTCATACTTCCGGTGTGTCTAAACTGTCGTTTTAGGCAAACCGGAAGTTTGTCTGAAACGACAGTTCAGCGAACCCTGCTGCGTATGGGGTTCCGATGCAGACGGATGGTCACTGCACCTATGCTAACGAAGGTGTATCGACAGAAAAGGCTTACGTTGGCACGGAAGTATCCGGATCGGACCTCCGTTGATTGGCAATGAGTCACGTATTCTCCTTAGCCAATGAGTCACGTTTTCTCCTTAGCCAATGAGTCACGTTTTCTCCTTAGCAGATGAGTCGCGTTTTCTCCTTAGCCGATGAGTCACGTTTTCTGCTAACGGATGGACGTTGGCGTATAAAGCGGGAACCATCGGAGAACAAAACACTCTTCAACCATTGCTGCCCAAACACAAGCTAGTGCGGGGAGCGTTGTGGTCCGGGAAATTATTTCGTGGTATTCCCTGGGTCCACTCATAACTGTAGAAGGCACTGTGGATCCAATCCGTTATGAATTCATCCTTGCAGACAACGTACACCCATACATGCTGATTGTCTTCCCTGGAGCGGATGGGTTCTTTCAGCACGACAATGCGATATGTCACACAGCTAGAAATGTCCGAGAGTGGTTCGAAGAGCACGATGAAGACTTCAAAGAACTTTCCTAGCACCCTAATTCCCCAGACTTAAACCTAATTGCACATCTGTGGGAACACCTCGATCGTATTGTTCTCTCTATGGATCCTCCACCACGCACTGTCCACCAGCTGTCAGATGCACAACAGGGAGCATGGCTCCACATACCTGTGAACACCTTCCAGCACTTTATTGAATAACTCCCAGCAGCTAAACAAGTTGGGAGATAATAATAATAATAATAATAATAATAATAATAATAATAATAATAATAATAATATATAAACTTATGAGGTATTTTCCTGTATGCACGTATGTTTTTGTAGTGGTCCGAAAAAAACAAATTCCCGACCTGGTTTTCTCGTCCGAATACGCCCCTGGATGATAGTACCTGGTTTAGGATGTTTTTGAATAAGGAGTAGATATATGATCTTTTATATCCTGGACAAAAAGTTCAAAATGGAACTCTATGGACCCCCTTTCAATTAATCCAAAAATTGAGATTCTCTCTAATATTCTTCCCACTTCAGTGCTACCACAAATCAAGTTTGTAAAATCATGCAATGCATAGATTTTAATACGCTTTCTAACATACCAGAAATCATTACTCAAGTTATCACTCAAGTTATGAGAATAATGGCTATGGAATAAATCTCGGTCCTGTGCCCTGACCCTTGATCCCATATGGATGATATTCAACAGAACCGGTTCGGTATACCTCCAAAATAACATGATAAAGTTTTGTCGCAATCGAAGCATTTTTACGTAAGTTATGATGCATAAGGGCTATGGAATAGATCCCGCTCCTGTGTCCTAACATTTGACCCCATTTCGCCCATTGTCAAAAGAATTCTTCCCCAGGCAGGCCCCATACAACATACTAACATTTCATCCAAATCGAAACATTTTGGCGTACGTTATGACGCAAAATGGCGATAGAAGTGATTCCGCTCCTATGTCCTGATCTTTGACCCCATTTCGCCCATTTTCAATAGGATTTGTGGCCAGGTAGACCCATACCACATACTAAAATTTCATCGAAATCGAACCTTTTTGACGTTAGTTATGACACATAACAGCAGTGGAATGAATCCCGCTCCTATGTACTAACCTTCCACCCTATTTCGTTCACTTTAAATAAGGTTCCTTCCCAAGTGATACCCTACCAGATACTAAAATTTCATCGAAATCGAACGATTGTTACGCGAGTTATCGTGCGGACGGACATACGCACAGAACGCGTGACGTAATGAAAAAGATGGGAATAGCGACCATCTGCTCGCAAGAGTATGACGTCGTAAAACTTTAATAGGATAAACGCGTGACGTAATGAGACAGATGGCGTGACCGCGCGCCAACATTCTCAAGCGCGAGATTGTGATTTAATAAGATTTGTAAGCATTGGAAACATTAATGAAACGACGCCATGACAGTAAAAACGTTATGATTCGGGGCGGTTATTTAACCCACTAAACGAATTCTCCTAAAGTCGAGATCCAGCTAAATCGATTTCTAGTACCAGGAAATGGTAGGTTAACGACTATAATCAAAATTCTTAGAGCCGTTTTCAAAATAAAATGTACATACATACATACAAGAAGAATTGCTACTTTAAGGTGGATGTCAAGTAATTTTGCTTCCTATACTTCCAATGGAAAAACTTCTGTACACATTTTCTTCACAATTAATGCGTTCCCAAGAATGAAAAATTTGAACATCGATTAAAATAGCTTCATTTCATAACTTGGAATACTTAATATTTTCTTAACCATAACCGTAATAATATTTTCTAAACCATAACCGTAATTATGCAATCCAAAATTTATTTGTCCCACTGACGTCATCAAAGTACAGGTCGCGCCATCTTTTTTCTGGTTTTCAACACCACCAAAGGAAACGTTATTGTTTTTTAATATAATTATGCTTATGTTTTAGAAAATGTTCAGTATTCCAAGTTATAGTATGAAGTTATTTTAATCGATGTTCAAATTTCTATCCTTGGAAACACGCTAATTGTGAAGGAAATGTGTACAAAAGGTTTTCCATTGGAAATATAGGAAGCAAAATTACTTGACGTCAGCCTTAATAGTGTGGGATAAGGGCGATGGAATGGATCCCGATGCTATGTCCTGACCTTTGACTCCATTTGTCCCATTTTAAATAGGGTTCTTCTCCAGGTGGTCCCCTACCACATACTAAAATTTCATCGAAATCGAACCATTTTTACGGACCTTATGACGCATAAGGGCAATGGAATGCATCCCGCTCCTATGTCCTGACCTTTGACCCCACTTCACCCATTTTCAATAGGGTTCGTCCCCTGGTGGTCCCCTATCACATACTATAATTTCATCGGAATCGAACCATTTTTACGTGAGTTATCGTGCCGACAGACGGACGGAAAAAGCTGGAGCATATACGCTTCTTCAACCTACGGTTGGAAAGCGTAAATGAGGCGTTAATCTCAACTATTTTGACTTCCCACGAAAGTTCCAAATAACTTCGCATAAAAACACTCAAGCTCTGGATTAAAAACAACAACAAAAAACAAAGTAGTGCTATTAACGATATATTTCCTTCATATTATATATTTACAAATAAAAATAGCCATTAAGGTGTCTATTATAAACAATTCTAAAAAATAGTCCGCATAAAATTTATCGTGAACTCCTTTCACTCACATTGGGTGCGGTCTGGTTCTATGTAAACAAAGCAGAGTGATACACTTGGAAATCGAAACTACTTAAGCGATCTGATACGGAAATCCAGACATTCAGTAAAAATGGGATATAGACGGCCGAGTCACATTATTGTGACCACTAGCTAATATCCAGTGTAACCGCCGTGTGCAGTGCTGACAGCAGCTAGACGGGCTGGAAGTGACTCAGTAAGGTGCTGGAAGGTGTTCACAGGTATGTGAAGCCATGATGATTACATTGCATCTGACAGCTGCTGGCGGGTGCGTGGTGGAGGATCCATATAGCGAACAACACGATTGAAGTGGTCCGACAGATGCTCACTTGGGTTTAAGTCTGGAGAAATTAGGGAGCCAGGGAATTACTTTGAAGTCTCCGTCGTGCTCTTCCAATCACTCTCGAACATTTCTAGCTGTATGACCCGTCGCATTGTCGCACTGGCAGTCCCATCTGCCCCAGGGAAGACAATCAGCATGTATGGATGTACGTGGTCTGCAAGGATGGATTCATAACAAATCCGGTCCATAGTGCCTTCCACGCGTATGAGTGGACTCAGAAAATGCCACGAAAACATTCCGCAGACCATAACGCTGCCCCCATCCGTCTGCATCAGAGCCGTATACGCAGCAGGGTTCGCTGAACTATCGATTTAGACACATTTCCCGTAGCCCTCTGGTTCATTCGGCCAGTGAGTTGCTCCACTGTAGCGTGTCGATTGGCCCTCACGCACCTTCGAAGCCGACGTTCACCTCTCACATTAAATAGCATGTGGTGCTCCGCAGTTTCCACCTCGCTTATTCGCAATGGTGTCATATCTCCAACCACGATACACTTTAACCACAGCAACACGAGGACAGTTCACAAACTGCCCTGTTTCAGAAACACTGCCACCCTTGGCCCGAAAGCGAGTAATCATCCCTTTTTGCAAATCTGATAAATCGCTCGTTTTATCCATCACAACAACGAGTGATATGTTTTCAGAATGCCTACAGCCCATCTTTACATACCCTCCAAGCCAGCTCACGACACGTTCCTTCCTGCGCGCTGTTGACGACAAAAGTAGAAGGTGGTAAAAATAATGTGAATCGACTGTGTAATAGAGAAGGGAGCATGTACTCTGACCGGTGAAGCCAGATGAGTTGCGTGGCAGCCATGTTGCATTACCCTCAGTTGCTCATTTGTGTATTCTAAGTTGTGAAAGTGAACTTGGAGTAATTTGAGTTTAAAGGTTGGTTTTTTTAAAACTGCCTAGAAATCAAGTTTCATAGGTGAGTCTTGTGCATCTAATATTCTAACTCTAAGTTAATGCAAAACCTAAAAAAACATGAAATCAATACGAAGCCATTTAGCTTTTAACTGCTTGTCAGTTATTTTATGAGCTGTAAGAAATAAGGTAAAGCAATTAAGAGAAGAAATTGACAATAAACGGCGGTCTACATATGTATAATATTTCGCGGCTGTTATTTATTTATTTACGATTCTATGAAGTGAGAATTGCAGTTTTCAGTAAAAAAGAAAATAGAGCAAATATTTTAAATTGTACCAATGGAAAGTTCCCTATTTGAATGTGTTTTTTACAGGTGTCAGAATTATTTACTTACGTATATCATGTCAAGTTCTAGAACTAGAAATATCGTACTTTCAAAATGCCTATTATATGAAAAAAAAAGCCAATGCCTCTAGCTGATTGAAAGAATCTTTCTTCAGTGCTTGTAAATGCCGCAACAGTCTATGTTGCAGGACCAAAACCAAAGGGTCAAAGCAAAAGATGAGATCTGTTTTCCCTCCGCTTCATGGCTCTGTAGTGGTATGAAAATGGTACAACTAAAGTGTGGTGAATGGATATCAAAATTTAACAGCGAGTTTTATTTTTTATTACAGAGTTTGTAAACTGCTTCATGTATTACTTTAAACAACTGCAATTTTGTGTGGTAAGTCAAAGCGATTTTTGTTGTATGCAACGGCAAAACGCGACCTAGCATTGCTTTGAAAGAAAATGAAACAGTGGTGATATTATAGAATATATCCATAAACGTAAATGATATTTTTATTCTTTTTATTTTTCGCAAGCAGGCCATAAAAGTGCTAACAAGTCTAACGTAGCTAGATACGTAATCCATACAGATGACTGACGTGGATTAGGAACATCAAACAAAAGTCGTCGCTCTTTCCACGTTTATAAGTGAGTCACGAAAAAATTCTCATTAGCCGCCACCGGGAAACGAACCCAGGGTCTTCCACTTACGCGCCCGACATGCTACCACTTCACCACAGCGGCCTCGAATTCCTCCAGACTCACATACGACTGACTGCCAAGTCGCTTGGCAGGTTGCTTCTTGGAGCCCTGCGCAATGCTGTGGATTCACCAAAGATGGTAAGCAGCAACTGAACAAATAACTAGAAGGCGAATGAATAATTAATACAGACAATTGATGTGGATTAGGAACATCAAACAGAAGTCATCGCTCTTTTCACGTTTATAAGTGAGTCACGGAAAAATTCTCATTAGCCGCCACCGGGAAACGAACCCAGGGTCTTCCACTTACGCGCCCGACATGCTACCACTTCCCTACAGCAACCTCGAATCCCTCCAGACTCACATACGACTGACTGCCAAGTCGCTTGGCAGGTTGCTTCTTGGAACCCCGCGCAATGCTGGGGATTCATCAAAGATCGTAAGCAGCAACTGAACAAATAACTAGAAGGCAAATGAATAATTAATACAGAAAATTGATGTGGATTAGAAAAATCAAACAGAAGTCATCGCTCTTTCCACGTTTATAAGTGAGTCACGGAAAAATTCTCATTAGCCGCCACCGGGAAACGAACCCAGGGTCTTCCACTTACGCGCCCGACATGCTACCACTTCACTACAGCAACCTCGAATTCCTCCAGACTCACATACGACTGACTGCCAAGTCGCTTGGCAGGTTGCTTCTTGGAGCCCTGCGCAATGCTGTGGATTCACCAAAGATGGTAAGCAGCAACTGAACAAATAACTAGAAGGCGAATGAATAATTAATACAGACAATTGATGTGGATTAGAAACATCAAACAGAAGTCGTCGCTCTTTCCACGTTTATAAGTGAGTCACGGAAAAATTCTCATTAGCCGCCACCAGGAAACGAACCCAGGGTCTTCCACTTACGCGCCCGACATGCTACCACTTCACCACAGCGGCCTCGAATTCCTCCAGACTCACATACGACTGACTGCCAAGTCGCTTGGCAGGTTGCTTCTTGGAACCCCGCGCAATGCTGGGGATTCATCAAAGATCGTAAGCAGCAACTGAACAAATAACTAGAAGGCAAATGAATAATTAATACAGAAAATTGATGTGGATTAGAAACATCAAACAGAAGTCATCGCTCTTTCCACGTTTATAAGTGAGTCACGGAAAAATTCTCATTAGACGCCACCGGGAAACGAACCCAGGGGATTCCACTTACGCGCCCGACATGCTACCACTTCAACACAGCGGCCAGACTCACATACGACTGACTGCCAAGTCGCTTAGCAGGTTGCTTCTTGGAGCCCCGCGCAATGCTGGGGATTCACCAAAGATGGTAAGCAGCAATTGAACAAATAACTAGAAGGCGAATGAATAATTAATACAGACAATTGACGTGGATTAGGAACATCGAACAGAAGTCGTCACTTTTTCCACGTTTATAAGTGAGTCACAGAAAAATTCTCATCGGCCACACAGAAGTAAACATGCTATTGAAATAGCAGTGAACCAAATTTAAATACACTGCTTACCATTAAAAGTGCAACACCAGAAAGATCGCATCCCAGGAGTTCGAAATTTGGTAGACGTGCAGAACACTAATACACATGTAAATGATTAACAGGGCAGCACATATATGGAAATCATGTGGGACAGTAACGCCCCATGGAAATCGTATAAGAGGTGTGAAAAAGGAGCTAGTGTTAAGCACTCGAAATGTGTCTGCTCGCCATTCCTGGCCACGAATGGCTGCAGCATGTCCCGTCGAAGACAACGGCAGCTCTATCAGCAGGTTTCCGACTTCGATCGAGGGAGAATTGTAGCATATCGGGATTGTGGATTATCACTTCGAAGCATCGGTGTTCGTATGGAACGGCATGCGGCCACAGTGGGGAGAATGTGACAGCAGTGCGTAGCGGAGGAACGAAAACGCCGACGTTCGGGATCCAACGGCCCCGTCACAAAATCCAGCGAGAGAGCCGACATCTTGTGCGCATGGCTCTAACAGATTGCACAGCCAAACCGATAACCGTAAATCAACAGTTCGGGTGTGTGGCATAAATACCAACTTCCACATGGAAAGTCCGACGTCGTCTGCAGCAGTGGAACATTTTTGCACAGCGCCCATTCTTTCAGCTACCTTTAACTGCACAACACCAGCGTCTGGGAAAGCAATGGTTTCAAGAACGTCGTGCATGGGGGAGCGAATGGCAATGCATCCTGTTTTCGGACGAATCCCGCTTCAGTTTGCAGTAACATGATGGACGAATCCCTCTTCAGTTTGCAGTACCATGATGGACGAATCCCTTTTCAGTTTGCAGTACCATGATGGACGAATCCCTCTTCAGTTTGCAGTACCATGATGGACGAATCCCTCTTCAGTTTGCAGTACTATGATGCACGAATTCCTCTTCAGTTTGCAGTATCATGATGGACGAATCCCTCTTCAGTTTGCAGTACCATGATGGACGAATCCCTCTTCAGTTTGCAGTACCATGATGGACGAATCCCTCTTCAGTTTGCAGTACTATGATGCACGAATCCCTCTTCAGTTTGCAGTAACATGATGGACGAATCCCGCTTCAGTTTGCAGTACCATGATGGACGAATCCCGCTTCAGTTTGCAGTACTATGATGCACGAATTCCTCTTCAGTTTGCAGTAACATGATGGACGAATCCCTCTTCAGTTTGCAGTACCATGATGGACGAATCCCTCTTCAGTTTGCAGTACCATGATGGACGAATCCCTCTTCAGTTTGCAGTACCATGATGGACGAATCCCTCTTCAGTTTGCAGTACTATGATGCACGAATCCCTCTTCAGTTTGCAGTAACATGATGGACGAATCCCGCTTCAGTTTGCAGTACCATGATGGACGAATCCCTTTTCAGTTTGCAGTACTATGATGGACGAATCCCTCTTCAGTTTGCAGCACCATGATGGACGAATCCCTCTTCAGTTTGCAGTACTATGATGGACGAATCCCTCTTCAGTTTGCAGTACCATGATGGACGAATCCCTCTTCAGTTTGCAGTAC
This sequence comes from Macrothele yani, assembly GCA_039090855.1. Lineage (NCBI taxonomy): Eukaryota > Metazoa > Arthropoda > Arachnida > Araneae > Macrothelidae > Macrothele > Macrothele yani. Next base: position 27,811,014 of record CM077000.1, read on the forward strand.
TATGATGCACGAATTCCTCTTCAGTTTGCAGTACCATGATGGACGAATCCCTTTTCAGTTTGTAGTACTATGATGGACGAATCCCTCTTCAGTTTGCAGTACCATGATGGACGAATCCCTCTTCAGTTTGCAGTACTATGATGCACGAATTCCTCTTCAGTTTGCACTACCATGATGGACGAATCCCTCTTCAGTTTGCAGTACTATGATGCACGAATTCCTCTTCAGTTTGCAGTAACATGATGGACGAATCCCTCTTCAGTTTGCAGTACCATGATGGACGAATCCCTTTTCAGTTTTCAGTGCCATGATGGACGAATCCGTGTTTGGCGGTACCGCGGTGATCGGTTGAGTTAGTCCTGCATTATGTGGTGCCATACCGGCCCGGCCCAGCACCCGATGTTATGTTATGGAGTGCAATTGGATTCCACTCCGGCACGCGCCTCGTCCGCATTACCGGTACATTGAACAGTCATCGTTACATCACTGAAATATTGGAGCCTGATGTTGTACCATATGTTCAGGGACTGTCTAGTGTTATTTACCAACAGGATAATGCACGACCGCATGTTGGCACATAATATCCAAGACTTCCTGGATCACAACCATGTGCCACGTCTTCCCTGGCCCGCGCGGTCCCCGGATATGTCCCCTATTGATCATGTGTGGTCCATGATCGCCGGACGTCTGGCACGCTAGCGACCACCGCCGGCTACAACGTAGGAACTGTGGCATCGTATCGAAGCTGCATGGACGGACATTCACTGAACACACATCTAACGTCTCTTTCTTTCAATGATGGGCCATGTAGTAGCTATAATTACCCCAGATATTGATTATTATGCGTTCCCCTCGTCTTACCGTGCTGTGTTTGTAATCGATTCAGCCTTGTATCATCTGCTTTCTGTACAATAAATATGGCTTTGATATCTCTTGTCTTTCGTGGTGTTGATCTTTTGATGGCCAGCAGTGTAATTTAGTTTCCTATGCTTTAAAACTGTTATGTTTGCGTTCTTAACACGTTCAGTTGAGCTGTAGTTTTGCAAATATATTTTCATGTGAACTACCAAGTCCACTAATACACTGGTGTGCAAAAATTAAGGACGAAGAGAAGAAATTAGCACAACAGCGGAGCGAGCAGGCAGAACGGACCGAAAGACCACTCAGGAGATAGACTAGAGTCCGGTACGGTAGGGCATGCGCATATATGCAGCATGACGTAGGAAGGGGGGGGTGTCGGAAGGGTATAGAGCATACGGGCGGTGTACGTTCATCAATTCGGTGAAAGATATGGCATGGTGTACATCGGTTTGAACGACATCGAGTTGCTGCCACCGTGTGATATGGCCAACAGGCAATCCAGTAGACGACAAGTGCATGCCTTTATCCGAGGTAGCGTCATTGGGAAGTTCGAAGACGGTCGAAGTGTGACTAGTGTGGCCGAGGAGTTCGGGATCGCTTCAAGCTTCATTTCACGAGCTTGGAGAGCATTTAAAACGACAAGAACAGCTGTCCGAGAGCTTAGCAGTTGTCGTCCACGAACAACCACGGCAGCGGACGACCGATATATTGTCCTACAGGCGAGAAGGGGCAAACGGAAGACAGCGGGAGAAATCGCAAGGCACATGAAACAGACAACTGGACGTCCGTTATCGCGTTTTACCGTGGCCAGGAGGCTGCACAAAGGTGGTCTTTTTGCACTACGACCAGTACGGTGTGTGCCATTAACGCCTGCTCATCGGAGACGGCGGTTTCTGTGGTGTCAGAAACACAAGAACTGGACACATCAGCAATCGACTTGAGTTCTCTTTACGGATGAAAGCCGAGTTAGTCTGACGAGCGATTCTGGACGTATACACATCTGGATAGAGCAAGGAACACGCAATCACACATCCAACATCATCGAAAGGGGCCGGTTTGGAGCTGGCGGTGTTCTCGTTTGGGGCGGTATCATGCTTGGTAGCCGTACTGACCTCCACATCTACCAAGGAGGTTCAGTCACTGGTGTCCGCTATTGTACCGAGGTTCTCCTGCCTCACGTGCATCTGTTTAGAGGTGTTGTGAGTCCTGAGTTCTTCTTCATGGACAACAACGCTACACCTTATCGTACAGTGGCTGTCGCAGAGCTGTTGCAGAATGAAGATATTCAACGCATGGATTGTCCCGCAAGGTCCCCGGACATAAATCCAATCGAAAACGTGTGGGATCTTCTCGGGAGACGCTTGGCAGCACGTCACCAGCCGCCAGCAACGATTCCGCAGCTGCGATTTGCGCCACAAGAGGAATGAGCCGCGATGCCTCAACAGCTCCTTGACAACCTCATCCTCAGCATGGACAGACGTTGTAAATCCTGCAACGCAGTCAGGGGTGATCATATCCCCTACTAAAGACTGGATTTTTCTTGGTAGCCGCCTGTCACATGGACGTTTCTGTTTTCTGTCCAGTTGTGCTTGAAGCAACCTTTTCAATAAAGTGCCTTTGTATCCTTTGGATTCCTTGCTTGGACGGTTTTGCTCACTTGTCCCATATTCTTACATCTTGGGGATCTTAAGGTATGATTGAGTCGATGTGGAGCACTTCTGCACGACGTTACATTCGAAAAACCGTCTCGTCCTTAATTTTTGCACGCCAGTGTAAATTTCCTTATGGCGGTAAACATAGATTTCTTCATTCACAAAGCTATTCACTTAATTTTTTGCTCCTAAAATTAATCATTAATTTACCAAAACATAAAAAAGTGGCGGCTGATAAACAGGATAAATTTGAAGGTTTTAAGTACAAAGGGATTGAAAATATTTTCCATTGTGTTCGTGGTTTGCAGCTTCTTATACATACAACGCTTACGGCCAATGGCTGTCGCTTGGGCTTTCTTGCTTTCACTGCGACGTCATTTCGCCAGCTAGTCCTGTCCAAAATACGCTGACGGAGATAAAAATCCCAACACCACGATAAAATAGTTGTAGAGGAATGAAATGGTTTCAATACATTCGTATAGGTAACATATTTAATCGATTAAGGTTTCAAGATCACAGCTTATTGTAAGCGCGAGAAGAGCCATTTTAAATGTGAAATGCGGGTACATTAATAACCGGTGTAACCGCCAGAATGTTGAATGCAAGCACGCAAACGTTCATGCATTGTGTCGTACAGGTGCTGGATGCCAGTTTGTGGGATGGAGTTCCATGCCTGTTGCACTTGGTCGGTCAATACAGGGACGGTTAATGCTGGTTGGGGTGACGCTGGAGTGGTCGTCCAATGATGTCGCATACGTGCTCGATTGGTGAAATATCTGGTGATCTAGCAGGCCACGGCAACATGTCGACACTCTGTAGAGCATGTTGGGTTACAACAGCGATATGCGGACGAGCATTAACCTGTTGGAAAACACCCCCTGGAATGCTGTTCATGAATGGCAGCACAACAGGTTGAATCACCAGACCGACGTACAACTGTGCCGTCAGGGTGCGTGGGATAACCACGAGGGTGCTCCTGCTGTCATAGGAAATTGCTCCCCAGACCATATCTCCAGGTGTAGGTCCAGTGTGTCTCGGGCGCAGACAGGTTGGTTACAGGTGCTCACTTGGCCTCCTTCTAACCAACACACAGCCATCACTGGCACCCAGGCAGAACCGGCTTTCATCAGAAAACACAACAGATCTCCACTCCGTCCTCCAATGAGCTCTAGCTTGACACCACTGACGTCGCAAACGACAGTGGTTTGGAGTAAGTGGAATGCACGCTACAGGGTGTCTGGCTCGGAGCTGTCCTTCAAGTAACCGATTTGTAACAGTTCGTTGTGTCACTGTGGTGGCAACTGCAGCTCGAATTGCTGCCGCAGATGCGGTATGATGTGCCACGGCTATACGCCGTACACGGAGGTCTTCCCTCTCAGTAGTGCCACGTGTCCAGCCGGAACCCGGCCTTCTTGAGGCAGTACCTTCCCTTGAACACTGCTGCCAAACAATCATGCACAGTGGCTACATTCCTGCCAAGTCGTTCTGCAATATTGCGGAACGAAAATCCACCTTCTCGTAGCCCTATTACACGACCTCGTTCAAACTCCGTGAGCTGTTGATAATGGCTTCTTCGTCTTCTTAAAGGCATTCTTGACTAACATCAACACACTACGTCGAATGTCAACGATAACTAACGCTCACGAACGTTACAGCGCGTATTTACAGCAAACCTGCTTTGCATATTCCGAGTGGTGCTACTAGCGCCACACGTACGCGCCGAGCGCGAAATTTGCATAGACGTCATCTTACAGATGTACTCTCGCCGCCTACCAACTGTCGTTTATCTAACACAACCTCTTCTTAGTGTTGGGATTTTTTTTTTCCGTCAGTGTAGCTCGAAGTTATAATGTAAGAACCTTGGCTTTAAGAATTTGAACGTGGTGACTTGACTGGAGAATAAATGAGCAGATGCGAATGTAATTATTCATACAATGAAATAAGGCGTCGTGTTGGTTTGGGACGCGCTGCTTTGGAAGGAAAAAAAGGAATTATATTTGAAGAACTGGTTCAAAATTCGTGGCAACTCTAAAGAAACGCAATCAGTACAGTTCTCATTGTTCGTTATCATCTTCAAGGTTTCTAGAATACCACGGAGTATGAAGATAATATCACAAAAATTATGTTCCAGAAACTCTTAGTGAAATGGTTGTAAATAAAAGCTTGTTAGTTGTCCATTATTGCAACAAGAGATTCTCAAAACTGTTCTACAATAAATATAATGTATGACATTGTCAGTTATTTACCATTATTACAAAACTAACAAATTTCTCCACATGTTCTACAATGCATAACCGCAAGCAAGCGTAAGCAAAATTTTTTCACAAAGCCGAGCGGCAATGAAATACAAGAGCACGAAAAAGTATGTAAAGTGACAAAATTTGAATGCACAAATCATCTGCTGTTGCTTTTTCAGATCACGTGTCAGCCCCATGTTCAATGTTCTGACATGCGACAAGTCGGCTTACTCACTGCAATCTTTAGTGTTCTCACTACCGCGGTTTTTCTCATATTTTCTTAGATTTGGATTTGAGTACTTCACTTAAATTCCCCTGGGGAATGACACAGTTCGTAGTTCTTAAAGGCGCTGACATTCAAATCCTGTCTCCCAGTGCAGTCCTAAGAACGTGCGCTCACACTAAATTGAATATATATTCCTAAGAGCCAAAATATTATGACCAGCGCCTATTTATGCAGGTAAAGCACTGCTGGTGTGAAGGTTCTCAAACAGTAGAAATAACACTTGATACTGAGCTCTGTTAAGGTGGTTCTTCCTAAAATCTCTCACTTATGTTTCCAACGGTAAAACTTCGTAAAATATTTTCTTTACAATTAATGTTTTCCCAAAGATGAAAATTTGCACATCGATAAAACTACCTTTAAGTTATAGCATGAGATACTTGCTAAAGCATAATTATTATCATATTAAAAATCAATAATTTTTCTTTGTGTAATGTTCAGACCTGTTAATAGATGGCGCAGCCTGTACATTGATGATGTCAGTAGACAAACAAATGTTGGATTGCTTAGTTATGTTAAGGTTTTAGCAAATATTGGGTATCCCAATGCTATAACTTAAAGTTAGTTTTATTGATGTGCAAATTTTCATTCTTGGGACTTCATTAATTGCGAAGAAAATATGTAAAGAACTTTTACCATTGGAAACATAAGGCAGAGATTTCAGGTGGAACCACCTTAAACATTGTTTTTTTAGCACGTTTTTTGTAAAACAAGTTTGTAAAATCATGCAATACATTGATTATAATACGCTTTCCAACATACCAGAAATCATTACTCAAGCTATCACTCAAGTTATGATAATAACGGCTGTAGAATAAATCTCGGTCCTGTGCCCTGACCCTTGATCTCATATCGATGATATTCAACAGAACCGGTTCGGTATACCTCCAAAATAACATGATAAAGTTTTGTCGCAATCGAAGCATTTTTACGTAAGTTATGATGCATAAGGGCTATGGAATAGATCCCGCTCCTGTGTCGTACCCTTTGACCACATTTCGCCCATTTTCAATAGAATTCGTCCCCAGGCATGTCCCTACAACATACTAACATTTCATCCAAATCGAAACATTTTTACGAAAGTTATGACGCATAATGGCGATGGAAGTTATTCCGCTCCTACGTCCTGACCTTTGACCCCGTTTCGCCCATTTTCAACAGGGTTTGTGGCCAGGTGGTCCCCTACCACATACTAAAATTTCATCGAAATCAAATTTTTTTACGTTAGTTATGACGCATAACAGCAGTGGAATGGATCCCGCTCCTATGTACCGACCTTTCATCCCATTTCGTTCGCTTTAAATAAGGTTCCTACTCAGGTGATACCCTACAAGATACTAAAATTTCATCGAAATCGAACGATTGTTACGCGAGTTATCGTACGGACGGACATATGCCCACAACGCGTGATGTAATGAAGCAGATGGGAATCGCGACCATCTGCAGGCAAGAGTATGACGTCATAAAACTTGAATAGGATCCACCACAGATATCATATAAGGGACTAGATTGGCTGTCTGCTCTGTTGAGCATATGCTTGTGCTTTGACAACCGTGGAGCCACATTGAGCGGGTCAAGATGTTAGAGTGGGGCATATTAAGAAGGGTAATTTGGACTTGGTTATTGCGTAAATCGTGATAAAAATTTGCTCGGATATAAATCGTACTCTAAGAGACGAAAATATAATGGCGCTTACTTATTTGTCTTTATTCCAATGTTAAAAGAATGTATCTGGGAAGGCATTAGTTCGCATGATAAATTTAAAATTGGTATTGTATGCAAATACTGAAAATAACTGGAAAACATTTTTACGACTGTAATGAGGCAAATATTTAAAATAATGAAAAATCAAGCGATACATTTGATATCAATAAGTTGCTATTAAATCCAGAAAACTATTGATTTGAACCCGAAAAATAATGGCTTCCACATACTTTACATAGGAAAGTTGAAATGATGTTAATCATTTTCCTTGCTAGCGGTTACCTGTGCCATTCTGGTTTGTTTATAATTTTGCTCAAAAATATTAATTTTATTAAAGATTTCGATACTTTGTTATTCACTAAGGAAAATTTCAGTTTTCAACATTTTAAATTATTTATTAGGACAAGCATGCAACAAAAGGACGCATTGAATGTTAAGCATTCAGTAACAAAAAAATCTCAAAATTATACTATGTCTCAACAAATAAAAAATAGTGCGATAATTTTCCTTATACAGTACATGACAGAATGCCGTTTCTATTGAATTTAAGCCCTGACCGAATTTGAAATACTGCAATATTTTGCAAGAGCCTTGGCTTTGTAGTTTGCGCTGTGCAATATTATTGTTTTTTCACTTAAATTGCATGACTTCCACCGTTACATGTGTACTAACTGCTTAGAATATTAATATAAATAACAAATCACAGTACCAAACTCATATTCCGTTGACTTAATGCAAAGTACTCTTGCTTAAATGGAGAGCGATGACCCGCTGAAAATGGCGCCTACATTGTCACGCCTCAAGAGCTGGGTGTCCGATCTAGCTTCTTGTATATGATATCTGTGGAATCCACACACAACGCGTGACGTACTGAGACAGATGGTGTGACCGCGCGCCAACATTCTCAAACACGAGATTGTGACGTCATAAGATTTCTAAGCATTGGAAACATTAATGGAACGATGCCATGACACTAAAAACGTTATAATTCGAGGTGGTTTTTTAACCCACTAAACGAATTCTCCTAAAGTCGAGATCAAACGAAATCGATTTCTAGTACCAGAAAACGGTAGGTTAACGACTTTTATCAAAATTCTTAGAGCCGTTTTCAAAATAAAATGTATATATATACATAAAAGAATTGCTACTTTAAGGTGGACGTCAAGTAATTTTGCTTCCTATACTTCCAATGGAAAAACTTCTGTACACATTTTCTTCACAATGCGTTCCCAAGAATAAAAATTTGAACATCGATTAAAATAGCTTCATTTCATTACTTGGAATACTTAATATTTTCTAAACCATAATCGTAATAATATTTTCTAAACCATAATCGTAATAATATTTTCTAAACCATAACCGTAATTATGCAATTCAACATTTTTTTGTCCACTGACGTCATTAAAGTACAGGTCGCGCCATTCTTTTTTCTGATTTCAACACCACTAAAGGAAAGGTTATTGTTTTTTAATATAATTATGCTTATGTTTTAGAAAATGTTAAGTATTCCAAGTTATAGTATAAAGTTATTTTAATCGATGTTCAAATTTCCATCCTTGGGAACACACTAATTGTGAAGGAAATGTGTACAAAAGTTTTCCATTGGAAATTAAGGGAGAAAACTTACTTGACGTCCACCTTAATAGTGTGAGATAAGGGCGATGGAATGGATCCCGATCCTATATTCTGACCTTTGACTCCATTTGTCCCATTTTCAGTAGGGTTCCTCTCCAGGTGGTCCCCTACCACATACTAAAATTTGATCGAAATGGAACCATTTTTACGCACTATAACGAAGTAAATTTCTCCGTCATTTTTGGTCTACGCCGGGAATCGAACCCGAGTCCGCTTATTCCGGAACAAGTCGCTCTACCAACTGAGCTACGCAGACGTTCATTCTGATTGCTATCTGCCTTTATGTAGTGTGCGTCCTGCTGGCAGGTACGTCACAGCACCTTATGACGCATAAAGGCAATGGAATCCATCGCGCTCCTATGTCCTGACCTTTGACCCCATTTCACCCATTTTCAATAGGTATCGTCCCCTGGTGGTCCCCTACCACATACTAAAATTTCATCGAAATCGAACGATTTTTACGTGAGTTATCGTGCAGACAGACGGACGGACGGACAAAGCAGGAGCATATACTGTTCTTCAACCTACGGTTGGAAAGCGTAAAAAAGATCGTGCTTCTGTTATCGGTTTGTCCGTCCGCCTGTACCCACGATATCTCTGCAACTATACGTCCGATTTGAAAAATTATTTTTGCATTGGGAAGCTTGAAATATGCAAATGATGATCCTTTATTTCGTTTATTTTTCACAATGTACAATTTTGCCGGTAGAGGACGTAAATGAAGATGATGTCTAATTCAAAAGTACGTTTTATTCCACATATTTGCTTCTAAACATCCGATTGAAAAAATTTTTTTAATTCCTATTCCATTTATATCGAAGAGTATTTTAGATATAGTTACTTTTTAAAATTAAGCATATATTTTCCGCTAGGCGGCGTAAAATTTCCTTAGCTTTTCCTTGATAACTCTTCTTTTAAAACTCCGATTTGAAAATTTTTTTCTTCAACGGATACATCTCCTAATGGAAATTCATTTGCATATAATTTCAAATTTTTGGTAAGGAATACTTTGGCCACCAGGGGACGTAAGTGTTAATTCTTGTCTCTGATGTATTTGCCATAAAATCGGAGCTTCTAAAATATCGATTGAAAAAACTATTTCGAGGACTGATGCCACTCACATCGATGAACCTTTTCGGAATATTTTCTTCTTAAAATATTACACAGTTTCTCCGCCAGGGGGAGCAGATGTACAACTTATTTTTGTTAATATCTCTACTTCTAGGGGTCCGATTTGAAAAATTTCGTCTTTGTTGGATAGTGCTTTCCGTGTGACATGTTTTTCATGTAATTTCAAAATTTTCAAGTAATTCACAGACTTTCCGCTAGGGGGCGAAAATGTAAATTGCGTTTCCCAATATATCTCTGCTTCTAAATCTACGATTTGAAAAATTCTTTCTGCACCGCATACAGCTCCTGTTGGGAAATTGTTTGCACATATTTTCTAATATTTGTAAGAAATGGTTTGGCGACCAGGTGGCGTAAGTCTTAATTTCCCCTTCTGTTCTTTTTGCAGCAAAATATGACCTTCTAAAATCTCGATTGAAAAAAGTCGTTTGTTGACCGATACTACTCCTCATGTCGGCAAACCTCTTAGGAGAATTTTCGTCTTCAAACAATGCATGGTTTTTACGCCAGGGGGCGTAGATGTATATCTTATTTTTGTCAATATCTCTACTTCTAAGAGTACGATTTGAAAAATTCCTTCTTCGTTGGATAGTGTTTCCGATGCGAAATGTTTTTCCTATAAATTCAAAATTTTCAAGTAAATCGTAGACTTTCCGTTAGGGGGCACAAAGGTAAATTGCGTTTTCTGCGTTATTTCTGCTCCTAAAGCTCTGATTTGAAAAATTCTTCCTGTATCGCATACAAGACCTAATGGAAAATATTTTTCACATAATTTCTAATGTTTGGTAAAGAATGGTTTAGCCACCAGGGGTCAGAAGTGTTAATTTCTGCTTCTGAAGTATTTGTTGCAAAATGTGGGCTCCTGAAAACTCGACTAATTTTTTTTCTTGGACCGATACCGCTTATATGGATAAACCTTTTGAGAATACTTTCTCCCTAAAATAATGCATGGTTTTCCCACCAGGGGACGTAAAGTGACATCTTACTTTTGTCGGTATCTCTGTTTCTAAGAGTTCGTAAGCTCACGATTCTGTTTACAGCAATATCTGAGGGATTAAAAACCCGATTGAAAATCTTCTTTCTTTGGTCAGATCTATTGTTTTCCATACCGGTTCCATTGACTTTGAATAGCTTTGATAAATTTAATTTGCGTCAGAACTGATTCGAAAGACGTGCTTATTACACCCGAAAATTCGGTGTCATCTTTCTTGTCTTGTTCTTCAGATGGGAAGGCAGTGTTAAGTGAGTTTAATCAAAGCCAAACTGTAATGGCCAGACGACTGGGCTAGAGCATTTCCAAGACATGCACGGCTCGTGGGTTGCTCACAGTCAACCGTGGTTGGTACCTTCAAAAATGGTCCGAGGAGGAAAAGACTACAAACCGCCGGCAGCGTGTGGGCTGATCACGACTCATCGACACTGGAACTGTGAGCGAAAGCTATCCCGCATGATAGGAGCTAACAGAATTGATAATGTGGTACAAGCCGCCGGTGATTTGAATGATGATGACGGCAGTAAAGTGTCACAACCCCACAGTACATCGAACTCTGCTATAAATAGGGATGTGTAGCATTAGAGCGCTCCGAGTGCAAGGCTCACCTCGGTTCACCGTTCAAAGCGCCTGCAATGGGCACGCAAGCATCAAAACTGGAACTTGAATGAGTAGAAGAAGGTCGTTTCGTCCGACGAATCTCGCTTCCTCTTGCACGATGTGGACGGCCGGGTACGGTGACGTGTTGACACCAGGATGTACCGTTGGACTAAAACAGGGCGGTGGAGGAAGTGTAAAGCTTTGGGCAATGTTCTGCTGAGAAACACTGGATCCAGTAATTTATGTGCAGGAGACAATGACCAATACCACGTACCTAAACATCATTGTAGACCAGCTACACCCTTTTATGGCGGCGGTATCCCTCTAGTAGTACCTTCTTTCAGATGAATAATGTAGCATGCCACTTTGCCCGGATTGTTGCAGAATGGTTCGCGGACCATGAGGAAGGCTTCCAGGTAATGCTCTGGCCTCTACATTTCTCAGACACCAATTCAATAGAGCAAGTGTGGTTTGTGTTGGAACAGCAAATCGATCTGCTGCGGCTCAACCACGTAACTTACAATAGTTAAAGAATCTAGTAGAAACCTGTAACTTCCAGACACCACAAGAATCTTTAGAAATCTTGTGGTGTTCATGCCTCGACGAGTAATAGAGGTTTTCGCGGCACGTGGAGAACCAACACCACACTAAGCAGGTAGTCATAGTTTTCTTGCATTTATTTTCGACAAATCAGGAAGTCTTTAGTAGGGACTAGGTACAAATAATAATGAATAATGTGAACACCATGATTATATGGGTAAATATTATTCGTGTAGGCTACACTATAAAAAAAAGCAATGTGATTATCTTTAGTGTATCTTTTCGTTGTATACAGGGTGGTTATAAATTAGTTGAACAGAAAGAAAAGGATATTTTGCATAGGTATAAGGATGCATATAATAATAAGTTCGAATAACATATAGTTATACATATCAAGTTTACCTTTTGTGGACCTTTCTTGCTGACAGATGGCGATGAGTCATGCAATGCCTCGTATCGCCAGCAGAGAACGCGCGTTTGCTTCCATCACCATTGTTCCCGGTACGATGGCGACGTTCAGCGGTACGGAAAAGGCGAAATTTTGCCAATAGTTGCACGAGACGCATTCAGCCACACAAGTGCAACGACATTTTAGCCAATAATATGGGAAAATGCACAGAAAAGGACACAATCGTAGCGTGGTACAAACAATTTACCGAGACTGGATGTGTGGCTCATAGGAACAGCGAGCAGCATTTCTGCAAAGCACCCGTAAATCGACGGCTCGAGCAAGTTTAGGGCTTGGAGTTCCAAAATCAATAGTGTCAAAAATGCTACGGAGACATCTGAAATTTAGGCCTTACAAATTTCAGCTCGTTCAAGCTCTGAAGGATGGCAACAAGAAGCAGAGAGCAGATTTTTACAGACACGTGAAATCTCACAGAATCTGATGATGACTTCTCATCAAAGATGGTGTTCAGCGTCGAGACGACCATTCACTTAAATGGTAAAGTGAATAGACACAGTGTGAGGGTTTGAGGATCAGAAAATCCCTATATCATCTTGGAACAGTATCCAAGGTAAAACAAAACAGTGAGTTGTGCTTCCGTTTTTGGCCTATTTTTCTTTGCTGAAGGAACTGTTACTGGAATCACATATCTAGACATGCTTCAGATTTACCTAATACCAATCTTCAAGGAAACAATAGCCTCCTCACTATCACAAGGATGTCACTTCTTACCCCGATGCTGAAGTGGTAGTTTGGATTGGTCGCGACGGCCCAATTGCATGGCTCCCATCACCGCACCTAACGCTCCTAGATTTCGGTCTATGGGGTTTTGTTAAAGATCAGATTTACCTTCCGCCGCTTCCCAAATCCTTTCCTGAACTGAAATAAAGAATAACCGCTGCACTCGCATTGCTCGATGCCGACATGCGGACAGCAATGCGGGAAGAACTGATTTACAGATGGGACATTTGCAGAGTAACCAAGAAAAATCAAGGTGATATATAGTGTGTTTAACAATCTATTGTTCCTACTTATTATCATACGCATCCTTATAACTACGACAACAAAGTTTTATTATTGCCAATAAATTTCTTACCAACCTGTATATTCTCTAGGTTGTATGCTAGTGTAGTATAAGTTGTAATCAGCTGTTGTTCGTACGAGTGGACGGTGTAGTGGGTGACTTGTGAGACTTCCAAAGAGGACAAATCGCGGGAGCCTGTTAGCAGAAGCTTCAATAACTGTCATATACAAATTGCTTCATGTTTCCATAGCAACAGTCTCCACGGTTATGACTGCTCACACAAAGCATGGCAGGACTTCATCGATGAAGTAGGATAGTGGACGTAAACCGAGATCAGAGGAGAGTGACTTTCGAGCACTAACAAGGATGGTGTCCAAACAATACAACTAGTACACAGAACAACAAACAACACAGGATACAAACAACATGACTTACAAATTTCTTAAAAATTACAAATGGCTTACGAATTTCTATTTCATGTTAATTTGCATTTGATGCAAATTTATATTTAGTGTTAATTTACATTTGATGTAAATTTATATTTGATGTTATTCAAATTAAATAAATTAAAATTTATTTAAAATTTCTAGACTTATTTTTACTTAATTTTTTACCTATATATTTAATACAATTTAATTAATTTATTAAATACATTAGTAAATAAATATATACATATATCATCATCATCATCATTGTCAACCATTATCAATCCACTGCTGGACGAAGGTCTGCCCAAGTTTCCTCCACAACGATCTGTCTTGTGCCAGTCTCCTCCATGTCACTCCGGCATACTTTCGAATTTCATCCACCCATCTCCCATGTGGCCTTCTTCTGGGTCTTTTCCTGTCCCTTGGAATCCAATCTAAAATTTCGGCTGTCCATCGATGGTCTGTTCTTCCGGCAGTATGTCCAGCCCATTGCCATTTCAGGGATTTAACTCTGATCATGATGTCTTCCACTCTTGTCATTTTTCGGATCCACGTGTTCCTCTTCTTATCTCTCCTGGTTACACCAAGCATGCACCTCTCCATGCTGCTTTGAGTTGTCTGCAGCTTTTGTATTTCTCTTTTAGTTAAGGCCCACGTCTCTGCACCATATGTAAGCACTGGAAGGATGCATTGATCAAACACTTTTCTTTTAAGACATAATGGCATATTGCTTTTGAAAATTATGCTGTTTCTTCCAAAAGCTCTCAAGGCAAATTTTGTAAGCCAATTAATTTCTTCATCAATGTAGCTCTCACTTCATATCTGCTGTTAAAGATAAACGTACGTGTCTGTTATCTCCATCTTTTCTCCATCAATCGATAAATCTTCATTTCTTGTAAAAGCATTGAACATCACTTTTGTCTTCTGAAAGTTCATGTTTAATCCCACTTATTTACTCTTGTCAGCAAGTTCCTGGATCATACTCTGCAGCTCTGATGGGGTAGTTGCAAAAATGACTACGTCATCAGCAAAACGATGGTGGGTTAGATAATCTCCATTAATCTTTATCCCTTTGTTTTTCCAATTCAGTGATGGAAACACATTTTCCAATGTGGCATTGAAGAGCTTAGGAGTTATGGTGTCACCTTGTCTCACTGACTTTCCAATTTTTATGTGTGTTGAATTTTCAAACAGCCGAATCTTTGCACTTGCATTTTCATAGATGTTATTAATAATATTAATGTATGCATCTTCAATACCGCAGGATTTCAGAGCCATTGTAACTGCTGATGGCTTCACCGAATCAAAGGCTTTTTCATAATCGATAAAAGCCATGCACAATAGAAGTTCATAATCCATCGCTCTTTCAATTAGTTCTCTCAGTACGTGGATATGATCTCTTGTACTGTAGCCACTCCTGAATCCAGCTTGTTCTCTCGGTTGAGACATGTCCAGTGTCACCTTTAAGCGCTGTGAAAGAACTTTAGTGAAGATTTTATAAGCAACTGATAGGAGGCTGATAGGTCTGTAGTTCCTGAGATCCTCAATGTCACATTTTTTTATGTAGCAGGATCATTGTAGCGTTGTCCCAATCCTCAGAAATCTCCCCTTCATTAATGCATCGAGTGCAAATTTGGGCTAGTACTGTTTCGATTTCTCCACTTGCTTCTTGTATGATGTCTAAAGTAATTCCATCTTCTCCTGGAACTTTTCCCCGCTTCATGTTCTTGATTGCATGTGCAACTTCTGCTGGAAGGACTGGAAGAACTCTGGTACTGGTACCTTCCATGATGTCTGGAGTACATGCATCATACCTTTCATATAACTTGGAGTAAAAATATTTCACTCTTGTCCACATTTCGCTTCTGTTTCTTGTTAGAGAACCATCTTCTTTTATCAGTGCCATAATCTGTTTTATTCCTTTACGGAGATGTCCCTTTGCTATCTTTAGGCTTTGGTTGTTTACAATTGCTTTCCTCACTAGTTCACAGTTGAATTTCCTTACGTCTTCAGTGATCCTTTTCGCACTGTCTTGCATAGCTCTATATATTCCATTTTGGAAATCACATCTTCTTTAGTTGTCCTCATCTCTCTTCTTTTTTGCATCAACATTTTCATTTTCCCTGATAATTTGTTCACATGCAACTTGTAATTAAACACAGCTAATTTTGCTGCTGTTTCCATAATAGCTTTGGTTGCTTTTCTGTTAACTTCAGAAATAACCACTTCTTCCGATGTTAGGCCTTCTAAAGCAGAGAATCTGTTCTTCAGTTTCAACTTGAAGGTATTATGGTGTTTTTTAAGGTTGGTTATGTAAATACATTTTGTTTGTCTTATGAGCTTGCCACGTTCGAGTTTAGTGTTGAGGTGCATCTTACATCTCACCAATCTATGGTCACTGCCTGTGTTGAACTTGTTTAGCACATTGCAGTCTTCCGTGACGAATTTTTTGTTACACATAATAAAATCAATTTCACTTGTCGTCCCATTTGGATGGCTCCATGTCCATTTCCTGCGTGGCTTTTTCTTGAAAAAGGAATTCAAGATGAAAAACTATTCTGCCTCTGCAAACTCAACGAGTGTATTTCCACGCTGGTTTCTGTTACCGTGACCGAATTTATCTACTGAAGTTTCATTCTGTTGCCGTTGCCCTGTTTTTGCATTGAAATCTCCCATAATTATCCTCAAGGGCTGCTTACCTTTATTATTTAGATGACGAATTTCCTCATGAAGTTCTTCAATTTCTTCTTCAGGATGACTTGTGGTGGGTGCATAAGTTTGAATAATCTGAGCTTGGTATCTTCTCGATAGTTGGATAACGAGTCGTGCAGCTCTGTCAGAGGAACTTTCAACTTCTACAACTTTATCCGTCAGATTCTTGTTTATTATAAATCCAACACCACTAGCTCTGCCAGTTTTTTTCCCACGATAGTAGAAGAGATGTCCACTTTTCAGTTCAATGATATCTTCACCTTTTTCTCCTTACCTCACTTAGCAGACGATGTCCTACCTAATCTTTTGTAGTTCCTCTTCCAGTTCAAGAAGCCGTAAATCAGAAGATAGGGAGCGTCTATTATTCGTAGCCAAGGTCAGCATCAGATGGCAGCCTATACCGGTTCTCTGGGGATTCGTAGCACCCTCTGCTTTCATGTCGCACTGGTTGCTGCCTTGGCCAGGTACATTCCAGTTGCCGGAGACTGAGAGCCAAGATTTAAGTTGTGGAGTCGTTTTGGAGGGGTTTGGTCATAACTCACCACGCTGGCCAAGCGGGTTGGTGAGTGTTGGATAGCATTTCCTCTAATCCCGATGGTATAGTTATACCGCTATTGGCGGTCGTCAGAGTCCCTTTAGTGGGAACAGGATGCGTTGCGAGAAGGAAAAACAGAAATGTTGATGCAAACGAAAAGGGAGATAAGGTCAACTAACGAAGATGTAACTTCCAAAGTGGAATACATGAAGCTATGCAAGACAGTACGAAATAGTATCACTGCAGATGTAACGAAATTCAACTGTGAAATAGTGAGGAAAGCAATTAAGAACAACCAAAGCATAAAGATAGTAAAGGGACACCTCAGTAAGGGAAGGAAACAGATTAGGGTTCTGAAAGAAGAAATAGAGGCGAAATTTTGAAAAGAGTGAAAGATTTCTACTCCAAATTATACGAAAGGGATGATACATGTACTCCAGACATCATGAAAGGTACCAGTACCAGAGTTCTTCCAGTCCTTCCAGCAGAAGTTGCACATGCAATCAAGAACATAAAGCGGGAAAAAGCTCCAGGAGAAGATGGAATTACTGTAGACATCATACAAGAAGCAAGTGGAGAAATCGAAACAGTACTCGCCCAAATTTTCACTCGATGCCTTAATGAAGGGGAGATTCCTGAGGATTGAAACAACGCTACAATGATCCTGCTACATACAAAGGCGTCATTGAGAATCTCAGAAACTAGAGACCTATTAGCCTCCTATCAGTGGTTTATAAAATCTTCATTCAAGTTCTTTCACACCGTTTGAAGGTAACACTGAACATGGTTCAACCGAGAGAACAAGCTAGATTCAGGAGTGGCTACAGCACTATAGATCATATTCACGTACTGAGAGAACTAATTCAAAGAGCAAGGGAATATGAACTTCCATTGTGCATGGCTTTTATTGATTATGAAAAGGCCTTTGATTCGGTGAAACCATCAGCAGTTACAATGGCTTTGAAATACTGCGGTATTGAAGGGGCATACATTAATACTATTAACAACATCTATGAAAATGCAAGTGCAAAGATTCGGCTGTTTGAAAATACAATACACATAAAAATTGGAAAGGCAGTGAGACCTGGTGACACCCTATCTCCCAAGCTCTTTAATGCCATATTGGAAAAAGCCTTTCCATCATTGAACTGAAAAAACAAAGGGACAAAGATTAATGGAGATTATCTAACTCACCGTCGATTTGCTGATGGCGTGGGCATTTTTTGAACTATCCCATCAGAGCTGCAGAGTATGATCCAAGAACTTGCTGACAAGAGTAAAAAAATGGGATTCAAAATGAACGTTCAGAAGACAAAAATTATGTACAATGCTTTTACAAGAAATGAAGATTTATCGATTGATGGAGAAAAGCTGGAGAAAGCAGATATGTACGTTTACCTTGGACAGCAGATATCAAGTAGGGTCACATTGATGTAGAAATTAATGGACGTATAAAACTTGACTGGAGAGCTTTTGGAAGAAACAGCATAATTTTCAAGAGCAATATGCCATTATGTCTTAAAAGAAAAATATTTGATGAATGCATCCTTCCAGTGCTTACGTATGGTGCACTAACGTGGACCTTAACTAAAAGAGACCTACAAAGGCTGCAGACAACTCAAAGCAGCATGGAGAGGTGCATGCTTGGTGTAACCAGGAGAGATATGAAGAGGAACTCGTGAATCCAAAGAATGACAAGAATGGAAGACATCATGACCAGAGTTAAATCCCTGAAATGGCAATGGGCTGGACATACTGCCAGAAGGACAGACCATAGATGGACAGCCGAAATTTTAGATTGGATTCCAAGGGACAGGAAAAGACCCAGCAGAAGACCACATGGAAGATGGGTGGATGAAATTCGAAAGTATGCAGGGGTGACATGGAGGAGACTGGCACAAGACAGACCGTTGTGGAGGAAACTTGGGGAGACCTTCGTCCAGCAGTGGATTGATAATGGTTGACAATGATGATGATGATGATGATGATGATATATATACACCACACAAAATGTATTAAAAGCACAAATGTAAAAACATTCAACTGATCCATCCCACCATACGATCCGCATCAGCCGAAAGAAACAATGAACCCAAAAGAAATAATGAACCAAGAAAAACATGAAAAATGTATCGAAAATTTAGCTGTCATCATCAGCAAGACCTCAGCTAAATATATGGCCTTTCAATACGACAGCAAAGGCAGTCAAAGTCAATACCTGCTGTGTAGATCCCCTAGGCCAAAAATGGAAATAACGATAGACCTAGATAAGACAAAAAAAACTAAAACATAAAGTGAAAGTAAAAATAAAAGCAACAATCCGAAGAAATACCGAGAAACAGGAGACAAAGCATCAGACAGCTCAACAGCCTGTGACAGAAATCCAAATGACCAACCATGTGACAATTCTGCAGTGGATGAGTGACGAGAAAGATTATACACTGGCGTGGAAAAATTAAGGATAAGCCGGTTTTTCGAATGTAACGTCGTGCACAAGTGCTTCACATCGACTCAAATCATACGATAAGATCCCCAATATGCAAGAATATGGGACAAGTGAGCAAAGCCGTCAAACAAGGAATCCAAAGGATACAAAGGCACTTTATTGAAAAGGTAGCTTCGAGCACAAGTGGACAGACGACAGAAACGTCCATGTGACAGGCGGTTGCCAAGAAAAATCCAGTCTTTAGTAGGGGATATGATCCCTCCTGACTGCGTTGCAGGATTTACAACGTCTGTCCATGCTGAGGATGAGGTTGCCAAGCAGCTGTTGAGGCATCGCGGCCCATTCCTCTTGTAGCGCCAATCGCAGCTGCGGGATTGTTGCTGGCGGCTGGTGACGTGCTTCCAAGCGTCTCCCAAGAAGGTCGCACACGTGTTCGATTGGATTTAGGTCCGGGGACCATGCGGGACAATCTATCCGTTGAATATCTTCATTCTCCAACAGCTCCGCGACAGCCACTGTACGATGAGGTGAAGCGTTGGCGTCCATGAAACGGAACTCAGGACCCATAGCACCTCTAAAAAGACGGACGTGAGGCAGGAGAACATCGGTATAATAGCAGACACCAGTGACTGAACCTCTTTGGGTGATGGCGAGGTCAGTACGGCTACCAAGCATAATACCTCTCCAAACAAGAATTGCGCCACCTCCAAACCGGTCCCTTTGGATGATGTTGGAGGGGTGATTGCGTGTTCCCTGCTCTCTCCAGATGTGTATACCTCCAGAATCGCTCGTCAGACTAAATCGGCTCTCATTCGTAAAGACAACTCGACCCCATTGCTGATGTTTCCAGTTCGTGTGCTCCTGGCACCACAGAAACCGCCGTCTCCGATAAGCAGGCGTTAATGGCACACACCGTACTGGTCGTCGTGCAAATAGACAACCTTTGTGCAGCCTCATGGCCACGGTAAAACGCGATAACGGACGTGCAGTTGTATGTTGCATGTGCCTTGCGATTTCTCCCGCTGTCTGCCATCTGTCTCTTATCGCCTGTAGGACAATATACCGGTCGTCCGCCGCCGTGGTTGCTCGTGGACGACCGCTGATAAACTCTCGGACAGCTGTTCCTGTCGTTTGAAATGCTCTCCAAGCTCGTGAATTGATGGTGTGTGCGATCCCGAACTCCTCCGCCACACTAGTCACACTTCGACCTTCTTCCAACTTCCCAATGACGCGACCTCGGGTAAAGTCATCCAGATGTCGTCTACTGGATTGCCTGTTGGCCATATCACACGGTGGCAGCAGCTCGACGTCGTTCAAACCGATGTTCACCGTGCAATAGCTTTCACCGAATAGCTGAGTGTACATCGCCCTTGTGCTTTATACCCTTCCGATAACCCCTCCCTACGTCATGCTGCATGTATGCGAATGCCCTACGGTACCGGACCCTAGTCTATCTCCTGAGTGGTCTTTCGGTCCGTTCTGCTTGCTCGTCCCGCTGTTATGGAAATTTCACCTCTTCGTCCTTAATTTTTGCACGCCAGTGTAGATAGATAGATGTTAACTCAGTATTCAGCCACAAGAGGCCCATCGAGTGGCACTTAAAGAACTAACCATTTAACATGGTAGGGCCGTGGTTAGTAGAATTAACTTTGTATGGGAATATGTTGTATGCTTTTAAAATGATGACAGCTAAATTTTCGATATATTTTTGATATTTTTCTCGGTTCATAATTTATTTTGGATTTATTGTTTATTTCGGCTGTTGCGAGTCGTTTGGTGGGGTGGGTGAGTTGAATGTGTTTCGATTTGTGTTTTTAATACATTTTGTGTCGTATATCAGAGCATAGTTCAATCTACTGCATTTGCACGTCTGAGCTTGTGCTCATATTTTCCTGCAATATTTCTTTGCAACTTTTGATGTCATTTTCTTGTGTGTTGAGTATATATAGCCCCTTTATTTAAAGTTTAATATATACAGGGTGCATAGATTAGTCCCTTTAGCCTGGAATAACTTGCGAACGGAGAGATGTACAGTTATGCAAGTGAGATAACGGTGAAGTAAAGCGACTACGCCCGATCGAATGCAACCAATAGCAGCGCCCCTAGTGGCGAAATGCGGAAGTTAGCCATTGCAAATCGAAAACGAAAAGAGATAGAGCAAACTTTCCAATTACAAAGTTGTAGAGCATCAATTAATTAGTACAAAGTGGCATTTGTTTCATACAGATAAGATAAATTGTCGCCTAAATATTCTAAAATGTCCGAAATCGATGCGCGACAATTCGAATCTGCATATTCACATTTCACAAATGTAGCCGTATGCAAATGCAGATTGTGACGCTGTACCGTACCTACGATATAAAAACCAGTAACAGGATGTGCCCTGATCAGAAGTTTAGGTCTACGTACACTGTGTGAGAATGGCGAGCTTCGATTTCTGGCGTTTCGTAAAAAATCAGATGAATGAAACAGCGCCTACAGGTCTGCTAGATCACGTAGTCGCGTTACAGATTCTTCCCACAGTGCGACACCTTCCATGCTGAGGAATGTACACGCAGAGTTACCTTCACGAATGCAAATGTGTATCGTGGGCAATCGCGAACTCTTCGAACATACTCGACATTAACTTTTTATCATTGTGCGCCAGTTTGCCTTTTTTGTTTTTGTTTTGTCAGGCATCATCAAACTGTATTGACATAAGTACGCATTTCTGCAATAAATTGTGTGTATTTGCTCATACCTATGCCTGTTCCCTTCAAACGTTCACACAAAAGGTCGCGCTTCGATGTCGGACATTTTAGGGTATTCAGGCGACACTTTATCATATCGGTGTGAAATAAATGTCATTTTGTACTACTTAATTGATGCTCTACAACTCTGTAATGGGATATTTTGCTCTATCTCGTTTCGTTTTCCATTTGCAATGTATAACTTCCGCATTTCGCTAATAAAGACGCTGCTATCGGTTGCATTCGATTGGGAGTAGTCGCTTTACTATACCGTTATCTCACTTGCATAACTGTACCTCTCTCCGTTCGCATGTTATTCCAGGTATGCACCCTGTATAATGGAGATTATCTAGCTCGCCTTCGTTTTGCTGATGACGTAGTCATTTTTGCAACTACCCCATCAATGCTGCAGAGTGTGATCCAGGAACTTGCTGACAAGAGTAAAGGAGTGGGATTAAAAATGAACGTTCAGAAGAAAAAAGTGATGTACAAATGCTTTTACAAGAAATGAAGATTTATCGATTGATGGAGAAAAGCTGGAGATACATATGTTTATATTTGACAGCAGATATAAAGTGAGGGTCACATTGATGAAGAAATTAAATATACAAAACTTGCTTGGAGAGCTTTTGGAAGAAACAGCATAATTCTCAAGAGCAACATCCATTATGTCTAAAAAAAGTGTTTGATCAATGCATTCTTCCAGTTCTTACGTATAGTGCAAAGACGTGGACCTTAACTAAAAGAGACATACAAAGGCTGCAGACAACTCAAAGAATTATAGAGAGGTGCATGTTTGGTGTAACCAGGACAGATAAGAACAGGAGCTCGTGGATCCGAAAAATACCGAGAGTGGAAGACATCATGATCAGAGTTAAATCTCTGAAATGGCAATGGGCTGGACATGCTGCCAGAAGGACATGCCATCGATGGACAGTGGAAATTTTAGAGTGGATTCCAAGGGACTGAAAAAGACCCAGAAGAAGACCACATGGGAGATGGGTGGATGAAATTCAAAAGTATGCGGGAGTTACATGCAGGAGGCTGGCACAAGACAGACCTTTGTGGAAGAAACTTGGGGAGACCTTCATCCAGCAGTGGATTGATAATGGTTGACAATGATGATGATGATGATGATGATATATTTATATGTATATGTATAGCTAAAAAAAACAAGAAGCACCAAACGAAAATCAAATTTTGAAATCTTTAAGCGTCAAAGGCAGCATAAAAGAAGGAACAAACCATAAAACAGAAATAATGTAAATCCGAAGCTAGAAAAAAATTACGAAATAAGGAGCAACCTCCTTATTCCTTAAAAAAAATGTTCTTGCTTCAGGTTTACATTATTTCTCTGTATATATACACTGAGTGGCCATTTTATTATGACCGCCTGACAGTTTTAAGCAAATGAGCTATGGCTGCACGCTGTTGCCGCTAGAGGGCGAGGCTAGTATAAAAAGGAAAAGCTTAGTGCTTGTGACAGTACTAGAAGTGATTTTTGGGTGATGCGATGGGTAAAAAATGCGATTTGAAGGACTTTCAACGTAGGATGGTTGTAGGAGCTGAGCCATGGAGCGAGTATCACCGCAACCGCCGCATTCGTGAAATGCTCCAGAGCAGCTGTTGTCAAAGTGTTTAAAGACTGGACTGTCAGCCAAAAAACTGGGTCTCTACGTGCAACGTGTGGTAGTCATCGACTAGTGACTGCTTGGGCGGAACGGAGAGTGTCCAGACTGGTAACAGACAACAGAAGGGCAACAGTGCAGCAAATTACAGACCACCTTAATCAAGGATCCCTTCAAATGATTTCTGCACGCACTGTTCGCCGTACACTGCATCCGATGGGATATGGCAGCCGAAGGCCTGTTCGGACAACTTTGCTGTCTGCAGTTAACAACAGAAAACGTCTCCAGTTCGCAGAGGAGCACAAGGATTGGACAGTCGATAATTGGAAACAAATTATGTGGCCCGATGAATCACGTTTTCAGTTGCACCATGCCGATGTCCGAGTGAGAATTTGGCGGAAACAGCACGAAAGCATGGACCACAAATGCATTGCTACAACCCTTCAAGCTGGTGGAGGCAACGTAATGGTTTGGGGAATGTTTTCGTGGAATGTTTTAGGGTCTTTGTTCGTTTTGATTAATGTCTGACTGGCGCATCATATCTGAACATTGTTGCGGACCTAGTGCATCCTGTCATGTGGATGGTTTATCCCAAAGGCGATGGCCACTTTCAACAAGATAATGCGTCAAGCCATAGTGCTCGTATTGTACAGGATTGGTTTCAAGAACATGCCGGTGAGTTTACTTTGCTTAGGTGGCCCCCACAATCTCCAGATCTCAACCCCATTGAGAATTTGTGGGATGAAGATGAACGACCCATCAGACAGCTGGATCCACAAACCTGCAATCTCACACTCCTGGAAAGTGCTATTCATCAAGCATGGTCTCACATTCCACAAACCACCTATCAACATCTCGTGGAGTCCATGCCACGAAGAATCGACGCAGTATTAAATGCAAAAGGTGGCTCAACGAAGTACTGAGAGGGTGGTCATAATAAAGTCGCCACTCAGTGTATATGCATAAATATTTATTTAATATTTACATATTTATTTATGATATAATATAAATAATTTATTAATGTATAATATTTATATTAATTAATTTATATATATATAATATTTATATTTCATAAATATATATATAATAATTTTATATAATAAAAAATAATTTATTAATGTGTAAGAAAAACATTAATTTATTAAACATATAAGTAAATTTTGTACAAATAAATTTTTTAATTTATATAAAATGTATTGACTTAATTTAATAATTTTGTTTTACTTAATTTTCTTAAAATTTATTGACTTGCAAATTTATGTTTGGTGTTATTTATGTTTGATGTTAATTTCTTAAAAATTAACATGACTTACAAATTTATAAATTTCTTTATCTGGGTAAGTCCAAAAATGTTTTTTGACTTACTATTATGGATAAAACATCTTTACACAGAACTCAAACAACACGGAACTACTGCAGAAAAGTGATAGCAGAACTCTATGTCCACCTAGGAGACCCTGTTTCCACAAAAACGGTCCGCAGAGAACTAACAAGGTTTGTGTCCAAACAACGCAGAACTACTGCAGCAAAAGTGATAGCAGAACTCAATGTCCACCTAGGAGACCCTGTTTCCACAAAAACGGTCCGCAGAGAACTAACAAGGTTTGTGCCCAAACAACGCAGAACTACTGCAGCAAAAGTGATAGCAGAACTCAATGTCCAACTAGGTGACCCTGTTTCCACAAAAATGGTCCGCAGAGAACTAACAAGGTTTGTGTCCAAACAACGCAGAACTACTGCAGCAAAAGTGATAGCAGAACTCAATGTCCACCTAGGTGACCCTGTTTCCACAAAAATGGTCCGCAGAGAACTAACAAGGTTTGTGTCCAAACAACGCAGAACTACTGCAGCAAAAGTGATAGCAGAACTCAATGTCCACCTAGGAGACCCTGTTTCCACAAAAACGGTCCGCAAAGAACTAACAAGGTTTGTGTCCAAACAACGCAGAACTACTGCAGCAAAAGTGATAGCAGAACTCAATGTCCAACTAGGTGACCCTGTTTCCACAAAAATGGTCCGCAGAGAACTAACAAGGTTTGTGTCCAAACAACGCAGAACTACTGCAGCAAAAGTGATAGCAGAACTCAATGTCCACCTAGGTGACCCTGTTTCCACAAAAATGGTCCGCAGAGAACTAACAAGGTTTGTGTCCAAACAACGCAGAACTACTGCAGCAAAAGTGATAGCAGAACTCAATGTCCACCTAGGAGACCCTGTTTCCACAAAAACGGTCCGCAAAGAACTAACAAGGTTTGTGTCCAAACAACGCAGAACTACTGCAGCAAAAGTGATAGCAGAACTCAATGTC
Organism: Macrothele yani; assembly: GCA_039090855.1. Classification (NCBI taxonomy): domain Eukaryota; kingdom Metazoa; phylum Arthropoda; class Arachnida; order Araneae; family Macrothelidae; genus Macrothele; species Macrothele yani. Next base: position 27,836,903 of record CM077000.1, read on the forward strand.
CACCTAGGAGACCATGTTTCCACAAAAACGGTCCGCAGAGAACTAACAAGGTTTGTGTCCAAACAACGCAGAACTACTGCAGAAAAAGTGATAGCAGAAATCAATGTCCACCTAGGAGACCATGTTTCCACAAAAACGGTCCGCAGAGAACTAACAAGGTTTGTGTCCAAACAACGCAGAACTACTGCAGCAAAAGTAATAGCAGAACTCAATGTCCACCTAGGAGACCCTGTTTCCACAAAAACGGTCCGCAGAGAACTAACAAGGTTTGTGTCCAAACAACGCAAAACTACTGCAGCAAAAGTGATAGCAGAACTCAATGTCCACCTAGGAGACCCTGTTTCCACAAAAACGGTCCGCAGAGAACTAACAAGGTTTGTGTCCAAACAAAAGCAGAACTACTGCAGCAAAAGTGATAGCAGAACTCAATGTCCACCTAGGAGACCCTGTTTCCACAAAAACGGTCCGCAGAGAACTTTACAAAGCCAACATCCACGGAAGAGCTGCAATTTCTAAACTTTTAATCACAGACACAAACAACACAATGCGAAAGCACATGGTTTCATGAGCCTAAAACTTGGACAGCTTATGACTGGAAATGTGAAATGTGGTCCGATGAGTCCTAATTTACATTATTCTGAAGGGAGCATATAATTCGAAAGTCTGGTTCCAACTGTCTAACATGAGGGTGGTTCTGGGGTGATTTGGGCGGCCATATCTTGTTATTCGGCTAGCCCCATCGTTAGCCTACATGGTCGAGTTACTGCCAGCGAGTATTTGAACATTCTAAATGATCAGGTCGAAATGTTGTTTCCCAAAAACAGTGACATTTTTCAAGATGATAATGCGCCCACACAGCCAGAACAGTTCACTCTTGGGCTGAGGAGCACCAAATGAACTTCAAAATCTGCCCTGGTCCACTCCATCACCTCACCAGACTTGAATATCATCGAACCAACGTAGGCAGTTTTAGATAGCAGAGTGAGAAGCAGACTCCCCCTTCTAACATATCTGAAGCAATTGGCTGATGTTCTGATCCAGCAATGGTGCCATATTCCACTGCAGACTGTTCCAAATCTGTGTAAATCAATTCCAAGGAGGCAGGAAACTGTATTAAAAGCAAATGAACGGCAGTTCAACATCTCATTAATAGGCATATCGCCTGTTTCCTGGGTGTTCACATTTTTTTGTTCAACCCCTCTATATCCGATACGCATTTCTGTTAATGTTAGACCACGTCAAGAATTATACTTTTTCCAGTTGTTCTGTTGTGTGAAAACAGATGTTAATATCTTCCATGAAGAGCAACGGCAGGTGAATGGATTACAACTGGTTCCTGGATTTGTGTATGACCTATCTAATAACAACAAAGATGTCCTCCACCAAAAGAACTTAAATGAAAAAGTCAGGTGTAAATGAAACACCCAAATACGACATTTCCCACGGAACTTGCAAGAGTACACGAAACGTAAACTGTTCAAAATGAAAACACGGTGATTGTTTGCATTGCCCTGAGTTGTTTATATCGGTAAGCAATAGCATTGGACTAAATAAATTAAGAAAAAGATCTCATTCCATTAGTTAGGAAGAAAAACGCCGTTTTTTAAACACATTTATTCATTCATTTTTTAAGTCTTAAAAATGTTACGTAAAAATAATGGGAGAAAGAAATGCACTTACACTTTTCTTGTTGACTACCTCACAGCCTTGTTTTTGGAGAAACGGGAAATCGTTTTTGTAGACAACCTTATCATGGGGATTGCAGTTTGTGTTTCCAAATTCAAGAAGACCTTCAAGAAACTGAAATATAACGTAATTTGGAATGAAGAACAGCAAACGAGTACTGCGTATATTTCAGATTTCACATATTTGGAAAAAATTAACAGCATTTAGAGGTAACATTTTAGAAATCATAATTCAAATTCCGCAAAAAAGAACCATGCTCTCAATAAAGTAAAAAGAACATTAAAACACTGTAGTTAGACTTATGAGCACTTAAAATAAAGCTCCAGCCGATGGCGATGCATATATGATAGTACAGATCTTACAGTAGGAAGGAAACTTATTGACAAAGGGGATATCAAATCTCACCCCAGTACTAATCGTATTATTCAAAACGTGGATTTTTTGTGTGACATAAAACTTATTTATTTATTTGAATTTTATGTTGTCCCGTCATGAAAAAATAAAAATTAAATCGGAAGAACATAGTAAGATACGCAGAAGTAGGCTGCTGATCGCTTGGAGAAATTCTTCTAAGAATGCATCTTTAGTGAACGAATTCCGTTGTTGTTCATAAACGAAGGTCAGTTCTGGACAAGTTACTACAGAAAGTAGTCTAAGATTTAATGTACATCACAGCTAATATGGAAATATAAAATGACGTTAGAAATAATAGGTAAATTGTAAAGTACAATTTTCTAGAAACGTACATCTGCGATTAAAGATATGCAATTTTGAAAAATGTGCTTAATTCACAGTTGTTCTTGTGATCGGAAGGTGAAAAAGGCGGTTTTTTGGCTCATCGTACGAGTTGCGCAGTATTCGTGTCAGGGATGTGGCAGGGAATTTTTAATCAGCTTCTTTCCCTCCTCTTCTTCAGCTTGGGGTCTTGCGCTCTAACTGAATGTATCTTTTACCGCAAACCCCCCAAAACTTAAAGTACTACCGCAGTATGTGTGTTTCAGGATTTCTGTAGCATCCTTTAGGCTTGCAGTGGCTTTTGTTTTTGATTGAAGGTTTTTTTTTACGCTTTCCAACCGAACTGTAGGTTGAAGAAGCGTATATGCTCCTGCTATGTCCGTCAGTCTGCCCGCACGATAGCTAGCGTAAAAATGATTTGATTTCGATGAACTTTTAGTATCTGGTAGGGGAAACATCAGAAGACGAACCCAATTGAAAAGAGACCAAATGGGGTCAAAGGTCAGGACATTGGAGCGGGTTCCATTCCATTACCCTTATGCGTCATAACTTGCGCAAAATTGGTTCGATGTCGATGAAATTTTAGTATGTGGTAGCTGACAATCTGTGGACAAACCCAATTGAAAACGGAAGAGATGGAGTCAAAGGTCAGGACATAGGAGCGGGATCCATTCCTTCGCCCTTATGTGTCATAACTTACGTAATAATGCTTCGATTGCAAAAGAGCTTTACCATGCTGTTCCGAAGGTATACCGAACCGGTTCTGTTGAATATCATCGAAATGGGGTCAAAGGTCAGGGCACAGGAGCGTGATTTATTCCACAGCCATTATCCTCATAACTTTTTTTTTTTTGATTGGAGGTTTAACGACCACCGTGAGCAACTCAATGGGCTATAAGCAGTCGCCCGTCCCTAGTTTAGGGTCACTGGTTCCAGGGAAGGGAGAGAGCCAGTGCCGTAAGACAAACACAACATCCATGCCAGACCGGGATTCGAACCCGGACCCCTTACGGACGAATGATCAGAGGCCAGCGCCTTAGGCCACTGCACCACCGGGGCGGCCCTCATAACTTGAGTAATGATATCTGGTATCTTGGAAAGCGTATCATATTCAATGCAGTGCATGATTTTACTAACTTGTTTTTTTTTAATTATTTATTGGACCTGGTGGTACAATGACATACAGGCAGACATAAACAGGGGACAGAAATTACACAGCAACGAGTACAAATCATACATGGCTTACAGCATGCCAAATGATCAATTTACAAAGATACAGATAGTGTAGACCATACAACACATTGTGGACAAGTATACATCAAATATGGTTTAACAGTATGCCAAATGATCAATTTACACAGATACACTCAAAATAGTATAACTATATACTAAAAATCCGAAAATTTATTGGCGTAGAATAAATAATCAAAATTTTCCAAGCTTTCGCACATCAACCAGATGGCTTTCTCAAGGAAGGTAGAAAGCTAACTGCAAACAGTATAATAGAAGGTTTCAACACTTTAAACACGGTGACTTGACTAGACAATAAATGATTAGGTAGGAGCAAACGTGATATTTCGAAGAAACGAGGTCACGTTGTGTGGGCATGCGGTACTATGGTAGAAATATCAGTATTATTTGAAGAATTGATTCCAAATACGTGGTAACTCCAGAGAGACGCTATCGTTGCAAGCCTCGCAGCTGGTCAAGATGTCCAAGGTTTCGCGAATGGCAGTAGATTTGGGTGTGGAGTATGAAGCTAATTTCTTTACATCGCTCCATATATGATCGGCGGACTTGAACTTGACTTCTCTTGATAGAGCAGTGGTTATTTTCCCGTCTCTTGTACCCCTTTTATGTTCGCTGATTCTAATTCCAAACGAACGTTTGGTCATTCCGATGTAGTATCGCCTGGAGCCGTCCGGATATTTTAGTGGGATGACATAAATGCCTGCCTCATTGAGAAGAGGGGGCTTGTCAATATTTCTCTTAATGGCCAAACGTTCGTTTGGAATTAGAATCAGCGAACATAAAAGGGGTACAAGAGACGGGAAAATAACCACTGCCCTATCAAGAGAAGTCAAGTTCAAGTCCGCCGATCCTATATATGGAGTGATGTAAAAAAATTAGCTTCATACTCCACACCCAAATCTACTGCCATTCGCAAAACCTTGGACATCTTGACCAGCTGCGAGGCTTGCAACGATAGCGTCTCTCTGGAGTTACCACGTATTTGGAATCAATTCTTCAAATAATGCTGAGATTTCTACCATAGTACCGCATGCCCACACAACGTGACCTCGTTTCTTCGAAATATCACGTTTGCTCCTAATCATTTATTGTCTAGTCAAGTCACCGCGTTTAAAGTGTTGAAACCTTCTATTATCCTGTTTGCAGTTAGCTGTCTACCTTCCTTGAGAAAGCCATCTGGTTGATGTGCGAAAGCTTGGAAAATTATGATTATTTATTTTACGCCAATAAATTTTCGGATTTTTAGTATATAGTTATACTATTTTGAGTTTAATTTTGTGTACAGTTCCTACTTTTTGAATTTGTTACACAGATACAGAAAGCAAATAAGTATAAATGACACCATCTCTGTACGAACAATTGAATGAGAAAACCAAGGAACTAATAAATTAAAAGCCGTAAAACTTTCAATTCATTAGTTTAATCTAAAATACACATAAGTACTTTCGGGCCACTTTGGTCCCATCTTCTCTCGCCTTGAAGTTTTGACAGTAAATAACGGGCAAATACGAGGAGAGTCCTAACCCATCTCACCCCAATATAATGGAGGAAACGTTACTTCTAAAAATTAAAATCACTATAGAAGAAATGAAGATTATTAAAATAAGAGACAATCGGAATGTTCTTTTAAGGGAATATACTCGAATCTGTATAGAATTACTCCGGAAGAGATGAACAGAACGACGGAAGAAAATAATAGAGGAATTCAGTCCATAATGAGGCTTAAATTTAGCTCTAGAGAAGAAAAAGATATGATCGGGAGATAAAATGAAATAGCTGTGTTTAGAAAAAATAAATTTATTGATATTTATTTGATGTGAGGTGAACATTTGAACAGTGCTGCAATTTATAGAAACCAGGGCAGTATGGGTAAACATACATAGTATGTGTCTTACGTCAGTGATGTTTGGGGTGGAACTCCCCGTTTTGTCCAGTCTCTTTTGGGTGATTATATAATATATTTTTCCATATAGGTAGTAAATCACATGGTATATAGTCATTACAACATTTGTTACGGATTTTACAAATAAATAGGCTTTCAGTCAATAACAGCATTGAACGGGAACTTGACGTTACTAGGATTCTTGCATGGTCCCAATCCGAGTAGAAAGTTCCATCGTTGACAGTTCGCGCCAAGGCAGTAGTTTGAAGCCCTACCTTGATGTTGTATTTGTGTTCCCGTACTCTGCAGGCAAGACTGTCTATTTCTGCGAGCTTCAACAGTTTCAGGCAAAATTCGGTTCTGATGAACAAGAGTAGCTCTCAAGTTTGAAGCTCTTTGGCGATCGGACGTTCGGTGCTCGTTCGTCTCTTCAGCAGTCTAATTGCTTCGTCTTCTAGCAGTTCGAAGTCGTTGTTCAGCAAGTCGCGCCTCAGTTTCGTCAGTAGTTTCGTTGCTTCGTCGAACACCTTGTTGAGTTTTGTCCGCTTCACGTGCTTGCGATCTTTCCTCTTCCGATTGCTTGGTCCGTGATATCTTGTGACGTTTCGTGTTGATTCATGTTCGATTAAAAAATGGTCTCTTCCTTTTGGGCATTCCTGTCACAAATATTTGTCGAGAATTAAAGCAACGAAATGTATGGAATCTGTAGAATCAAACGGAACAAAAGCGTTACCAATTATTTGACACGCGTCCAGGAGACACAACATAAGAACACTGACTGAACAAAATTCGTTAACAATTTGTTATCAACGATCAAATGCATCACGTGCTTTCAGTTTCAGGCATCTTTGACGGAAGAATCTCTGGGATAAAAAAGTTGAAAACGTATGTTTGCGAATATTTTATGAAACTGGCTGAAATTTTAATGAACACCATAAATCGTTAATAGGAACATGACCTCGAAATTTCACCTGAATCGGTAAATAGCTTTTTAAATTAGCCGTCAAAATTTTATTAACCGTTTCTGCGTATGTAATTAGCAATCAAAATTTTTATTAATCGTTTCTGTGTTTAGCGACGAATTAAAAATTCCATACCTATTTTAAAAAGTTTTGGCTGGATTCCGGTGAAATTTTGAGGGATTACTCTTATTACCAATTCATGGTGTTGATAAAAATTTCAGCCCATTTCGTTAATATTTCGCATCGTTTTTCTTTGCAACTTTTTTATGCACAGTTCTCAAAGAATAGAAAAACCTGTGGATGTGCCGCGACGATTAATGCAGTCACTTGCTTTCAGATTCCGAACAGGATAACAATGACGTAGCAAACGACGCTGACTTTACTGATTAGCTTATAAATTAATTCATAACTCGCGAACGGAACAACGTAAAGATCTTAAAATAGTTGCTTTGACCTAGAAATTCCAGTATTAATAAGCTATGCAAATTTCAAGATGCCACAGTTCGGCGTTCGAGAGTTTTGGCTGCTTCAGACAGACAGACGTTTCGCGTTTTATATATAAAATTGCACAAAAAAAAAAAAAAAACACTGATGAAAATGTCTCTCATTTTCTGAATGAATATCCCCATTGACCTGATCAAATAGGAAGACCGATTTATTGGAGATACTGTCGCATATTGAAGTTGCAATTCATTAAAAACATAAATTAGTTAAAAACCACGCTTCTTTAAGATACTATTCAGGCAAATATTTTTTTGAAAGACAACAATGAAATTTCATGAAAACATGCCTATTGTATATGTTCAAAAATGACTAACGTTTTCTTTTTACCTAATGCAATGCTAGTTTAAAAGTATTCTAAATTATCAAAATGAAAAAAGGAACATTTTCACAGTCCCGGAGTCATTGCGAAGGCAGTTATTTACCATGGTTACGTCGAATTGGGACAAACCACCCTGCTTTAGACCGCCACTCTTACATTCCGCTCTCTGATCAAAAGTTACAAATCTTATCCTACTCTACTAAATGGAAATTTTAGCCTTTAAACTGTCGCCTCGCTGACAGCCACCACCGGGATATTCTGGCGACGTTCTGATGTTTCTTATTGGACAAAATACCCCGTTGAACAACCTCTCAAGATATTCGCTTGCAACGGACTCTCGGAATAATCCATCTTATATTCTTAAGTGTTCCCTGAAAGCATGTTAGATATGTCCTCCTCAAAAAAGTTTGCGGAATGGGTGAGACAACAACAGCCTCACGCTCACTCTTTAGAGAAGAAAATGATACCGTTAACGAAAGTGGGCAGTTGCCGAAAATCAGGGGCAGACGCTTCTGTGATTCATCGCATCTGACCGAAATGAGGCGACTAGTGTGTGTGTGTGTGTGTGTGTGCGTGTGTGTTTTGTGAAATATCGAAGTTCAGTAAAAACAGAGAGGTAGGGACTTATTATTACCCTTCTCATATGGTTCCTTTTATTATTTGACCAAATGGCAATAGCTTAACTACGACGTTTTGGGCCATGCTTCCTCAGGAAATGACATTTCTTATCACACATTTAACATTTTATATTCTAAAATCTCAAGTTTTCCAACTCCTTCGGTAATCATTTCTTTCGCAGGTACTGGTTGTTTTGGGGATGTTTTCATTCACTAGATTTTGTTTATTTCAATGTCTACTGAAATAGCCGAAACCTCTGAAAGTACAGTGGGTGAGGAAAGAAAACAAATGTCGGAAATCATGTTTGGCTATGAAATAAAAGATGTGTATAAATTAGGTTTGTTTTATAGGATGATAAACGACAAATCGATTTAAAAAAAATTAGAAACTATTTTTATTCGTTTTCTTTTTGTTTGGAGGTTTAACGACCACCGTGAGCAACTCAATGGGCTATAAGCCGTCGCCCGTCCCTAATTTAAGGTCACTGGTTCCAGGGATAGGAGTAAGCCAGTGCCGTAAAACAAACATAACATCCATGCCTCACCGGGATTCAAACACGAACACCCTTTCGGACAAATGGTCAGAAAACATCGCTTAGAATACTGCGCCACAGTGGCGGCTGATAAACTTTGCAAAAAGATGAGGATACACCTCTTGTTGGAAAATATTTTGCACATAATTTCAATTTTTTCGTAAAGAATACTTTGGCCACGGGAGGGGGGATGGCGTAAATCTTAATTTCCGCTTCTGATGTATTTGCAGGAAAATATGAGCTTCTAAATTCTCGACTGAAAAAAAAGTCGTTTGTAGACCGATACTACTCATATCAACAAACTTATTAGAAACATTTTCTTCTTAAAATGATACATGGTTTCTATGCTAGGGGGCGTAGATATATATCTTATTTTTGTCAATATCTCTACTTCTAAGGGTCCGATTTGAAAAATTCCTTCTTTGTTGGATAGTGTTTCCGATGTGAAATGTTTTTCCTGTAAATTCAAAATTTTCAAGTAAATCATAGACTTTCCGCTAGGGGGTACAAAGGTAAATTGCGTTTTCTGCGTTATTTCTGCTCCTAAAACTCCGATTTGAAAAATTTTTCCTGTATCGCATACAATATCTCATGGAAAGTATTTTTCACATACTTTCTAATGTTTGGTAAAGAATGGTTTGTCCACCAGGGGTCATAAGTGTTAATTTCTGCTTCTGATGTATTTGTAACAAAATCTGGGCTCCTGAAAACTCTACTAAATTTTTTTTTCTTGGACCGATACCGCTCATATGGATACACCTTTTGAGAATACTTTCTTCCTAAAATAATGCATGGTTTTCCCACCAGGGGACGTAAAGTCACATCTTATTTTTGTCGATATCTCTGTTTCTAAGAGTTAGTAAGCTCACGATTCCGCTTACAGCAATATCTGAGGAATTGAAAACCCGATTGAAAAACTTCTTTCTTCCGTCAGATACTATTGTTTTCCATACCGGTTCTATTGACTTTGAGTAGCTTTGATAAATTTAATTTGCCTCAGAACGGATTCAAAAGACGTGCTTATTACACCCGAAAATTTGGTGTCATCTTTCTTGTTATTGTTACGGCGACTTGTAGAACTTCTAAAAAACTCCTCTCGGTGATTTTACCCGAGGCCGAATTATTGGTAAACTGAAAGAAGGACGAACAACGAGAGTCGTAGGGAAGGAGTTTGGAATTGCCTGAAGCGTAGTGTCGCAGACCTGGAAAGAATTTCCTGATCATGGAATATCTACCAAAAGGTTCAGTATGTGTACGCCACACAAAACTACACCAGCACAAAATCGTTATCTTGTTTTAACGGCTAAAATATCTCGGCGAAAAAGTGCTGGCAAATTAGCAAAACAGCTGGAATCATGCACTGGTACCAACAGGGCCGTAGCTAGAGGTATTAGCGCCAGGGGCAAGCAATAAAATTGGCGCCCCCCTGCCCCAATCCAACTGGAACAGGTGACGGTGTCAGATTTTATTATATACCTGTTAGCAGATATAGTACAATACCTGTATAATGAAAATATTACGATTTTTATTGTTATTCGCAATTATTGTCCCGTATGTAATTTGCTAGTTGTATGAAATAGTTACAAAATGTTAATTTTTTATATAAAATATTACTCATAATATAATATTTAAAAGAAATAACTTATATAGGTAATCCTATTCAATAGCCTGTGGTGATTATATGAGCTTCAATAGGGATTATAGAAGAAAGAAAAAACATTGTACATAGTTTGAATGAAGACTAATTTTCATTTATATTTAATTGCTACCTCAAGTGCTTATGAACAAGTGAACAAATATGTACAAGTAGCATTTGTTTAAAATTATGCTTAAGCCTTAACAGAAAGATTTTGTACTTACAAATGCACCTTTCGAGCTTTAATAGCAGCAAAGTCATTTATTATTTGATCATGTTAATATTTTTAGCAATATCTTTTTCTATTGACAGAATTGCCAGGGGCGTTAATCTGGTCACCATTTTATCCTTAAAGCATAATGAAGTTTAAGTTTTATACATTTTTTTAATTACGCGTATAAATTAATTTCACTTTTTTTTACATTTATAAAAAAAAATCTACGTCTCGATGGCGCCCTCCTCCGGCTCGGCGCCCAGGGCTGCCTCCCCCCCCATCGCTACGGCTCTGGTACCAAAATATCGCGTCAAACCGTGTCAAGGAGTTTGAATAATTTCGTATTGTATGCCGGAAAACCTGTCCAGTGTGTTTCATTGACCCCAGCACGAAACCAACTTACGATCGCTGGTGTGAACAATCCATATGGAGTGAAGAGCAATTGGGCCGCCCCGGTGGTGCAGTGGTCTAAGGCGTTGGCCTCTGATCATTCGTACGTAAGGGGTCCGGGTTCGAATCCCGGTCAGGCATGGATGTTGTGTTTGTCTTACGGCACTGGCTCTCTCCCTTCCCTGGAACCAGTGACCCTAAATTAGGGACGGGCGACTGCTTATAGCCCATTGAGTTGCTCACGGTGGTCGTTAAACCTTCAATCAAAAAAAAAAAAAAAAAAAAGAAGAGCAATTGGCCAATGTTGCCTTCACAGACGAAAGCTGATTCTGTTTATCGCCTGATTCTAAGTGCAGTAGATCTTATGACAGCCCTGCCCTCCCTATTCAGCCAGAAGCATCGTAGACATTGACCATTGCAGGGGTGCTGGAGTAATGGTCTAGGATTATGATTAGTGGCCGTGCAGAGCTCCTAGTGTTGAAGAAAGGTTCGATGAATGCCTAGAGCTTTTGTGTGGAAGTTATTTTATAACATGTAAGGCTGTGTTTCATGGTGCTGTGGGAAATTCTTTCATTTTTATGGACAACAACGCCCGTCGTCATTATCATCACGTGTTGATGAACTGTTGGAGAGCGAGAGAAATTGACCAAATGAAGTGGCCTGCGATCTGAATCTAATCGAAATGCTTGGGAAGCTCAGGCAAGGGGTATTCGTGAACGCGATACCCAATCTGGTACCATAAGAGGCCTGGTGGTGGCACTGAAAGAACAATGGAGAATCTTCCCTCAGGATCTTCAGGACAGGCTTGTGGAAAGCATGATCCACTTACGCCAAACATACATTGCGGTCAGGAGTGGAATCTTCCCTCAGGATCTTCAGGACAGTCTTGTAGATAGCATGATCCACCTAGGCCAAACATACATTGCAGTCATAAGTGTAACCTTTCCTCAGGATCTTCAGGACAGTCTTGTGAAAAGCATGATCCACCTAGGCCAAACATACATTGCCGTCATAAGTGGAATCTTTCCTCAGGATCTTCAGGAGTCTTGTGGAAAGCATGATCCATCTAGTCCAAACATACATTGCAGTCAGGAGCTTCAGGACAGTCTTGTGGAAAGCATGATCCATCTAGTCCAAACATACATTGCAGTCAGGAGCTTCAGGACAGTCTTGTGGAAAGCATGATCCACCTAGGCCAGACATACATTGCAGTCAGGAGTGGAATATTCGCTCAAGACTTTCTGGACAGTCTTGTGGAAAGCATGATCCACCTAGGCCAAACACCCATTGCAATCAGAAGTGGAATCTTCCCTCTGGATCTTCAGAACAGGCTTGTGGAAAGCATGATCCACCTAGGCCGAACAAGCATTGCAGTCCGGAGTGGAATCTTCCCTCAGGATCTTCAGGACTGTCTTGTGGAAAGCATGATCCACCTAGGCCAAACATACATTGCAGTCAGGAGTGGAATCTTCCCTCAGGATCTTCAGGACAGTCTTGTGGAAAGCATGATCCACCTAGACCAAAAAGTCAGGAGTGGACATATACCCTATTAAAATTACCCATGAAGAATTATTAATTTTTTTCTGTCGATTTTACATATTGTAGCGTGACGTCCAGTAAAAAAAGAAATTTATGAATAGAGTTTTCACAAGCGGAGATACAACTGCAAAAGGAAGCGCACAAACACCACTTAGCGACAGAATTGTGAACTATAAAATCTCCTCAAACGCAACCCTAAATGTTCACAGGGTAAATTGTATCCGTTGATAAATGAAATTTTTAAATCAGAAATTGTGCATTATTTTGGGAAGGAAATACGCGCAAAATATTTTCATAGTTAGTAGTACCTGACCAAAAAAGAATTTTTTTCAATCGACCGTTTTGTCACGTAGACATTGCTGCAAACATGGTGTAAATGGAAACGTGAATTTACGACTTCGGTGACATTCTTGTACGTTAAGAAAATTTTAAATCATATGAGAAACATTTTAAATTGTAAATGATTTCTGATAAACAAAGAAGTTATCAAATCAGACACGCAGAAGCTGAAATACCGTCAAAAATTTGACATAGAAGAAATTCTCAAAAGGTTTTCCGAGGAGAGCGGTATCTGTCCGCGAAAGGATTTTTTCAATCGACTTTTTAGATAGTCAGGTTTTGGTACAAATGCATCAAAAATAGAAATGAACACTTACGCCCCTTGTGGACAAATTATTCTATAACAAAAATTGAAAAATATATGTAGCACATTTGCCAACAGGAGATGTATCCGATGTAGAAATAATTTTTCAAATAGGACTTTTAGAAACAGAGATATCGGGCAAATCGCAATTTATCTTTACGCTCCTTAGTGGAAAATCTATGCATTACAAGAAAAAGGAACTGAACCCAAAATAGTTTTCATTATAAATGGTATTGAAAGGTAGTAAGAATTTTTTTCAAACGGATATTCAGAAGCAAATACTATATGGAATAAAATGTAATTTGAAATCGATATCAGTTGCCTTTACACCATCTGGAGTTATGAATCGAAAACGAAAAACCGGAATGCAAGAATCATTACAAAGGTTCCAAAGCAAAAATAAAAAAAAATAAAAAATTCAGATCGGACTAACAACTCACTACCCTACAAAATGTAACTTTTCCACTAGGTTTTTTAAATAGATTAATTTTGCTATAATGATTTGAAAAATAACGTTAATTTTTCTCTGTCACGTAAGCATTTTTCACAATAGTGAAAACAAAATCATGAATATGCTGCATATACTACATATATATATATATATACTGACGGGAAAAAAATCCCAACACCAAGAAGGGGTTGTGTTAGATAAACGACAGTTGGTAGGCTGTGAGAGTACATCTGTAAGATGACGTCTATGCAAATTTCGCGCTCGGCGCATACGTGTGGCGCTAGTAGCGCCCTCGGAACATGCAAAGCAGGTTTGCTGTAAATACGCGCTGTAACGTTCGTGAGCGTTAGTTATCGTTGAGATTTGACGTAGTGTGTTGATGTTAGTCAAGAATGCTTTTAAGAAGACGAAGAAGCCATTATCAACAGCTCACGGAGTTTGAACGAGGTCGTGTAATAGGGCTACGAGAAGCTGGATTTTCTTTCCGCAATATTGCAGATCGACTTAGCAGGAATGTAGCCACTGTGCATGATTGTTGGCAGCGGTGGACAAGGGAAGGTACTGCCTTAAGAAGACCGGGTTCCGGCCGGCCTCGTGGCACTACTGAGAGGGAAGACCGCCGTGTACGGCGTATGGCCGTGGCGCATCGTACTTCGTCTGCGGCAGCAATTGGAGCTGCAGTTGCCACCACAGTGACACAACGAACTGTTACAAATCGGTTACTTGAAGGACAGCTCCGAGCCAGCCGCCCTGTAGCGTGGTTTCCACTTACTCCAAACCACTGCCGTTTGCGACGTCAGTGGTGTCAAGCTAGAGCTCATTGGTGGACGGAGTGGAGATATGTTGTGTTTTCTGATGAAAGCCGGTTCTGCCGGGGTTCCAGTGATGGCCGTGTGTTGGTAAGAAGGCGGCCAGGTGAGCGCCTGCAACCAACCTGTCTGCGGCCGAGACACACTGGACCTACACCTGGAGTTAAGGTCTGGGAAGCAATTTTCTATGACAGCAGGAGCACTCTCGTGGTTATCCCACGCACCCTGACGGCACAGTTGTACGTTGGTCTGGTGATTCAACCTGTTGCGCTGCCATTCATGAACAGCATTCCAAGGGGTGTTTTCCAACAGGATAACGCTCGCCCGCATACCGCAGTTGTAACCCAACATGCTCTACAGAGTGTCGACATGTTGCCGTGGCCTATTAGATTACCAGATCTTTCTCCAATGGAGTACGTATGGGACATCATTGGACGACAACTCCAGCGTCACCCCCAGCCAGCATTAACCGTCCCTGTATTGACCGACCAAGTGCAACAGGCATGGAACTCCATCCCACAAACTGACATCCAGCACCTGTACGACACAATGCATGAACGTTTGCATGCTTGCATTCAACATTCTGGCGGTTACACCGGTTATTAATGTACCAGCATTTCACATTTAAAATGTCTCTTCTCGCGCTTACATTAAGCCGTGATCTTGAAACCTTAATCGATTAAATATGTTGCCTATCCAAATGTATTGCCGCTATTTCATTCCTCTACTACTACTACTACTAGTTTTTCGTGGTGTTGGGATTTTTTTCCGTCAGTGAATTATCCACCCACCACAAGTCATCCAGAAGAAGAAATTGAAGAATTTTATGAGGAAATTCGTCATCTAAATAATAAAGGTAAGCAGCACTTGAAGATAATTATGGGTGATTTCAATGCAAAAATAGGGCAACGGCAACAGAATGAAACTTCAGTAGGTAAATTCGGTCACGGCAACAGACACCAGCGTGGAAATACTCTCGTTGAGTTTGCAGAGGCAGAAGGGTTTTTCATCTTCAACTCCTTTTTCAAGAGAAAGCCACACAGGAAATGGACATGGGGACATCCAAATGGGACGACAAGTGAAATTGATTTTATTATGTGTAACAAAAGATTCGTCATAGAAGACTGCAGTGTGCTAAACAAGTTCAACAGAGGTAGTGACCATAGATTGGTGAGATGTAAGATGCACCTCAACACTAAACTCGAACGTGGCAAGCTCATAAGACAAACAAAATGTATTGACATAACCAACCTTAAAAAACACCATAAGACCTTCAAGTTGGAACTGAAGACCAGATTCTCTGCGTTAGAAAGCTTAACATCGGAAGAAGTGGATATTTCTGAAGTTAACAGAAAAGTAACCAAAGCTCTTATGGAAACAGCAAACAAAATTAGCTGGGTCTAAGAACAAGTTGCATGTGAACAAATTATCAGGAAAAACCAAAGTGTTGAAGCAAAAAGAAAAAAGAGAGATGAGGACAACTAAAGAAGATGTGACTTCCAAAGTGGAATATATAGAGCTATGCAAGACAGTACGAAAAAGTATCACTGAAGACTTAAGGAAATTCAACTATAAACTAGTGAGGAAAGCAATTAAAAGCAACCAAAGGCTAAAGATAGCAAAGAGACAACTCAGTAAGGGAAGAAAACAGATTATGGTACTGAGAAAGGAATATGGTTCTGTAAGAAGAAATAAAGGCGAAATTTTGACAAGAGTGAAAAATTTCTACTCCAAATTATACACAGTGCGTCAAAGAATTTTAAAAACTGGCGCTAGATTTCAGCATACTGTGGCACCACCAGTGTAATCGCGAATGCGTTATAAACCGTGACCATCAGCTTGCTTTCTGCCAAAAGTACTGCGCAGTTGTTAAAGTAACTCAAACGAAACTGCTGTTCATTAGAGAAGTAAAATTTTTTTCATGTTGAATTATTAAGATGGAATAAAGGGCTGTTGTTAAATTTAACGCAAAACTTGGTAAAAGTGCCTCGGAAACGTATCAAATGATGAAACAAGTTTACGGTGAGTTATTTTTAAGTAGATTAAATGTTTTCCTGTGGCACAAACGCTTTTTGGACGGAAGAGATACGTTAGAAGATGATAAGCATACCGGAAGCCCAAGATCATCTAGGACACCTGAGATTATTGAAAAAGTGCGTGATTTCGTGGCAAAAAATCGATGTGAGCCACTAAGAATGATGGAAGAGTCTTTAAACATCAACAAAGAAACGATTCGAGCCATCCTGCATGAAGATTTGGGTAAAACAAAAGTCTGTGCTAAATTTGCTTCACACACGTTAACCAATGAACAAAAATCAAGGAGAAGGGCACATTGCAGAGACATCATTTCAGCTGCAGAAAATGATCCAAACTTCTTAAAATCGATTGTTTCTGGTGATGAAACATTGTGTTTTCAAAAAGGTTCTAAAACAAAGCGACAAAGTGAGGAACGGAAGTCAAAAAACTCGCCACAAGCCAAAAAAAAAAACAAGAAAAGTTCCATCGAAAATCAAAACAATGCTCTTTGCCGCCCCGTTGGCGCAGTGGTCTAAGTGATGGCCTCTGATCATTCGTGCGAAAGGGGTCCGGGTTCGAATCCCGATGAGGCATGGATGTTGTGTTTGTCTTACGGCACTGGCTCTCTCCCTTCCCTGGAACCAGTGACCCTAAATTAGGGACGGGCGACTGCTTATAGCTCATTGAGTTGCTCACGGTGGTCGTTAAACCTCCAATAAAAAAAACAAAAAACAATGCTCATTACATTTTTCGATAATGAGGAATTATCCACGAAGAATTTGTTCCAAGTGGACAAACAATTACTGGTGAGTTTTATTTAAATCTTTTGAGGCGTTTGATGGGCAGAATTCGTCGCATTAGTCCAGAATATCGAGATGAAAACAGTTGGTGTTTGTTGCACGATAATGCACCCAGTCACACCTCACTTCTTGTTCGTAGATTGTTGGCAAAAAATAACGTCTGTGTGTTGAATCATCCACCGTATTCGCCTGATTTACCACCCTGCCACTTTTCTTTATTCCCAAAACTTAAAATGAAGTTAAAAGGGTGTTATTTTGTTGACATTTCGATCATACAAACAGCTTCGACGGGTGCTTTGTAGGCAATTCCGCAAAGTGAACTAGAACAGGCATTTGAATCATTATTAAATCGCTGTAACAAGTGTATTGAAGCCGGAGGGACTTAATTTGAATAACAAACCAAAACAAATTATAATTTTTTGTTTCTATTTCATTTTACAGACCACTCTTAAAAATTCTTTGATGCACTGTGTATGAAAGGGATGATACATGTACTCCAGACATCATAAAAGGTACCAGTACCAGATATCTTCCAGTCCTCCCAGCCAAAGTTGCACATGCAATCAAGAACATGAAGAGGGGAGAAGCTCCAGCAGAAGATGGAATTACTGTAGACATCATACAAGAAGCAAATGGAGAAATCGAAACATTACGCGCCCAAATTTTCACTCGATGCCTTAATGAATGGAAAATTCCTGAGGATTGGAACAACGCTGCAATGATCCTGCTACACAAAAAAGGCGACATTGGGGATCTCATGAACTACAGACCTATCAGCTTCCTATCAGTGGTTCATAAAATCTTCACTAAAGTTCTTTCACACCGCTGGAAGGTGACACTACACATGGCTCAACCGACAGAACAAGCTGGATGCAGGAGTGGCTACAGCACAATAGATTATATCCCCGTACTGAGAGAACTAATTGAAAGAGCGAGGGAATATGAACTTCCATTGTGCGTGGCTTTTATCGATTATAAAAAAGCCTTTGATTCGGTGAAACCATAACAGCTATAATGGCTCTGAAATCCTGCGGTATTGAAGATGCATACATTAATATTATTAATGACATCTATGAAAGTACAAGTGCAAAGATTCCGTTGTTTGAAAATGCAACACACATAAAAATTGGAAAGGGAGTAAGACAAGGTGACTCCATATCTCCGAAGCTCTTTCATGCCTCATTGAAATATGTCTTTCAATCACTCAACTGGGAAAACAAAGGGATAAAGATTAATGGAAATTATCAAACTCACCTTCGTTTTGCTGATGACGTGGTCATTTTTGCAACTACCACATCAGAGCTACAGAGTATGATCCAGGAACTTGCTGACAAGAGTAAAGGAATGGGATTAATAATGAAATTTCAGAAAACAAAAGTGATGTTCAATGCTTTTACAAGAAATGAAGATTTATCGATTGATGGAGAAAAGCTGGAGATAACAGACACGTACGTTTATCTTGGACAGCAGATATCAAGTGAGGGTCACATTGATGAAGAAATTAATCGGCGTACAAAACTTGCCTGGAGAGCTTTTGGAAGAAACGGCATAATTTTCAAGAGAAATATGCCATTATGTCTTAAAAGAAAATAATTTGATCAATGCATCCTTCCAGTGCTTACGTATGGTACAGAGACGTGGAACTTAACTAAAAGAGTCATACAAAGGCTGCAGACAACTCAAAGCAGCATGGAGAGGTGCATGCTTGGTGTAACCAGGATAGATAAGAAGAGGAACTCGTGGATCCGAAAAATGACAAGAGTGGAAGACATCATGATCAGATTCATATCTCTGATATGGCAATGGGCTGGACATACTGCCAGAAGGACAGACCATCGATAGGCAGCCGAAATTTTTGATTGGAATCCAAGAGACAGGAAAAGACCCAGAAGAAGATCACATGGGAGATGAGTGGATGAAATTCTAAAGTATGCGGGAGTGACATGGAGGAGACTGGCACAAGACAGACCGTTGTGGAGGAAACTTGGGGAGACCTTCGTCCAGCAGTGGGTTGATAATGGTTGACAATGATGATGATGATGATGATGATATATACCTTAAACCATAAATAAAGCTCAAAACAAATTTTCAAACTTATATTCTGAAGATCATAACGCGCAAATGATGCAGTGAAGAATTCTCAGAGCTAACAACCTACAAAGCAGAAACTACAACAAAAATAATAACAATAATAAAAAATAAGAAACTCAAAAGCCAACAGGCAAAGAGAATAAAAAAGAAAAGAAAAAAGAAAACCTGAATGCAGAAAGTGTCGAAAATGTCGAGCCTTGGCTTTTTCAGGGACCAGCAAAACTCTGCATTTTCTTACTACCGCAAGGACCTAGTTGAACATGGGTATCTGAAAAGTCATAGATGCAAGTATAAGTCCCCGAAAAATTCAAATTACATAACCGCTCTCAAAGGCGCGAATATTAAACAATTGAACAGACGTTTTTGAATACTTCTATCCCTTTCCTGGCCCAACCCATACACATCATCTCCCACAAAAACGAGAAAAACATTGGCAAAGAGCTCACAAAAATTGTGAGAAGGCTTAAAACTTTAGACCCAGAAAACGAGGCAAAGCCTTCTACAAAGAAATATATATGGAACTTGGGAACACCAAGAAAACAACAGGTTCGAAAAGTGGTAAGCTACCTCACCGCCCAAGTGGAGTTCCAACCAAGAACCAAAATAAAAAACACTTAAAAAGTGTCATTCCCTGGGAAAAAGAACTTCCAAAAAATTAAATAAGAAATAAAAAAGAATAAAAAACAGAGACCACGGGAGCAAACAAGAACGTTTTACAGACAGTTCCCAAGAAACACGGAATGTCATAAGACAAAAACACGTAATATAATGCATTGGTAAAGGTACGTAAAATTAAAAATAAAAGTTGCAACATTTACTTAGTATTCTAGGAATGCTTTAAGATGATTAGAACAACTGAAAAAAATTCCACCTAACTCCGAAAGTCGACGAACACCGCGAGGTTGAGAGACCAGCAATCACCCCTAAAAGGAGCACAAAAACGGGCTCACTGCCAATATAAATGAAAATTTGTTTTTATATATAATTAGAATTCAAGCTGTATCAATGTCAAACAAGAAAAAATATTTTTTTAGCATTTAACGAAAACTACAAGAAGTATAGAAAGACCTTGCATATGAACAAATGAAAGAGCCCACCTACAATGCTCCTAACGCGCAAAATGGCCAACCGAAAAACAGGAGTCAGGGAGGAGGAGATAGCCTGAAGACTGTCCCGCACAAAAAATACGCTGCACACGAAATTCCTCCAAACAAAAAATTCCAAACCAAGAATGATGACCTGTTTTTCCAGTAAGAGAAGAATAACTCGCCAAAATACACGAAAATTATTATCAAATATACCTGACGTGTAATTTAATAATTTTTACCTGTATTAAAATACCTTAGTGTACATCAACAGACAAAACCAGTTACTTATTTAGTTTAACGTAAGTTTTAGCATTTTTATGTTAGCTGTTCTTGAGGTAGAATATCTAGTTTACTTTTTATATTTTTTATCTAATTGTTTTTTATTGAAATTATAAAGTTTGTTTTGTGATATTTAATATTTTATTATTTTTATTTTTAATAAGACTATCCTGTTCATCGCAATAAAGGTTCCAGTTGTTAGTTAATATATATCCTCCAGACCAACTTCCGAGAAGGCTTTTTATTGACCAGAGTCCTTTTATTAACTGTGAAGAAATTAAAACAGATCTGCTAACCTAACTTTATTTTTCAGAAAGATTTTGCTTAAAACTTTTTTAAGAAAAATCGTTCTGAAAAAGAAAGTTAGGTTAGCAGATCTGTTCGTTAATGCTAATGCTTGAAGCACTTATCTTAACTGTTGCATCAATAAGAACCATATTTTGTATATTAAAACTTTCTATAAGCAAATTAACGATATTCCAGTGGGATATTCCCACTCAGCAAGCGTATGTAACCTTTTCTTGTTCTATAAAGAATATAAGTTTATTAAATATAGGTCCTCGAGCTCAGATAACTATTTATACACTTATAGGTATATTGGTGATTTGCTTTGTATTAACGACACTGAAATTATGGAAAGTGGTTTTTCAGATATCTACCCTAGCTGTCTTAAATTGAGTAAAACAAACCAACATAACCAAGAGCTTGATTTCTTAGACTTAAGCATTAAGCTTAACAGAGGTAACCTTTCCATTAGCCTTTTCGATAAAAGAGTAAAATTTCCTTTCAAAGTAATTAAATATTTGCCCTGGAACAATAATATCTCAAGCAAAGTAATAGAAAATGTACTTATTTCAGAGGTACTTAGAATTTCCAGAATTTTCAGCAATAATTTGGAATTTCATGATCACATAAGTAACATATTAAATAGTTTTCTAGACAACCAAATTCCAGCTTTTTTCATTAAATGAGTTTTAAGAAAAATCGTTCTGAAAAATAGAGTTAGGTAAGCAGATCTGTTTTAATTTCTTCACAGTTCATAAAATGATTCTGGCCAATGAAAGCCTTCTTGGAAGTTGGTGTGCAGGATGTATATTAACTAATAACTGGAACCTTAAGTGCGATGGACAGGATAGTCTTATTAAAAGTAAAAATAATAAAATATTAAATTCGCAGAAAATGTTTATAACTTGAATAAAAAAGTTTTTGATAAAAAATATAAAAAGTAAACTCGGTATTTTATCTCAAGAATAGCTAACATAAAAATGGTAAAACTTACGTTAAACTAAATAAGTAACTGGTTTTGTCTGTAGATGTACACTAAGCTATTTTAATACAGGTAAAAAATATTAAATACACATCAGGTATATTTGATAATAATTTTGGTGTGTTCTCGTGAGTTATTCTTCTCTTACTGGACAAACAGGTCATCATTCTCGGTTTGGAATTTTTGATTGGAGGAATTTCGTGTGCAGCGTATTTTTTGTGCCGGACAGTCTTCAGGCTATCTCCTCCTCCCTGACTGCTGTTTTTCGGTTGACCATTTTGCGCGTGAGGAAATAAGAGGTTCGCAGCATTGCAGGTGGTCTCTTTCATTTGTTCATATGCAGGATCTTTCTACACTTCTTGTAGTTTTCGTTAAATGCTAAAAAAATATTTTTTCTTGTTTGGCATTGATACAGCTTGAATTCTAATTATATATAAACAAATTTATTTCATTTATATTGGCCATGAGCCCGTTTTCGTGTTCCTTTAAGGGGTGATTGCTGGTCTCTCAACCTCGTGGTGTTCGTCCACTTTCGGAGTTGGGCGGAATTCCTTTCAGTTGTTGTAATCATCTTAAAGCGTTCCTAGAATACTGTGTAAATATTTGAACTTTTATTTTTAATTTTTAAGTACCTTTACCAGTGCATTATATTACTTGTATTTGTCTTATGGAATTCCGTGTTTCGTGGGAACTGTCTGTAAAACGTTCTTGTTTGCTCCCGTGGTCTCTGTTTTTTATTCTTTTTTATGTTTTATTTAATTTTTTGGAAGTTCTTTTTCCCAAAGAATAACACTTTTTAAGTGCTTTTTTTTTGGTTCCCGGTTGGAACTTCACTTGGGAGGTAAGGTAGCTTTCCATGTGTCAAACCTGCCGTTATCTAGGTGTTCCTAAGTTACATGTATATTTCTTTGTAGTAGGTTTTGCCCCGTTTTCTGGGTCTAAAGTTTAAGCCTGCTCACAATTTTTGTGAGCTCTTTTCCAATGTTTTTCTCGTTTTTGTGGGAGACGATGAGTTAGGGTTGGACCAGGAAAGTGATAGATGTATGCAAAAACTTTTGCTCAATTATTTAATTTCCGCACCTTTGAGAGCGGTTATGTAAATTGGTTTTTTGGGAACTTATACTTGCATCTATGACTTTGCAGAAACCCATTTTCAACTAGGTCTATGTGGTAGTGAGAAAATACAGAGTTTCGCTGGTCCTTGATAAAGCCAAGGCTCGACATTTTCGACAGTTTCAGCATTCAGGTTTTCTTTTTCTTTTACTTTTTTGTTCTCTTTGCCTCTTGGCGTTCGAATTTTTTATTTTTCATTATTGTTATTATTTTGTTGTAGATAATGCCTTGTAGGTTATCATCATCATCATCATCATCATTGTCAACCATTATCAATCCACTGCTGGACGAAGGTCTCCCCAAGTTTCCTCCACAACGGTCTGTCTTGTGCCAGTCTCCTCCATGTCACCCCTGCATACTTTCGAATTTCATACACCCATCTCCCATGTGGTCTTCTTCTGGGTCTTTTCCTGTCCCTTGGAATCCAATCTAAAATTTCGGCTGTCCATCGATGATCTGTCCTTCTGGCAGTATGTCCCGCCCATTGCCATTTCAGGGATTTAACTCTGATCATGATGTCTTCCACTCTTGTCATTTTTCGGATCCACGAGTTCCTCTTCTTATCTCTCCTGGTTACACCAAGCATGCACCTCTCCATGCTGCTTTGAGTTGTCTGCAGCTTTTGTATGTCTCTTTTAGTTAAGGTCCACGTCTCTGCACCATACGTAAGCACTGGAAGGATGCATTGATCAAACACTTTTCTTTTAAGACATAATGGCATATTGCTCTTGAAAATTATGCTGTTTCTTCCAAAAGCTCTCCAGGCAAGTTTTGTACGCCTATTAATTTCTTCATCAATGTGACCCTCACTTGATATCTGCTGTCCAAGATGAACGTACGTGTCTGTTATCTCCAGCTTTTCTCCATCAATCGATAAATCTTCATTTCTTGTAAAAGCATTGAACATCACTTTTGTCTTCTGAAAGTTCATTTTTAATCCCACTTCTTTACTCTTGTCAGCAAGTTCCTGGATCATACTCTGCAGCTCTGATGGGCTAGTTGCAAAAATGACTACGTCATCAGCAAAACGAAGGTGGGTTAGATAATCTCCATTAATCTTTATCCCCTTGTTTTCCCAGCTCAGCGACTGAAAAACACCCTCCAATGTGGCATTAAAGAGCTTCGGAGATATGGTGTCACCTTGTCTCACTCCATTTCCAATTTTTATGTGTGTTGTATTTTCAAACAGCCTAATCTTTGCACTTGCATTTTCATAGATGTTATTAATAATATTAATGTATGCATCTTCAATACCGCAGGTTTTCAGAGCCATTGTAACTGCTGATGGTTTCACCGAATCAAAGGCTTTTTCATAATCGATAAAAGCCATGCACACTGGAAGTTCATATTCCCTCGCTCTTTCAATTAGTTCTCTCAGCACATGGATATGATCTTTTGTGCTGTAGCCACTCCTGAATCCAGCTTGTTCTCTCGGTTGAGCCATGTCCAGTGTTACCTTCAAGCGGTGTGAAAGAACTTTAGTGAAGATTTTATAAACTACTGATAGGAGGCTGATAGGTCTGTAGTTTCCGAGATCCTCAATGTCACCTTTCTTATGTAGCAGGATCATTGTAGCGGTGTTCCAATCCTCAGGAATCTTTCCTTCATTAAGGCATCGAGTGAAAATTTGGGCGAGTACTGTTTCGATTTCTCCACTTGCTTCTTGTATGATGTCTACAGTAATTCCATCTTCTCCTGGAGCTTTTCCCCGCTTCATGTTCTTGATTGCATGTGCAAGTTCTGCTGGAAGGACTGGAGGAACTTTGGTACTGGTATCTTTCATGATGTCTGGAGTGCATGTATCATCCCTTTCATATAATTTGGAGTAGAAATCTTTCACTCTTGTCAAAATTTCGCCTCTATTTCTTGTTACAGAACCATCTTCTTTTCTCAGTGCCATAATCTGTTTTCTTCCCTTACTGAGATGTCCCTTTGCTATCTTTAGGCTTTGGTTGTTTTCAATTGCTTTCCTCACTAGTTCACAGTTGAATTTTCTTACGTCTTCAGTGATACTTTTTCGTACTGTCTTGCATAGCTCTATATATTCCACTTTGGAAGTCACATCTTCTTTAGTTGTCCTCATCTCTCTTCTTTTTTGCATCAAAATTTTGGTTTTTCCTGATAATTTATTTACATGCAACTTGTTCTTAGACCCAGCTAATTTTGTTGCTGTTTCCATAAGAGCTTTGGTTACTTTTCTGTTAACTTCAGAGATGTCCACTTCTTGCGATGTTAGGCCTTCTAAAGCAGAGAATCTGTTCTTCAGTTCCAATTTGAAGGTATTATGGTGTTTTTTAAGGTTGGTTATGTCAATACATTTTGTTTGTCTTATGAGCTTGCCACGTTCAAGTTTAGTGTTGAGGTGCATCTTACATCTCACCAATCTATGGTCACTACCTGTGTTGAACTTGTTTAGCACACTGCAGTCTTCTATGACGAATTTTTTGTTACACATAATAAAATCAATTTCACTTGTCGTCCCATTTGGATGTCTCCATGTCCATTTCCTGTGTGGCTTTTTCTTGAAGAAGGAGTTCAAGATGAAAAACCCTTCTGCCTCTGCAAACTCAACGAGAGTATTTCCACGCTGGTTTCTGTTGCCGTGACCGAATTTACCTACTGAAGTTTCATTCTGTTGCCGTTGCCCTATTTTTGCATTGAAATCTCCCATAATTATTTTCAAGTGCTGCTTACCTTTATTATTTAGATGACAAATTTCCTCATAAAATTCTTCAATTTCTTCTTCAGGATGACTTGTGGTGGGTGCATAAGTTTGAATAATCTGAGACTGGTATCTTTTCGAGAGTTGGATAACAAGTCGTGCAGTTCTGTCAGAGGAACTTTCAACTTCTACAACTTTATCCTTCAGTTTCTTGTTTATTATAAATCCAACACCACTAGTTCTGCCAGTATCTGTCCCACGATAGTAGAAGAGATGTCCACTTTTCAGTTCGATGAGATCTTCTCCTTTTCTCTTTACCTCACTTAGCCCCACGATGTCCCACTTAATCCTTTGTAGTTCCTCTTCCAATTCAAGAAGCCTTGAATCAGAAGATAGGGAGCGTCCATTGTACGTTGCCAAGGTCAGCATCAGATGGCAGCCTAGTCCGGTCCTCCGGGGATTCTTAGCACCCTCTGCCTTCATGTCGCACTGGCCGCTGCCTTAGCCAGGTACATTCCAGCTGCCGGAGACTGAGGGCCAAGATTTAAGTTGTGGAGTCATTTTGGAGGGGTTTGGCCATAACTCACCACGCTGGCCAAGCGGGTTGGTGAGTGTGGGATAGAATTTCCTCTAATCCCGATGGTATAGTTATACCGCTATTGGCGGTCGTCAGAGCCCCTTTAGTGGGAACAGGATGCACCACGAGAAGGCGGGGTTGACATTTGTCAAGGAGAGGCTGTGATGTTACGCATCACCTGACCTTACATCCCTTGTAGGTTATATATATATATATATATATATATATATATATATATATTAACATCATCATCATAATTGTCAACCATTATCAATCCACTGCTTGACGAAGGTCTCTCCAAACCTCTTCCACAACGGTCTGTCTAGCGCGAGTGTCCTCCATGTTACTCTCGCATACTATATAATATATATATATATATGTATATACATGAATATGCTGTATATACTATATATATGCAGTATATTCATGATTTGCATTACTTCTAGGGATTTAGGTACATTAATTGCTTCAAGTGATTCAGATGCATTACTTCAAGTGATCTAGATTAATTTTGCTATGCTGATTTCAATAATAACATTTATTTTTCTCTGTCACGTAAGAATTTTTCACAATCATGAAAACAAAATCATGAATATGCTGTATATATGTATATATAAACATATAACAAAATCATGAATATGCTGTATATATGTATATATACATATATTGTTTATGGGATGTAAAGTCACGGGATGCGCAACATAATACAGTCTCACTTTGACAAATGTCAACCCCGCCTGCTCGTGGTGCATCCTCTTCCCAATAAAGCGGCTCTGACGACAGCCAATAGCGGTATAACTATATCATCGGGATTACAGGAAATGCTATCCCACACGCACCAACCCGTTTGGCCAGCTTGGTGAGTTACGGCCAAACCCCTCCAAAATGACTCCACAACATAAATCTTGGCCCTCAGTCTCCGGCAGCTGGAATATACCTGGCCAAGGCAGCGGCCAGTGCGACATGAAGACAGAGGGTGCTAAGAATCACCGGATGACCAGACTAGGCTGACATCTGATGCTGACCTTGGCTACTTACAATGGACGCTCGCTATCTTCTGATTCAAGGCTCCATGAATTGGAAAAGAACTTCAAAGGATCAAGTTGGATATCGTCGGGCTAAGTGAGGTAAGGAGAAAAGGAGAAGATTTCATTGAACTGAAAAGTGGACATTTCTTCTACTAACGTGGGACAAATACTGGTAGAACTAGTGGTGTTGAATTTATAATAAACAAGAAACTGAAGAATAAAGTTGTAGAAGTTGAACGTTCCTCTGACAGAGCTGCACGACTTGCTATCCAACCCTCGAGAACATACCAGGCTCAGATTATTCAAGCTTGTGCACCCACCACAAGTCATCCTGAAGAAGAGATTGAAGAATTTTATGAGGAAATTCGTCATTTAAATAATAAACGTAAGCAGCACTTGAAGATCATTATGGGAGATTTGAATGCGTAAATAGGGCAACGGCAACAGAACGAAACTTCAGTAGGTAAATTCGGTCACGGCAACATTAACCAACAAGGAAATACTCTCTTAGAGTTTGCAGAAGCAGAAGGGCTTTTCATCATGAACCCCTTTTTCCAGAAAAAGCCGCAAAGGAAATGTACATGGAGGCATCCCAATGGATTGACAAGTGAAAGTGATTTTATTATGTGTAACAAAAAATTTGTTATGGAAGACTGCAGTGTGCTAAACAAGTTCAACACAGGTAGTGACCATAGAATGGTACGATGTAAGATGCACCTCAACGCTAAACTCGAGCGTGGCAAGCTCATAAAACAAACAAAATGTATTGACATAACCAACCTTAAAAACACCATAATACTTTCAAATTGGAACTGAGGAGCATATTCTCTTCTCTAGAAGGTCTAACATCGGAAGAAGTAGAGATCTCTGAAGTTTACAGAAAACTGACCAAGGCTCTTATGGAAACAGCAACAAAAATAGCTGGTACTAAGAACAAATTGCATACAAACAAATTATCAGAAAAAAAAACAAAATTAAATTCTGATGCAAAAAGAAGAAAGAGGAGGACAACTAAAGGAGATGTGACTTCCAAAGTGGAATATATAGAGCTGTGAAAGACGGAACGAAAAAGTATCACTGAAGATGAAAGGAAATTCAACTGTGAACTAGTGAGGAAAGCAATTGAAAACAACCAAAGCCTGAAGAGAGCAAAGGGACATCTCAGCAAGGGAAGAAAATAGATTATGGCTCTGAGCAAAGAAGATGGTTCTGTAACAAGAAATAAAGGTGAAATTTTGACAAAAGTAAAAGATTTCTACTGAAAACTATATGAGAGGGATAATACATGTACTCCAGACATTACGAAAGGTACCAGAACCAGAGTTCTTGCAGTCCTTCCAGCAGAAGTTGCACATACAATCAATAACATGAAACGAGGGAAAGCTCCATGAGAAGATGGAATTACCGTAGACATCATACAAGAAGCAAGTGGAGAAATTGAAACAGTACTCGCCCAAGTTTTCACTCGATGCCTTAATGAAGGGAAGATTCCTGAGGATTGGAACAACGCTACAATGATCCTGCTACATAAAAAAGGTGACATTGAGGTTCTCAGGAACTACAGACCTATAAGCCTCAGTGGTCTATAAAATCAGTGGTCTATAAAATCTTCTATCAGTGGTCTATCAGTGGTCT
The DNA here is from genome assembly GCA_039090855.1 of Macrothele yani. Lineage (NCBI taxonomy): Eukaryota > Metazoa > Arthropoda > Arachnida > Araneae > Macrothelidae > Macrothele > Macrothele yani. The sequence goes on from CM077000.1 coordinate 27,865,630, forward strand.
ATAAAATCTTCTGTAAAGTTCTTTCACACCGCTTGAAGGTGACACTAGACATGGCTCAACCGAGAGAACAAGCTGGATTCATGAGCCGCTACAGCACAATAGATCATATTCACGTATTTAGAGAACTAATTGAAAGAGCTAGGTAATATGAACTTCCACTTTGCATGGCTTTTATCGATTATGAAAAAGCCTTTGATTCGGTGAAACCATAAGCAGTTATAATGGCTCTGAAATCCTGCGGTATTGAAGATGCATTTATTAATATTATTAATAACATCTATGAAAGTGCAAGTGCAAAGATTCCGCTGTTTGAAAATGCAACACACATAAAAATTGGAAAGGGAGTAAGACAAAGAGTGACATAATTTCTCCGAAGCTCTTTCATGCCTCTTTGAAAAATGTCTTTCAATCACTCAACTGGGAAAACAAAGGGATAAAGATTAATGGAAATTATCTAACTCACCTTCGTTTTGCTGATGACGTGGTCATTTTTGCAACTACCACATTAGAGCTGCAGAGTATGATCCAGCAACTTGCTGACAAGAGTAAAGAAGTGGAATTAAAAATGAACTTTCAGAAGACAAAAGTGATGTACAATGCTTTTACAAGAAATGAAGATTTATCGATTGATGGAGAAAAGCTGGAGATAACCAATACCTACAATTATCTTGGACAGCAGATATCAAATGAAGGTCACATTGATGAAGAAATTAATTGGCGTATAAAACTTGTCTGGAAAGCTTTTGGAAACAACAGTATAAATTTGAAGAGCAATATACCATTACGTCTTAAAAGAAAAGTGTTTGATCAATGCATCCTTCCAGTGCATACGTATGGTGGAGAGACGTGGATTTTAACTAAAATAGACATACAAAGACTGCAGACAACTCAAAGAAGCATGGAGAGATGCTTGCTTGATGTAACCAGCAGAGATAAGAAGAAGAACTCATGGATCAGAAAAATGACAACAGTGAAAGACATCATGATCAGAATAAAATCCCTGAAATGGCAATGGGTTGGACATGTTGCCAGAAGGACAGACCATCGATGGACAGCTGAAATTTTAGACTGGATTCCAAGGGATAGGAAAAGACCCAGAAGAAGACCACATGAGAGATGGGTGGACGAAATTCGAAAGTATGCGGTAGTAACATGGAGGAAACTGGCACAAGACCGACCGTTGTGGAAGAAACTTGGGGAGACCTTCGTCCAGCAGTGGATTCATAATAGTGTACGATGATGATGATGATATTGATTATCAGTAATTAACAGAATTTGTTTCATTTTCTTAAGAGAATATGCAATCCACGTCCCATTGATTTTGATACAATCTAAACAAAAATCACTTGTATAAAAATAAAAAATAGTTAATGAAAAAAATATAAAAAACAAAATAACGTGTTCTTACAAAATCATTTTCGTTTTCCGTCAAACGAATGTTTACGGCTTTTCTTATACGGTAAAATTTCAGAAGCAAAATATCTCTTTAAATCCGAGCTGTAATCCGCCATCAGATTAACATTCCATCGTCCTTGATATCGTTTTTCCATACATTTTATATCTTGCTGAAATTTCTCACCTTGCTCTTCACTCACAGGACCAAGATTTTCGGGAAAATAGTCTAAGTGAGAATGCAGAAAATGAATTTCCAAGCTCATGTTACAACCCAGGTTCTTAAATTTTCGGGAAAATTGTCAAAGTGAGAATGCAGAAAATGAATTTTCAAGCCCATGTTGCAACCCAGGTTCTTAAATTTTCGGGAAAATAGTCAAAGTGAGAATGCAGAAAATGAATTTTCAAGCCCATGTTGCAACCCAGGTTCTTATATTTTCGGGAAAATTGTCAAAGTGAGAATGCAGAAAATGAGTTTTCAAGCCCATGTTGCAACCCAGGTTCTTAAATTTTCGGGAAAATAGTCAAAGTGAGAATGCAGAAAATGAATTTTCAAGCCCATGTTGCAACCCAGGTTCTTAAATTTTCGGGAAAATAGTCAAAGTGAGAATGCAGAAAATGAAATTTCAAGCCCATGTTGTAACCTAGGTTCTTAAATTTTCGGGAAAATAGTCAAAGTGAGAATGCAGAAAATGAATTTTCAAGCCCATGTTGCAACCCAGGTTCCTAAATTTTCGGGAAAATAGTCAAAGTGAGAATGCAGAAAATGAATTTTCAAGCCCATGTTGCAACCCTGGTTCTTAAATTTTCGGGAAAATAGTCAAAGTGAGAATGCAGAAAATGAATTTTCAAGCCCATGTTGCAATCCAGGTTCTTACATTTTCGGGAAAATAGTCAAAGTGAGAATGCAGAAAATGAATTTTTAAGCCCATGTTGCAACCCAAGTTCTTAAATTTTCGGGAAAATAGTCAAAGTGAGAATGCTGAAAATGAATTTTCAAGCCCATGCTGCAACCCAGGTTCTTAAATTTTCGGGAAAATAGTGAAAGTGAGAATGCAGAAAATGAATTTCAAGCCCATGTTGAAGCCCAGGTTCTTAAATTTTCGGGAAAATAGTGAAAGTGAGAATGCAGAAAATGAATTTTCAAGCTCATGTTGCAACCCAGGTTCCTAAATTTTCGGGAAAATAGTCAAAGTGAGAATGCAAAAAATGAATTTTCAAGCTCATGTTGCAGGCCAGGTTCTTAAATTTTCGGGAAAATAGTCAAAGTGAGAATGCTGAAAATGAATTTTCAAGCCCATGCTGCAACCCAGGTTCTTAAATTTTCGGGAAAATAGTGAAAGTGAGAATGCAGAAAATGAATTTTCAAGCCCATGTTGAAGCCCAGGTTCTTAAATTTTCGGGAAAATAGTGAAAGTGAGAATGCAGAAAATGAATTTTCAAGCCCATGTTGAAGCCCAGGTTCTTAAATTTTCGGGAAAATAGTGAAAGTGAGAATGCAGAAAATGAATTTTCAAGCTCATGTTGCAACCCAGGTTCCTAAATTTTCGGGAAAATAGTCAAAGTGAGAATGCTGAAAATGAATTTTCAAGCCCATGCTGCAACCCAGGTTCTTAAATTTTCGGGAAAATAGTGAAAGTGAGAATGCAGAAAATGAATTTTCAAGCTCATGTTGCAACCCAGGTTCCTAAATTTTCGGGAAAATAGTCAAAGTGAGAATGCAAAAAATGAATTTTCAAGCTCATGTTGCAGGCCAGGTTCTTAAATTTTCGGGAAAATAGTCAAAGTGAGAATGCAGAAAATGAATTTTCAAGCCTATGTTGCAACCCAGTTTCTTAAATTTTCGGGAAAATAGTCAAAGTGAGAATACAGAAAATGAATTTTCATGCTCATGTTGCAACCCAGGTTCTTAAATGTTTCTAGCATAGTTGCTACGATTGCTCTGTAAATAGGATTCTTGTAATTGCCTAGAAATGTTTGAATTACATTTCTGAAACTAACTCATGCTTCTTTTTCTGTTGTAATCATTTTTTCCTCAAAAAGTTTAATATTTAGTTAATCACCTTATATCTAGGCCAACAAACACTCCTTTTTTGGCTTTTGCTTCTGATAAATGTGGAAAAACATTAATGAAATACTGAAAATATTCACCATTTTTGTCGAGATCCTTGGCAAATTGTTTCATCAATCCGAATTTAATATGCAAGGGTGATAAAATAAATTTTTCCGGATCCACTAGGTGTGGGTGGAGAACGATCTTTGATCCTGGAATCATGTTTTCTGTTTTAGGCCAGTTTTTTGTGGTCCAATTTGTTTATAATAAATACAGACATTTAACGTGGACCAGGAATATCAAACAAAGATCTTCGCTCTTTCGACGTTTATAAGTGAGTCACGGAAAAATTTTCATTGGCCGCCACCGGGAGTCGAACCCAGTTAAGCACCTTATATGTGTAGCGGAAGCATATCCGGCGCGTAACTGGAAGACCCTGGGTTCGACTCCCGGTGGCGGCCAATGAGAATTTTTCCGTGACTCACTCATAAACGTGGAGAGAGCGAAGATCTTTGTTTGATAGTGTTTATAAGCTCTACTGTCCCATTCACAGATGAAACATGGTATTTTTGTGTAGCCATTTTACTGCCCCCTAATATCGTGCTCAAAAATTTTCAAATCTCTACAAATTTGCAAGTTGTGTTCCTGATATATTATTTTATTAAGGAGAACGTGAAGATTTTCATAAGATTCCTTCAGATGTACTGAATGAGCAACTGGTATTGAGGTGTAAATGTTGCCATTATGCAAACGAACTCCTTTTAAGCTTCTCTTACAACCGTTTTTCTCTGTGAACAATCTCTACTGTGATGGGTCGTGAATAGTGGAAGAAAAATGCATTAAAAGTCCAGGAACGTCTATGCAAAATACAAGCGATTCTTCTTGGGCGAAATATTCCACAACTTCCTTTTATCGTTTTCTGTACCATGAAAATGTTGTTCCTGGAGCAAGAGAATTTTTGTCTTTAGGTCTTGATCCTAAAAGTTGCGCACTTTCCTTTGGCAGATTTAAATCCCGTACCAAGTCATTTAATTCACTTTGTGTAAACTTCTGTGGTTCACTACTAATTTCAGGATTGCTGTACAAGTCCTCAATTTTACTGTAATTTAATTCAACTTCTGGAGCTGATGAAAAATCTAATGATGTCGGAGGTGATGGAACAGGTAAATCGGGACCATGAGGTACAGGTCTGTTAGCACAGGGAGTCATTGGGCAGACAATATTATTTATATTTTTGCAATTGTAGCCCTTTACTGGTGTGGTTAAGCAAAAAATAATATTCCTCATGACTCACTGGCTCCCGCCATACCATTGGAATAGCAAATGCAAGATAATTTTTCTTACCTTAAGCCCATTTTCTCAACACGCGTGTGACAAACTTGATGTGGCACCCATTTCTTGTCCTGGTCTCCAAGCTTTATACAGAAATATGCTTGATACGCCTTTTTGACAAAATTCGTTATTTTGAGCTGCCTTTTTTCACCACAAAACCACCACATACATAACAAAGTGAATCAGGACTATTAACACTGCCTCTTGACGCCATAACGCAGTAATAACGAACAACACAACAGTTAAAATGAGCTAAATACACTTCGGTCTTATCGCTTGAAACAGTGTTCAAAATGGCAAAAACACACAATGTTTCATTCATTGATATAGAGGCGCCATCTATTATATCACTTTCGAATTAAAATGTATCCATCTATTGCATCATTTTCCAACTGCCCAGATCTGCTTTAGCTAGTAAATTTAAATTTTTAGAATAAAAAAATAAGAGATTACTTCATAATATTTTTCATTTTTGTCATATATAAACAAAAATAGCATGGAAAATTGTGAAAAAGCTGTGGGTGACAGAGAAAAACGGAAGTAATATTCGTGATCAGCATACCTGAGTTACTATAAACCACTTGAAATTTTGCAAACTCCAGAATCATGTTAGGTTGTGATGGTTATAGAGATATGATGCCCATAGTTACACGGACTATCGGACGGACAAAGTGATAACATAAGCATGATCTTTTTTTTACAAAAGACGTGCTGAAAAACTGAAGTTATCGTAAGAATTGTTTTAAAGTGCCTCTATTTAAATAAGCTGTTTGGTAAATAATGTATGATGTTCTTGATAAGAGAATGTAGCTCATACCCATAAGCTTATTTAATATTATTCCATGAAAAACTGTTACATTGAAAGATTTCGAAAGTTACGGTAAAACTGACACAACTTTTATTTATCTCTCTGTTCTATTTCTATACTAACTGTTTTGGTTTCATTTTTTCTGAACACCAAGGATATTTTTTCACGCTAATAAACAAACAACAAAAACGGAAAAAGCATTTCGATACCTAGATATCTCAATGAAGCTTATTACAGAAAATCCTATTTAGTGTTAACCATTCCGTTTTGGAGGAATTTCAATTGGTCGTGTTTTAAAATGAAATTCGAAATACTGCGAAAATTCTCTGAAGCCTTTATTCGCCTAGTTTTTGTCTTTTTTACGAAGCATGCTGAGACAGATATTATAGGTCTGTATTTTTTATTTTTTGTTTGTCTCTTTGTTTCAAGGATCATTAACTAAGAACATTTAATATATTTATTGATGTCAATAGCTTTGGAGAAATATATTTGCAACTCACGTCTTTGGGGGCTTCGTTGAAACATTTCTTGATAGCAGTGTTTCTTCCTGGAAAAGAAGAAGAAATCGATATCAAATACGCAGGGAGATAATGTAACATATAAATTTAAAATAAACAAATTGAAAAACATTACTTTGAAATTTATCACATTACATGCATATCAAAAGTAGATATTCAACTGGCTTTTTCCGTAAAAATGTAAGCATTTCAATTTATTGTGCCTGCTTTGAAGCAACACGTATCTGCGTCTTAATTCAAATGCTTTACCAGAGATAGATAGCCACCACGACATTATCCTGAATGGAACGTCTATACACTGAAAAGCAATTGAATTAGAGTCAGCTGGCGTTATGCAAATATGGAGCTGTGGGCAGCCCTGTAAACGGAAACGACATGACGTATGCAGCGATCCGACAATATAAGGAGTGATGGGACGGGAATCAGTAAGAGTCGGATGCAGTATGGGTAAGACGAAGGATCTAAGCGCATTTGATCGTGGGCAAATTGTCTGGGACCGACGAAATGGGTCACTCCATCTCGGAAGTCGTGCAGGCACTGGAAGTTTTACGAGCCACTGTGTCACGGGTGCACCGTGAGTACATCGAATCCGGTAAAACCATCCCTGCAAGGGACAACTACCGTGGACAACAGCGTGTGGATGAGCGGGGTCATCGTCGGCAAGCTCGCACTGTAACAGCGGATTAACGGGCCACAGTGCAAGAAATCACTCGGCAATTTAACGCTGGTGCACAAAAAAGTGTAAGCAGCCACACCATTCAGAACCATCTCCTCCCTATGGGGTACAGAAGCCATCGTCCCACGACCGTCCCGCTGCTGACCGCACACCACAGGGTGCAAAGATTAGCATGGGCGCGGAAACATCGCCACTGGACCCTAGACATGTGGGAAAATGTTGCCTGGACTGATGAGTCGATATTCACTTTAGTACATGCGGATGGCAGGATACGAGTACGGCACAAACCACATGAAGCGATGGATCCTTCTTTCCAGCAGGGTACTCTTCAAGCTGGTGTGGGTGACATTCTCGTCTGGGGGCTGTTTACGTGGACTGAAATGAGACCCCTGGTATGTGTGACATCGGCCCTCACAGGTCAGCGTTACCGGGATATCCTGGACGACTATTTGCTCCCGTTTGTGCGTCTTCAACATCCCACAGGGGACCTCATCCTCCAACAAGACAATGCACCGTGCCATCGCTCCCGACTTGTATCCGAATGGTTTAATGAACACTCCACTGACGTGACCTCGCTTCCTTGGCTAGCTAGGTCACCTAACCTCAATCCCATCGAGAACATCTGGGATGCCATCGAGAGAGATGTTCGAGGCTCTGACCCCTCCATCAAATCTTAGTGAACTGTGGTAGCTTTTTCAGGGGTTGTGGATCCGTATGGCTGTTCAATGCTTCCGGTGTCTTGTCGAGTCCATGCCGAGAAGAATCGCCACCGTCAAGAGGGCGAAAGGTGGTGCTACACGTTACTAGACGGGTATCTCTAATTAAATTGCTCTTCGGTGTACTTTATCCTTGTGTAACTACTACAATTAGTTTAACGTCCAGAAGGTTACTGACAACAAGTAAGTACAGAAGTACTGAAACTTCAAACCTAATGGTTCTTGTTGATGAAAATGTGATCACTGATAGATACGAAATCTATAATTTCTCCTACTGTTTGCAAACGGAATCCAAATATTTTGTAAATTGCAGCGCTAGTGAACGAGTGGGAAGCAGCGTGGGGTACCGTATAGCTTTCTGACCTCGGCCTGAGCTCCCGAAAAGGCATAAGCGTTGAACTTGTCGCCCAACACTGCCTCTGTCCCTTTCATTAGATCCGTGAGACACACTCAATAAACAGAACATTAGAGATATCTACTTAATAGCGTGTTAGTCCTCCTCTAGCCCGAATAACAGTCTGTAAACGCCGAGACCTCGACTCCACCAGGTGTCAGTAGACTTCTGGTGGTAATGCCAGCCATAAGTGTAGCAGAATTGTCCACAACTCCGCCCGAGATGTCTGCCCAGGATCCATGTACATGATGTTCTGCTCTACGATATATATCAAAGAGCTTCCACAGGGTTTATATTCGGGGATCTTTGGGACCACGGGATAGTTCGAAACTCGGAGGAGTGTTCCTCGTGTCATACTTGTGTTGTTGCGGCCCGGTGGGGAGGTGTATTGTTTTCCTGAAACAGACCATCGGCCGCCGGATACCCCCATGAAAGTGTGTAGGGTATCAGCCAGAAAGTGTGTAGGGGATCAGCCAAAAAGTGTGTAGGGGATCAGCTAGAAAGTGTGTAGGGGATCAGCCAGAAAGTGTGTAGGAGATCAGCCAGAAAGTGTGTAAGGTATCAGCCAGAAAGTGTGTAGGGAATTGGCCAGAAAGTGTGTAGGGGATCAGCCAGAAAGTGTGTAGGAGATCAGTCAGAAAGTGTGTAGGGGATCAGCCAGAAAGTGTGTAGGGGATCAGCCAGAAAGTGTGTAGGGAATCAGCCAGAAAGTGTGTAGGGGATCAGCCAGAAAGTGTGTAGGGGATCAGCCAGAAAGGGTGTAGGGAATCAGCCAGAAAGTGTGTAGGGGATCAGCCAGAAAGTGTGTAGGAAATCAGCCAGAAAATGTGTAGGGGATCAGCTAGAAAGTGTGTAGGGGATCAGCCAGAAAGTGTGCAGTGGATCAGCCTGAAAGTGTGTAGGGAATCAGCCAGAAAGTGTGTAGGGGATCAGCCAGAAAGTGTGTAGGGGATCAGCCAGAAAGTGTGCAGGGGATCAGCCAGAAAGTGTGTAGGGGATCAGCCAGAACGTGTGTAGGGGATCAGCCAGAAAGTGTGTAGGGAATCAGCCAGAAAGTGTGTAGGGGATCAGCCAAAAAGTGTGTAGGGGATCAGCTAGAAAGTGTGTAGGGGATCAGCCAGAAAGTGTGTAGAGGATCAGCCAGAAAGTGTGTAGGGAATCAGCCAGAAAGTGTGTAGGAGATCAGCCAGAAAGTGTGTAGTGGATCAGCCAGAAAGTGTGTAGGGGATCAGCCAAAAAGTGTATAGGGGATCAGCCAGAAAGTCTGTAGGGGATCAGCCAAAAAGTGTGTAGGGGATCAGCTAGAAAGTGTGTAGGGGATCAACCAGAAAGTGTGTAAAGGATCAGCCAGAAAGTGTGTAAGGTATCGGCCAGAAAGTGTGTAAGGAATTAGCCAGAAAGTGCGTAGGGGATCAGTCAGAAAGTGTGTAGGGGATCAGCCAGAAAGTGTGTAGGGGATCAGCCAGAAAGGGTGTAGGGAATCAGCCAGAAAGTGTGTAGGGAATCAGCCAGAAAGTGTGTAGGGGATCAGCCAGAAAGCGTGTAAGGAATCGGCCAGAAAGTGTGTAGGAGATCAGTCAGAAAGTGTGTAGGGGATCAGCTAGAAAGTGTGTAGGGGATCAGCCAGAAATTGTGTAGGGGATCAGCCAGAAAGTGTGTAGGGGATCAGCCAGAAAGTATGTAGAGGATCAGCCAGAAAGTGTGTAGGGGATCAGCCGGAAAGTGTGTAGGGGATCAGCCAGAAAGTGTGCAGGGGATCAGCCAGAAAGTGTGTAGGAGATCAGCCAGAAAGTGTGTAGGTGATCAGCCAGAAAGTGTGTAGAGAATCAGCCAGAAAGTGTGTAGGGGATCATCCAGAAAGTGTGTAGAGGATCAGCCACAAAGTGTGTAGGGGATCAGCCAGCACATGCTGGTAGCATGCAGCGGTTAGGGACCTTTCCAGACACACTAACGGATATAATGTGCCCCATGAGAAGGCTCTCCAAACCACCGACTTAAGCAGAGCCGACTCGGCACGACGGGGACTATGGCTTTGTGCTGTTTACGCCCCATCCCCACACCCCGTCATCTCGGTACGGCTGGAAATGGAATATACCTAACCACACGACGTGGCATTACTACATGTATTTAAAGGTCCAGTTTTTATGTTCCTAGCACTAGGCAAGGTATAATGACCGATGACGAGCAGTCAACATTGGCACACGAGTAGGGTGTCGGCTACCGTAACCAAGGGTATGTAGAGTGCGTCATACTCTTCGTTTATGAGTGCTACTTTTACCTCCGACATTAAACACCCGGATGTGATTTGCGGCACCGTTACCAAGCGGTCAGTCTGTCTGTACGAGCCTCGATATTCTGCGTTCTTACCACTTGGGTGATAGAATGACCCGTCTGTCTTGCGCAGACATGAGTCCACGACCAAGGTCGCTCAGATCACCACGTTTACCCATCCATGTTCATCGATTGCGATATGCTTTTGGAGAGCCATGCTATCCGCCTATTTATCGCCTGCGTTTAGTTTGGGTCTGTACCACTTTGCGCAGGGAATGCCCATGTCAACTGCCCATCACCCCTTTCACTAATGTTTTGTCCGCTGAGTTTATACGGCTTCCCATTGATTTGTCCATACCAGAGAAACATCAAACTGTGAAACAATAAAAATGATAGTTCTATGAGGAACTTCCACTAAGTTCCTTTTGAAACTAATTAATTCCGATTTAAGGAGTGTAAACTTCCATTACTTCAGAAATCGAGTTTGTTCTTCAGATTTTGGTTTATGAAAATAAAAATGTTTTTTCTAATTTTGCTTTTGCCCAGTCATGAAAATGCATTTGTTCTTTAGCTGTTTTTCAGGTTTCGCAATCAACTATGGAAGAACCGTAACTGCGAATAATATTGTGCCGTTTTGTCTAATTGCACTTAGTTACCCTTATTTTTAGGTGAGGTAAAGAAGTATCATGTACAAAGTTCTTTTGGAAAGCTATTTCTGATGTCTAATTAAAGAATTAAGCAGATGGAGACAAAATGGATGAGTGTGTATTTAGTGGCGGGCGAGATATGCCCAATTTCTTATTCCAAATTTCTACTTTGTACTCCTCTGTTTTTTACGCTTTCCAACCGTAGGTTGAAGAAGCGCACATGCTCCAGCTTTGTCCGTCCGTCCGCACGATAACTGGCTTAAAAATGGTTCGATTTCGATGAAATTTTGATATGTGGTAGGAGACCACCATGGGACGAATCCTGTTGAAAATGGGACAAATGGGGTCAAAGGTCACGATGTAGGAGCGGGATCCTTCCATTGCCCTTATGCGTCATAACTTGCGTAAATATGGTTCGATTTCAATGAAAGTTTACTATGTGATAGGGGACCACCTGGGGATGAACCCTATTGAAAATGGGACAGATGGGGTCGAAGGTCACGACGTAGAAGCTGGATCATTCCTTTGCCTTATGCGTAATAAGAGCTGGATCATTCCTTTGCCCTTTGCACTTGCGTAAATATGGTTCGATTTCACTTAAATTTTAGTATGTGGTAGGGGACCGCCTAAGGACGAATCTTATTCAAAATCGGTGAAGTGGGGTCATAGGATAGGACATAAGAGCGGGATGCATTCCATTGACCTTATGCGTCATAACGTGCGTAAAAATGGTTCGATTTCGATGAAATGTCAATATGTGGCAGGAGACTACCTGGGGACGAACCCTATTGAATGTGGACGAATTGGGGTCAAAGGTCAGGACATAGGAATGCGATCCATTCCATCGCTCTTATCCCATATTATTAAGGTGGAAGTCAAGTAATTTAGCTTACTATACTTCCAATGGAAAAAAATTTGTACACATTTCTTTCACAATTAATGTGTTCCCAAGGATGAAAATTTGAACATCGATTAAAATAACTTCATATTATAACTTGGAAAGCTTAATATTTTCTAAAACATAACCACAATTACATAAAAATCAATAACTTTTCCTTTGGGGGGTGTTGAAACCAGAAAAAAATGGCGCGAGCTGTACTTTGATGACGTCAGTAGACAAACAAATGTTGGACTGCATAATTATGGTTATGTTTTAGAAAATATTAAGCATTGCAAGTTATAAAATGAAGCTATTTTATTCGATGTTCAAATTTTCATCCTTGTGAACGCCTTAATTGTCCAGGAAAAAGTTGCACGACCTGTATTTTCATGACGTCAGCAGTCAAACAGATGTGCGGATCCTATTAAAGTTTTATGACGTCACACTTTTGCTAGCAGATGGCCGCGATTCCCATCTGCCTCATTACGTCACGCGTTGTGTGCGTATGTTCGTCCGCACGATAACTTGCGTAAAAATCGTTCTATTTCGATGAAATTTTAGTATGTGGTAGGGGAACACCTGGGAAGGAACTCTATTGAAAGTGAACGAAATGGGGTCAAATGTCAGAACATAAGAGCGGGATCCATTCCACTGCTCTTATGCGTCATAACTAACGTAAAAAAGGTTCGATTTCGATTAAATTTTAGTATGTGGTAGGAGACCACCTGGGGAGAAACCCTATTGAAAATTGGTGAAATGGGGGTCAAAGATCAGGACATAAGAGCGGAATCACTTCCATCGCCATTATGAGTGATAACTTACGTAAAAATGTTTCGATTTGGATGAAATGTTGGTATTTTGTAGGGACCTTCCTGGGGACGAATCTATTGAAAATGGGCGAAATGAGGTGAAAGGTTAGGACACAGGAGCGGGATCTATTTCATAGTGCTTATGCATCATAACTTACGTTAAATTGCTTTGATTGGGACAAAACTTTATTATGTTATTTCGGAGATGTACTGAACCAGTTCTGTTGAATATCATCCAAGTGGATCAAAGGTCAGGGCACAGGGGTGAGATTTATTCCACAGCCATTTTCCTCATAACTTGAGTAATAACTTGAGTAATGATTTCTAGTATATTGGAAAGCGTATCATAATCAGTGCATTGCATAATTTTACTAACTCGTTACAATTTCATTATGCTGTTCTTTAAATGCAGAATAACAGTTTTTTCCCATTACGTCATTTTGATTTCCGAGTGAAGAGTGACAGTTTTTCCCACTATGTCCTGTTTTTTTTCAACAATAGAGCAGCTTTTTTGCCCGTTCTGTTTTCAAGCTTCGGAATAAGTTATTTTCCCCACTAAATTATATTATTTTCCAACTGCAGAATGTTATTTTTATTCACTACCTCACGTTGTTTTCCAACTGATGAACGACAGTCTTTTCAACTGTCATTACCTACACCCAACCAATATCAAGGTCAAACACATTCAAATGATAAACATTTCTGCAGAACCAATTAGCAAGGCCAAATGTATCAGAACCATAATTGTGTCTGTCCCGTATCCAACAATAGCCACCAGATGGCAGCACTACAGATAATACTTATTCATTCAAAGCACTAATAGTCAGGATCATAATCCACAGAAAATACACAGTCGCGTTAGCCAATGATAGAAGGCACGTGTTGTGAGCTGGCTTGGAGGGTACATAAGGTGTGCTGTAGGCATTCTGAAAACATATCAGGCCCCCGGTGGTCTAGTGGTCAGCGTTCGTGACTGCCACGGAGAAACCTCAGGTTCGATCCCCGGCAGGTACGAATGCTCGAACCACTAAATATCCGCCGTGCTTCGGATGGGCATGTTAAGGAAAGTCGGACCCCGGGTGCAGGCACCCCAGTAATAAATAATGGCGTCTTCCTCCCCTTTCTACTTCGCTTCCGTGTCACTTTCCTATCGGGCAGTCTAGCCCAAATCTCCTAGCTTCCCATTTCTAAGGGTTGTTTAAGACCTGGGGTCAGATACTCCCTTCCTAAAATCCTCTACACACGCTGACGGGAAAAAAAATCCCAACACCACGAAAAAATAGTTGTAGAGGAATGAAATGGCGGCAATACAGTTCTATAGGTAACATATTTAATCGCTTAAGGTTTCAAGATCCCAGCTTATTGTAAGCGCGAGAAGAGCCATTTCAAATGTGAAATGCTGGTACATTAATAACCGGTGTAACCGAAAGAATGTTGAATGCAAGCACGCTAACGTTCATGCATTGTGTCGTACAGGTGTTGGATGTCAGTTTGTGGGATGGAGTTCCATGCCTGTTGCACTTGGTCGGTCAATACAGGGACGGTTAATGCTGGTTGGGATAGTAACGCTGGAGTTGTCGTCCAATGATGTTCCATGCATTACATGCTGTATTCCCATATTTCATAATATACAAACTCTCAACAAATCTTAAAGTTGATCTAGATTTTGGTGTGTTGAGAATTTGAATCTCGTTCCAGTCAGGATGATAATTACCTTGGTTTACAAGTCGTGCTAAATCTGTGGTTGTATCTCTATTTTTAACATCATATTTATGTTCTTTTAATCTAGTTGATATTGAACGAAAAGTGGAGCCTATGTACACTTTTTGTTGTTCATTTTCTTCTATACTGTTAAGAGGGATAACATACACACCATATTTCACATCAAACAAAAGTCAATATGTTCTCGTTTTTTTTCCATTCGTTCGTCGCTATAAAAATGTTTAGTTACAAATGACAACACTCCGCATCTTATAAGGATGCAGAAAATCATGCTATGAGCATTATGTATTTGAATCCCTTTTATTACCGATATTATATAACAAAGTCATAAAACAAACCAATCAAGTGTATCATTAGTACATTAATTTATGGTACAAATTATATTATAGTACAGTATGTAATCCTGTATTATGGAAATATTTTTAATATCACTTTCGAAGAATAGGTATTTAGCTAGTTTATTTATATGCATGGATGAAAACGTTTTCAACACTATCTAAACTTAACCTTTTTTTTTTTACTGTTTCATTTTGTAATTTAACGCTTAGTTTTCCTAGGCTCAGATGCAGGTATTTTATTTCATCAAACCAATGCTTTTAATTTTATATCTTCTGCATTTTATTTTGTAATTAGAACAAAGTACCTTAGATTTAGAAGAAGGTCAAAGTTCTGACGTTGAACATGTCAGTTATTAAATACAAATTACAATCATCCGTGTGTCAAATTTAAGTTTCAGTCTGTTTATGGAATCATATAAATACATTCCTCATATAATGAGCTGCTGGTAAATATTAATAAATGATATGATACTCGAACAGAATTTCTTATGTACACGGATGAAAAAGTTTTCAAAGGAGCGTGCCCTATTAATGTAACATTATTAACTGCTTCATATATGTCTTTAAGTTTCAGTTTCTATAAGGCACTTGCTTGTACCTTACTTCATCTATTAAGTGATTTTCATTCAATATCCTCTGTGTTTCAGGGAACGGCATAATTTGAAAAAAAAATACCATTCACTTTGACAAAAGTCAGAGATCTGGCAACGAAAATGCAAATTATTAAGTATAAATTGCATACACGTGCTAAATTTTAGTATCAAGGTAACAACACCCGAAGGCCTAACCTAGGAAACAGAAATACCTAAATATACATTCCTCAGATGATCAGCTTCACGTAAATGTGATAAATGATGAGATATGCGAACAGTTTCCTGTTGTTAAACTTGTTTCGTAATTTAATATTCCAAGGTGAATAAACATACATACCACATTTGCACAGAAAATGTGCAAAGCAGTTATAAACGCCCTCTCGCTCTGGAGTGAAATTTTGAGCTTCAGTTGTGCACAAGAATATGATTATTAATACAACAGCAGTCGAAACGAAAGAAATTCGCGCAGCTGACAGGATCATCTTTTGCTGTGAGAGAACTGTTGGCTTGTAACTTCCAAAAAACGCTGGCAATACGTCTGCCTGTTTTAAAAAAGCGACTTATATATGGGCCAACCGTCATCATAAAACATCGTCTGCTCTTCACAATACATACAAAGAGTAACTGTGGTGACCTCAGCTTGAATAAAATGACAATACAACGCACATAGTTCGTGCAATAAAAGCTTCCTGTAGATTCAGCGCGAATTTCCCCAGAAGAAAAAAGATTCATTTGTTTAAGACCTGAATAAATATAGCCGTTACTACACAACAATACACTTTTAATTTTATTTAGACGCTACTGAGATTGCCTTTTTGAGAAGAAAGTAAACTGGCGTGATCAGATGTTTGTAATACTTCGTCGGGTAGCTTTTATCCTCGTGAACATCGCTAGTAAATATGACGAAATATTTTTAACCTTGGGCAGCTGTGAACGCAGATAGTGGCTGCGCGGCGCAATCACGGTGAATCACTCTTTGCCAAAAAATAAAAAAAACCTGAAACACCCCGAGAAAGTCGTTCGATCCTGATGAAACTCTACATGCAAAAGTCGAAAGTGCAAATTAATAAACATAGCGAGCAATGAATAAATAATGATCAGCTACAGCGCACGGGAACCACGCATCGAAGAAGGTATGTCAAGAGCAAAGTGACAGCTGATTGCGGTTGCATTAACATCAACGGACTCTGAGGATAACTCGACGTCGGGTCAGCGCACTATACAGCTACGCGTGTTTGAGAGGGGACGTATAATTGGGCTGAGAGAGGCCGGTTAGTCAAGTTGCCCTATCGCCAGGCATTTGGGGGAAGCGAACCGGTAATCGACGATGTTGGCGCCAATGGGTCGAGGGCACAACGCAACGGCATGCGGGCAGTGGACGTCCAAGAGCAACGACACAACGCGACGGTAGACGAATGTGAGAGTAGCACGAACAGAACGGACTTCGTCGCTCTCAATCATCCGTGGCCATGTTGCATCGTCTACAGGTACGGCTCTCAACCATACGTGGCCATGTTGCGTCATCTACATGTACGGCTCTCAACCATCCGTGACCATGTTGCGTCATCTACAGGTACGGCTCTCAACCATCCGTGGCCATGTTGCGTCATCTACAGGTACGACTCTCAGCCATCCGTGGCCATGTTGCGTCATCTACAGGTACGGATCTCAACTATCCGTGACCATGTTGTGTCGTCTACAGGTACGGCTCTCAACCATCCGTGGCCATGTTGCGTCATCTACATGTACGGCTCTCAACCATCCGTGGCCATGTTGTGTCATCTACAGGTACGGCTCTCAACCATTCGTGGCCATGTTGCGTCATCTACAGGTACGACTCTCAACCATCCGTGGCCATGTTGCGTCGTTTACAGATACGGCTCTCAACCATTCGTAGCTATGTTGCATCGTCTACAAGTACGGCTCTCAAATATCCGTAGCCATGTTGCGTCATCTATAGGTACGGCTCTCAACCATTCGTGGCCATGTTGCGTCATCTACAGGTACGGCTCTCAACCATCCGTGGCCATGTTGCGTCATCTACAGGTACGGCTCTCAACCATCCGTGGCCATGTTGCGTCATCTACAGGTACGACTCTCAACCATCCGTGGCCATGTTGCATCGTCTACAGGTACGGCTCTCAACCATCCGTGGCCATGTTGCGTCATCTACATATACGGCTCTCAACCATCCGTGACCATGTTGCGCCATCTACAGGTACGGCTCTCAACCATTCGTGGCCATGTTGCGTCATCTACAGGTACGACTCTCAGCCATCCGTGGCCATGTTGCGTCATCTACAGGTAAGGCTCTCAACCATTCGTGGCTATGTTGCATCGTCTACAAGTACGGCTCTCAAATATCCGTAGCCATGTTGCGTCATCTACATATACGGCTCTCAACCATCCGTGACCATGTTGCGCCATCTACAGGTACGGCTCTCAACCATCCGTGACCATGTTGCGCCATCTACAGGTACGGCTCTCAACCATCCGTGGCCATGTTGCGTCATCTACAGGTACGACTCTCAACCATCCGTGGCCATGTTGCGTCGTTTACAGGTACGGCTCTCAACCATTCGTGGCTATGTTGCATCGTCTACAAGTACGGCTCTCAACCATCCGTGGCCATGTTGCGTCATCTACAGGTACGACTCTCAACCATCCGTGGCCATGTTGCGTCGTTTACAGGTACGGCTCTCAACCATTCGTGGCTATGTTGCATCGTCTACAAGTACGGCTCTCAAATATCCGTAGCCATGTTGCGTCATCTATAGGTACGGCTCTCAACCATCCGTGGCCATGTAGCGTCATCTACATGTACGGCTCTCAACCATCCGTGGCCATGTTGCGTCATCTACAGGTACGGCTCTCAACCATCCGTGGCCATGTTGCGTCATCTACAGGTACGACTCTCAACCATCCGTGGCCATGTTGCATCGTCTACAGGTACGGCTCTCAACCATCCGTGGCCATGTTGCGTCATCTACATATACGGCTCTCAACCATCCGTGACCATGTTGCGCCATCTACAGGTACGGCTCTCAACCATCCGTGGCCATGTTGCGTCATCTACAGGTACGACTCTCAGCCATCCGTGGCCATGTTGCGTCATCTACAGGTAAGGCTCTCAACTATCCGTGGCCATGTTGTGTCGTCTACAGGTACGGCTCTCAACCATCCGTGGCCATGTTGCGTCATCTACATGTACGGCTCTCAACCATCCGTGGCCATGTTGTATCATCTACAGGTACGGCTCTCAACCATCCGTGGCCATGTTGCGTCATCTACAGGTACGACTCTCAACCATCCGTGGCCATGTTGCGTCGTTTACAGGTACTGCTCTCAACCATTCGTGGCTATGTTGCATCGTCTACAAGTACGGCTCTCAAATATCCGTAGCCATGTTGCGTCATCTATAGGTACGGCTCTCAACCATTCGTGGCCATGTTGCGCCATCTACAGGTACGGCTCTTAACCATCCGTGGTCATGTTGCGTCATGAACAGGTACGGATCTCAAACATCCGTGGCCATGTTGCGTCATCTACAGGTATGGCTCTCAACCATTCGTGGCCATGTTGCGTCATCTACAGGTAAGGCTCTCAATTATCCGTGGCCATTTGTGTCGTCTACAGGTACGGCTCTCAACCATCCGTGGTCACGTTGCGTCATCTACATGTACGGCTCTCAACCATCCGTGACCATGTTGCGTCATCTACAGGTAAGGCTCTCAACCATCCGTGGCCATGTTGCGTCATCTACAAGTACGGCTCTCAACCATCCGTGGCCATGTTGCGTCGTCTACAGGTACGGCTCTCAACCATTCGTGACCATGTTGCGTCGTCTACAAGTACGGCTCTCAAATATCCGTAGCCATGTTGCGTCATCTATAGGTACGGCTCTCAACCATCCGTGGCCATGTTGCGTCATGAACAGGTACGGATCTTAACCATCCGTGGCCATGTTGCGTCATCTACAGGTATGGCTCTCAACCATTTGTGGCCATGTTGCGTCATCTACAGGTATGGCTTTCATCCATTCGTGGCCATTTTGCGTCATCTACAGGTACGGCTCTCAACCATTCGTGGCCATGTTGCGTCATCTACAGGTACGACTCTCAACCATCCGTGGCCATGTTGCATCGTCTACAGGTACGGCTCTCAACCATCCGTGGCCATGTTGCGTCATCTACATATACGGCTCTCAACCATCCGTGACCATGTTGCGCCATCTACAGGTACGGCTCTCAACCATCCGTGGCCATGTTGCGTCATCTACAGGTACGACTCTCAGCCATCCGTGGCCATGTTGCGTCATCTACAGGTAAGGCTCTCAACTATCCGTGGCCATGTTGTGTCGTCTACAGGTACGGCTCTCAACCATCCGTGGCCATGTTGCGTCATCTACATGTACGGCTCTCAACCATCCGTGGCCATGTTGTGTCATCTACAGGTACGGCTCTCAACCATCCGTGGCCATGTTGCGTCATCTACAGGTACGACTCTCAACCATCCGTGGCCATGTTGCGTCGTTTACAGGTACTGCTCTCAACCATTCGTGGCTATGTTGCATCGTCTACAAGTACGGCTCTCAAATATCCGTAGCCATGTTGCGTCATCTATAGGTACGGCTCTCAACCATTCGTGGCCATGTTGCGCCATCTACAGGTACGGCTCTTAACCATCCGTGGTCATGTTGCGTCATGAACAGGTACGGATCTCAAACATCCGTGGCCATGTTGCGTCATCTACAGGTATGGCTCTCAACCATTCGTGGCCATGTTGCGTCATCTACAGGTAAGGCTCTCAATTATCCGTGGCCATTTGTGTCGTCTACAGGTACGGCTCTCAACCATCCGTGGTCACGTTGCGTCATCTACATGTACGGCTTTCAACCATCCGTGACCATGTTGCGTCATCTACAGGTAAGGCTCTCAACCATCCGTGGCCATGTTGCGTCATCTACAAGTACGGCTGTCAACCATCCGTGGCCATGTTGCGTCGTCTACAGGTACGGCTCTCAACCATTCGTGACCATGTTGCGTCGTCTACAAGTACGGCTCTCAAATATCCGTAGCCATGTTGCGTCATCTATAGGTACGGCTCTCAACCATCCGTGGCCATGTTGCGTCATGAACAGGTACGGATCTTAACCATCCGTGGCCATGTTGCGTCATCTACAGGTATGGCTCTCAACCATTCGTGGCCATGTTGCGTCATCTACAGGTATGGCTTTCATCCATTCGTGGCCATTTTGCGTCATCTACAGGTACGGCTCTCAACCATTCGTGGCCATGTTGCGTCATCTAGAGGTACAGCTCTCAACCATTCGTGGCCATGTTGCGTCATCTACAGGTACGGCAGTCAACCATCCGTGGCCATGTTGCGTCATGAACAGGTACGGATCTTAACCATCCGTGGCCATGTTGCGTCATCTAGAGGTATGGCTCTCAACCATTCGTGGCCATTTTGCGTCATCTACAGGTACGGCTCTCAACCATCCGTGGCCATGTTGTGTCGTCTACAGGTACAGCTCTCAACCATTTGTGGCCATGTTGCGCCATTACAGGTACGGCTCTCAACCATCCGTGGCCATGTTGCGCCATCTACAGGTACGGCTCTCAACCATCCGTGGCCATGTTGCGCCATCTACAGGTAAGGCTCTCAACCATTCATGGTCATGTTGCGTCATCTACAGGTACGGCTGTCAACCATCCGTGGCCATGTTGTGTCTTCTACAGGTACGGCTCTCAACCAACCGTGGCCATGTTGCGTCATCTACAGGTACGGCTCTCAACCATCCGTGGCTATGTTGCGTCGTCTACAAGTACGGCTCTCAACCATCCGAAGCTATGTTGCGTCATCTACAGGTACGGCTCTGAACCATCCTGTGCCATGTTGCGTCATCTACAGGTACGGCTCTCAACCATTCGTGACCATGTTGCTTCGTCTACAGGTACGATTCGTGGCCATGTTGTGTCATTTAGAGGTACGGCTGTCAACCATTCGTGGCCATGTTGCGTCGTCCATTAGTGACCATCTGGACCGTTGCTAGGCAACTTGCGGCACAGGGACTACATTCGAGGAGGACATTCCACTGCCCACCACTGACCAGCGAGTATCTCTGGGCCGTCCCGGTGACGAAGTGATCTAAGCGATGGCTTATGGCCCTTCGTCCCAGTACGGTCTGGGTTCGAATCCTGCTAAGAATGGATGTTGTGTATGTCTTACGCCACTTGCTCTCTCCCTTCCCAGGAGTCCGTGGCCCTAAATTAGGGACGAGAGATTGCTTATTGAGTTGCTCACGGTGGTTATTAAACTTCAATTAAAAAAGTATCTCCGGTACTCTTTACAGTGTGTTGTCTTCAGTGATGAGTCACGGTTTGCACTTGGCGCCGATGTCCATCCCATGCGTGTCTGGAGACAAGCCAGGCAGCGCACGGATCCTGTCTTTACCGTGCAACAGCTCACGGGTCGCCCAACGGAAGTGACTGCCTGGTAGGCAATTTCCTAGGATATCCGACCACCTTTAGTAGTCCTCCATTCTTCCCCCACGGCTTAACGGTACCTCAATGACATTAAACGACCTGTTCTGTTGCCATTCCTGTCGCAGCATCTCCGAACAATTTTTGAACAGGATAATACCCGGCTGCACACGGTCCAGCTCTCTCAAGCGTGCCTTCGTAATGTTGTCACCCTTTCATGGCCAGCCTGATGGCCCGATCTCTCACCGATGTTTTGGAGAGGATGGGACTTCACCCACGCCTATCCGGGAATGTCGGCGTACTGAGCCGCAATTTGGACACCATCTGGTATGCTATTAGGTGTGCAACTTAATTCTCGGCCACAGGCACGACACGTTGACAGCAAATAATAGCAAATCGAATACGTACCTAATCAGAGAAATAATCGCAGTCATATTGGATACATTTGAGCCATCATTACAAAATCTCCCATCCAAGGTCGGTGATCGTGTTTAAAGTCGTTTTCGCGGTGTGAGGACGCGCGTTATCTTAAAGCAACAGGACCGACCTTCTGCCCTTGCCGGTGTATAGCCTTTTCGCTTCCATTGCGTCACTCACACGAATGAGTTGCTGACCATAACGCTCAGCATTGACCGTTTCACCAGGTTTGAGCAACTCATAGTGTACGACATCGCGCTGATCCCACCATATGCACAGCAACAACTTCCAGGAATGGATATTCGGTTTGGCGGTACTGGTGGTAGTCTGACCTGGGTTAACTCACGATTTGCGCCGCTTAGGATTATCGTAGGGGATCCACTTCTCATCACAGGTCAAAATCTTTTGGAGGAAATCCTTCGTCTTGAATCTGGAGAGCAAGGGCACAGCAACATCGTAGCGCCTCGACTTGTTCGCATTTGTGAGTTGGTGGGACACCCAACGGCCCTCCTTGTGAATCCGTCCAAGCTTGTCCAGGCGCTTTGCAATGGCTTGCCGTGTTATTCGGAGTTCTTGGGCGAGCTCTAACTGTGTGCGACAGGGATCCGCGTCCAACAGTTGTTCCAGTGCCTGATCGTCAACTTTCTGTGGCTGTCTCGGAAGTTCTGCATCCCGGAGATCGAAATTTCCCTGCTAAAACACTCTGGAACCACTTCTTACACGTACTGTAGGACACAACAGCCTCACCCAAAGCAGCACAGATCATTTACTGGGCTTTCACGGCACTTTTTTTCAGCTGAAATGCGAATAGGATTCAATGCCACAATCGTTGCTTCTCGAACGACATTTGTTTCACCGTTAACTTTCGTCCCTTCTGTCATTACAGCTGTGAGCGGTTACGGTTGCCTGGAAAACTGTTTGTTGGATGGCGCTGCAATCAGCCATTACCGCACGTAGCTATTTGCATTTGCCGACGTTTTATAATCGCTTGCTGTTAGAGCCAAGAATTAAGTTGCATACTTGATATAATATACTTCAGGACAGTATCCGTGAACTGTATGCGTCTATGCCACGCCGGGTAACAGCTTGCATCAGAGCCAGAGGTAGCACTGCAACAGTGTTCCACTCGTGTAGCTGTTTCATATGAATAAATGGCCCAACTGCTCTGTAATTGCAATCATTTTCTTTCCTATACATGTACATCACACGAAGCAATTTTCATTACAATTAGATGATTCCTTTTGGGTGTATCGTTGTTTCTGCTAAAGAGTGTATTTGGGTAAAAAACGTCTCTCAATGAACGTTTCTGTTTTTTTTTTTACGCTTTCCAACCGTAGAGTAAAGAAACGTACACTGAAGTGCCAGAAAAACTGGTACACCAGCCTAATACTTGGTAGGTCCCCCACGGGAGCGCAGGACTGCAGAAATACGACAGGGCATGGACTCCACTAGCTTCTGGAAATATGCTGTAGGCAATGCACACCATACTTCCTGCAGAACGTTCCACAATTCGGGTGTATTCCGAGGTCTCGGATTCCTGTGTTCTATAGCGCGTTGCATGGCATCCCGAATGTGTTCTATCACGTTCAGATCTGGGTACTTGGGTGGGAATGGCAATAACCCAAACTCAGATGAATGCTCTTCTAACCATAATGGGTCGTCCCTACACTTGTGTGGAGGTGCATTGTCCTGTTGGAACAGGCCCAACCCATCAGCATGAATGCAGGACATGAACGAATGTACCTCGTCCGAAAGGATGCGCACATAGCGTTGTCAGGTCACAGACGTTTGTAGACGTACCAGGAGTCTCTGTGAAGTCCAGCTAAACACACCCCATACCATTATGGACCCACACCAGCCGATACAGTTCCCTGTTGACAGGCGGGATCTATATCTTCATGGGGTTTGCGCCAAACACGAATCCTTCCATCTGCCTGATATAACCCTGCCCGATACAGTTGGAAACGCAACCCGTCAGACCAGGCTACTCGTTTCCAGTCATCAAGTGCCCAGTGGCGGTGTTGCCGTGCCCAAGCAAGGCGCATAGCTCTGTGTCGTGCACCCATCAAGGGGACTCGAATTGGGCGTCGGCTCCTAAAGCCCATATCGTGCAGGGTACGTTGCACAGTCCGGACGCTGATGCTTGTTGAGGCTCCAGAATTGAAGTCCAATTATACCTGCGAGATTGTTGCACGCCTATCGCGTGAAACTATTCTTGACAGCCGACGATGGTCACGTTCACCCAATGTCTTCTTACGGCCACACTGGCATCGTAGGTTGGAGGTTTTGCCGGAATTCTTGTAGTCACGGTACACCCTTGCAATGGTCGTCCGTGAAAATCCGAACTTCGTTTCTACCTCCGAAATACTGTGGCCCATCTCACGAGCACCAACTATGACACCGCGTTGAAAATCGCTTAAATCGTTATTACTTGTCATTCTCATGCCGAAAAGAAGCTCTGGCAGCTGGCAAGGATATCTATTGCTTTATATACGCACTGGCGGACACAACCGATTACGCGCATGGGTGACGTTGCTATGTATTTTGCATATACTAGTCTGTACCAGTTTTTCTGACACTTCATGTATATGTTCCAGCTTTGTTAGTCTGTCTGTCCTCACGATAACTCGCGTAGATATGGTTCGATTTCGATGACACTTTGGTATGTGGTAGGGGTCAACTGGGAATCCACCCTGTTGAAAATGGAAGAAATGGGGTTAAAGGCCAAGACATAGGAGCGGGATCCATTTAATTGCCCTTATGTGTCTTAATTTGGGTAAAAATGGATCAATTTCGATGAAATTTTAGTAAGTGGTAGAGGGCCACCTGGGGACAAATTCTGTTGAAAATGGCCGAAATGGGGACAAAGGTCACGACATAGGAGTGAGATCCATTCCATTGCCTTTATTCGTCATAACATGTGTAAAAATGGTTTGATTTTGATGATATTTTAGTATGATATAGGTGACCATCTGGGGACGAACCCTATTGAAAATGGGCGAAATTAGGTCAATGGTCAGGACATATGAGTGGGATCCATTCCATTACCTTTATGCATCATAACTTACGTAAAAATGCTTCAAATGAGACAAAACTTTCTCATGTTGTTCCGGAAGTATACTGAACCGGTTCTGTTTAATATAATCAAAATGAGATCAAAGGTTAGGGCACAGGAGCGAAATTTATTCTACAGCCATTATTCTCAGAACTTGATTAGAAATGCTTCTATTGCGACAAAACGTTAGTAGGTTGTTCCGGAGGTATACTGAACCTATTCTGTTTAATATAATCGAAATTGGGTCAAAGGTCATGGCACAGAAGCGAGATTCATCACAGTCATTATCCTTATAAATTGAGTAATAACTTGAGTAATGATTTATGGTATGTTGGAAAGCGTATCATAATCAAATGCATTGCATGATTTTACTAACTTATTTTTTTGTGAGACGGGATTGTTGTTTAACAGCTAACGAGTGCAAGTCTAAGGTTACGAGCAGTTGCGCGTTCTTAATTAAGGGCCACTGGTTCCAGGGAAAAGCCTTAGCCAGCCAACACCGTCAGACAAGCACACCAACCATGCTTCACCTGGGACGAGCCCATTTCCGACGAATGGCCAGAGGTCTCCGCACCTCAGACCACTTTGCCATTAAAGTTCTTTTATTTATTTTAAGGGTAAAATGGGGCAACCTTTTGAAAATAACTGACGAGGGTGGGCCTTTGGCCAACTTTTAATGATTACTTGGTGAAGCATGGATCAATGAGTATGTTGCTTGCCACATTATTGGTGTTAAATGTAATCGGAGTATTGCGAAAGGGAGAGTTCTGGGACAAGAAAAGCTACCCACGTTTAACATAGGAGTGCTGTCCACGGGTATCTACTCCGGCCCCTCATTGTTGCTGCTGGGTCCCATTATCGTGACCCATGGCAGGACGTCATCACCTTCCGGTACGTGGTAGTAGCAGTCAGCCATGTTGGATAACGTCACGTTCTGGTATGTGGTCGGGGAGTTCGCCATGTTGGATGACATCACTGTTGTGGTGAATTAGGTCCTACTCGGTCAACGCCATTTTACTTCCTTCCCACATGTTCTTGTCCGTAAGCGATGTTGGATAACATCAGTGTTTTAGTGGATGATGCCACAACTCATCTGCGCGTCACAGCCATTTTCTCCCTCACGAAATTTTATTGAATGACATCACGGCGCTGGAGAAGTTTTCTCAATCGATTTAAAACAAGAAAGATGACACCGAATTTTCGGTTGTAATAAGCACGTCTTTTAAACCCGTTCGGATGCAAATTAAATTTATCAAAGCTATTCAAAGTCAATGGAACAGGTATGGAAAATAATAGTATCTGACTGAAGAAAGAATTTTTTCAATCGGGTTTTTAATCCCTCAGATATTGCTGTAAACGGAATCGTGAGCTTACGCCTTCTGGTTGCAGACTTGTGCTTTAAGATAAACATGAATTTATATGAGAAACATTTCACACCGGAAACGCTCTTCAACATAGAAACGATTTTTCAAGTCGGACTCTTAGAAACAGAGATATTGACAAAAATAAGATGTGACTTTACGTCCCCTGTTGCGAAAACCATGAATTATTTAAGGAAGAAAGTATTCCAAAAGGTTTTTCCATATGAGCGGTATCAGTCCAAGAAAAAAAAATTAGTCGAGTTTTTAGGAGCCCAGATTTTGCTACAAATACATCAAAAGCAGATATTAACACTTATCACCCATGGTGGCCAAACCATTCTTTACCAAACATTAGAAATTATGTGAAAAATATTTTGCATCAGGTCTTGTATGCCATACAGGAAGAATTTTCCAAATCGGAGTTTTAGAAGCAGAAATAACACAGAAAACGCAATTTACCTTTGTGCCCCCTAGCAGAAAGTCTACGAATTACTTGAAAATTTTGAAATTATATGAACAACATGTCACACTGGAAACACTATCCAACAAGGAAGGAATTTTTCAAATCGGACTCCTAGAAGTAGAGATATTCACAAAAAATAAGGTATACGTCTACGCCCCCTGGGGGAGAAACCAGGCATTATTATAAGAAGAAAATGCTTCTAAAAGGTTTTTCGACATGAGTACCATCGGTCTACAAACGACGTTTTTTTCAATCGAGAATTAAGAAGCTCATATTTTGCTGCAAATACATCAGAAGCGGAAATTAGGGATTACGCCCCCTGGCAATCAAACTATTTTTTTTACAAAAATTAGAAATTATGTGTAAATGATTTGCCATCAGGAGCTGTATCCGGTTCAGAAAGAATTTTTCAAATCGGAGATTTAGAAGCAGAGATATAGAGGGAAACGCAATTTACCTCTACGCCTCTTAGCGGAAAGTCTATGAATTACGTGAAAATTTTGAAATTATATGAAAAACGTGTCACACTGAAAACACTGTCCAAAAAAGAAGGAATTTTTCAAATCGGACTCCTAGAAGCAGAGATATTGACAAAATAAGATATACATCTACGACCCTTGCAGAGAAACTGTGGAATATTTTCAGAAGAAAATATTTCAAAAAGGTTTATCGATGTGAGTGGCATCAGTCCACGAAAGAATTTTTTCAATCGATATTTTAGAAGCTTAGATTTTATGGCAAATACATCAGAAGCAAAAATTAACTTTTACGCCCCCTGGTGGCTAAAGTACTCTTTACCCAAAATTGTAAATTACATGCGAAAAATTTTCCATTACGAGGTGCATCTGCTGAAGCAAACATTTTTCAAATCGGAGTTTTAGAAGAAGAGTTATCGGGAAAAATCTAATTTACTTTTACGCCCCCTAGCGGAAAATCTATGAGTAATTTGAAAAAGTAACTATATCTAAAATAGTCTTCGACATAAATGGAATCGAAAGATAAAATTTTTCTTTCAATCGGATGTATAGAAGCAAATATGTGAAATAAAACGTATTTTTGAATTCTACATCATCTGCATTTACGCCCTCTAGCGACGAAATTGTACATCGTAAGAAAAACGAAATAAAGGATCATCATTCGCATATTTCAAGCTTCTCGATGCAAAAATAATTTTTCAAATTGGACTAATAGTTGCAGAGACAGCGTGGGTACAGACGGACTGACAAACCGGTAACATAAGCACGATCTTTTTTTACAAAAGACGTGCTAAAAATGCACGGTGAGTTAGGGTAGGATCTAACTGAAGATGGTTTGGTTTGAAAGAAGAAGCGTTAGCCACTGCACCGTCTTATCAGAAAGGATAGCTTGCTTGAAGGTGTGAAGACGTCTCTTTTTAATTTTTCAATATTTTGATTTATTTTTCATAAATGTAAGTTTCATATAATTCATAAATTTATTCAGCTTAACGATTTTTTTTTCACTTTCTTCTACATTGAGAGAAGAATACTGATTTTCAATGCGTTGCCAACTTTAAGCCGCTTTGGGTGGGGGGTCTGCTGTGCTTCTGGTCTTGAAATGCGATTGTTTAATTCATACACTGATGTCAATAAATAAATGGGTAGAGGCAATATGCAAATTTATGGACGTTGAAGTAGGTCTTTATTGGCTAAAAATCGCTGACGGTAGCAACAGACGAAAGAGGCGGATACGACCGATTCGCTGGCCATAATTTACATGTGTGAAAACACGTGAGAGCACGAGATTGCTAAACAGTGATGAAAGCTGAATCGATAGAGTTATCTTTACGTGTCTTAAAACAACAAATAACTGTTCGTTATTTGTTGTTATGGCGAGAGACACAAGATCACAAAGAACATATCCCGATGATTTTACCCGTTGAAGATATCTAGGAAAATTGGTAGCAGGACGTTCAACCCTCGATGTATCCAATGAATTCGGAATTGGCAAAAGCATTGTCTCACGGCTGTGGAACAAATTTTCCCAAAGTGGAACAGTTACCAGCTGACGGTACAGCATTGGTCGACTACGCAAAGCAACCCCTGCTGATGATCGTCATAAAACTGTAACAGCGAAAAGTCGTCGGCCGCCCCGGTTGCGTAGTGGTCTAAGCGATGGCTTCTGATCATTCGTCCCAGATGGGTCCGAGTTCGATTCCCGGTGAGGCATAGATTCTGTGTTTGTCTTACGGCGCTGGCTCTCTCCCTTCCCTGGAACCAGTGGCCCTAAATTAAGGACGGGAGACTGGTTGGTTGGTTGGTTGGTTATTAGATTTTATTGGCGCAAGGGCCATGGTTGGCCAAAGAGCGCCAGACACAAGACAAACAGACAAAATTAAAAAACGGAGCATAAATCGCAAAAACTGGCTGACCAAGTAAAACCGAACCATGAGTACGAAAGAAGGGCCAAAAAAGACAAAGAAACAAACAGTATGAAAAACATGGTACAATGGTGAGAAACAAGCCGATTAAGTAAAACTGAGGTTGGTTGGTTGGTTGGTTGATACTAGTGGCGCAAGGGGCAGGTTCGGCTAAAGAGCGCCAGACAAAGAACTATCAGCCACAGACCCTTAAAAGCGTGGAAAATGACCAAGAAAAGACAGGCCCGGCAAAAGTTGGAAAAAAGGATGACGAAAGCCGCGAAGACAAGCTAGTCAACTGGGTTTATATAAAAATTTATTAACTTACTGTTGTAATTATTATAATTTGTTTTTCATTTAACACAACTACACAAAGGATGAGTCACAGGAGGGGGACGAACGTCACTCTCCTCCCCCCCACACTCCTCTGCAATGCTGGCCGAGGGCGGGGACGAACTGTCACTCTCCTCCCCCCATGTTCCTCTGCAATGTTGGTTGATGCTGGGGACGAACTGTCACTCTCCTCCCCCTATGTTCCTCTATAATGTTGGTTGAGGGTGGGGACCTCTCTGAGTCCGAGACAGTTGCAATGTTGGTCAGGCGGACCGCGACAGTTGGATGGACACTGCACACCTTTGCGGATTGAGGGCCGGGTCTTCCGCACGTGCAGGCTTTCTGCTGGGAACTGAAAGAGTCGGTCGTCTTCAAAAGAGAAGGCGCAGACTCAGCTATCTGGAGCTCGGGGAAATCCACCTGTGTCGCTTGTTCAGCTGTAGATCGCTTGGCAAGTGCGGCGAGAGCTACAGGGCGCGAAACAAAGGGCTGCACGGGTTGTGTCAGAGACTGAACTACTGCGGCAAAAGTACGCTGTCGATTGGTGGGTATACCCAACTTGGCCTTTGCAGCAGGGTACGAGAGGCCTTCCAGGGTTTTGAGGCGCTGGATCGCCATCTCGTCCTTCCATTTCATACAGTTGCGGGAGCAAGCTGCATGGGCCTCACCACAGTTAACACAGCAGGCCGCAGAAGTGCAACCCTCCCCGTCATGTTCACTGGAGCCACAATTAGCGCAACGAGCGGAACTCTTACAGAAACGTTGTGAATGCCCGTACCTCTGGCACCTGAAACAGCGCAGAGGACTGGGAATGTACGGGCGAACTCCACAGACCAAGTAGCCAGCCTTGATTTCGGTTGGAACTTTCGGGGAGTTAAAAGTCAAGATCACATTTTTAGACTTAATCAAAGAACCATCGCGCCGAAACATCATACGACGTGCAGCAATAACACCTTGATCTGCAAGTTCAGTCACCAATTCTTCTTCACTGCATGGCAAGAGATCAAACTCCGAAATAACACCCCGAGAGGTGTTAAGAAACGGGTGAGGTGTCACTTTGACAGGAATGCCTTGAAGACTAGTGAGGTGCAGAAAAGTGTTACTCTGAGAAACACTGCAAGTTTGGACAAGCAGGTCCCCAGAGCGAAGCTTCTTCACAGACCTCAAGGGGCCAACCGCAGCGTCCAAAGCTTTACAAATGAAAAAGGGAGATTTGGTAGACAGTCCCTCATTCGGATCGATGGATTCCACAACTAAGTGTGTAGCATGCGTAGTCACAGCAAACGAGGGGAGACGACGCTTCGGAGCGACTGGAACAGCTGCCGAAGAAGAGGTTCCACATTCTTGGTCCAGGTCAAGGTCTAAAGACCGTTTAAGGTTATGAGACTTGGTAGGTTGAGAAGACGAAGGAGAGTCATTGTCAATAATCATTTTCTCAGGCGACTTAAATTTGGAGTTTTTCTTTTTGTTTTTACCCATGGAAAAAAGGAAGAGGATTCGTCTGCAAACTGCTCCACCCACCACCGAGCCCTACGAGGGAGAACTGGAGGTCTGCAAGTCAAGAAAATGACGCTGGACACAGTTCTGGAGCTTATACGTTGCAGATATAGTCCGTTGGCTGTGATCACACGCACTCGGCGGACACTTCGGCCTCCGGGTACCGTCATGCCAACGCCTTTGGCATGATCCCACAGCCCCCGGGCTTACCCTGCCGTGCTATAAGACAAAAAAGCCGCTAAAGCCATGTACACAACTTGGTACAAGACTTCTGACTAGAGGTGGGTTAGTCTCTAGCCTCCCGTTTACAGCGAAGCCGGGGTCGAAGAGGAGTGTTGGTACACAGGAGGCACTTAACCGGTCTCCTGCGACCTCAGCCGCCAGACATCCCATTTCCGCCTCACGGGTCTCCGCACGCGGCAAACATGCAGGTAGGTCTAGCACCCAAACCAGCTAAAAGGAAAAAAAGAAATACAAAGAAGACAAATCCTGGAAGGGAACCTAAACGGAATCTCAGCAACCTACGAACTGAGCGGTTAATATAAAACAGTTAGTGGTGGAGGGTAACAAAACCACAAGACCGGGGTGTTAGTACATAACGTGGTAGCGATTAGGTAGAGAATACAACACGGGCAACTAGCCAGTGGAGAAAATAAATAAAAACGAAAATGCGAGACACAAGACCAGCTCGGGAACGTGGGGACGCGACTCCCCAACAGCTGGATGAACAGCTGTTCCTGCAAACACCAAAATAAAAAACAAGCGGTGGCGTGACATCAGATGATGACCAGTCACAAGGTCAGCTCGGGCCGTGGGGGCGCCGCTCCCCAAATAACTGGAAAACCAGTTATCCCCGTGCGGGGGACGGGAGACTGCTTATTGCCCTCTGAGTTGCTCACGAAGGTACTTAAACCTCCAGTCCAAAAAAAAAGTGTCGCTGCATAACTGCTGGCAGGTTAGCACGAGAGCTTCAGACAAGCACGGAGACCACAATATCGCACCAGACTGCGTCAAAGCGATTGAATAGTGTTGGTTTGTATGCCCGCAAACATTTACGATGTGCACCTTTGACTGCATCACACAAAGCACAGAGGTATCAATGGTGTCGTGAATTACGCCAGCTACACTGAAGAGCAATTCAATTAGAGACAGCTGGCGTTATGCAAATGTGACGCTGTGGGCGGCCCTGTAAACGGGAACGACATTATGTATGCAACGATCCGACAATATAAGGAGTGATGGGACGGGGATCATTAAGAGTTGGACGCAGTATGGGTGAGACGAAGAATCTAAGAGCATTTGATCGTGGGAAAATTGCCGGGGCCCGGCAAATGTGTCACTCCATCTCGGAAGTCGCTCAAGCACTGGGATTTCCACCAGCCACAGTGTCACGGGTTCACCGTGTGTACATCGAATCCCCTAAAACCATCCCTGCAAGGGCCAACTGCTGTGGATAACGACTTGTGGATGAGCGGGCTCATCGTCGGCTAGCTCGCATTGTAACAGCGGATAGACGGGCCACAGTGCAAGAAATCACTCGGCAAATTAACGCTGGTGCACAAAAACGTGTAATCAACCACACCATCCAGAACTATCTCCTTGCTATGGGGTACAGAAGCCATTGCCCCACGAGGGTACCGCTGCTAACCGCACATCACAGGGTGCAAAGATTAGAGTGGGCGAGGGAACATCACCACTGGACCTTAGACATGTGGGAAAATGTTGCCTGGACTGATGAGTCGAGATTCACGTTGGCACATGCGGATGGCAGGATACGAGTACGGCGCAAACCACATGAAGCGATGGATCCTTCTTGCCAGCAGGGTACTCTGCAAGCTGGTGAGGGTGGCATTCTCGTCTGGGGACGGTTTACGTGGACTGAAATGGGACCCCTGGTACGTATGACATCGGCTCTCACAGGTCAACGTTACCGGAATATGCTGAACGACCATTTGCTCCCGTTTGTGCGTCTTCAACATTCCATTGAGGACCTCATCCTGCAACAAGACAATGCACCGCGCCATCGCTCCCGAATTGTATGCGAATGGTTGGATGAACACTCCACCGACGTGAACTCGCTTCCTTGGCCAGCTAGGTCACCTGACCTCAATTCCATCGAGCACATCTGGGATGCCATCGAGAGAGATGTTCGAGGCTCTGACCTCCCTTCAATAAATCTTCGTAAACTGTGGGAGCTTGTTCAGGGGTCGTGGATCCGTATGGCTTCCCAACGCTTCCGGTTTCTTGTCGATTCCACGCCGAGACGAATCGCCCCAGGCATCAGGGTGAAAGGTGGTGCTACACGTTGTAAACTGACGAGCAATGGGCCAATGTCCTGTTGTCGGACAAAAGTAGATTTTGCTTATCGCCCGGTTCGAGGCGCCAATACACCTGGCGTGAACTACGCGCTGCCTTTTCTTCCACCAACATCGTGGAAGTTGACCATTACAAAGGTGGTGGGGTGAGGGAATGGGACGGTATCATTATGAATGGACGTACAAAACTTTACGTGTTGCAATGTGGAACAGTGAATGCTCAACGTTATTGTCAGGATGTTATCGTTCCTAATGTACCCAATGTTCGTGGTGCTGTTGGAAATTCCTTCACCTTTGTGGATGACAATGGCCGTTGTCATCGTTCGGCTTGTGTTGATGACATGGTAAACAGAAAAGGAATATACCTCATGGAGTGGCCTGCGTATTCCCCTGAACTTGATCCCATCCCATAGAGCATGCATGGGATGTTTCTGAGAAGCGCATGGCGGAACGTAATCCCCCAACGCGTACTAAAAATGGCTTGGTTATGGCGCTGAAACGGGAGTGGCGCAACCTACCTCACGATCTGCTAGACAATCTTGTCAAGAGCATGCGCAACCGATGCCAAGCGGGCATTGCAGCGAGGGGTGGACATATCCCTTATTAAACTTTTCCAGAGGACAGTATTCCTAGTGTTATGGCCGTTTATCTTCTGCTTGGCCAAGAATCAAAAATGGTACGTTTTGTTCATGTACCCTATGTTACCTTTACATTCACAAGTTTCTGCTTCTTTAAGCGTATAAATTTCTGTTAATGCTGTATGTGATATTAACATAAACTACTGTTTGTGAAAATTGCAGCACATGAAGGAATGATGGTAATCACGTGACACTTACAGAATGCGCAGAGCAGGGCAGGACATGAAAATGATTAGAAGTGCAGAGGCATTGCGCACGGGTCAACTGGCCTACCACACTCCTCCAGCGGTCAGTACCAATGACCTGTGTAATCGCATACATGTCGCCTGGCAAGCAATTACCCAGGAAAACATATATATGTGAGTCAACCGTATATATACACTGCTGGCCACCCAAAATGCAACACCAAGAAGGACCCGAGATAGCAAAGCCGGATTTACTAGACACATAACAACAGATACAAAGATGAAACGATTGAGCTTACAGGCCCATGCAACTTGCAGAACACGCAGACATCAATAGTTCGTGTGGCCCCCATGGCTGGCAATAACGGCCGCTACACGCGGTGGCATCGAACGAAAGAGGATTTGGATGTGGGCTTGGGGTATGTCATCAGGCGTAGCCGCGTGTGGTGCTTTCCGGGCCATTCGGTTGCCGATCAGCGACCAGACGTGATCGATGGGCGACATATCGGGGGAACAGGCGGGCCAGGGCAGCAGTGACACCTGGTGAGCCGTGAAGAATTGTTGCACGATGCGTGCCACGTGCGGGCGCTCATTGTCCTGTTGAAACGTGGCCGCTGGCAGGTTCTGCAGGTAAGGGAGGACTACAGGCTCCAAAATGTCGGAGATGCAGCGGTGGCTGTTGAGTGTACCGGCGATACGTACCAGAGGTTTGCTGGTGTCATATCCAATTGCGACCTAAACCATAATGCCAGACAACGGACCGGTATGGCGATGCATAATGCAGGCGTCATACAGTCTATCGCCGCGGTGCCGCAACACGCAGATCCGACCATCTTGGTGTTGCAGGCAGAAGCGGGATTCGTCGGAGAAGACAATGCGTACCATCCCGTAGTCCAGGTGCGGCGTACCACGGCCCACTGCCGCTGCACTCGCAGGTGGTATAACATTAATGGTAACCGGAGCAATGGGCGGCGTGCGACAAGTTCCCGCTCCTGCAGACGACGTCGAACGGTACGGCCTGACACAGGTTGTTGCGCAAAACACCCTAATTCCTGCGCTAACGTCCGTGGTGTGGCGGTGCGTGACGTCAATGCCTGCCGCACAACATGCCGGTCCTCCCGTTCAGTCGTGTGCCGGGGCTGCGGCAATTGCTCACGTCGGTCCGACCGTCCCTCCTGCACCCACCGAATCCATAGTCGCCTCACTGTGGCTGGATGTTATCCCACACTGGCGCCGATGTCTTGGTACGATAAACCGCTGTCGCGATAAGCCACTATTCGTCCTCTGTCGACCTCCGAAACGTGCTGGAATGACTGCCGTATTCTGCGACGAGGCATCAGGAAGCTTCCTACGCACAGGTCCGGCAGCACAACACACTTCCGCTACTTACACCCCGCCTTCTGTGCACCCTTCTTATAGTGCTTCTCAGTGCCGTGCCGGGCCCACATGAATTGCATATGCCCTGCAAGGCTAATCATTTGCATGTCCTCTCGCGGGCGACACATGCTGCGAATTTCAGGTCAATCGGATGCTTCCTTCTCGGTGTTGCTTTTTGGGTGGCCAGCAGTGTATGTTGGAAAGGGAAGGTGACACCATATATCCCAAGCTCTTTATTGCCACATTGGAAAATGTCTTTCAATCACTGAACTGGGAAAACAAAGGGATAAAATTTAAAGGAGATTATCTAACTCACCTTCGTTTTGCTGATGACGTAGTCATTTTTGCAACTACCCCATCAGAGCTGCAGAGTATGAACCAGGAACTTGCTGACAAGAGTAAAGAAGTGGGATTAAAAATGAACTTTCAGAAGAAAAATGTGGTGTACAATGCTTTTACAGGAAATGAAGATTTATCGATTGATCGAGAAAAGCTGGAGATAACTAATACCTACATTTATGTTGGACAGCAGGTATCAAGTGATGGTCCCATTGATGAAGAAATTAATCGGCGTATAAAACTTGCCTGGAGAGCTTTTGGAAGAAACAGTATAATTTTCAAGTGCAATATGCCATTATGTCTTAAAAGAAAAGTGTTTGATCAATGCACCCTTCCAATGCTTACATATGGTGCGGAGACGTGGACTTTAACTAAAAGAGACATACAAAGACTGCAGACAACTCAAAGCAGCGTGGAGAGATGCATGCTTGGTGTAACCAGGAGAGGTAAGAAGAGGAACTCGTGGATCAGAAAAATGACAAGAGTGGAAGACATCATGATCAGAGTAAAATTCCTGAAATGGCAATGGGCTGAACATATTGCCAGAAAAACAGACCATCGATCGACAGCTGAAATTTTAGACTGGATTCCTAGGGACAGGAAAAGAACCAGAAGAAGACCACATGCGAGATGAGTGTATCAAATTCGGAAGTATGTGCAGGAGTAACATGCAGGAGACTGGCACAAGACAGACTAATGTGGAAGAAACTTGGGAAGACCTTCGTCCAGCAGTGGATTGATAATGGTTGAAAATGATGGTGAAGATGATATGTATACACTATATTGACAAAAGTCACCGGACACCCATTCAAAAGAAAAGGAAAGGATCTGCTGTGTTTTTCTTTACACCTGCAAACGTTATAAAAATAAGCTTGCAGTTGACCGCGATCATATTACACTGTGAGGTTGAGTGAAAATGTCGCAGCGGGAGAGAACTGACTTTAAGAAAGAGGCGTTTAAACATACCCAAGTCAACTGTTCTAGATGTACTGAACAAGTGGGAGACACATGGAGTCCCTGAAGTAGCAAAACCTACCGGCAGACCAAAGAGATTCAGTGATAGAAGACTTCGACGCCTCAGAAGAGCCGTTACAGCTAATCGACGGATTACCGCACAAGACCACAGTGTACAGTTGAGTAAAAATGCTGGAACCATTCGCAGATAACTTCATTTTATGGTTTACCATGGTCGTGCGGATGCTCATATGCCTTTCATTTCCACTCGGAATGTTACTCGTCCTTTAGAATGGTGTTAAGAACATTTATCCCGGACCGTAGATCAATGAAAATGGGTCCTATGGACTGATGAATCCAGATACACGATCCATCAGTCTGATGGCCGTGTGTGGGTGTGCAGGCAGCTGGGCGAACGCTATTTACCACAGTGTACTGTTCCTACAGTCAAGTTTGGAGCTAGCAGTGTACTCGTGTCGGTGTGTTTTTTCGTAGTACGGTCACAGCCCATTGGTTATCGTGGACAAACCTGTTAACCAGCAAGTCTACCTCGATATTCTGGACACTTATGCCCTACTAACTGTGTGGCAATACTATGTCATCATCATCATCATCATTG
Source organism: Macrothele yani (assembly GCA_039090855.1). Classification (NCBI taxonomy): domain Eukaryota; kingdom Metazoa; phylum Arthropoda; class Arachnida; order Araneae; family Macrothelidae; genus Macrothele; species Macrothele yani. The sequence continues at coordinate 27,903,194 of CM077000.1, forward strand.
TCAACCATTATCAATCCACTGCTGGACGAAGGTCTCCCCAAGTCTCCTCCACAACGGTCTGTCCCGTGCCAGTCTCCTCCATGTCACTCCTGCATATTTACGAATTTCATCCACCCATCTTCCATGTGGTCTTCTTCTGGGTCTTTTCCTGTCCCTTGGAATCCAATCTAAAATTTCGGCTGTCCATCTATGGTCTGTCCTTCTGGCAGTATGTCCAGCCCATTGCCATTTCAGGGATTTAACTCTGATCATGATGTCTTCCACTCTTGTCATTTTTCTGATCCACGAGTTCCTCTTCTTATCTCTCCTGGTTACACCAAGTATGCACCTCTCCATGCTGCTTTGAGTTGTCTGCAGCCTTTGTATGTCTCTTTTAGTTAAGGTCCACGTCTCTGCACCATACGTAAACACTGGAAGGATGCATTGATCAAACACTTTTCTTTTAAGACATAATGGCATATTGCTCTTGAAAATTATGCTGTTTCTTCCAAAAGCTCTCCAGGCAAGTTTTGTACGCCGATTAATTTCTTCATCAATGTGACCCTCACTTGATATCTGCTGTCCAAGATAAACATACGTATCTGTTATCTCCAGTTTTTCTCCATCAATCGATAAATCTTCATTTCTTGTAAAAGCATTGAACATCACTTTTGTCTTCTGAAAGTTCATTTTTAATCCCACTTCTTTACTCTTGTCAGCAAGTTCCTGGATCATACTCTGCAGCTCTGATGGGGTAGTTGCAAAAATGACTACGTCATCAGCAAAACGAAGGTGGGTTAGATAATCTCCATTAATCTTTATCCCTTTGTTTTCCCAGTTCAGTGATTGAAAGACATTTTCCAATGTGGCATTAAAGAGCTTCGGAGATATGGTGTCACCTTGTCTCACTCCCTTTCCAATTTTTATGTGTGTTGTATTTTCAAACAGCCGAATCTTTGCACTTGCATTTTCATAGATGTTATTAATAATATTAATGTATGCATCTTCAATACCGCAGGATTTCAGAGCCGTGGTAACTGCTGATGGTTTCACCGTATCAAAGGCTTTTTCATAATCGATAAAAGCCATGCACAATGGAAGTTCATATTCCCTCGCTCTTTCAATTAGTTCTCTCAGTACGTACATATGATCTATTGTGCTGTAGCCACTCCTGAATCCAGCTTGTTCTCTCGGTTGAGCCATGTCCAGTGTTACCTTCAAGCGGTGTGAAAGAACTTTAGTGAAGATTTTATAAACCACTGATAGGAGGCTGATAGGTCTGTAGTTCCTGAGATCCTCAATGTCACCTTTTTTATGTAGCAGGATCATTGTAGCATTGTTCCAATCCTCAGAAATCTTCCCTTCATTAAGGCATCGAGTGAAAATTTGGGCGAGTACTGTTTCAATTTCTCCACTTGCTTCTTGTATGATGTCTATAGTAATTTCATCTTCTCCTGGAGCTTTCCCTCGCTTCATGTTCTTGATTGCATGAGCAACTTCTGCTGGGAGGACTGGAAGAACTCTGGTACCTTTCATGATGTCTGGAGTACATGTATCATACCTTTCATATAATTTGGAGTAGAAATCTTTCACTCTTTTCGTAACCGAGCCTTGCTGGTATCAGCAGGATAATGTACCCAGCCATAAAGCAAGGACTGTTACGGCGTGGTTTGACGATAATTCCGAATCGTGTGTGGAGTGGCCAGCACAGAGCCCTGATCTTTATCCCATAGAGCACCTATGCGATGAATTAGAACGCCGCGTAAGAAATTTGGAACTAAGGCTTACTACTAAGGAACAGTTAGCGGCAGCATTATTATGTACTGAATGGAAGTGCATACTTATCGCTGTGTTCCAAAACCTTGTCGAAAGCATGTCTGAAAGAGTCAGTGCATGCATTAAGACCAAAGGTGGATCGACACCGTGCTAATGTACGTCAATAAGTGCTATGTGGTATTTATCTTCTAGGTTTCCGGTGCCTTTTTGTCAATTTAGCGTATATACAACCCGAGGACCGGAACAGTACAGTTTTCGGAGTAAGAATGGGAAAAGCTGAAGATTTGTCGCAGTATGATAAAGGACAAATTGAGATGACACGGCGCCGCGGAACTAGGATCACGGAAAAAGGCGCGGCTAGTGGGTTGTTCACGTGCCGCTGTAGTGAGTACATATGAAATAGGATGCACAAATGGCCAAACAACGAATCGTCGTCCAGCTATGTTTCGACAGCAGCTTATTAACGGCAGAGGCGAACGGAGACTGTCGCACGTTGTTCACAGCGACCGCAGGGCCACAGTGCGACAAATCACCAGCAGCTACAACAGTGGTGATCAGGGAAATGTGTCACAATGCACAGTTCATCGCAGCCTTCTGCGCATGGAATTGCGTTGCCGAAGACCCGGCCGGCAACACATGCTCACTGCACGTCATTGCCAAAAACGCATGAAGTGGGCTGAAGATCACCGAGATTGAAACGGTTCCCTATCACTTCGTCCGTGTTCATTTCGTCCACACTCACTTCGTCCAGTTCATTTCGTCCAACGTTTACTTTGTCCACTGTTCACTTCGTCCGCTGTTCACTTCGTCCAATGTTCATTTCGTCCACAGTTCACTTTGTCCACGTTCATTTCGTCCTCAAAATGAATGGAATACCGTCGTAATTTTTTATTTTCATGGAGCTTTTGTTATAGGCAGAAGAAAAGGTCAGTGGACATTGCTTGCAAGCGATTTTTTTTCTGTCAGAGTTTCTCGATTAAAATATAACGATTTTAAATGTTATTTAAAGTAAAACAAGGGACTTAACTTTGAAGTGCTTTTTACTCTTTTGTGTGGTACGATGTCAATCACTACAGCATGGCTCACGCTATATTCGGAAAAGGACTATAAGGTGGGATTTTTCAATAACGCTGCATTTTTACTTAGGCACTAAATATTTACATAAGATGCCAAGTTATTAATATTTCTCCTTTACTTACTTAGGCACTATAATATTAATTACTATGCCTCATGTGTAGGCCTTTTGACAGTTTTTATTCTGCTGATGTCATATTCAAAACGTTTACATATCTACTCAAGGTAATAATTGTGATTTTACTGAGGCACGAAATATTAATTCAAAATCCCTAGGCTTAGGCTGTTTCAACAGCTTTTATTATACGGGTGTCATATTCATAACGTTTACCTATCAACTCAAGGTAATAATATTGCGCTTTTACTTAGGCACTAAATATTATTTCATATGCCCTAGGGCGCGGCCTTTTTCACAGTTTTTATTCTAATCACGTCATATTCATTATATTTACACATCAAATCAAGGTAATAATATTGAGCATTTGCTCAGGCACTAAACATTATTTCATGGGCCCTAGGCCTAGGCCTTTTTTGCAATCTTTATTTTACGGATGTCGTATTCATAATGTTTGCGTATCAAGTCAAGGTAATAATATCACGCTTTTGCTCAAGCACGAAATATTATTTGGCCTAGGCCAAGGCTTTTTTCACTGTTTTTATTCTGAGTACGTCATATTTCTAACATTTTCACATCAAATTAAGGTAATAATATTGCGCCTTTGCTCAGGCACTAAATATTATTTCATAGGCACTAGGCCTAGCCTTTTTTCCGCTGTTTTTATTCTAAGTACGTCATATTCGTAACATTTTCATTCATTCTGAGGATGAAATGAACGTGGACAAAGTGAACGGTGGACGAAATGAACATTGGACGAAGTCAACATTGGACTAAGTGAACAGCGGACGAAGTGAACAGTGGACAAAGTGAACGTTGGACGAAATGAACTGGACGAAGTGAGCGTAGACAAAATGAACACGGACAAAGTGATCCGTCACCGATTGAAACGTGGATGATTGAAAGAAAGTGGCCTGGTCTAACTAATCAACATTCCTGATGCATCACGTAGACGACCGAGCGGGGAAATGCGCAGATTACCAACTGAGGCTACGGTACCTGGATTCACAGTTGGGCAGAAACAAGCCGGCGCCGGCGGTGTTATGCTGTGGGCAATGTTTTTCTTGTGACACTTTAGGCCCCATTATCCCAATAGCACAATCCCTGACAGCTGTCAGGTATCTGAACATCGTTGCGGACCAAGTTTACCTATTCATCTCAACAGTGTTCTTTGCTGCTGAAGGTCATTACCAACTGGATAATGCGCCATGTCACACTGCCAGACTCGTCAAGGAGTGGTTCGAGGAACATTTTGGTGACTTTCTATTAATGCTCTGTTCTCCAAATTCATCTGACATAAACCCAATCTAACATTTGTGGTTCGACTTAGCAAAGCGGGTTCGCGCTAAATCACCACTACCCCGAAATGTACTGGAACTGGAGGACCTGCTGTTGACATTATGGTACCAGATACCCCAGGATACCTATCGCCACCTCATCGAATCGATGCCTCGCTAAGTGGCCGCTGTTTTGCCGGCTAAAGGAGGTCCTACGGCTTATTAGGTAGGAGGTCATAACGTAAAGGCTTATCGGTGTACATCTGGATATTATGAAATATGATCCTACCGTTATCTAAAAGACTTTGTAACGGTAATTTTATTTTTCAAGATGACAATGCTCCCTGTTATCGTGGTAAAGTGGTAAAAAAAGTGGTTTCAGGAAACAAAATTTCAGCATCTTGATTAGCTACCACAGACACCGGTCTTAAACCCGATCAAAAATGTGTGCTTCAAAGTGTCGTATCAATTATCAAAAACGAAGGTAGCATCCAAAATTCGACTCATTGAAGAAGTGACTCCAATTTGGAACTGTATTGTTTTGATTTGTCAAGTGTTTAATATTTTGAAACAACAGCGAGAGGACGAACTGTGTATATACACTATCTACCAACAAGTAATTGAACACCTGTGATAGCAAAGGAAAACGAAGTTTATTCACCTTTAATAGTTGGTGGATCCTCCACGAGTGGCGATTACAGCTGCGACCCTCCGGGGCATACTCTCAACCAGGCGCTGTACGACGGCTGGTGGTATTTTCTTCCACTCGGCTTGGAGAAGGCAGGTCAGTTCCTTCACCGATTTCGGACGGTGGGGGCACCCCTTAAGTCGACGCTCCAACTCGTACCAGAGGTGCCCGATAGGGTTAAGGTCCGGGCTCTGCGCAGGCCAGTTCATTCGATAAACCCCATTGTCACCATACCAAGCCATGGTGGACCTCGCAACATGACAGGTGGCATTGTCATCCTGAAAGTAATATGGATCCACACCGTAAAACTTCCACAACGTAGGAAGCGCATGGTCATCTAAAATGGTGTAGTAGGTCTCGGCGTTGAGTCTACCAGGAATTGCGACCAAGGGTCCCGTGCCATACCAGGAGAAACACCCCATAGCATAATTCCACCGCCACCAAACTTCACAGTTGGCAAAATACATTCCGGCAGGAGGCGTTCTCCAGGCAGACGCCAAACCCAGACCCTGCCATCCAAACGGTAGAGGGTGTACCTTGACTCGTCGCTCCAGAGAACTTGTTTCCACTGTTCAACTGTCCACTGTCGACGTTCTTTGCACCACGTTAGCCGAGCAGCGCTATTGGACTTGGTGATCAAAGGCTTATGGGCGGCCGCACGTCTATGATAACCAAGCAGATGGGCTTCCTTACGGATGGTATTCATCGAAAAAGCACTCCCGGATGCCAGTTGAAACTCTTCGCGGATGTGGCCCATGAATTTGGTGCGGTTCTTCCGAAATTCTCTGGCCAGCACCCGTCGGTCTCTAACTCTCAGTTTTGTGGTTCTGCCGGGTCGGGGCACATTCCGACAGTCACCTCTCATCTTCCACTTGCCAATCACGTAGGCCACTGTCGATTTTGGGTACTTCAACTAGCTGGATATGTCACGTATGGATCGGCCATTTCTGTGATACCCGACGATTACACCTTTCTCGAAATCAGAGAGTTCCGAACTGCTTGGCATCTTGCATGCGACTAGTTGCGTTGTTGTTTCCCACCCGATATTTAACGGCGGCGGCCGAGACGTGTATCAGGACCGCAGATATCGTCGATTGGAGGGGGGTCCAATTACTTGTTGGTAGATAGTGTATATATGCTTAATTTAGTATTATTTTTACAGTGGTGCGCGAAAGTAAAGTATTAACTGCAAAAACCGTGAATTTTTGAGTTTCACTCTTTTTTTAATTAAATACTTTTCACAGTTACACTATCGGACTATGAAATTTGTGAACCAAGAAGGAAGCATCAGATTGAGCACAGGACTACCTCCGTCATGTTCAGGCACTTCCATGGCCTGCCTGCTCCCTCGACATGCCCTGTATCGAGCATGTGTGCGACCAGTTGAAATGCCAGCTGCCGCCGTCCCGCACTTTGCGGGCTTTGGAACACAGCGTCCAATACGTGTGGGCTAGTCTGCTGCAGGACAACATCAGGCGTCTGTTCGCCTCCATAACGGGCCGTAAAGCAGCATGTATCGCCGCACGAGACGGTGCAACGCGCTATCAAAGATGACCGGACTGCGTCCCACAGATCCCTCTGTAATCGTTCTGCAGCTCTGTTTTTGCCATCATGCATATCATTCATCTGCATCATTACGTCCATATTCAATCTGATGCTTCCTTCTTGGTGCGCAAACTCCATTGTCCGTGAGTGTATAACTGTGAAAAGTATTTAATTAAAAAAAGCGTTAAACTTAAAAATTCACGGTTTTTTCAGATGATACAATACTTTCGCACACCACTGTAAGAATAATACATAATTATGCATATATATATATATATATATATATATATATATACACAGGGTGATTCATAAAGAAGTATGCAGTTTCAACACCCTATAAAACAAGAACAATGTAAGATATTTTATTTTACCTGTAACAGAATTGTAGGGTAATGTTTCAAGTGTTTTTAAAGACAGTCAGAGATGCTCCACATGTGTGCACACTGTAAAAAAATTACTGTAGATTTTACGGTTTTAAACCGTTTTCCAGGATGCCAACACAAAACCGTAAAATCTACAGTTTTATGCCGTGTTGGAGCAAAGCTATAGCTTTGCTCCAACACAATCAACACATTCGTTCCAGCCAAATTTTTGTGTTTTCGTGATTATTTTGACTGTGACTCGCTCCAGCCAAATTCTGTGCTGTATTCTTCATTAAATGCGGTGTTGGAGCAAAGCTATAGCTTTGCTCCAATACGGCATAAAACTGTAGATTTTACGGTTTTGTGTTGGCACCCTGGAAAACAGTTTAAAACCGTAAAATCTACATTTTTTTTACAGTGCACCCTTAGTCACACGACACACATCGAGCCGATAATCCATTTCCGCCCACACGCGAGGTAAGGTATCCGAATCAAGTGCAGTGATAGCGGCTGTGATACGCTGTTTCAGCTCCGCTAGATCAACAGGAAGGGGAGGGGTGAATAGTTTATCCTTTACGTACCTTAACAGGAAAAAGTAACAAGGTGTTAAGTCAGGACTTCTGGGTGGCCATTGGGTCAGTGGCATATTGTAGTCCGCAACTCTTCCAATCCATCGGTGAGGAAGATGTTCGTCGAGATAAGCTCGCACTCGTCTAACCAGTGCGGTGGTGCACCATCCAATTGTAGAATAAAGTTGTCACTGTCGTCCTGCAACAGTGACATCAACCAAAGACTTAACATATCCAGAAAAGAGCCCCCCGTGACAGTTTTCTCGTTACAAAAGAAATAGTCGTACACTTTGTTTTTGGACACAGCACAAAACTCATTTATCTTAGGGGAATCTCGCACGTGTTGCACTGTAACTCTGGGATTCTCCGTTCCCTAAATGCTAATATTGTGCTTGTTTACCTGACCACTCACGTGAAATGTAGCTTCATCGGTGAAAACTACGTGAGAGGCAAAATCGTCATTTTCAAAACGGTGCTGCATTTCGGCACGAAATTCAAAGCCTTTGTCTTGTCAAGGGTCAGTGAGATTTTAGAATATCTGCACTTTGTAGGGAATCATTTTCAGCTTCTTTCTCAAAATTCTCCATAGAGTGGGCTGTGAAATCTTCACTTCATGACTCACCCTCCGCTTTGATTTTCCCGGGCTTCGTTGAATGGCGGTGCAAACGCTATCGACGACTTCTTCCGATACACGCGGTCGTCCAGAATTTTAAATTTGCACAAACAGCCCGTAGTTACGAATTTTTTATGCCAATTGTAGATAGATTTTCTGGTTGGAGGTTCTTTTCCGAATCGTGATCGAAAATGCCGTTGCACAGCAGTTACAGATTCCGTTTTGCTCAATTTAAGAACACAAAACGCCTTCTCCACTGCAGACGCTGCCATTTTGACTGACTAGTCACGTGACACGCGCGCTATCGCCTACGTCACTCCCCTCAGTAGCGGGACACAAACTTTGTGAGTGCATCTACCTAACGGGTCGCGGTTGTGGTCCGTGTCTTAAACTGTTACTACTTTACAGCATCTGGAAACTGTATACTTCTTTACGAATCAGGGTGTATAGACAGTTCATCCAGTCGCTGCTGTTTCAAACATTACATATCTTGTGGTGGCCGGGTTCGCTTCCTTACATCCCGACAGCAACTGGTCGTGATCGTTTAATTTGCATCGCGTTATATTTGTTATCATGAAATTTATTATTTCATGATAACAAATATAACGAGTGTCTCGTTATATTGTCTCGTTATATTTTCTGTCTCGTTATCGAGTGTCTCGGATAAAGTTCAGGAAACTTAATTTCGTTAACTGACAAAACTTTATTGGCACACAACTAAATACAGGTGGAGGCCTGACTGTGTGTGTGTATGTGCGTGAACCCATGTTTTTTAAATTTACTCAATTATATACTTCCCGTGTTCATCTGAGCTATGTTGCTAATTGCAGAAGCATGATTTTTACTTTGCTTCAGGATCAGCTCATTATTTAGTGACGTTCTTCCTCTTCCATTGTCCGTGGGGAAATAAAAACAAGTTAGTGAAATCATGCAATGCATTGATTATGATACGCTTTCCAACATACCAGAAATAATTACTCAAGTTATTACTCAAGTTATGAGGGTAATGGCTGTAGAATAAATCTTGCTCCCATGACCTGACCTTTGACCCCATTTTGATTATATTCCACAGAGCGGGTAAAGTATATGATAAAGTTTTGTCTCAATCGAAGCATTTTTACGTAGTAAGTTATAACGCATAAGGGCGATGGAATGGATCCCGATCCTATGTCCTGACCTTTGACCTCATTTCACCCATTTTCAAAAGGATTCGTCCCTAGTTTGTCCCCTATCACATACTAAAATTCCATCGAAATCGAACTATTATTACGCAAGATATGACGCATAAGGGCAATGGAATGCATCCGGCTCCTATCTCCTGACCTTTGACCCTACATCGCCCATTTTCAATAGGGTTCATCCCCAGTAGTCCCCTACGACAAACTAAAATTTCATCGAAATCGAACCATATTTACGCAAGTTATTATGCATAAGGACAATGGAATGCATCCCGCTCCTATATCCTGACCTTTGAACCCACTGCACCCATTTTCAATAGGATTTGTCCCCATCTGGTCCCCTACCACATACTAAAATTTAATTGAAATCAAACCATATTTACGCAAGTTATGACGCATAAGGGCAATGGAATAGATCCCGCTCCTATGTGTGACCTTTGACCCGATTTCGCCCATTTTCAATACGGTTCGTCCCCAGGTGGTCCCTTACCAAATACTAAAATTTCATCGAAATCGAACCATTTTTACGCGAGTTATCGTGCGTAAAGGCGGACAGACGGTCGGACGGACAGACGGACAAAACTGGAGCATATACGTTTCTTCAGCCTATGGTTGGAAAGCGTAAAAAAAGAGGGCCAAAAGATAAACTACGAGATTCGACGTGTATTTTAAAGCCAAACTGTAATTGTTCGTCATCAGATGAACAACTGGTTTTAGAAAAATGTTTAGTACAATAGATCTTGTCAGTGGTCGAAGTGGTACAACTGCCGGTATGGTCGACACCAAGATTTTAAATTGAAAGCCATTCTGCTTCAGTATGTTAAGTGCTTTGCTCTTACACTAAAACTGAAATGATAGATATGCGCAGATGCAAAGGATGATCATCAGCTTTGAATCCTGCAACTAATTTAGCGGCAGGTCAAACAAAGGTCAAATTCTTTGCAAATGCCTTTTTCAGTCAGCAAACTCAACAACAGGCAGATTAAGCTGGGCCCATTTAATGAGGGACTAGGGAGAAGAGATAAGTGTTGTTACGGAGAGAGATCAGATCATATGTAGAGGCTTTTAAGAAAGGAGTCTCTGACCCCAGGTCTTAAACAACCCATAGAAATAGGAAGCAAAGAGATTTGGGCTAGAGTGCCCGATAGGAAAGTGACACGGTGCAATTTAGAAAGGGCGAGCAAGACGCCCTTATTTATTGCCAGGAGGCCAGTACCCAGGACCCGACGGCTTGATGTGCCCATCCGACGCACGGCTGATATTTAGTGGTTCGAGCGTTCGTACCTGAGGTCTTCTCCGCGGCAGTCACGAACGTTGACCACTAGGCCAGCCACTGTTACGGAGAGAAAATCCGATTAGCAATATACGATACGATATTTGAAGTGTTAAGAAGGGAGTGTCTGACCCCAGGTCTAAAACTTGACCTACTCCCATCTTCTGGGCAGCTGTTCGATACCATCCTTGTAGAAGTACAAATCAGTCCAAAATGTAGTCGCCATCGTTTGCCATGACCTACTCCCATCGTCTTGGCAGCTGTTGGATACCATCCCTGTAGAGTTGTGATGGTATGGACACAAAGAAGTGAGTAAGTGTGCGTTCGACATTGTTCCGGTTGATGAACCGTTGTCTTTCCAGGAAAAGCTTAAGCGACCGGAAACGGTGGTAGTCGCTTGGAGAAACATCCAGAAAATGGGCTTGGTGCGGCAGCAGCTCCCAACCCAAATCTTCTTTCTTGTGACAGGTCCCCCGTCCTGTGTGAGGTTTTGCCCCATCCTGCAGTAGGAGGACGCTCTTGAGATTCAGCGGTGCTTGTATTAGGTGTACAAATAAGTTTTAAAGCGTTTTCAGACGACGCAACATGTAATTTGAAAGAAAACAACAATACCTTTACGAATCAAAATATGCGCCGTCATTATCTACCACCTTCTGCTATCGGTCGGGCAGCTGACGGATTTCAGCCATGAAGAATACTTCGTCGTGTGATTCGATGGTGTCGTAAACCAATTTTTGTTCATCGCCACAAATCTGGAACTGTACAGCAGGCAACCCGTTTTTGAACAAGCGGAACAAATGACAGTCTGAAGGGGCTATGTCCGGATTATACGCTGGCTGCTCCAAAACTTCCCAGCCAAGCGTCAATAACGGTATCTTGACCGATTTCGCGATGTGCGGCCTAGCTCTGCTATTCAGTAATTTCACGGGACGCAACCCTTTGCTCCTGTGAATAGATGTTTCGCACAGATTTCCTGGTTCAATCGCCGCAATTGTTACTTGTAGCGACCAGCAGTAACAGTTTGACCCTGTTCCAATAGTTCATAATAGAGCACGCCCTTCATATCCCATCAGATGCACAGCAGAACTTTCTTGGAGAGATTATTGAGTTTCGGTGTCGAAGTTGTTGCTTCACCGGGGTCTACCCAGTGTTTTTTGCATTTTTGCATTTGGGATTGCCGTACCATAACCACTTTTCTTCACCCGTAACTATTTTCCACAGAAAATACCTTCTGTGTTGTTTATTCAACAGATTCAAACACTCCATGGCACGCTCATCCTTATTCCCCTGGATCAGGTCATGTGGTACCCATTTTATTTCCTTCTGAATATTTCCTATTGCACGTAAACGATTGGAAATGGTTTGTTGAGTTACCCTCAGTTGTTCAGCTAATTCTTTTTGCGTTTGAAATGAATTTTCTTCCAGCAATGCTTGCAGTTCCTCATGTGCAACCTTTTGCGGAACGCCGCTATGTTCTGGATCGGTAACGACGAGTGCATCTCAGGCCCAATGAAGCCTTTAATATTGATTGTGTTGAAGGGTGTTGTTTAAGCTGGAGAGGGGTTATGTGAGGTTTTGGGAATGTTTTTCGTACCACGAGGTTTTGGGAATGTTTTTCGTACTACGAAATGGACCCTCTCGTTGAAATGACGACCAATTTGAACCAGTATCATGCGTATCTCTGAATTCTGAATGACGAAGTGTTACCCCTTGCCCTTCATCTACCGTACCAAATAGCAAAATCACCTGCTTTAAACCGTCTAAAACAAAACTTACATGTGCTTTTCGATACAAATAGAACAGAACAGATCAATGAAAAATGTTTTTGCAGCAATTTTTCCTTGGTGAAATTTGTAACGAATGTAGTGTGGAATAAATGCAATATCGCTTGCCATCTTTCACCTACTGATGTGCATGTGTGTTTGACTGCTGGGGAAACTTCTGTGCCACATTTTATTCTGGAGACCAGTTACGGTCACATGACAACAACGCGGGGGAATGTCGGATATGTAAATTAGCGGCGTACGTCACACAAAAAACGCTTTAAAACGTATTTGTACAACTAATAGTTTCAAAGTGAGTGATTCGTGCAGACCGTCGAGCTGACTGACGGCAGTAAACATCGGCGGTAGGTCAAGCCCCTAAACCACAACAGCAGCTCAAAACACATGACATCTCACATATTCGACAAAACAAAAAACAGCAGGGCATTACCTGTGTGTAAGCTGGGATTGGGAGTCGGCATGAGCTTTTGTTTTGGGCCCAACTACCGTTTTCGGGCGATAAAATTTACATACAGGAACCATTTCTCGTCACCTGTTAGAATGCGGTTCAAGAACGATTCAGCTTGGTCATGTGTAAGCAGGAAATCGCATGCATTCATGCGATTTGCTTTCTGCTCAACTGTGAGTTGATGGAGTACCCACACTCCCCTCCTGCTCACCTTTCTAAATTGACGCAGGTGCGTGATAATGCTCGTGTGAGTAGTCCGTAACTGTACAGCAGATTTCCCCGTGCTCACAGGTGGGTCGGTCTCCACTAATGCCTTCAGAATGTCCATATCCACTGTTGTGGATCTTCTGAATTTGGGACGGTCTGACAGGTCTGAATCTCGAAACCGTTCGAACCAACGGTAGCACTCACGATGTGATATTGCATTTGGGTACACACTGGTAATATTCCTTACAACATTTGCTGGGGCGCAAGTACTGTGGGGAATATTACCCACGAAACTCATACAGCATTCAATAGCCGATGTTCTCCTTGTCCACTTCCATATTGGCTGACGCTTTCATTCTTTTCTTTCTTACGGATGACTGCCACTGACTTAATTCACCTGCCGGTTGATGTCATACCGCTGTGCTGCGCAATCTCAGAGGCCAGTGTGCTCCGTGGCTAGGTCTTCTACTTCTGGTACTTCGTCACTGGATATCGTTTTCCTTCCATGCCAATAGATAGAATAAGAGTTAGGGTTCTTCTTGGGAAAGCTTATTAGTAATTTGTAACAATACCAAAATTAGACTAAGGCGCATCGCATAAATATAGCGACAGCCAACTTTGCGTCGTGAACGCAATGCATTTGAATATAGGTAGGAAGCTGAAGTGGTACCTAATTAGACATAACCCTACAACAAACGTTTCGATCCGTTGAGATGACCGGATTGTGTGAAAAGAACACCACAAAGTGAAATAGTGTAATTTTAGGTGTCTCATAAATATAAAGCCAACTATGTAAAGTAGCCACATGCAAATGAGATGTACAAATTAGCATGTTGTACGTACGCGCATGGGCCGTAATTCGGTCCAGCCTAAATTGAATACCATTCATTTGCCGAAATGCCACGCAACAGTCAACTTTCTGGTGAGGAGGTGCAGAAGATTTGGAGACTGAGAGGAAATGGATTGCCTGTAGCGAAAATTTATAAAGCCATGGGGAGGCGTAGGCCAGTCATTTATAAGACTTTATCGAAACGCGGTGCGTTAACTGCCAGAAAACGGCCTGGAAGGCCTCGAATAACAACCAAATGAGATGATCGTGCCATCATGCGTTTAGTTTCATCCCAGAGGCTATCACTAAGCCAAGTTTCTCTGACTGTTGGTGTCACCGTCTCAAAGTACACAGTTCATCGACGAATCAAGGAATGTCGCAACATTGTGCTCCGTAAAATGCGCCGTCTGCCACACCTCACGAGGCGCCACAAGGAAACTAGATTGTTAGGGGCAAGCAAGCAGCCACATGCACTGGACGGACGAGTGGATCACAACTATTTTATCCGATGAGATAAAGTTCAACCTAGACGGCCCTGACGGTTGGAACTGCTATTGGCATGATTCACGACGCGAGCCACGCACCTTCTTCAGCAGACAGAAACGAGAGGGATCTGTGATTGTATGGGGAGCTTTTGCTTTCAGTGGGACAACGGATATCGTTTTTCTGCAAGGCATACTAAACTCCGAAACGTATCAGGACATATTCAGCAGTCACCTTCTACCGTTTGCCGAAACTCTAGCGGATGTTGATTATCTGTTCCAGCAAGACAATGACTCTATCCATCGGTCTGCATCAACGAAAAGCTGGTTTAACATTCATCATGTGATAATAATGGTATGGCCAGCACTCAGTCCAGATCTGCACCCTATCGAGAACCTCTGGGGTATCCTAACTCGTGATGTGTATGTGAATGGATGGCAGTTCTCAAGTGTAGTGGCATTGAAAGAGCGGATTGAACGAAGCTGGTACGCACTCCGTCCAGAACACTTACATCACTTGGTGGACAGCATGCCCAATCGGGTTTTCAGTGTTATTCGGAACAACAGCTCCACTATTCGTACCGGAGGTGCTCATATTTAGTAAGTCTTTATATTTTTGATACAGCGTATTTCTGTTTTTTTCTGGCACTAGGCGTTGGAATTGTTATGTTTCCGTCAAATTATTGTGCAGCTGCGTGTCGTATGCTATTTTTTCTATAAATATGAGGTGTACATTTCAGCTCGTTGTTGTTTCTTTTTTATTCGAGAATTTGTTCTGTCTCTATATTTATGCGACGCACTATATGCATATTATTTATGGAATGCAGCAAAACACACGACCAAGACCCCTATTCTAGGACATGATATCAGGCTGAACATACATAGAAGATATTTTTAGAACCATATCATGACGAGCAAAAATTCAGCACTACCATTAAGAGCAAGTAGGTTAAAATAACATATCAGGAGATGCCTTTGTTAGTGAAGCAGTACTACTTTGCGTGAAGCCTATAACCGCGAGCGACGGCCGTCAAAGTGTAGGAAAGCTCATGGTTTTCAAGGCTATCGCAATGCATCTTGTGTTGGCAGAATCGCCTTCTTTCGTCTCAAATGTTTGCAATTTCGCTTCGTAACTTGTTGCCAATGTGTGAGAAAATGCTGAATTTATAAAATTCTTAATTAATATGAGACTCCTTCCCATTTTTATTTTAAATTGAAATACACGAACATTAGTGCAAATTCTAAACAAAACATAATGTTAAAATTGTAAACTTCACTTGTGTAAGGAGCATACCTCATTTCGGTTTCATATTAACACGGTTTCTGCAAATGAAAACCACGCAGTTCCACAATACCAACAAATGAAATAACGTAGGTATCATGTAGACAATGACAACTTCCCACACCTTGCGGCCTCACGGTTAAGAAACCAGGGCATCTCCAGAAGTATTATTCTAGCCTCCTTGATTAAGAGCGACAAGACCAGCGATAAAACAGGAAAGGCGCAGCTTGACAAGGAAACGCTTGCTGCTGCCGCGGATGTGACGTAACGAAAAAAAAACCTGTGCAGCGTAAAGAGCAAGGAAAGGCAAACTGTAATTATACCTTCGTTTCCATTTTGCCTTTTCTTCTCGTATGAACCGCAACCTTGTTTTCAAAATTGTACAAGATCTTTTCCAATCTTATACTGTTGTGGGCGCATTTTCCCCTCCATTTATTACGATAGATATAATAATGATTTCATCATAATGGTAGGAAAAAATAGTCTTCTCAAACATGTACTTACTTGCTTTCAGCGTAGTGTTCCCCATGTAACATCTCAAGAAACAAAACTTTCATCGGCCTGGAGATGGACTCGAATCCGCGTCTGCGATTTTTATTCGACCATGCAATCGAATCAGTTCATACCACTCAAAACATTGTGTTCTAATTGAAACTAAGAAGCTATAGCGTAGGAATCTGAACAACCTCAGGTTTCCTCAGGTGAAAGCAATCCAGCCGTAGTCGAAGCAATCGACCAATACGAGAAGCACTGAAGTGCAAATGTTCCATAGAATAATTTCCATTCCCAAACTTTAATATTCGGTCACCTGTATGTCTACAAATAATACACTGAATTTCTTCGAGGAATAGTCTCCACCAATTTCTTGCAAATGTTCGCCGATATGTTCTGCCATTCTGCATTTAAAGCAGTGACGATTTTTTTTATTGGAGGTTTAACGACCACCGTGAGCAACATCAGTGGGCCATTAGCAGTCTCCTGTACCTAATTTAGGGTCACTGTTTCTAGGGAAGCGAGAGAACCAGTACCATGAGACAAACACAACATCGATGCCTCACCAGGATTTCGAACCCGGACCCCTTTTGGATGAATGATCAGAAGTAATCGCTCAGACCACTGCGTCACAGGAACGGCAGTGACGATATAAGTTTTATTTATTGGACGATCTCTTCATCCATGCACCCAACGAACTAATTCGTCCCACAGATTTTTATAGGGTTCATATCAGTGCTCTGTGCTCGCGAGTCCAAACTTTCGAACCCAATGTCCTCAAATCAGCCTATAACAACGAGACTAATGTGACGTGATGCGTAATCCTTCTTATAGAGGTATGAGCCTTCTCCAAAGTACTGTCCTATCGCTGGTAGTGAATAATTATCCAGAACTTCTAGAAAGATCTCAGCTTTCATATTGCTTTGTCCAAAACAACTAATGAGTCCACGTCGTACCACAAAAAACAGCTCCATATGATAAGGATACCTATATCAAACTTTATTGCCGGTGGAACGATACAATCCTGAAGTTCCCTTTCCCAATGGCGTCTGACACATTCAGGGACAATCGTCAGACCTGTAGTCCGCCTACGGTGACTCGTCTAACAAGGGAACGGTCCGGACCGTTGTCGCTAGATGCACAGTGCTTGTTATATCATTCGTCAGTACTGAGGGGTAATGTATAATGACAAACTTTTAGGTGCTGTGGAATATAAATGATGAAGTTACGTATAAGATATCAAAGAACACTGGCAGAGTCAATATTCATGGAATCTCCATTACTCTTGCGGCCAGTAACGGAATGGTTCTTGTCGTTTTAAGCAATCGGTATGCAGTACAAAATATTCACGAATGGATACACAGTATAGCGTGTTTAGTAATGAATATACATTGCACTCACCTTTCGTGTAAGACAAAAATTATGAAGATCTTTAATTATGGAATGATCCAAACAAAAGTAATTCTCACAGTGAGCACATTTCGTGAATGCTGTTACCTCGTAATCTTCTCTACCACATTACTCAACTAGGCCCGATTCAAAACAATACTGGAGAGGTGTTTGGAAGTATCCAGGATTAGTAGTGACATAACCACACTTACAAAATGCGAAGCGGATTAAGTTTTGAAATCGAGGTGCTGAAAACAGATAGTGAACAAAAGACTGCAGACGGAGAAAGTGGTCTCTGTGCTAAAAGTCCATGTGTCATTTTACCAACACAGTGTCCGTTATGAATTTAACCATATTGTTGTAGGGACTTCTTACGCTTATTTTTTATAGAAATAATTGTAAGAAGTTCTAATATAACATTCTTAATATACATACATTACATAATATAATGCTCATAAATAAGGCTCTAGTGGCTCCCCTGTTGTCCATAGCAGCTCAAAGTTTGAATATAAACATATCTTATGATCCGCTATCTAAACAACATGCTTTGGTTTTGCAATCAGCGTCCATTTCCTTGTAGGCAGTTTTCCATATGTCTGCAGTACAAAATCAAAGTTCCTTACACCACGCTAATTAGCTTGTGGCATTAGTTGAAGTGATTAGCGGCTTATGAAAGGCTGCTCAAACATAAAAGCTTACAGCCGCTAATTAGCTTGTGGCATTAGTTGAAGTGACTAGCAGCTTCTGAAAGGCTGCTCAAACATAGTAACTTACATGAATGGCCACTAACCAGCATGTGGCATTAGTTGAAGTCGCTAGCGGCTTATGAAAGGCTGCTCAAAAACTTAATAACCTACATGAATGGCTGCTCTCACGTAATAACTTACATGAATGGCTGCTCTCACGTAATAACTTACATGAATGGCTGCTCTCACGTAATAACTTACATGAATGGCTCCTCGACCACAGTAACCTATATCATGGAGCTCCCTGACTACTGAGTTGTTGCAAATATCAGTCCCAATAGTATCACATAGAGCATGCATGTTTTCAAACAATATTGATTTGCGTTCTGAAAGAATTGTCCATTGCACAGTTTTCCTGCCACGTTCTGTTAGCTTCAAAGGCTTATCGAGTCGTTTGTTAGAAGATTTCGCCCCAGTCCACTTCCATTTGTATATCACATCCCCAAATAGCGACCTAGAGATCTTCAATACCAATAAAAAAGTACGTATGGAACGATTTCTTTTGTACACCCTATTATGAATTTGCCCTGGAAATTGGTAAACTTTGTTGAACGACACAACTTGCATTTACAGTCGTATCAATGTGTTATTATAGCCGTACGGGCAAACATATGTGGTTGGGCCTATGGTGCAGTGGTTGTGTAGGACCTAAGCCCCTATCAATAGAGGAGTGTGCTGATATTAAGTGTACAGTAATCAAATTTCGTTGGGCTATGTGACCCGGATCTCCCCTAATTTTGCGAAAACAGGTATTTCAATTTATACTCTATAGAATTGTTGACAAAGCTCTCCATCTCATCTTAGGATATTCTGTTCCTCACTTTTAAGGAAACTATGTCCCTGTAACTTTGCGTACAACACAAACATTGGCTCTTTTCAAAACATGACAGTTCTACCATAGTCTTACTTCGTAGGTCTTATTTGAAACCCTTCTTACTTTAACTGATACTCTTATTTTCCTCTAACTAATTCTGATCGTACTCGTGGAGTCTTGCTTCTTTCATCATATTCTCCAAGGGCAGTCTCTCTTTTATTCTATTTCTAACAAGGCTATACTAGCGCAGTCTTGTTTCTCTCTCTCTCTCTCTCTCGGGTATGTTTTCAAACATTTCTTACTTTAACCGTTACGTTTATCCTCTTATTTCTAATTCAGAAACGTGTTCGTCTAAAGGAATGGGCCAAACCGGTGTCCAGGTCCCCCACCTGAACTGAGGCCTCCAACGCCCCAAGAGTCTTATGGGTTTACAAAAAGTCAAAGCCTTTGATCATTCACCAGCAGGTTTTTTTTCACTTAAAGAAAAGAAGAAACACCAATCCAGAAAGTTGATAGTTCTTTTGCCTTTTCTTTTAAAAACCTTGCTCGTAGGTTCGATATCCCAAAGAAGGCAGGAGGAAAGTCAGGTGTTATGGTGGATACTTTGTGACAAAAATAAGAAACAAAGAAAGCCGACCTTCCTCCCGATCCCGAGTGTGAAGAGTCTTGAGCCTCGAGGGCCATGAGGGCCATGAGGGCCACGCACAAATCGCATTTTTTCCGAATCATTTTGTCCCCTTTAAACAGTCGTTTATGTTGTCCACACGAAGAAGTGCACGTATGTTTATCACTGGGGTTTGCCCACCAGGGATGCTTATATATAATTTTTTTCAATCGTCGCTGTTTAAACAAATAACAATGATGGGGGCCACATATCGACATTTCTGTCCGGTGGGTCATATTGTCTGGAAACGGCGCTGGTTGGTTTCTTTCTTTCTTTCTTACTTTCTTTCTTCTGTTTTAATTTAATTTTCGTTGAATAATTTGTAGAAATGAGGAAAAACATTATATCTTTTGGGGAAGAAACATTATATCTTTCAGCACCCATTTTCTTGGAATTTGCTAAGCAACAAAACGTGAATGCATTTGGTATACTTCATGGAGTTCTACAATTTTTGTCATGTACCATTTTCATTCAAGTGGTATATATAAAGTTTCTGGATATTGAATATTTCTTCTCATAGGGATAACTTGGTGATGGTGGTGTATATAATAATTCTCATACCTTGTATATATATCCATATGTTGTATATATTTGTAATAAAATGAAATGTGAATAAAAAATAACCACAAATTGTAATAATACCGTATGTTGTATATATATTCTGTATATATACGATCAGGGACCCCGAAAACTATGGTGGCCCATAACCCCCCAAAAGTGTTAAGGCGAAACTTTTCAGAACGTCCTACAACAGTCTTTCTTCTTATCATCCTAGCGCAGTCTTGCTTCTCTTCGCATCCTTCGATTTCTAACAAGACTTGTACTATTGCTGTCCTGCTTCTCGAGTCTTCTTTGAGACCATCCTGACTCTGATCACTGTATAACATTATAACATTGCTAACCTGACTATAGCATTGAAAATCTGACCCATTGGAATCCTTCTATAAAGTAGTAAACGTGATGCTTTCATCCAGTTCTGCCATATGTCCTGCAGTTTGCAGTCCTGTTCTCTTTCCAGATCCCCATCTCTTTCGCATTGTTCTTTTGCAATCGCGGTGAACAACTCTAAAGCTTATAAAAGAACATGGATCAAGAATCGAAGATTCAAAATTTTGAAGCACATGCTTCAATTATTTCGATAACATCTTCTGATTACTGGGTCCCTCAAAAGATGTAGTCGCCAGCATGTAAGCTCAATCGAGCTCTGGAAGACGGAAAAAGACGCGACGCCGTAGGTCCTGAAAGAAGGAAGGAACAGATTCTCAGAAAGGAAAGTTTTAAAGTGAAAGTAATGAAAAATTAGAGTTATAGTATACGCATTGCTTTTGGCTGAATGCTAAGTCGGTGAAAAGCTAAATTTCTTACTGCGAACTGAATAATTATTTTACTTTTATTTTTTTAATTTGGCGTTTTGTCTGTTCTTTTATGAGATGAGAGATGTCTACTGTTAATTTATTAAATTATTTATTTTATTTATTTAAGTAATAAGTGCTGTATGTTTCTTAACTGTCATTGTTTTTTTTCTTGGATAACTTACGCTTCTAGAACTGCTCTTTGAAAAGCAAGTAGAATTCCGTTAGTGCCAGCTGAAAAGAAAAGATGAGTAAGAGAAAGGAGCATTATAATTGTCAGAACGCGCGGGAAAGCTTAAGAAAGTAGAGTCCTGTAAAGCAACAATCAGCTTAAAAGAGACTTGCTCCCTTGGACCAATATCTGTCAACTGGGAGGTGAGGAGAGTGGAGCGTGAAAAGAAATCCACGTAATGGGCTCTAGTAACCGGGATGCAATTTAGTCCATCCTAAAATATGGTTCACCATGTATGCCCCCACCCATCCTAAAGAAGGATATCCTGAATTAGTGTCAGCAAGGGGTGTATACATGGTGCGTTGTGAAGCGAGAGGGAGGAACTCTATTCAAAATGGGCGAAATGGGATCAAAGATCAGGACATAGGAGCGGTATCCATTCTATTGCCTTTATGCGTCATAACTTGCGTAAAAATGGTTTAATTTCGATGAAATTTTAGTATGTGGTAAGGGACCACCTGGGGACGACGTATCATGTTGAAAATGGGTGAAATGGGGTCAAAGGTCGCAACATAGGAGCGTGATTCATTGCACCACCCTTATGCGTCATAACTTGCGTAGAAATGGTTCGAGTTCGATGAAATTTTATTATGTAGTAAGGGACCAAATGGGGACGAATCCTGTTGAAAATGAGCGAAAAAGGGTCAAAGGTCAGGATATAGGAGCGGGATCCATTACACCACCCTTATGGTAAAAATGCTTCGATTGAGACAAAACTTTATCATGTTTTTCCGGAAGTATATTTTACCCGTTCTGTTGAATGTCATTGAGATGGGGTCAAAGGTCAGGTCATAGGAGCGAGATTTATTTTACAGCTATTATCCTCATAACTTAACTAAAAATGCTTCGATTGCGACAAAACTTTTGTATATTGTTCCGGAGGTATACTGAACCGATTCTATTGAATATCATCCAAATGGGGTCAAAGGTGAGGGCAATAGAGCGAGATTTATTCCACAGCCATTATCCTCATAACTTGACTACAAATGCTTCGATTGCGACAAAATTTTATCATGTTGTTCCGAAGCTACGCTGAACCGGTTCTTTTGAATATCATCGAAATGGGGTCAAAGGTCAGGGCAGAGGAGGAAGATTTATTCCACAGCCATTAACTTCATAACTTGAGTAATGATTTCTGGTATGTTGGAAAGCGTATCATAATCAATACATTTCATGATTCTACTAACTTGTATTATTACAGATTAAGCAAGTGTTGAGCTAACAGACGAAGTGTTTCCATTTCTTCGATTTTCAATTCAAACGATCTTTTTTTAATTAATGTTAGTAAGCCGACTTTCGTGAAACGGTTCAAGTAAAAGCTAGGCCATCTATTTTTTTACTCTCAACAATCTTACATATGTTAAGCCGAGAGCGAATTCATTGTCACCAAGAACAACTACTGCCTAGTCAACTGTAATCCCTCGAGATCGGTGGATACTGATACCGTATGCAACTTACAGTGGAAACAGTGTTCTCTCACATGTAACATTAGACTTTTTGAAACTTATTTTGTAGGGAGTAACACAAAAACAAGAAAAGGCTATCCGGTGCCAGTTCTAACGTTTTTCTTGTGTCCACAATGTGCTCCGCTTCCAATTTTATCAGTCTAAAACAAAATAATTTCTAATCGCATGCAAAAAAATCACGGTGATCGGATGTGTCAACACATACCTATGTCCGAACAACTGTTTCGAGTCTTGTAAAGAGAGCTCCGCTCTGCCTTAGGTCTCGCTTCGCTCAATCACTAAAAATTGTGAAATTGCACTAAATGTTTTAAAAAATGTTCAAACAAATCTAAGAAATTCGCCGTAATTGCATACCTGCCAAGTGTTGTGGATCGTGTTGTGTGCGGGTAGGAAAAAGTTTTTTACCGGAATTTGTTACATTTCTGGAAGTTCATGAGACTTTCTTATGGGATCGGTGGTAATGCCCGTTCCAGCGCTATGGAAATGTTCCGGGTTTTTCTACATTTAAAATTCGTCTGACAAAGTTCTGTTGCTTAAAGAAATGTGTGCTTTCCCAGTTAAATAGTCTTTCCTTCAAAACAAATAATCGGAATTCGCATTCCTCCCACCCTCCACCTTCTCCAACTTATGCTAGCGAAATTAAATTTGAAGCTATGTGCTTCATCTGTCCGTGATGGAATCGTGACCCATAAAATCATCTTCACGGCAAAGCGAGCTACATTTTCGTAATCCGTCAAATAGTTTTTGCGGCAGAGCGAGCTACGACAGTATCAGTTTTTGATATTTTCACTTGAAATACATGTTTTGCCACTCCTTACGCACCGCACCCTTTGCTGTATGAAGTAACACAGCAGGTACTTTCCCATTTTCTTAACAAAATTACTGTTCAAAAAATGACAATCCTTCCTCTTTATGCAGAGAAAATTCATTTACGAGCCATGATAGGCTCACAGTCATAAAAAAAGTTCCGATTTTGAATTTCAAATTTTCTCGGTATTATTCACAGTTAGCCTCATTTGGGAAAGAGCACAGCTGAGGATATAATTTGGCAAAGCACATGGATTATAACAGCTGCATACACCTGGAATGTATTAATCTGTCAAATCGATATTAGTTTGAAGATTCTCTTTTTAAAAAGTACCATATTTACCAAATACTGACAAAGATTATTAGTTTTTCAGTACTCTAGATTCAGGGATTTTGTTTTATAGATTAAGTGCTGGGGTTGATCCAGGTTTTTAAAGATGATACCCATTTTTGTGAAGTTTTGCTTTATTTTTGTGAAATTTACCTTTTTTTGTATTTAGAGCAATTTTCCTAAAATTAAAAAAAAAAAACCATCAAGAGCGCACAAAGGTGCAAAGTGGTGTAGAACGATAAAATCATCAGTAGCAGATCAGGAGTTGCAAAACGCCATTGTCCAGTTTCAAAAGACGTCAAAATGATTGGTATGCAGAGGTCAATCCAGGTTTTTAAAAATGGTACCCATTTTTCTCGAATTCTGCCTATTTTTGTGAAATTTATCTTATTTTTGTGAATTTTCCCTATTTTTTAGTTTAGAGCCATTTTAATAGTCTGTAATTATAATTCTGACAGTAATTATTGTTTTATTATGTTTTCAGTTCTTTTTTATTTTAATTTGTTATTATTATATTGCTAATTCTGGATCACGCTTTGCTGATTTGCAACAAGTTTTCTGTTCTGATGACTATGTACAGAGATACATTTTTTTATACAACTCTGTGTTTCTTCTTCAGCTGAGATCCAGGGGGAAATAACACCCCAGGTTGTATTAAACTAGGAAAGTCATCAAAGGTCAAACGTTTAAGTGCTGAAGGGAAAAACATGTTGATTATACGTCACATCACGAAACCCCACGAAGCGTATACGGTCTGCACGTCCCCATCATGCACTTCTCCACATAATTGTAAATTTTCCCTGGAATCCTGGCCAATACGGCAAAAAATAATCTGAATAGGGATACGCAAAAATAAAAAATAAATAAAAATATGGGTGTTTTTGAGCATCGTTGTTTTACAAGTGATAATCAATGTTTGAAACTTCTAAAGAAAATTTTCTGCGTGAAGTAAATGGATTTCTTTTTGTTGCATTCCTTTGAAGAGGAAAGGGAATATAATATTCCTATGTCATGAATTAGCGAATTTTTCGCTATTTTTCCTCCCATGTTTCGTCGCTGAAAATAATTTTTATCTTCGATGTTACAGGACGTAACATCGAGATTTCCACTGATACATCAAGCTTTTTAACAAATATAATGCAGCGAAAAACTTGATGGTGAATTGGTGAGTAATCACCGATATATTGAACAGCGATTTACCAATCAATGTTCCCATTACTGCTGCAGATGGAAAAGATGCAAGTTCTTTGGCTTTTTAGCGCAAAATCGACGTTTTCACTGATGCAGCGAAAATTTCATTAACCGGCAATACCGATGCATAGATGTTTTGGGAATGAGTATTCACCAATTTGCCCATCCCTAGTTCTTAGTTAACCCTGGGAAATGCATGCGCAGTGAAGCTGTCAGAGGGGAAAAATACTCCCATAATGCTTTGCGGTTCCTTTCTGCTAGCATTGCCTCAGTTGCACGTAACATAGCCACCGCCGATAGTGATGAGGCAGTGATTGATAGGCATTTGTCAGAGACAGTTTTACTGAAAACAGTACTAACGAAAAAAAAAGGAAAACACGGGCCGCGGGTGACCTAGTGGTCAACGTTCGTGACTGCCACGGAGGAATCTCAGGTTCGCAGGTACGAACTCTCGACCCACTAAATATCCGCCGTGCGTCGGATGAGCAGGTTAACTCGTTGGACCCGGAGTACTAGGCCCCGGTAATAAATAAGGGTGTCTTCCACCCCTTTCTACCTCGCTTCCGTGTTACTTTCCTATCAGGGACTCTAACCCAAATCTCCTAGCTTCCTGTTCCTAAGGTTTGCTTAAGAGCTGGGGTTAGACACTCCCTTCCTTCCTGAAGTACTCCACACGTGATCAGTGGCGCCCATATGAGTACTTTTAGGGGGGGGGCTAAGAAAAATCCTTACCTCCTTCAAGGCTGTCAAATATTTTAGTAAATGTACAAGATACTAAATAGAACAAAAATAAAGAAGTTTGATAATTACAATCAATCATTAATATCTTATTATTTTTAAAAATGCTTTAAGAAAAGGTTTCGCCTATTTTAGTGTTTTAAATTTATAAAACAAAAAGGCTATACTGTCCCCTTTTCCAGCCCCCTTATGGGCGCCCTTGCATTGGTCAGACCTGAAAAAAATATCCACACATTAGTTAAACACAACAATATTCAAGACGCCTCTAACACTGAAATATTTTTTAATGTACAATTTTACTGAATGCGATGATACCGTCACAGTTTGAAGTATTTTTGTGAACATACCACCCAACGATATCAAATGCTGCCTGAATCGACCTCTGGTATGAGAATACAAATAAGAAATCCAGATGCCTGGCTGGGTATGTAAATAAACAAATAAAAAACTTCAATTGCCCAGTTTTGCTTTCGCAGCAAAATAAAGTCTGAATCCCCCCCAATAGTTAACCACGCTACTATTAATATTCCAGATTCCTCTTATGACAAAAATGTTTTTTTTGAAATAAAATGTTATTAAAAATGTTTTGTGAAGATACAATTACAGTTCAAATTATTTCTGTGAAGATACTATTTCAGCTGCAATAATTTCTGCAAAGCTACTCCCAACAGCATTAAATGTTACCTGGATCGACCACACCATCAAATGTTACCTGGATCGACTAAATGTTATAAATATATATATATATATATATATAAATGGGATGTAAGGCCAGGTGATGCGTAACATCACAGCCTCTCCTTGACAAATGTCAACCCCGCCTTCTCGTGGTGCATCCTGTTCCCACTAAAGGGGCTCTGACGACCGCCCATAGCGGTATAACTATACCATCGGGATTAGAGGAAATTCTATCCCACACTCACCAACCCGCTTGGCCAGCGTGGTGAGTTATGGCCAAACCCCTCCAAAATGATTCCACAACTTAAATCTTGGCCCTCAGTCTCCGGCAGCTGGAATGTACCTGGCCAAGGCAGCGGCCAGTGCGACATGAAGGCAGAGGGTGCTAAGAATCCCCGGAGGACCGGACTAGGCTGCCATCTGATGCTGACCTTGGCTACTTACAATGGACGCTCCCTATCTACTGATTCAAGGCTTCTTGAATTGGAAGAGGAACTACAAAGGATCAAGTGGGACATCGTGGGGCTAAGTGAGGTAAGGAGAAAAGGAGAAGATCTCATCGAACTGAAAAGTGGACATCTCTTCTACTATCGTGGGACAGATACTGGCAGAACTAGTGGTGTTGGATTTATAATAAACAAGAAACTGAAGGATAAAGTTGTAGAAGTTGAAAGTTCCTCTGACAGAGCTGCACGACTTGTTATCCAACTCTCGAAAAGATACCAGACTCAGATTATTCAAACTTATGCACCCACCACAAGTCATCCTGAAGAAGAAATTGAAGAACTTTATGAGGAAATTTGTCATCTAAATAATAAAGGTAAGCAGCACTTGAAAATAATTATGGGAGATTTCAATGCAAAAATAGGGCAACGGCAACAGAATGAAACTTCAGTAGGTAAATTCGGTCACGGCAACAGAAACCAGCGTGGAAATACTCTCGTTGAGTTTGCAGAGGAAGAAGGGTTTTTCATCTTGAACTCCTTCTTCAAGAAAAAGCCACACAGGAAATGGACATGGAGACATCCAAATGGGACGACAAGTGAAATTGATTTTATTATGTGTAACAAAAAATTCGTCATAGAAGACTGCAGTGTGCTAAACAAGTTCAACACAGGTAGTGACCATAGATTGGTGAGATGTAAGATGCACCTCAACACTAAACTTGAACGTGGCAAGCTCATAAGACAAACAAAATCTATTGACATAACCAACCTTAAAAAACACCATAATACCTTCAAGTTAGAACTGAAGAACAGGTTCTCTGCTTTAGAAGGCCTAACATCGGAAGAACTGGACATCTCTGAAGTTAACAGAAAAGTAACCAAAGCTCTTATGGAAACAGCAACAAAATTAGCTGGGTCTAAGAACAAGTTGCATGTGAACAAATTATCAGGAAAAACCAAAATGTTGATGCAAAAAAGAAGAGAGATGAGGACAACTAAAGAAGATGTGACTTCCAAAGTGGAATATATAGAGCTATGCAAGACAGTAAGAAAAGGTATCACTGAAGACGTAAGGAAATTCAACTGTGAACTAGTGAGGAAAGCAATTGAAAACAACCAAAGCCTAAAGATAGCAAAGGGACATCTCAGTAAGGGAAGAAAGCAGATTATGGCACTGAGAAAAGAAGATGGTTCTGTAACAAGAAATAGAGGCGAAATTTTGACAAGAGTGAAAGATTTCTACTCCAAATTATATGAAAGGGATGATATATGCACTCCAAACATCATGAAAGATACCAGTACCAGAGTTCCTCCAGTCCTTCCAGCAGAAGTTGCACATGCAATCAAGAACATGAAGCGAGGAAAAGCTCCAGGAGAAGATGGAATTACTGTAGACATCTAACAAGAAGCAAGTGGAGAAATCGAAACAGTACTCGCCCAAATTTTCACTCGATGCCTTAATGAAGGAAAGATTCCTGAGGATTGGAACACCGCTACAATGATCCTGCTACATAAGAAAGGTGACATTGAGGATCTCGGAAACTACAGACCTATCAGCCTCCTATCAGTAGTTTATAAAATCTTCACTAAAGTTCTTTCACACCGCTTGAAGGTAACACTGGACATGGCTCAACCGAGAGAACAAGCTGGATTCAGGAGTGGCTACAGCACAATAGATCATATCCACGTGCTGAGAGAACTAATTAAAAGAGCGAGGGAATATGAACTTCCATTGTGCATGGCTTTTATCGATTATGAAAAAGCCTTTGATTCGGTGAAACCATCAGCAGTTACAATGGCTCTGTAAACCTGCGGTATTGAAGATGCATACATTAATATTATTAATAACATCTATGAAAATGCAAGTGCAAAGATTAGGCTGTTTGAAAATACAACACACGTAAAAATTGGAAAGGGAGTGAGACAAGGTGACACCATATCTCCGAAGCTCTTTAATGCCACATTGGAGGGTGTTTTTCAGTCGCTGAGCTGGGAAAACAAGGGGATAAAGATTAATGGAGATTATCTAACCCACCTTCGTTTTGCTGATGACGTAGTCATTTTTGCAACTACCCCATCAGAGCTGCAGAGTATGATCCAGAAACTTGCTGACAAGAGTAAAGAAGTGAGATTAAAAATGAACTTTCAGAAGACAAAAGTGATGTTCAATGCTTTTACAAGAAATGAAGATTTATCGATTGATGGAGAAAAGCTGGAGATAACAGACACGTACGTTTATCTTGGACAGCAGATATCAAGTGAGGGTCACATTGATGAAGAAATTAATAGGCGTACAAAACTTGCCTGGAGAGCTTTTGGAAGAAACAGCATAATTTTCAAGAGCAATATGCCATTATGTCTTAAAAGAAAAGTGTTTGATCAATGCATCCTTCCAGTGCTTACGTATGGTGCAGAGACGTGGACCTTAAATAAAAGAGACATACAAAGGCTGAAGACAACTCAAAGCAGCATGGAGAGGTGCATGCTTGGTGTAACCAGGAGAGATAAGAAGAGGAACTCGTGGATCCGAAAAATGACAAGAGTGGAAGACATCATGATCAGAGTTAAATCCCTGAAATGGCAATGGGCTGGACATACTGCCAGAAGGACAGGTCATCGATGGACAGCCGAAATTTTAGATTGGATTCCAAGGGACAGGAAAAGACTCAGAAGAAGACCACATGGGAGATGGGTGGATGAAATTCGAAAGTATGCAGGGGTGACATGGAGGAGACTGGCACAAGACAGACCGTTGTGGAGGAAACTTGGGGAGACCTTCGTCCAGCAGTGGATTGATAATGGTTGACAATGATGATGATGATGATGATGATGATATATAAATACAGGGTGAGCCAAAAGTCACTGTGCACCTGGCAAGACGATACACATACAACTACAAACATACTTGCTACAATAAATGCTGGAAATGGCCCCTTCCTGTGTGTAGATATGCATCCACACGTCTGAACATTTTCTCAAAGACACGTTACAGGTCCAATGGAGAAATGTTGCTGAATACTGTAGTGATGGCTTCCTGCAGTTCCGGCAGGAAACTGGGATTGTTCTTGTTAAAAACATTTTCAGTAAACCCCACAATTTTTTAACCGATTTGTTTAGACTTTTAATGATGCGAATGGAAATATTCTCCACCATTTCATCTGTTAACACTCGCGGCCTACCGCTTCTCGGAGCATCTCTCACTGATCCGGTTTCACGAAACTTTTCAATTAACCGTCTTACTGCATCGTGACGGGGTTCTTTAGTATCGGGACATCGTTCTCTGTACTTACATTTAAATTTGTCTGTATATTCCCCTACACTACGGAATGCATGTTCAATCAGAAACAATCAACCCTCAAGCAACAACACCATGTTCAACCGGCCATTGTGACGCCTCACTACTGACTGATTCAGTCACGGCCAGACGCCGAAAATACTGGCTGCGTCATTCAAGGTCAGACGGCAGGATGAGCGTACCCCCACCCCAACATACTCCATTCACAATATTGCATGTACATGCACAGTAACTACACTTCATAGATTTATTATTTCTTATCACAGTACGAGACTTTTGGCTCATCCTGTATATGTACTTCCATTATAGCATTTTTAGTTCTTTAATAATAAGTTGTATTCTTACAGATGCCACGGATGTGCTGTGTTACAGGCTGCGGTGCGAAATATAAGTCAGAAAAAACAGAGACAATAACAACATTCAAATTTCCTAAGGATCCTGAATTACAAGAAAAGTGGGTTAAGGCTATCCACAGAGAAGAATTCATACCTAATCATAACAGAGTTGTTTGTGTTCATCATTTTAGTAATGAACTTGTAATTAGAGTGGATACAGTTTCAAGAGATGATGGTTCATTGATGTCAGTTCCTCGAAAAGTACCCAGGTTAGCTACCAATGCTGTACCTCACATATTTCCGAACCATCCATCATATTTCACTTCAAAACTTTTGCCAAAACGCAGGAGTCGTTTCAAAGAACAAGTAGAAAGGGATGAAGCGTCATTTTTGAAGTGGATGAAAGATGATGTAATTAAAGATTTCCCATTTTTTAGATCTTCAGTTCCAGAAAAAAATAATTCTGGGTTTCATCATTTCTTTGAAGATGATGCTGTTGTATTTTGCAAGTTACACTTATCAGATTGTCCTAAAATTTCAGTTTCATTTAAAGTTCTCCTAGATCTTTCTGTTGAGATCTTGCATGATGGCCTGTGTGTGCCTACTGTGCAGATGCAGCCTGTTCTAGGTATATACTTAAAATTACACTAATGGTCAAAGTTTGACTGACTGACCAGTCAGTTATCATGCTTCTCTTTGGAGAAAATATCAGTGAATGAAAGACTAAAGATTTGCTCTCGTGTTATTGCCCAGTGTTCAGAGGAGTGACAGAAGGTGATAGTAAATTGCTATCTTTGAAGTTCCTTTCTGAGCAATTGGAAATTTTAACCTTGGGACACCCTAAATATAGCTCAAAAACATTGACATGATCATGTTACCTGTTTTTTACTAATGCTTCTGCGTATTGCTTACCCCGCAGTCTCAGCATTCTTAGTTTGCCTTCTCCTGGTTACCTAAGACAACTCTCAGTGGGGTGTGGAACCGACGTTGGTGTATAAGCTTCACATATAAAATACCTCAAAGTTAAATTCAATGTTCTTGAGCAACATGAAGGAATTATTTGCATTCTTTTGGATGAGATATATGTCAACCCAAAACTAACTTTTAAGAAAGGCATGATCCAAGGTGCATCACACAGCTACAGCAGGGATGCAACGACTATTCAAACTTTATTGTTAACTTCACTATTTGGTAAAAATAAGGATATTGTGGCTTTTTATCCGATGAAAAATATGACTTGCACTGAGCTGTATCATATAATCCTGGAAGTCTTAAAAGTTGTAACTAATATAGGATATACCACAATTGCTATGGTTTCTGACAACAATAGAGTGAACAGAAATATGCTCGAGCAGCTGATTGGTGGTTTGTTGAAGTCTCAAATTACAAATCCACATGATTCTAAACAAGAAATATTCTTATTATTTGATTCGGTTCATTTATTAAAGTCAATTCGAAAGTTTGAAGTGAGTCAGTCTGGTTCAACCAGACTGACTCACTTCAAACTTTCCATATTCCAAAATTTGATGGTTGTTCTGGTGAAGAGACAGCAAGCGTGAATCATTTGAAAAGACTATATTCTTCAGAAATTGGCACGATTGTGAAGATGCCTCCAAAACTGAATAGGAAAGTGATGTTTCTTTCTTCCTTGGAAGAGCAAAATGTTTCTCTTGCCACAGATATCTTTCATGAAACGAAGGTTATTGCTTTAAAAAATTATATGGTCAAACATAACCGCTCTTACTCAGGCACTGTAAAATTCCTTGACATCATTATAAAATGGTGGAAAATTGTGAATGTGAAAAATCCTTATACGGGTAAAAACTTATGTGATCCATTTCGTGATCCTGTTCGCACTGAAAATGATGCAAACATAAAGTTCCCGGCTGATTTTATATGTTGGCTTCAGAAGTGGGATAATATTCAAGTTTCTGGCAGCTCTTCTTCGAAGCAACATGGTAAATTAACAAGAGAAACATATGTAGCTCTCCTTCACACGACAAAAACCTTAATTTTTCTATGTAGATATCTATTTACTGTGCATAATCCAAAGTACATTCTTTTGGGGAAGTTTCAAACTGACAATTTAGACGGTCGATTTGCACAATACCGCCAAATGAATGGTGGCAATTTTAACGCATCTGTAACATAGATATGGTAGAGAGGGGAAAAAATTAAAGCTCATAAGTTTATTGAAACTGCATTCTGCCAAGTGTGGAGAATTTGAAATAAAATCACTGAAAACAAACTATACTGAAAACAAAAATGCAATTGCAAGCTTTGAATATGAAGAGGATGTTTTGGAGCAGTCCAGCAGAGTTGATATAACTGAAGAAAATATGATGGTGTTAGTGTACTTAGGTGGTTATGTCGCATACTCCTTAAATAAATTAATGAGCTGTCAGACATGTATGCAATATCTAATGCGTGAAGAACCAATGGAAATTCAATGCTCTGGTAAAAATATTTGCCACTATTTTGCTCAGAGCACTCGAGGAGACTTAAGGTGGCCTACTGACTACCTTGTTACTTTGAGTACTATAGTTTTTAAAATCTTTCAGACACTTATTTCAGAAACATTTGAACAACAGTTCTTGAAATCACATAATCACAAAGATATTTTGCAGGTATCAGCTCTACAGAAATTAGCAAATCAATGTTACAACCTAGATGAAAACTGTTCATGTGGCGTATCCCTTCCAATTCTATCTGTTAAGTGTGCAAACATTTTCAGCAACATATTCATTAACAATTATTGTTAGCTTAAAAATAATGCACTTTTAGAAAACAAGTTAAAAAACATAATTGTCTGTTCTAAAAATTTATTAGAACAAGGCTGGAAGAAGTCTAGAAAATTGTAACTGGTGACCGTTTCTTTTACTTTTTTTTTTAACTTCAATTTTGCATTTGGAGTAAATATAATTTATTTTTTTATAATTTGTGGATTATCTGTTAAAAAGTAATAGGTTTAGGTACTCTAGTTAATACAAAATTTTCTCAACAGATTGTACAGAATGTTACAGTTCATTGTATTTTTGTGCCTTTCATTTATTTCATTACTTTTTTTTTTTTTTTTTGTAAAATGCTGTTCAAAGCTTTATAATGATTGCTGACAAGTTTTGATGTTGTGCAGTGCAAAACATGTTTAGCATCAACTCTTTTTGTCTGTTATTTTTTGATTGACATGAACTAGAAATAGTCATTTGACATTCCATAGTGAATTGTATGTTAATTGACCATGATGTTTACACTAGTCATAAATACTAGGAAGTTTTTTCATCAAATATCAGATAATAATGTTTCGCACGTGCAACTTTGTATAAATAATTGACAGAATACTAGTACAAGTTTGTTATTATTTTGAATGGTTTTGGTTGAGTAATGTAATTATGTGTTAAATAGATAAAATACGGTGCAGAAAGTGTATTTTCTTTTTCAAAATCTTATCATCAGGGTTTTTTTCTGAGCGCTTATGCATACACATAACAAATCGCATTTAGCACCTTGATAATAAACTAAGATTTGTACTTTTGGCATATTTTTTATTTTTTCATTTTGACACAGTTTTGTGGATATTTTTCCATATTGAAATAGTAATTTGAATGAGCTTGGTATTATTATTTAACAACACGTGTAAAAGTAATTTTGACAGCTACCAAACACAGAAGGATATTTTTCATACATGACTATAGGTACAGAGGTGTGTTCACAGGATAAAAATTATACATTTGATTTTTGCATACCATCATTATGACATGCTTTTAAAATGTGCTGCATAGTTGAATTTTTTTTAATGTTATGCAGATATAACTAGGTTTTCCTTTGTGTTCATTGGCCAAGGAATAAGTTCTGAATCAGAGTAATTTAGAATTTTAATTGCTTATGTTGTTCAATTGTGAAGGGAAAATTATTTAGTATGTTGCAAATCATATCTATCTTTTGTTATTTTACATTTATTGTAAATTTTCCAAAACATCAGCTGTGTCATTTAGAACCAGTTGTTATGTCCATTGATGGGTAATATACATAAACTCAATATTTCCCTAATGTTAATAAAATGTTATTTAAAAAAGATGAATGTATAATTTGTCTTCTGTTAAATATTTTCACCATTTTACATGAACAATTTTAAAATTGTAGGTCTTCTGAATATTGGCCAACCCATTCACAGACATCAAACAGTTTCAGTGTGGGAAATTATATCCCTACACTGTATTTTACATTTGAATTCCTAAGGCTCAGTGTTAGTGGGCCAAGGGATAACTTCATCTAAGAAATGCATAACCAAATGAAATATTTTTGGGAATCATGGTTGAATATTTCCTTAGAAGTTCAGAGTGCAAACCAGAATAATGAATCTAATATTACATAGGGCCTTTTTTTCCCCACACACTGCTGTGGTGTGAAATGGTTTCACATCATCAAGCTTCTTTTTCTATGAAAAGAAGCTTGATGCTGTGAATCATTGATAATGTTATCTGCATTTTATTTATGCTGTTCCTTCTCTAATGTTCACTAGCAAATACAGAAATTAAGGAAGAAATATTTCTGAGAAATAATCCAAATTCTCTGTTAAAAATTAGGTTCTATGGATACCAATGCGGATAATACGCCGATTTAAAAAAAACTGTTTTTGAGGCCCTTTGATTTTTATTAAAAGCTACAGGGTAATTGTTTATGAGAGGAGGTGTAATTGGAAAAGGATTTTTTTTCAGTTCAGGAGTTTGTACGGAATGGAGAGAGGGGTGGAGTGGTGTCATAATGAAAGATTTGGGAAGTTATGGGGAGGGACAGCGGGATTATTTTGTATTGTTGAGGACAACGCTGACTGTTGTGCCGTCTCTGTTTTTGTCAACCAGCCAATGAAAACATATGCACAGCGCTTGCTGCATGAACCTATGCGTGCCTTTTTTCAAAGCTATTTGTTTTGGATATTGTGTGTGCTGTGCAAGATTCGTCCTTCGCCATTTTGACCAACGTCTTAACTACGGATATTTTCCTTCAATGCTATTCATGATGTCTTGAAAAAAAAGGTTTCAGTTAAACTGCCGATTTTAAACTTAAAGAAGGGGCACAGTAGAGGGTATCATGTCCCTGTGCAATAGTTTTCAGAAAGTCAGAAAACAACCCGTGCAGTGAATGGTGGAAAGCCGCTGTGCCATGGTCTAAAACGTAAGCAAATGTGTCAGTAAATTCTACGGAAGAATTCTCAGAAGTCTAGCCCTATATTTTACTGACCCATGTCTCAGCCGATCATCTAACTCTGACAGCAACATTTCTTCCAAAACGTTCAACTAATTTACAATGCAAGTACTGTTTCACCGAAAAAAACAACGATTCCAAACAGTAAAACAGTTCAAAGGTCTAAAAGAAATATGTACACTTTAAAATGTAAAACTTCCTGAAGAAAAGAAACAGAAGCTTACCTACGGTATTTGCAGACTAAACTTCAGATCTGCTTACTCTTGCCATTTAGACCACGAAAAGCAAATGTTTGTAGTGGAATTTTTTTACATAAATCCACTGCAAAACACTTATTTCAGATAGTCAATGTCCAGGTGACTACATCGTTCATTAGCTGCTGCAAAATGCTTTCCATAGCATGCATTGCAATGTGCTCCACAGTAAGTACATGTGCTCTAATCTAACGAGAAGACAAGAAAGAAAAATTGCGTATGTGTGTGGGGAGGGGGAGGTGCATGGATACATAATAAGGAGTACAAACATAAAATTTGGTACAGACATATGAGAAACACAAAAGCTATAAAATTTACCGAACTATTAAATACAAGAGATTTATACTAAAGTGCAGAATGACACAAATTGCCAGCCAATTACATTGTAAGCTGTGGAAAAAGTCCATTAAAAGAACTGTCACAACTTAATGGGGATTCATATGTATCATAACTATCATTACTTACACAAGACAAGTGAAAGGAAATGCGCTAGTTAAAATGTGACAAAATTGAGTAATTAAACCAAAGTGAATATAGTAGCACCTTCTTTAGCTACCACAAATACCTTGGCTTTGCAAATTACAACCTGTTAAAAAAATGGCAATAGGCTTGATAGCTGCATTACACGCTACACCCGTTCCTCAAGCAATGACTTTTTATCTATCGGCGGTGGTCATAATGGCGAAAGTCAAAATATTGACAGAGTCCAAAAATGTTCACAGTCACAATAGTCCTTACATTTTTGTTTCAAATATTTGTTTCATGTTGATATACCCAAATATTTGTTTTCATGTTGATAAACAATAATTGATATACCCAAGGCCTAAGCATAAGAATCTTTAGTAATTTTTTATAACGCAGTGATCACAATCATAAGGTTTGTGTGACAAGTCAAGTTAAGAGCGTTACACTTATTGAAAAATTCTTAAAAGACCTAAAGACTAATTTGGCAACTAAGTGAAAGAACAACATTATGAACTTAACTCGTCATTCAAACCTCATAAATATGTGCACGGCGATTAAAAACTTCTGAAGAGGCCTAAGACTTTGTAATAAATATTTTGTGACCCAATACAAGTGCAAAATTATTATCTTAGCTTGTTATGTGACCCTTATGCATACGAGATGTGTTAAGAAATCTTGACACGATCAAAATGTAGAGCTAAAATGTCAACAGGCTCTCAAAATGTTCAAAGTAACAGTGAAATGTGGAACTTTTCCTTTTTCACTTTTATTTTATTTCAGTTTTGACATTTTTATTAAGTTTTGAAAGATTTACACTCTGACAGCAGGGTTTTTTTGTTTTGTTGTTTTCCATCTTTATTGTGCTTTTGGCAGTATTTACTATATTGTGGCAGTGTTTTGTGTTGATAACATTTTACATAGCGTTTTGTATTTTTGTCATATTTTGGCAATTTACTTTCGATGGTGGTTGTAATGTCGACAGGGTCAGAAGATAAAGCTATTGACAGTCATAATGCCTACTTGCTATTTTTTTCTTCGAATATTTGGTTTTCGTTTTAGTTCTAGATTACTTCAGTTTTTAGAGGAGTTTCGTATGTATGAAATAATTTATTAGCTTCGACATGCCACTGTCATTCAAGGTATCTTCACAAAATTTTACACATCTGCTTGAAAAGATTTACACAAAAATTAATATATACCAAAACGGCCGAGTTGGGCCCCATGTATCTATAATGGGGAATGATGTAGGGGAGTTTAAAACATATACGGAGCAATGCTTTAGAAAGCCTGTTGTTTACAGTTCTTCACAAAATTTAATACTGTATCAGTGTTGCACATTGAGAGGGTAAGTGCTGAGTTATTGAATAGGTCAGGAATTAAGTAAGGTGCAAGGACACCAAGTTTCAGTGACTCTCCTTAATTCCATTGACATATTTAGAAAAATGCGAATTTGCTGCTACCAAGTATCAAGACATCTGGCCGAGACCAACAATGACGATTTAAAGGGCCACAACAGGTAATCCTAGTGATCCTCAGATACGATGGATGTTAAGGGGGGAGGCCAAATTTCTTATCTCTTTGTTTGTTTAAGAAGCAACGAATTTCAACAGCTGCATTCTAATTAACAACAACAAAAATATATATACATATTTAGATCCTGTCGACATTTTGACCTTGTTGGCATTTTAACTGTAGACATTTGTACCAATCGCATCTACCTACTTCAAGCACAAAATATTTTCTATTCCTTTTTAACAGCAATAATTTTCATTTCCTGTCAATTACTTAACTTTCTTATACAACTGCCAAGTTACAAAATTAATTTGTCATATTTTAAGCTTCATTCTTCTCCTTTCCATGTTTCAAGATCATATTCATTCTGCGTAACAGACTTTTGCCACATTTAAGTATTATGGCAGATAACCTTCACTTATGGTTTTTTTCTTGGGGAGGGGTGGGGGATATGTACATGGTAATTTGCTTTCATGAACTACAGAATTTTTCCTGCTTTAATTGTTTCCCTTTCATTGGGTATCATTTAGACTCATAAAAAAGGCACAGAAATTCATAAGGAAACATTTATTTTAACAGAAAAAATTGGAGAGTAAAATGTATACAAGAACACAAATTTTCTTAGAGAAAAGAAGAAAATCTTATCATTGATATTACAAGGCTTACACTTATTTATTTCTGTACCAACATAAATAGGACTGAATAACTGAAAATGCATGTCTTCACTCGGATAATGAGTACATTATGTGCAGATCATGCACAAAAAATGTACTTCTTGAAACCGTTTTTTCAAAAATATAACATTAATTACAACAAAAAAGGAAAAATTTACCAAAAAATTTTACTCTCCAGGTACAGCAATCCACCCCGGTAAAGAAATGAATGGAAGTCACTTGTACGGCATCAGAAAAAGTAGATTATTAAGAAGACAGTCAAAACGCTTGGCAAAATGTTTAGTCTTAAAATACACTGGCGGAAAGTGAAAGAAGAACACCAAGAAGGAGACGTCTGATACCAACGAAATGTATTCGGCATAATTACGGAATACAGAGAATAACGTGATCAAAACATTATGGCAAAATGTTTTGATCACGTTATTTGCTGGTAAACTGAAAAATAATGCTGGTAAACTAAAAAATGATGCTGGTAAACTGAAAAATAATGCTGGTAAACTGAAAAATAATGCTGGTAAACTGAAAAACAACATTATGCTGGTAAACTGAAAACCAACATTTCCATGTAACATGGTTAGTACGTGGTTGAACCGCCAGGAACTGCGTCACACGGTGCAATTCTGGCATGGAGTCTGTCGTACAGATGTTGGATGTAAGTTTGGGGTATTGAGTTCCAAGCATCCTCAACCTGGACGCGTAAATCGGGGATTGTCGTGGCTGGCCGTGGAGACCGGATAAGTTGTTGTCCCATAAAATCCCACACGTGCTCAATGGGGGACAAATCCGGTGAACGTGCAGGCCATGGAAGTTGTCTCACACCCTGAAATGCATGTTGCGTTGCACGTGCCGTGTGTGGGCGTGCGTTATCTTGCTGGAAAGCATCATGATGGACCGACCATACAAATGGCACGACAATGGGCTGAATGATGTTTTTGATGTAGGAGGGGCTGTTTATCGTACCCGGTACAAACACTAGTTGTATACGGGAGTGATAGCTGATCGCTCCCTAAACCAGGAGACCAGGTGTAGGTCCTGTGTGTCGCTGGCGGGTGCAAGAAGGGTGAAGACACTCCCCTGTGCGTCTGCGAACACGCATACGGCCATCGGAGGCTCCCAAGCAGAATCTGCTTTCATCGCTGAACACGACAGATCGTCATTGCATTCTCCAGTGCAGACGTTGGCGAACCCACTGCAGCCGTTCCTGACGGCGGGCTGGAGTCAGAGGTACACATGCCAGAGGCACACGTGCACGTAGTCCTGCATCCCGTAGACGGTAGCGGTTTGTTCGCACAGTCACCTCAGGTGCAACGGCAGCTCGGATTTGCGTCGCAGTGGAAGTTCTGCTTGACAACGCCACTCTTCTTATGCGTCGATCGGTCCGCTCATCAGTCCGTCTGTGACTCCCGGTTCCACGTCTTCTCGTGTGGGAATGTTCCTCGGACCATCTACGCCACCATCGTACCACCACCGATACTTCCCTTCCAATTCGCTACGCAATTCGACGATACGACCACCCGTCTTCGCGGAGTCCAACTACACGACCTCGCTCAAAGTCCGATAACTGCTGAAATCGTACACGTCTTCCATGTCCAGGCATTTTACCTTCTTCAGGGTCTTCGCACGTGTCCGTACGCCGACGACTGATTACATTCACTTTGCCGTACTACTTAAATACTATAGACGATAATTTGCATATTATGCCGTGCTCTGGCGTAAGCGCTCACCGGTTGTTCCCAAAATTAACATCACACCTACGTAAACGCGACCCCATTAACATATGTAAATTTCATGATCGTCCGCCAATTCCTTCTTGGTGTTCTTTTTCACTTTCCGCCAGTATATATACACTGCCGGACAATTGCTAAGGACGGATGACAATAGCAACGATAGCAACCATAAAATGGAAGGCAGGAAAATGTGGAAATTTGCATAAGTGCGGGATACAGTAAGACGTGTTGTGCGTATGCAAATTTTGGATTGCTGAACTTGTTCGTGACGTCATAGCGCTGATAAGAGATATAAAGGATTTGTCGCGTATTGACCGTTGTTGTTCAAACGCAAAGTTAAAAGGGAAAGAATCAATTGACGAACTTGCAATTTTCAGTATGTCTTCCCGACATCCCCTAGATGATTTTTCGTGTGGCCGTATTATTGGCAGGATTGAAGAAGGGCGAAAAATAACAGATGTTGCCAGGGAGTTCGACGTCAGCCACAGTGTTGTTTCAAGGCTTTGGAAATCATTTCAAACAAATGGAGAGTGTAGCAAACGTCACGGGGGAGCTCGTGTTCGCAGTACGACACCTGCAGATGATCGGTACATAGTGCTATCAACAAAAAGACACCAGCGCAGCACAACTAGTGAGGTAACAAATCAGTTTATGGCTGCTACTGGCAAGCGGATCTCCCAAAAAGCTGTCGCCAGACGTTTGCATGAAGGAGGACTATACGCCCGCCGTCCTGTTGTGTGCATCCCATTGTCCAGACGTCACTGTACTGCCCGTTTGCAATGGTGCCATCAACATCGCAATTGGACTGATAACGACTGGTCTGCTGTCCTCTTATCAGATGAGAGAAGATACAGTCTATCGTCTGATTGTCGACGACAACTGATCTGGCGTGATAGTGGCACTGCATATTGTCCAGCAAACATACAGGAAAATTACCGATATCCGACATGTAGTGTCTTGGTATGGGCTGGCATCATGATCAATGGCCGTACGTCCCTCTAGGTGCTTCCAACTGGGACTGTGACTGGCCAACGATACATTAATGATGTTCTGCTAGCTCATGATCGCATGTTCCGTGGTGCTGTCGGTGATAGATTTATTTTCATGGACGACAACGCAACATGTCATCGAACAGTCGCTGTCCAGGAGTGTCTTGAGAGCGAGGATATTCAACGCCTCGTATGGCCAGCACGTTCTCCAGATCTGAATCCCATTGAGAATGTGTGAGATGCTTTGGGGAGGAGTCTTGCTGGTCCCCAATGCCCTCCAATAAACAAGGACACCCTCATCCGTGCACTGACAGAGGAATGGGATAAATTACCCCAACAGCTGCTTGATAATGTTGTGCAAAGCATGACACGACGTGTGGAATCTTTCATCGCCCTCCATGGTGGCCATATCCCGTATTGACATCTTACGCCGGAACGCCTGCGGACGGTATTTGCATTTTTTTCACGTTTACGTGTTCTGCACAAAATGGCCTGTTTGTCCCTTGAACACGTTCCAAAGCCTTCTGGAT
The DNA here is from genome assembly GCA_039090855.1 of Macrothele yani. NCBI lineage: Eukaryota > Metazoa > Arthropoda > Arachnida > Araneae > Macrothelidae > Macrothele > Macrothele yani. Next base: position 27,945,004 of record CM077000.1, read on the forward strand.
TTCAGAGCACAATAAATTGTCTTTCTTGTAATGTCCTGGCATTCTGACATTATTTTATTTCACTTGGCATCCAACCACACTTACTTTTTTATGCGCTATATAGCCGTTTATGATCCGTTCTAGCAATTGTCCAGCAGTGTACATATATTAGAGAAAAACAAGAAGCAACTAAATCGGGCAAAGAAAACATGATTCCAGAAGTGAAATGTATTAGGCTTATAGCTTATTTCTGACATATTAAAATAACTAATGATTCTGAAATGCTTACCGCTTTGTAAATAAGAGAGCGTGTAATTTTAGAATACCAAACATTGTGATGACTGGAAACTGGGATACGAGAATGTATTGGACAGTTTTTAATATTATGAAAATAAATTGCTTTTACCTGAAAAAAATTACTCATCATGACTCAGGGATCACGTTTTTCACTTTTAGTGATACCCACAGCATAGTTGTGAAATGAGTGTATTCACGAGTACATCACGCACAAAAACATGATTGCTACACATTCATGAATTGAATGAAACTGCTACAAAATGTGTTGAAGAATCTCCACGGCTTGCGTATCCATCAAAAAATTAGGCACACAAGTGATAGTCAACTTAGTCTCTATTTCTGCTGTATTAAACACGTACATCACGATCATGTATAATTAAACAGCGCTCTTTTCGTTTTCTGTAAAATTAATACGTAGTATTTCAGTCTGATTGCGACTTCTAGTTTTGAAACATGAATGATGACAAGTTAGCAACTCGTTTCATCCACATGCTGTCTCCCAATCGCGATGCAAATTTAATTTTAATTTTTCAGGTGATACTTGAACAAATACTATACACCCAAAAGTATTAAGAGTACTACTTACCTTGCTGAAAAATTTGCGTTCCAAAGTACGTAGTTCCCAGAAGTACCCAAGGCCGAGATCCATAACGTATCCCTGAAAATACGAAATCTACGCTCACTTTTATTTTCGTTGCCACGGAGAGCAAAGCAATAGCACCACGATTGTGTCATCACAAATCTTTGAGGCAGGCCTGGTGAGGTATAAAGATGGCGTGGGGTCATATCCCTCGTCCTCATTGGATTCTACCCCCGTGCCTGGGCAATATATTTTAATGTACCACGAATAAGAATCTAACGTAATTAATTATTATCAGTCAGCCCAACGATCTTTAAATCTCCAACGTCAAATTTTCGTGTCGTTTATTACACGTAAGTCTATTGCGTGACTTCACAGACGTCATCGCGTGGATACTCTTTTATCATATCACAATCGGAAAAGATAATTTTTATCTCTTACTTTGTCATCAAGTTAAACATATTGTGCTTTTACCTATTCAGACAGGAAATTTCCCTTTATTTTTATTTTTCTTATTTTATACCTTATTGATGATTGGTTCTCTGACTGATTTCCTTTTGGAAAGGAAAGTTTTCGGAGTGGAGGATAAATGAAGGCTACTCCAGCACGAAACGTTTTTATGAATTTCGTTGCCCATATATAAATTGTCTCGGAGGACTACCAGAATGTATTACAGACCGTTCTTCATATTCAGCAGCAGATCTGTATTTGCATTGTTATTCGAGATGAGGTCAACAGTATGGGCTTTCTTCCTCGTAGTCTGCGTTGTTATATTCTCAGCTCCAACTGCGGGTAAAATCCGACCCGAAATGGAAGCTCTTTACAATTGTGTACGTCAGTTTGGTTGCAGATGTGGTATGTTTGTTTCTCCTGTTATTCAGAGAAAACAGCGCGGCGCAAAACTTCATGTAGCTTATAAAATATACTAAATGATTATATGTCGCTTCTCTAGCGAATGGTGAGATAGACGAAATTTAGGCCAATCCTTCGAGATGAGCCCTGGGAAGGTATGAATGAAGCTTTTTTCCTAAGGTTGTGGCTCTTTTCTTCCTGCAACCAGTGACCTTAAATTAGTGATGGCCGAGCTGTTTTCGACCTGCCACCAGTGACCCTAAATTAATGATGGCCGAGCTCTTTTCTTCCTGCAACCAGTGACCCTATATTAGTGGTGGCCCAGCTATTTTCTACCTGCCACCAGTGACCCTAAATTAGTGATGGCAGAGCTCTTTTCTTTCTGCATCCAGTGACCCTAATTTAGTGATGCCCGAGCTCTTTTCTTCCTGCAACCAGTGACCCTAAATTAGTGATGGCCGAGCTCTTTTCTTCCTGCAACCAGTGACCCTATATTAGTGATGGCCGAGTTATTTTCTACCTGCCACCAGTGACCCTAAATTAGTGATGGCCGAGCTATTTTCTACCAGCCACCAGTGACCCTAAATTAGTGATGGCTGACTTATTTTCTTTCTGCAACCAGTGACCCTAAATTAGTGATGACCGAGCTCTTTTCTTCCTGCAACCAGTGACCCTAAATTAGTGATGGCCGAGCTATTTTCTACCTGCCACCAGTGACCCTAAATTAGTGATGGCTGAGCTTATTTTCTTTCTGCAACCAGTGACCCTAAATTAGTGATGACCGAGCTCTTTTCTTCCTGCAACCAGTGACCCTAAAGTAGTGATGGTCGAGCTCTTTTCTTCCTGCAACCAGTGACATTAAATTATTGATGGCCGAGCTATTTTCTACCTGCCACCAGTGACCATAAATTAGTGATGGCAGAGCTCTTTTCTTCCTGCAACCAGTGACCCTAAATCAGTGATGACCGAGTTTTTTCTTCCTGCAACGAGTGACCTTAATTTAGTGATGACCGAGCTCTTTTCTTCCTGCAACCAGTAACTCTAAGTTAGGGATGATCGAGCCGGTGATTAGGTGGTATAAGGTGTTGGTTTTCCATCATCAGGCCAAAATGTGCACGAGTTGGAGTCCCTGATCAGGAACGGGTAGCGTGCTTGTCTCACGAAACTAGCTGTCTCCCGTCCTTGGAACCAGTACCCCAAAATTTGAGATGGGAAACTTCTTATAGCCCTTAGAATTTCTCATAATGGGCGTCGAATTACGAAACGGAAAAAAAAATAGGAATGCCCACAGTAGTAGCTAAACACGAAAACAAAAGCTCTGTAATATACTGAAAGAAGTAATTTTGCAAATGGACACGGGAGCAGCATAAAGAATACACACACGTTCTTTATGCTGGCCCTATGGTCCAACAGTCTGAGATAATGGCATCGAGTAATCCAAAGTGGTCCTGGGCTCGATCTCGAACGATGCATGAGTGGTGATTGACCGAAGGCCACTCTCACCCCTCTAAAGAGCTAGTGGCCCCAAAATAGGAACAGGAGAATCCTTATAGACTTTATATTTACTCGCAGTGGGAATTAAAACACTGAACAGCAGCAAAAGAAACCCTAGCACTCTACTACTTATATTTTTAAATCCTAGATTTTGAGATAAAGGCGTTACGGTATATTTTCCATTTTTATCGGAAACACTTTTAATGGTAAGCATTTCCAACTATTTTGGATAGCTCAATAATAATAATAAAGGCTTAACATTTCCATTTTTGAGAGAAAGCCTTATAATAAAAAGAAGGTATTGCGTTTCACATTTCCTCTGAAAGCCTTAAAATAATAAAGTTTTGCATTTCCCATTTTTTGGAACGTCTTAAAATAATAAAGGCTTTGCATTTCCAGTATTGTCATTTCCAAATTTTTTGGAAAGCCTTAAAATAATAAAGGCTCTGAGTTTCCATTGTTATCATTTGCATTTTTTTCTTTGGAAAGCTTGATAATAATAAAGAGTTGTCATTTTCATTTTTGTTTAGTAATGCCTATTAAGGTACTTACGCCAGATAACGCCATGTATCCCTTTTTCGCCACCAAAAGAATTCTTTCTAACGATACCAGATACAGGTAGTGTACCGTATGGATCGGCATTCAGAGGCCATGTAACGAGAAAAATTAAATCCGACATCATTTATGAGCGAAGCGATATATCCGCAATTTGCTCTTGAGTCATGGAACTGAAAATCTGCTACTGTATCAAGAAAAGCGAAAACAACTGATTTTGTAATAAATAAATACATCGTTCTTTCCGCGTTCCAGAAACACACAGCATCCGAAAAAATTGTTTATCAGCCGCCGCTGTGGAATTGAACCAACAGAGCTCTCGATATATATTGATATCGAGAGTTCTGTTGGTTCAATTCCACAGCGGCGGCTGATAAACAATTTTTCGGATGCTGTGTGTTTCTGGAACGTGGAAACAGCGATGTATTTATTTATTAAATGTCGTCACGTATTTGGAGTATTTTCACTGATTTTGTAGATGCTTAAAGAATAGCTTTCTAAAACTATACATGCTCTTGATGTTTATAGCTTCGTATATAGGTGGAAATTTGAAATTTTGATCTTTTTCTTTTTTTACGCTTTCCAACCGTAGGTTGAAGAAGCGTATATGCTCCAGCTTTGTCCGTCTGTCTATCAGCACGATAACTCGCGTAAAAATGGTTCGATTTCGATGAAATTTATTATGTGGTAGGGGACCACCTGGGGACAAACTCTATGGAAAATGAGACAAATGGGGTCAAAGGTCACGACATAGGAGCGGGATCCATTCTATCGCCCTTATCCTATACTATTGAAGGAACAATTCTTGTATGTATGTAAATTTTATTTTGATTCTTGTATGTATGTAAATTTTATTTTGAAAACTGCTCTAAACATTTTGATAAAAGACGTTAACCTACCGTTTTCTGGCACTAGAAATCGATTTAGCTTGATCTCGACTTTGGGAAAATTCGTTTAGGGGGTTAAATAATCACCCCGAATTACCACGTTTTTACCGTCATGGCGTCGTCCCATTAATGTTACCTATGCTTAGAAATCTTATGACGTCACACTCTCGCGATTGAAATGTTGGCGCGGTCACGCCATCTGTCTCATTACGTCACGCGTTGTGTGTATATCCTATTAAAGTTTTATGACGTCACACTCTCGAGAGCAGATGGTCGCAAGTCCCATCTGCCTTATTGCGTCACGTGCTGTGTGCGTATTATGCGTTGCTTCTATTTTCTTCTAGAACAATAAGTTAGTTGTGCCAGCTGCTTGGAGTTGATGCGTAATACAGTATAAGCAGCAGAACGCTGATGCGTTTTTCCCTTCAAAAGGTAAACTGTTAATACGGCATTTTTGTTTTACGTTTTTGAATAGTCACTTGATGACGATCGTATCCGCTGTGCTAAAATATGATTAGTATACTTTACCGGTTCTGTTGAATATCATCGAAATGGGGTCAAAGGTCAGGTCATAGGAGCGAGAATTATTCTACAGTCATTATCCTCATAACTTGAGTAATAACTTGAGTAATGATTTCTGGTATGTTGGAAAGCGTATCATAATCAATGCATTGCATGATATGGCTAACTAGGTTATAATTGCTGAAATCACGCATTATAGAATTTGTTCTAAAATACATTCTCTGAAGCTATAATATAGCAATAGATGAAATAATTACATTTGTGGTTAACTGCTTTTCTGAAACGTAGTAAAAACAACAATGAAAACACCGTCATTTGCAGCTGGATAATTCATGAATAAAATGTATTAAATTATACTGGCGGAAAAGAAAAAAGAACACCAAGAAGGAATTGGCGGACGATCATGAAATTTACATATGTTAATGGGGTCGAGTTTACGTAGGTGTGATGTTAATTTCGCGACCAACCGGTGAGCGCTTACGCCACAGCACGGCATAATATGCAAATTATTGTCGGTGGTATTTAAGGAGTACGGCGTAGTGAATGTAATCAGTCGTCGGTGTACGGACACGTGAGAAGACCCTGAAGAAGCTGCAATGCCTGGACATGGAAGACGTGTACGATTTCAGCAGTTATCGTACTTTGAGCGAGGTCATCTAGTCGGATTCCGCGAGCAAAGGTGGTCGTATCGTCGTATTGCGGAGCGAATTGGACGGGAAGTATCGGTGGTGGTACGATGGTGGCGTAGATGGTCCGAGGAACATTCCCACACGAGAAGACGTGTAACCGAGAGTCACAGACGGACTGATGAGCGGACCGATCGACGCATAAGAAGAGCGGCGTTATCAAGCAGAACATCCACTGCGACACAAATCCGAGCTGCCGTTGCACCTGAGGTGACTGTGCATACAATCCGTAAATGTCTATTGGATGCAAGACTACGTGCACGTGTGCCTCTGGCATGTGTACCTCTGACTCCAGCCCACCGTCAGGAACGGCTGCAGTGGTGTTGCCAACTTCTGCCCTGGAGAACACAATGGCGATCTGTCGTGTTCAGCGATGAAAGCAGATTCTGCTTGGGAGCGTCCGATGGTCGAATGCGTGTTCGGAGACGCACAGGGGAGCGTCTCCACCTTCTTGCATCCGCCAGCAACACACAGGGCCTACACCTGGTCTCCTGGTGTGGGGAGCGATCAGCTATCACTCCCGTACACAACTAGTGTTTGTACCGGTTACGTTAAACAGCACCTCCTACATCAACAACATCATTCAGCCCGTTGTTGTGCCACTTGTAAGGTCGGCCCATCGTGGTATTTTCCAGCAAGACAACGCACACCCACACACGGCACGTGCAACGCAACATGCACTTCAGGGTGTGAGACAACTTCCATGGCCTGCACGTTCACCGGATCTGTCCCCCATTGAGCACGTGTGGGATTTTATGGGACAACAACTTATCCTGTCTCAACGGCCAGCCACGACCATCCCCGATTTACACGTCCAGGTTGAGGATGCTTGGAATTCAATACCCCAAACTTACATCCAACATCTGTACGACAGACTCCATGTCAGAATTGCACAGTGTGACGCAGTTCATGGCGGTTCAACCTCGTACTAACCATGTTACATGGAAATGTTATTTTTCAGTTTACCAGCAAATACAGCTGTATTTTGCCATAATGTTTTGATCACGTTATCCTCTGTATTTCGTTATTATGCTGTATAAATTTCATTGGTATCAGACGTCTCCTTCTTGGTGTTCTTTTTTCATTTTCCGCCAGTGTTTTTCACAGATCAAAATATTTATTATAACAGTCACTCGCGTAAGTTCACATACATTAAAACTTTCACACGTAGACCAGCCCCCTCCTCTCCCATTCCAAATTTTTCGGTGCGCCCTGTGTATATAACACTGAAGATAAGCACGCCAAATGAGAAATAATATGAATGATGAGAGGGCACACAGCTGACAGTTTTTTTGTCTGGTGATATTTTCCAACGTCACAGCCTCACATCTGAATTTTGATGAAACAAGGACCTTACCACATTCTAGTATACAAAAACAATCGGAGCTAATTCTTTTAAAAACGTCTGCCATTGCTTCGGAAGTGACTGGTTATATTTTGTTTGAGATAATTTAAGATCATCTATATCAGCAAACTTCCTGATTAATTTAAAGTCGTAGTCTTTGGCTCCTTCGAGGAGTACGGTAGCACATTTTGAACAACATCCTGAGATCGAACTTTATCCACAACTTCACCATATTCAATGTTACTTGCATAATCCGGCAGGAAACGTGTTTTCTCCCTCGACAATGAAAAGGCAATTTTTCTCCCCTGTACTTCAATTAGCATTGATTTTATTTCTTTATTTGGGATATAAATCGCAGGGTTTTGTTTTATAAATGCATCACGAATATCAGATAGCCCCCCCCCCCCCAGTGGCGCTGTGGTCAAAGCGATGGCTACTGATCATTCATCCGAAAGGGGTCCGGGTTCGAATCCCGGTGAGACATGGATGTTGTTTTTATCTTACGGCACTGGCTCTCTCCCTTCCCTGGAGCCAATGGCCCTAAATTAAGGACGGGCGACTGATTAAAGCCCATTGAGTTGCTCACGGTGGTCGTTAAACCTCAAATCAAAAAAAAAAAGAAAAAAAAAAGAAAAGAATATCAGATAAAGCATAACCTTTAGAATCAAAATTCACATATTCAACAAATCTTCGTAAACAACCCATGTTTTAACTGTAACTATTTGTCAAATTCTCAAAATTAAGTGTGTTTTAGATGTCTCATACTTTTTATGAATGCTTTTATGCAAGTATTCTGGTGCATTATGTCAGTAGCAAATACACTCATTGTGTCGTCCAGTAATCCAGGATACCTGTCCTGTCAAACACGTCATCTTTAAGCCTTAAACGACCATGACCGAAAAATCATGTGTCACTCTAAATCCCATAACTCCCGAAACTGTCTGTTGTTTCACTTCTTTGTCTAATAACAACAATAGGGACTGAGGGTCACTTCTGATGATCCCTCATAGGTTGAGAAAATTTAAAGAACCAGTAGCGTAGGAAATCTGACTCACTCTAGACAGGCACTTCGGGAGGCTATGGAGGCTATGTTTTAAACTTATGTTGCCTTACATCCTAAAGTCAAAGTAAATGACCAGGTTTCAATCTGCAACAAAACTGAATTCATTATGTCACTGAAATAAATGGCATGTTTTAAACTTATGTTGTACAGAATGTGGAATTATACTGATCCCAGTTTATTTTAACCATTTAAGCGGCAGATGTTTCTGGATCAAATGGTGCTCATTGTGACTCGCATTGCACATATCCGCGTAGCTCAGTTGAGAGACTGACTTACTCCGTAGTGAGGGGGACCCGGATTCTATGCCCGGCGTGGACAAAGATGATGGAGAAGTTTACTTCGTCATACCATACTTTTCCAAGCTTCCCAAACAGAAATTGTCCGCATAGCGACTGAATTCTACGAGAGCTGAGAAAAAACAATACCTTTACTCCTACGTCAGCAGTACCGAACATAAACTTGCCGCTAGTGATGAGATCTCGCTTCTATAGTCCTTTGTACTCTGCCCCATGACCCTAGACATAAGGGGAAAGGGTTTGTTCTCCTCACAGGGACAACGTGCTTTTGGATAGAAACAACCGCCTCAAACATCTTTCTTTCTTATTTTAGGTTAGTCGATAACAATTTTAGCAGATCATTGGTTAGAAAGAACTAGTGCCAATTATCCTCCTAAATGTCCACTTTGAAAAACAGAGTGGTCATCTAGGGATGGTCATTTAGTGTCAATCATCTCCCTAAATGACGACTTTGAGAAGCCAAAAAGAAAGCATCGCTCTCTGATGAGCAAGTTCACTCATTCTAGACGCGTTCGACGCACTTTTTTGACAGCTAATATATTCGTTTGAGCTGATTGCAGCCAATTTTGCTAAACCCGAGTGAATTCGTTCCAATCTGTTAAAAGGTTAATGCCTTTTTCGAATTCAAAGCACCTCAAAACGTATAAGACGATATATCACACTCCCATGTTACATGATTAACTTAAAACATACATTATATTCATACACATTCAAGATGGCGGCCCTTTCTTGAAAATAACCACTGCTCAGACCATGAGACCAATTTTTTCTAATCAGTAAGGGGTGGAGAACGCATCCTAAAAAATACATTTTATGCATCTAAATAATACTACGCAGCCCCCATAGCTAGCACGGTAATCACCGAATGAGGCATGCTTATCATATGGCACTTTTTTCTCCAATCCCCAAGTTCAATTGATTAGATAACTAACTATCTAATGCTCTTAAATAGTTTTGTTGACTTCAAAGACATTTTTTCAAACGTTAACCAAACGGCCAGGGAGAAAGAAGCAGCAAGTCAATTTATATTAGTCCTCTGAATTTGCTTCTTTAAATGATTATACTTCAAGACGTCAAGGTAATTAATTTTTGTACTAATTTAAGTTAACTGATACGGACATCAATCTCAAATAATTATATTCGTTATTCGACCATATGTATCTCAGAGTATTTTATAACAACATTTATCAATCAACTCTCCAACAAAACAACTAACACATAGATCTCATCTCTGTATCGTACATAAATCTCGATAACGCACCAGAACTCTCTCACTTGTACATTTTATCTTGTCATTTTATTTCGGTCTGACTCACTGTCAGTGTTGCCAAATTCTAGGAGCTATTCCCGGAAGTTATGTGTCGTGCAGTGAGAAAACGTTTAACCAAGAAGTAACGAAATTTGCATAAGAAAACAGAAAAATTCACGAGGAACGTTTGATAAAAGTTTACGTCGCAGTCGACATGTTATCTTCTGATGACACTGTAAAAGAAGTTATTTCGTTATATTCCAAGTAAACTACTCCAGTGGTGTGGTTTATTCTGATCTGGAGAAAAAAATCTGCCGGCTGTTTAACATTCAAATGACTATCAAAAGACTTGAATAATATAATGACATTTAACATAACAAGTGAGATGACACCGCATTTCGGGTTGTAATAAGCACGTCTTATCAATAATATTTCGTGCTGAGCAGTTCAAATAAAATTGTAGAAGCAATAGCTGTCAGAAGCACGATTCACAAAACTTTAGCCGAGTTAAACTGTAGAGATAAAAAATTTTATTTACAATATAAAATCAACTAAAGGACACAGACAAGATCTTTCACAGCCGTGATGGCAGCATCATGAGGCCTAATCAGCAACACTGGTGTGTAGCCACGGTATTATATAGTTATCTCTCCCCACCGAAATTCCCACAATGCAGAGCGAGGCAGTTCAGGTTGCCAGATAACAGTATGATTAACATGAGGTTTTTTACAAAAGCAGTACATCATCATTGTAAGTTTTTAACTGTGTCAATAGTCTTTGGCAAACAGAGTTCACTTTGATCGGCATTTCCTCATTGCAGGACACTTCAGAATAATACGTAATGTATACTGCCTCTGTAAATACTATACTGTGCAAATTAATTGGGAAAAAGTAAAAAATCACTCTTTTTTTCCAAAACTATGCCTTTATATCATTCTATGCCTTCATATACACCGATAAATACCTGTATTAGTATGAAATATGTCCTCCTTTAGCAGAAATGACCTCTTGAATTCGTTTTGGCATTGACACCACTAATCGAGTGCACATATTGTGAACTTCATAATCGTGGAACCACACTTTTATCGCATTCGTTATCATGCGTTCTTTGGTTGTACAGTCCATTTTACCTAAACGTCTCTTCAAAATATTCCACAAGTTTTCTATTGGATTTAAGTCTGGTGAATTTCCAGGCCAATCAAGCAAATAAATTTGATTTTACAGCATGAAATTCTTGACCAATTTCGAATTGTGACATGGGGCCAAGTCATGCTGAAATGTCCCGTCAAAAGTTTTCAGGAATGGAAAAATCCTACATTGTAATATTTCAACGTACTTGGCTGAATTCATCATACCTTGAACAGGAACTAAGCTTCCAGTGCCATTTTATGTGCAAAAAACCCCAAAACATCTGTTTCAGAGGGTGTTTTACAGTTTATTTGACATGCTCAGGTCTTAAGGGTTCACAGTTGCTTCATCTAACGACATTTGTTCGGTAACCCTGCACAAATAAATGAGTTTCATCACTGAAAATTACCTTTTTCCAGTCGTCAGCAGTCCATGATTTCTATTTTTTGGCCCATGCTAAACGTTTTATCTTCATTTTCGCATTCAAATAGTGTTTTTTCGTTGGCCTTCTTGCCTTCCGGCCAACTTCCAGAAGCCTACGGCTTACAGTTGAATCACTAACATCACAACCACTAGCCAATAAATCTCTTTGAAGGTCGGTGCTTGTTTTGTTTTATTCATTTTACTACTTCTAATTAGATATTTATCGGTTCGTGGAGTTGTTTTTCGTTTTCTTCCACATTTACCTCCCCTTTTTGTAGACGATGATCCAGATGCATTGTATCGCGTAAGCAGTCTTGGTACACTTGATTTGCCTACACCAACTGCAGAAGTGATATCTCTCACTCATAGAAGTGTGATCCTTCAGAGCAATTATTTTTGCACGCTTCCTTGGGGAAATATCCATTTTTGAATACACGAAAGCAACACGTACTCACAAAGAGCAAAAACTAACATCCACCTGTCACACACGAAAGCTCACAACTGAAGCTGAAGTGCCTATTTCCTGTTTAAAACGTCAAACCACATTCTTACTATCAAGTTCTAACATTCACACCACCTCACAGTTGATAAAATCGGTTTACGTAGGTTTCCGACATCAACTGGCGATCACATTACAATTCTGAGAATAAAATAGTTTGTCCCAATTAATTTGCACGGTATAGTAGAAATGCCTGTTTATTACTAGCAGACGCAAGAATCCTGACCCCATACCAGTTCGGGTAAAATGTTCCGTTCGCCAGTGTTCTGGTTAATGATGTTGAAATAGTATTGGAACGAAGAGAGTATTCATGTTCCGCGATTCGTAGCCCAAAGTTCCTTAAAGTGGATCCCATGTAGCAGATGTCCTTGTTTTCCAGGGAAGTAGAGCGAAGTAAGATTAAATAAACCCCATAGCGTTTCTTTAATTGCACAGACTCACTTTCCATATCAGGTCAAAAACATTAGTTGTTTTGATGCCGAAACCTATCGCTTCCTGCCTGCAAAATCTCTTCAGAATGCTTACAGTTGGCTGGTAGAAGTTCATTGAACTCATATAGCGAACGCTGCGTACTTCTCGTTGTAAAGTTGTAGTCATGCTTTGTAATCTTTAATGAATAAGGTTGGACCGTATGCCAAGGGAAGCCTTGCCAATTGGTAAATTCTATTAAATTCTTCATGACGCAATCCAACAGAAGACGAGTGGGAAAATGCCCTATTAATCAAGAATCGTAAGGGGGCTAATTTATAGGACGGGGGATGGGAAGAGTCATATGGGGTTAAAGAAGATACTGGTATATTCTTTAATTCCATATGACTCTGATCCACTTTAAGGAATCTTGGGTTGCGAATGGCGGAACATGAATACTCGCTTCGTTCCAATACTATTTCAACATCATTAACCAGGACTCTGGCGAACGGAACATTTTACCCGGACTGGGATGGGGTCAGGATTCTTACATCTGCTAGTAATAAACACACATTATTATTTACAGATGCATTATAGGTTACGTATTATTCTGAAGTATGCTGCAATGAGGAAATGCCGATCAATGTGAACTCTTTTTGGAAAGAACTATTGACGCAGTTAAAAACTTCTTATAATGATGATGTACTGCTTTTGTAAAAAAAACTTCAACTTAATCATACTGTTATCTGGCAACCTAAACTGCCTCGCTATGCATTGTGGGAATTTGGGTGGGGAGAGATAACTATATAATACTGTGCCTATACACCAGTGCTGCTGATTAGGCCTCATGATGCGGTCGTAGTGACTGCGAAAGATCCTGCCTGTTGGTTTTAAATTGTAAATAAAATCTTTTTATCTCTACAGTTTAACTCGGATAAAGTTTTGTGAATCGTGCGTCTGACAGCTATTGCTTCTATAATTTTATTTGGATAAGCTCGCCTTTTGAATCCTCTGCAACACGAATAAAACATATTTATTTATTTATTATCAATGGAACCCGTTATAAAATAAAAGAAAATAATCAGGATTTCTACAATCGATAAAAAACATTTAGAAGTAGAAATTCCTAGTTACCTTCTGCCACTAGCGGCTGAAGGAGTTACGAAAATTATTAAATTGTGAACAAAAAGTTTCTGATAGCTGAAGGAATATATCAAAGAGCTATATCATTTTGAAATAGAACAATGGGAAGAAAAGATATAGACGAAACAATAATATAACATAACTCCCCTTAGCGAAAGAGTTCTGAATAATGGAGAAAGTACGACATTTTTTTTTATTGGAGGTTTAACGACCACCGCGAGCAACTCAATGGGGTATAAGCTGTTGGTCCCTGGTTCCAGGGAAGTAAGAGAGCCATTGCCGTAAGACAAACACAACATCCATGCCTCACCGGGATTCGAACCCGGACCCCTTTCGGACGAATGATCAGAGGCCATCGCTTAGTTTCAATATTCGCTTTTATTCACGTAAAAGAATTACAACAGAACATCCCCAACCTCACACGCAGTGTGAGAGAAGGGGAGAAATAAAACAAAATGTAGATATTTACAATGAAATGATAATTGTACAGATGAGCAATGACAGGCATTGCATTATTTGCTGTAAACAGCAGTAGCTCTGGGATAAATGTTCATCGAAGTCTTGGAACATCACTGGAGCGAAAAATTTTACAGAAAAAAATCTGTGCAGTTCTAGTGACATGGGAATCACTGGTGGCAGAGAGTCACTGGGCGGATGAAGAGAACTGTGTACAAAAGGTGACATCAGCAGGAAGCAAACACAATCCAGTTGCAGGAGAAAATATGGTGAGGGAACAGTAAAAATTGAAAGTTCCGAGGTAGGGTTATTAAAACAGCAGATGAACAGTCTGGGCACTAGAAAACTGAAACCAGGGACGACACGGCGACCATGTTGTGAAGAAGGCAGGTAACCGTGCCGTATCTTTCGCCAAGGAATATTCCAGGGTGAGTCTGGCTTTAACCCTGTTGCGGTAGTGTGCAACCAAGGAGGTAGAGAATGTAATAGGATCTGGATCTTGTAACTGTAGCAGGTGAGAGAAAATAATATATTTAGCTAGAATAAATAAATACGAAGAAACTGGTAAAATAGAGCAGAAACTTGTAGAACTGTGGCCGAGGAAACGATAATCTTCTAGGGTGAGATCAGTGGTACAAGAAGGATGTGCAAGTTGGAACATACTGTGAAATAGTGGGAGCAGCGTCGGACAGTAAACAAACATGTGTAAGACGTCTCCAACGACGTTACAAAAAGGACAGAGATCTGATGATACTATATTTCTCCGGAACAAAGTCGAAGGGACAGGCAGTCGATTGTGCAAAAACCTCCAATGCAAATTAAGTTCTGAGGAGAGGGCCGGTGAATGTTGGGCAGTAGACCAGACTGAGGTTAGTGCAAAAGAAGGAACAGAGGGAATAGGGCAAGGTACCGCAGAAGAAGAACGGAGAAAACGGTACAGGGTGCGGGTGGAAAGACTGTGGAGAGGGAGGAGATCACCGGAAAAGGGAAGGAAGAACGGATAAGGGAGAGAGGCAGAGGAAACGGAAAGGAGGCCAGAGGAATCGACTAGGGAAGGAAAAAGTGATTGAAGAGCATGTTTAAGTTGGAGGAAGTTATCAGAGAGTTCGGGCGAGGATGGTAGGGTGGGAAAAAGTTCGGAAATGGGTTTCCATGAAAAATCGGGGAGGACCAGTTGGGAAACGGTGACTACACCAGCGTGTAGCCATGCGGGGAAAAAGAAAAAGTTGGCAGTAGGGGGGTGGAGGACGGAGGAGAAAAAAAGAGGCTCGGAAAGAAGATCAAGAGTGGAAGAGGGGGTTGACGAATGAGCGGTAAAGAACGAAGGAACTGAACAGCTTCATGGTAGATTAGAGGAAAACGGGGGGGATGACAGTGTGAATATCCATCTTGAGAAGAAGATGGACGGTGAGGCAGGGATTAAGGGGGGAGGTCAGAACATTAAGCAGAAGAATGGAACCGGAAGAGTCTGGTTGAACTGTCAAACGGAGGAAATTGAAAATTCTTACAGCTTTATAACGTACGGTAATCTCTGGCATATTGAGGCCACCACAAGTCGAAGGTAGAGACAATACTGAGGAAGATAACCAATGAGTAGATGACCAAACAATGCTGAGCATTGCTGATGTTGTTGCAGTTTGAACGTAGGCTGGTGGCGGTTGTGCAATCCAGGAATGATAAACTAACGAGAGGATGTGGGTGCCAGAAAGCCGTGCACGACTGTGGTAGGTCAAACAGCTTTTGAGCTTGGACCAGTAAGCAGCGGTGTGACGTAGTTTCCTGACGAGGGGTCTCCAGGTGGCAGCCGCTGCCGAGACCCGGCTGCCAATGTGCACCCCAAGTATCTTTTGACTGGTGGAAGTCCAATGAGCGCCCCACGGTGTATCGGGGCGATGTCTCCAGGAGCCACACCACAAGCCTATACATTTTGAAAGGTTTAACGAAGCGCCGGAAGCCGCAGCATACACTTGATACCATGCAAGAACAATTGTGAATTGCCATTCTTCTCGGATGAGAACTGTGATATCATCGGCGTAGGCAGTAAGAACGATAGAATGGTGCCTGGTGCTATGCCGAATGGTGGAGGGGGGATGTTGTACAAGAGAACGGATAGAGCAAAGAAAAGGCTCAAAGACTAGAGAGAAAAGTTGTCCTGAAAGAGGACATCCTTGACGGATGCCCTTACGAAACGGAATGGGGGCTGTAAGGAAGGAGGCCGTCCGGATATGGACAACTGAGTCCTGGTACAGGGCAAGGAGGGCTGTGATGAAGACAGATTGGAAACCGAAGGCAGAGAGCACAGAGGCAAGCCACTGATGACTCACGTTATCAAAGGCCTGCCTCTGATCCAGATTGAGGAATACTAAAGGTTCGGAGGAAAGGTGGGCAAGGCAATATGCGTCACGGAGGAGATTAATATTAGTATGAATGCTTCGGCCAGGGATGGTGTACGTTTAGTCGGGATGTATGACGGTGGGAAGGACAGGGTTCAATCGAAGAGAGAGTATTTTAGTATAAGTTTTGTAGTCAACATTAAGGATGGATATAGGACGCCAGTTATCCAACTCCAGCATACACCCCTTCTTTGGAAGAAGAATGATGTGAGCTAGAGTAAAAGCGGGGGAAGAACAGATAAGGAAAAAGCAGCTGTAAAGCAAGGCAATAGGAGAGGGTGTAAGAAAGAGGAAAACGTACGAAAGAAATTAACTGTCAGCCCGTCAGGACCAGGTGACGAGTGACAGTTAAGTAAGGCAAGTGACTGTACTACTTCTGCTGGGGTGATAGGCATAGAAAGAGATGTAACAAGATGCGATGGAATATGTGGTAAGGCACGAAGAATCGAATCAGCATGCGGAGAACTTGACTGGAACTGAGCAAAACGTGACTGGAAATATGTTCTAACACCGGAGCAAATGAGAGTGGGGTCATTAGTAACAGTTCCATCGGGTAACTTCCGATTACGGAGGTGATGAGCATAACGTTTGTGGAATTCCAGTTGTTGAACCTGTTCACATAGATAGTCATTTGGCTGGAGATAAAGGAGCTTAAGGCGGTGAAGAGCTTGTTGGGAGACAGGAAGTAGCAAGGCACGAAGTTCAGCTTGGTAATGAGAAAACAGCGGAGAATCAAGATCTAGGTTGGAAAAAATCGAGCGTGCAGCATCAATCTTCATAGAGGCGGTGGTACGTTTTTCGTAGGAATATTGCTTGGTATAAAGAAGAATTTGGGATTTGACTTTTAACCAGTGTTGCAAGGGACAAGAAGCAAAAGGGAGCGTATATAAGGCTTGTTGGAGCTGCGATTGGATGGAATTTACGTAAATTGAATCAAGTAAAAGATCATCATCAAGGGTCCAAGTACGGTAGTATTGCCGAGGAGATGGACCGGTGTGAAGACACATTACGACACAGCTGTGGTCGCAAGAAACTGTCGGTGTGTGAGAAAGGGAGATAACTGAAGGAAGAAGAATTGAAGAAACATAAAACAGGTCAAGTCGGGCAGTTGTAGGGGAGGAAGTGGAGTAGGAGCGCCAGGTGTACGAACGAAGAAATGGGTGCAGGTGTCGAAAAGAATCTTGGAGTTGTAGCTGGTTGATGGCTGTAGAAAGTGCTCTGGTAAGAAAATACCTGGTATCCGTGGAACCGTCCGATCTGTCGAGGGATGGGTCAAGGGTGCAGTTAAAATTACCACCTAAGATGACAATATCAGTGGCCGGAAGACCTTGAACACAGGAAACAAAATGCTCAAAAAGACAGTCTGCATACTGTTGATTGCCGGAAACATAGATGTTGAAGATATGGTATCGGAAGTTGTGAAGTCGGAAAGACAGAAGCTGCAGGAGGTCACGATAAATCGGTTTGACCGTGATATCAGTAATGAAGGATCGAAGACGAAAATTGATGGCCACCGCAAGTCCTGCGTGAAGACTAAGTCGATGGGCATGGTAGAATTGAAATGGCTAGGTTCGCCACCGGTGGTATGGGGTGTTGGGATGGCAGTTATTCTCCTGTAGCAATAATATATCCGCATCATGCGGTGTAATGTCTTCAAACACTAACGCATTGGTAGGAGGGACGGAGCATCCCTTACAGTTGAAAGAAAGTAATTTTAACTTGAAAGAGGTTGTAGTGGTTGAATATTACTATCAGCACTTTTGTGAAGACTGGTTACACGTTTCTTTAAGTTAGATGTCTGCGCATTAGTGACCGTGTTAATTTTTGGCAAAAGAGCA
The DNA here is from genome assembly GCA_039090855.1 of Macrothele yani. Lineage (NCBI taxonomy): Eukaryota > Metazoa > Arthropoda > Arachnida > Araneae > Macrothelidae > Macrothele > Macrothele yani. Next base: position 27,963,097 of record CM077000.1, read on the forward strand.
AGTAGATTCTGAAGTTGGGTGATAATAGTGGGAAGCTGAGCATTACGTGATTGAACGCAGTCGAGCTGCTTGAGAGGACGTGACGGTTGATTGAGTATAATGAGAGCAAGATCAGAGGGCGCCAGCGGCCCGTCTAATGCAGGGAAAGTTTCCAGATATTCAGCGAAAGCTTTTTGATCCAACAATTTTGGAACAGCTGGGGACTTAAGAGATGTAGGAACTGCTGTTGGAGAGAAAGACTGTCGAATTGGCGAACGGGAACGAGAGCAGCGTGGAGAAGACGTCACTGGCGAGATGGAACTCTGTCTGGTACGTTTCAACGTGGGAACGCCGGGAGAAGCTGGTGGGTGTAGGACAGTTAGATCTGACTCCACATTAGGGGATCCAAGGGAAGAAGATGAAGCAACACGACGGAGGGATTGCCATTCCTTTTCTGAGATAATACCCTCCGAAGAACGTAGAGGTACCACAGCAGCAAGTGGGTCCAACGATGGAGATGTGGCCAAAGTACCTGTAGTAGATATCGACGACTTGGAGACTGATGATGAATCATCACTTGCTGGGAGAGAATCATCTGGAACAACAGTAGAAGGGATCAAGGACGTCTGTGGAGCCGAACTTGGTGTACCCAGAGAAACTGGTGTTGAGGCTGGGGTGTTGACTTTGGGTGGTATGGAAATAGGGGGCTTGGCAGATACATGTAGACAACGTGATTGGATGTGGCCATATGCCTTGCATTTAAAACAATGCAAGGCAGTAACGATATCGATCCGGAAAATCTGCTTCCCTACAACCACAGTGAGGTCAGTAGGGCAATCAGCAATGGCATCTTCAGTAGGAAACAGGATCCTTGCTTGGCGACGCAGACCTAAGACGTTCCTGTCATCTGGGTCTGTTGGTGCGGAAGACAGAGTGGAAATGGAACCAACTACTTTTCCACAACGGGAAAGGGCCGCCATTAAGTAATGGTCCTTGATTTCTGGTGGTACGGGGTAGCACGTAACAAGTACGGGGCGCTGCGTGAGCGGGACTCCCAGTAAGGTATGATCCCCAACATGCAGTCCGTCAGATAAGACGCGCTCCACAAACTCTGGCTTCGCAAAATAGATGAGAACAGTCCTAGGCTTCCTCGCCATATGGGTGATCGCTCCCTTAGGAAGGATTTGGCGGACGGCTAAGGAGTATTTCTTAAGGCTGCTGTCCGGGAGGGCATCAAAACATATGCCAAGTTTCTGTGTGCGTAAAACCTCCTGCCCAGCAGCTGAAGTTTCCGGAATTTCGATGCGTAATTTCTTGTTGTCTCTAGTGACAATCATATCAAGAGGCGTTGTACATGGATTCTTCGCTGTAGAGGAAGATGAACTGGTACCCTTCACAACGGAAGCATAAGGTAGAGTTGCCGTAGGAATGGGCGGAGATGGGGAAGGTCGAGACGCAGTGCTCGCAGGAGCAGATGACGTACCAGAGGCAACGGATAATGAAGAAGTTAATGACGTCACGGTGGTGGAAAATGTCGGGAAATCAACATCCATAAAGTTGGAAGAAGAAGTGGTAACATCAGATAACGCGGCTTGGAAACCAGCTGCGTGTGGTAGTGACGATGACCGAACGTGGCCAGGTGGGGGCGGAGCTTTGCTATCAAGCTTCAGACCTGGCCTATCAGATGCGGTCGCCACCATTTGCAATGGCTGGCTTGCTAAACCCGACCCTGGGCAAAGCCAGGACGGAAACAGAGTTAGTACAAGTAAAGTTTTACTTACAGGACGTCAAAGTCGGACTCAATCGACACAGGAGACGTTCACAACACAGGAGATACACAAAATGACGGCACACACACAAAAGAACACCAATAAACGCAGGTCAAACACGGAGCACAGGTCAACACAACCTTTACAAAGCCATCGCTTAGACCACTGCGCCACCGGGGCGGCAAAGTACGATATATGCACAAAGTATTCTTCACAGCATAAGCTATGAAAAGGCAAATGAAATTTTCAGAAACAGCTCCTGCAAACAGATATAGGAAGAAAAGGTTTTGATACTTACGCTTATTAATGAGAAAACTGTAAATTGTTTGAAGAGGTAAATTTTCTCCATTTTTACGATGCTAATGGTATACAGTAAAAAATATTTTTAATGGGATTTTTAGAAGCGAGACACAGTTCCAAACAGAAATGTACTGTATAGTCGCACCATCTACCGCCATAATTGTGAACTGTGAAAACTCCGCAAGTACAGGTAAAATGTTCGACAGGGTAAATAGGATCCGATGTTAAAAATTGTTTTAAATCGGACTTTTAGAAAGAGAGATATCAAGAAAAACGAATTAAACTTTTATGTCCCTAACGGGAAAATTGTACTTTATATTTGGCTGGAAATTCGCACAGAATGTTTCAGTAATACTATCCAACAGGAAAAGGATTTTGTTCAATGGTGATTTTTGGCAAAAAAATTTCAACTTAAACGCAAAAGATCTCTCACCAGAAATTTTATCCAGCAAAGGAAGAATGTTTTTAATCTGACCGTTAGAAACAGAGATATTGATAAAAAATATGATATAAATCTATACCAATGGTGGGAAAACATTGGCCACAAAAATAAATTTTAAGTCTAGTTTTTAGAAGCACCGATATTGCGGCAAATACATGAGAAACAGAAACATAAAATTACGCTTCCTTGTTGAAAATAATTGTTTACCAAAAATTACGAATTATTGTTTAGAACATTCCTCAGCAGAAGCTCTATCCGATACAAGAAGAATTTTTCGCACTGGACTTACAGACACAGAGATATCGGGGAAATCGCAGTTTTAGCCCTCTAGCCGAAAACACACTCATCGCCAAAAAAAAAAAAAATGTTGCTCCCAGAAGGACGTGTCGGATTGCAATGCTAATTGGGTGAAAGGTAAATGTTGCCAGGAACAATAAATGATTAAACATTGAGACATACACACGCAATATTTATTGAGCTACATGCCAATAAGTAGTTTCTCTCGGTATGGCGTCGGGCGGCCATGATTGCTCACACAGCATGCGAGCCATCACGGCATGGAGCCGCCCCGGTGGCGCAGTGGTCTTAGGCGCTGGCCTCTGATCATTCGTCCGTAAGGGGTCCGGGTTCGAATCCCGGTGAGGCATGGATGTTGTGTTTGTCTTACGGCACTGGCTCTCTCCCTTCCCTGGAACCAGTGACCCTAAATTAGGGACGGGCGACTGCTTATAGCCCATTGAGTTGCTCACGGTGGTCGTTAAACCTCGAATCAAAAAAAAAAAAAAAAAAAATCACGGCATGGAGTAGTACAGGTCCCTAATGGTGTCCTGCAATAAGCCATCCCATGAAGCTTCAATTTTCGCATGCAGTTCCTGCAGATTGTGCGGTAGGGTTGGAGTGTGGATAGCCCGTACAATAGCATCCCACACCTTTTCAGTCGGTGATAGGTCTGGCGAAACGGCTGGCCATGGAAGAGTGTCTGTGCCTTGAAGGCAAGCTCTCGAGACAGCAGCAGTATGCGGACGAGTGTTGTCCTGTTGGAAAATCGCACCGGAGTGAGCGGGCAGAAAAGGTAAGGCCACTATTTGCAGGACCTCATAAACGTAACGCTGGGCTGTCAAAGTGCCTGTAATGAACACCAAAGGTAACGGGGCATCGCAGGCAATTGCATACCACACCATGACACCAGGGTTTCTGAACGTCTGACGCTCGACAACAAACCGTTCTTCTTGGTACTGACCACTGTACCTCTACACACAGATTATTTGGTCGTCTCCTCCAAGACAAATGCGGGACTCATCACTGAAGATCCCCCGCTGCCATCCTGCGTGGCTCCATGACAGTCTGGCACGACCCCATTGCAGTCTTTGGCGACGATGCAATGGTGTTAAGGGCAGTCGTTGTAACGGTTTGCGTGCGTGAATTCGTACGTCGTGCAGCCGTCTGCCAATGGTGCTGACACTGATCCGACGATGCATGGAGGGCACCACTGATCGGAAGGTGCATGGAGGGCACCGCTGCTCGCTGAATATAAACAATCGTGGATATTGAGTCACTCCACACATGTCGGACAGCCCTTCGGTCCTTTCTCTCAGTGGTTCATCTAGGTCTCCCAGATCCTTCCTGTCACTGCTGCGTGCCTTTTTCTATCCACTGCCGCCAACAGCGTGCTATGGGGATATCCGCACAACCGGTATGGCGCGCAATGCGGTGATAAGACCACCCTTCTTCCCGGAGCCCTACGATGCGGCCCCTATCGAACTCCTCTAACTGCTCAATTGCTTTTAAAGTAGAGCACGAGTCAGAATGGGAAGCACACTCAACAGGACACCTTATACACTAAGTGGCCACATTATTAAGACTACTCCCTCAGTACTCCGTTGGGCCATCTTTGGCCTTTAATACTGCATCGATTCTTCGTGGCATGGACGCCGCATGATGTTGATAGGTGGTTTGTGGAATCTGAGACCATGCTTGATGAATAGCGCTTTCCAGGAGTGTGAGATTGCAGATTTGTGGATCCAGCTGTCTGATGGCTCGTTCAACTTCATCCCACAAATGCTCAATGGGGTTGAGATCTGGAGATTGTGAGGGCCACCTAAGCAAAGTTAAACTCACCGGCATGTTCCTGAAACCAATCCTGTACAATACGAGCACTACTGACAGGACGCATTATCTTGTTGAAAGTAGACATCGCCATTGGGATAAACCATCCACATGATAGAATGCACTTGGTCCGCAGCGATGTTTAGATATGATGTGTCAGTCAGACGTTGATCAAAACGAATTAAAGGGCCTAAAACTTGCAAGGAAAACATTCCCCAAACCATAACGTTGCCTCCTCCAGCTTGAAGAATTGTAGCAATGCATTTGGGGTCCATGCTTTCGTGCTTTTTCCGCTAAATTCTCACTCGGCCATCGCCATTGTGCAACTGAAAACGTGATTCATCGGACAACATAATTTGTTTCCAATTATCAACTGTCCAATCCTTGTGCTCCTGTGCGGACTGGAGACACTTTCCCTTATTAACTGCAGACATCAAAGGTGTTCGAACAGGCTTTCGGCTGCCATATCCCATCCGATGCAGTGTACGGCGAATAGTGCATGCAGAGATCATTTGAGAGGATCCTTGATTAAGATGGTCTGTAATTTGCTGCACTCTTGCCCTTCTGTTGTCTGTTACCAGTCTGGATACTCTCCGTTCCGCCTGAGCAGTCACTAGTCGAATGATGACCACACGTTGCACGTAGAGACCCAGTTTTTTGGCTGACAGCCCAGTCTTTAAACACTTTAACAACAGCTTCTCTGGAACATTTCACAAATGCGGCGGTTTTGGTGATACTTGCTCCATGGCTCCGAGCTCCTACAATCATCCCACGTTGAAAGCCCGTCAAATTGCATTTTTTTGCCATCTCATCACCCAAAAATCACTTCTACTACTGTTGCAAGCACTAAGCTTTCCCTTTTTATACTAGCCTCGCCCTAAGGCGGCAACAGCGTGCAGCCATAGCTCATTTGCTTAAAACTGTCAGGTGGTCATAATAAAGTGGCCACTCAGTGTATAGCCGGTCACGCACAGCGCTACGATACGGCCTTGCTTGCGTCACATGTGCGGCCGAGCGTGATACAGTTAACTCTCGTTATAAGAAAGTTCAAGGGAATTGAAAATCAGTTTCTTATAACCAAATTTGGATTAAAATTGTTAAAACTTCGAAATTAAAGCAGATACATAACGTACACTACATTTATTTTGTGAACAAACAAATGTACATCAATCTGTTATAGATGTCTGATTTTTTGTATTAATCATTGCAATCGTCTCACGTTTTTGGAGTACAGTCAAACATTGCTCTTTCTCTGCTTCTTGAGCACTTGGAATCCCACTCACAAAATCCTTCACCTTCTGAATCATATCCATGACTACCACCTGCGTTGGTAGCTGTGGCTCACAAAAGTTGTCATACTCTTCTTCACTGCTGCTTCCAGTTTCTTCAACAGAAAAAAAAAAGGTCAAGTCACGATAGAAACATTGGGTGATTTGGAGGTGAAATTTGTGATTGTAATAAAGCAATACGCACTACGCTAGTACGGGTCTCATTTTGTTACTTTGGGTCAGTTAAAGTGGTGCTTCATCGACTTCGAATTATATGAGATGCTGTTTCAGCTTATAGTTCTTCACCTGGGCCTTACGAGATTTACGTGATGAGCAGCACTTTTGATAGCTCCTATTCCGATGATGATGACGATACCGGCTCTACTGAATTAGTGTAATCGTGATCGTTTCATATATCAGTGAAAACTGGTAAGGTACTTTTATACTATATCGCTTGCTGCCAGGGGTGTCTATCGCATTCTAATTAGAGCTCATTGATTATTAACTTATAGATATGATACAAAAAAAATTGTTTGATGTGTTCGGCTGTAATTCATGCTGAAGACAGGGTTCAATACTACGGCAGATGCTGCGGCAGATATCATTATGCTTTGTTGTTCAGTAACAGAAAATGTTTACCGACGAATGTCAAAAGAGAAAAAATGAAATGGCAATGTGATAGTTGTCGACATGATACATTACATTACATGATTCAGGGGTCCATTCTGAGGGAGCAGCTTACACTAAAAACAACATTAATTCCGAGGTGAAATTGGTGAAAGAGTGTGCTGGTGGCCGTGATTTTCAGTCGGTTTTGGAGTCTGTCAACACAAAGCTAGATGCTATTAACAAATTAAAGATTGAGATACTAGATTTGAAGAGATCAGTTGAGTTCTTTGCAGAGAAGTATGATGACATTTTGACTTCTTTAAATAAGTCAAGTTCGATGTTTGAGGACTCTCGTAGGGAAATGGTTGCTCTTCAGTAGAGGATTTCGGACCAGGATTCTGAAAATTCCCAGACTGTTACAGGACTTGAACAACCTCGATCAATATATGAGAAACAGAAACTTGGAAAAACATGGCATCCCTGAGAGTAATGAAGAGACTAATGCTGATCTCTCGAACATTGTGCTTAACATTGCAAAAGGGTTGGATTTTGGAGATCTTTCGTGGGATGACATTGACGTCGTTCATAGAATAAAATTTAAGGGCAAGGCGCCCCTCGTCAATCATTGTGCAGTTTCAGGCCAGAAAGGTAAGAGATATTCTTTTATCAAGGAGTCGGAAGATTTTGAAATTGACTGATATTGGTGCTAATTATATTTGGAAGAAACTAGAATTTATGTTAATGAGAATTTGACTGTGCATAACAGAGAATTATTCTGGAATGCGCGGAGATTTTCTAGAGAAAACAATATCAGATTTTGTTGGTATAAAAACGAGCGTATTTATTGCCGGAAGGAGGAGTGTGGAAATGCAATTACATTAGGAGCAGGGACGACTTAGATCTTTGTCGATTCTGATGGGTTTGTGATGTTTCTGTAACTCTGTTGGTTGAACATAACTCATTTTTATGACCTGTAATCCAAGTGTTTGTCCAGTTTAATCTTTGCGTGATTTGCTGGTTTCGCAAAATCGCAGTTTAGGATTCTTGCACATTAATGCTCATAGTTTATTTTACAAACATGAACTATTCTTGGAGTTTTTGGGGTCTTTGGATTATTTTGTTGACTTTATTTGTGTTTCAGATCCTTGGTTTAATAATGTAGATCACCTTGCTTGTAATGTGCCGGGTTTTATAACTTTTTCTGCTTCTAGATCAGGGGAAAGGTACGGGGGTTGCTGTATTTGCTAGGCGCTCCTATTCACTTTCGCAGATTGATAAATATGCGGTTATAACTGATAATTATGAGTTTATTACTTTAGAGACTGAAAATACCATTTTAAGTTCGGCCTATCGCCCCCGTCTGGAAAACAGTCAGTTTTTCTTGATTTTTTCCCCAGTTTTTTGGAGAATATAAATCAGAGTGGCAAGGCGTTATATTGTTTAGGTGATTTTAATATTGATATGACATCTACTAATAGCGTCTCATATCCATTCAGTGACATCATAGACTCTTTTGGGTGCGTAAGTGCGGTTACAATCCCCACAGGAATTACACCTGTTACCTCAACTATACTTGATCTATGTATTGCGAGTGATTTTTTTGCACAACTGGTGTGCTGGCATATAATATAAGTGATCACCTCCCTAATTTGTTTTTGTCGGATAGTGTATCTACCTCTGATATTGTAGACAGGACTTCGATTCGTATTCGTTTGTACGATCAGCATAGCTTAAGAACTTTTGGTGAGATGCTTGCTGTTACGGATTGGTGTCCGGAGCTGCAACATGATTCCCACACATGCATTTGATGTATTTTGGGGATTATTTCGGAGTTCTTATGAATGTTCATTTCCTCTTAAGAACTTTCTATACGTTCATTAAAGTGTAGAAGCTCTTGATTTACTCGTAGCCTTTTAAGATGGCTAAACACAAAGAACAGGCTGTTCAAGTTATTTATACAATTCAGAAGCGCCTCTGATTTGTCCCAGTTCCGTAGATACAGAAATTGGTTTAATACATTACTAAATTAAAAATGCTAAACAAATTATTATTTAGATCGTTTTATTGGTACCACAGATGGGAAAAGGTTATGGCAATCGATTGGTGAATTGTTACATAGAGCAAATGATGAAAACCCTCCAACAGAACTTGATCATGGAGGAACACAAGTCACTGATTTGAATCGTATTGTGGAGATATTTAATACTTACTTTGTTTCTTTGCCTGTGAAACTACAGAACGATATTCCGCACGTGTCAGGTGACTTTGCTGACTTTTTGTCTTACCAAGCTTTGCGTATGTCTTTTTTTTTTTTTTGACCTAGTATCGGCGGACCTTTTACCTACTAAACAGCAGTTAGATCCCTCTAAGGGTGCTGGCCCAGATGATGTTCATCCAAGGGTGATAAAATCTGTTGCTCAGTTTCTGTTGGTACCATTGGAACATATTTTAAATCGTATTCTAGAAACTGGTTTATTACCTTTAGCATTTACGACAGGTAGAGTCACTGTTATACATAAAAAGGGTTTGAGATCTAGTGTAGAAAATGATCGTCCAATTACTAATATTACAGTGTTTGCTAAACTTTTGGAAAGACTAGTACTAAAGAGGTTATCTGGCTACTTGGAGAGAAACAAAATTTTACATCACCGTCAGCAAGGTTTCCGTCAGGGCTTCTCAACAGAAACGGCTATATTGGATGCTCTTAATTTTTTGCACACAAATATTGACTCAGGAAGAAGTGTCCTGGGTATATTTTGTGACTTATCTCGAGCTTTTAACTGTGTTCCGAAAATTCTATTGTCAAAGTTAAATCATATAGGGATCCGGGGAGTTCCGCTTTTGTTTTTTTAGGAATTATGTGTTACAGAGATCGCAGTATGTTCAGATTTGTGGCATTCGTTCTTCGGTTCGTGGGGTAAGTTGCGGAGTTCCTCCTGGATCGGCGCTAGGACAGGTTCTTATTTTAATGTTATTTCGTTGGTTCAGTTGCAGTTATTTAACTATTAATCGAGATAAAACGAATGCCGTCCTGTTTTCACGTCGTTCTTATTATTTGTCTTCCCCAACTGGTATCTTTATAAATGGAGTTCCAATTACATTTAAGACGACTGTTAAATATCTGGGTGTACTTATTCAAGTACACCCAGATATGGTGGAAGTCGCTCCGAAAATGGCCTTGAAATTCTATGGGAGATAAAGAGAAGAAACATCGCAATACAGGTAAAAAAAATTTTTTTGGAAATAAATTTTTGGAACTTTCTTATAATCGAAACGTGACATTTTTTGCTTTCTTATAAAATGAAACGTTCCTATATTTTAATATCAGGCCAAAGAAAGTTATACATTTCTCTCTTATAACCGTAAATTTCTCATATCCGAGTTTCTAATAACGGAAGTGTACTGTACTTTAATCATTTGCATGTTCACAATGTCAAGACTACCCACGACGTTTCATTCCTGTCGGTTGTTTCCTTCTGGGTGCAACTATTTTTTTGGCGATGGGTGTATATACTCGTACATTACTTGAAATACGCTGCATCCAACAAAGTCTTCATTATAAAGGGTATCGAATGGAGCAAGGAATTTTTTGAATCGTATATTTAGAAACAATTATATGGAACAAAATATATTTTGAATTCGATAGCACCTGTATTTGTGCCCTCTAGCGGCAAAGTTACGGACGGTGAAAAAAACGGAAATCAAGGTTTATCCTTTTCACATTTGAAGCTTTCCAATGCAAATAAAATTTTTCAAATTGCGCTAATAGTTGCACTCATCTGGTGTCCACAATGAGGCGGACGGACGGACAGACAGACGGATGAACAAAGGCATACCATAAGCATACACATTTTTTTTAACAAACGAATTAAAAATATTACCAGTGAACAAAACGCTGTTTTACTGAGAAAGGCTTCACTTGATTTTCTGGGAAACAACGTTACGCAAAGCGACTTCTGCAACAAGCAACGTTATTTTCTATTTGGCCTTACATTCTTCTGATTTCTCTAAACATTTTTTATTGAATATATGTGTTTCGATTAGTGATTACAGTTAATAGCTAAAATAAGAATAGCGGTATTTCGGTACAGATACCTGATTTATTTTACATTATTGATTTTGCAAATTTTGAATGCGGAAAAATGTTTTTGGAAAGTATTAATTAATCAGGAATATTAAATAAGTTATGTTTATATGTTAAAAATTGAGTAATTAGTCGATGGTATTTTACCACAGAGAAAGTACCGTATTCGGCACTTAAAATAGCACAGTATTTAGGTATTCCAAGAACTAAACACCGGTATCGAAATCCGTAGAGTTTTGATTCATAAACATATCGCAATATATGTATCAGGTCACTGGCACAAGGAAAACTATCATTTAGAAGAGCATATTTTCTTAAAAAATTGAATTGTTTTGAAATATCAATGTTCATCACTTTCAAACTCTAATATCCACTTAACAGATCTTTTAATTTTCTTCACCTTCCTAACAAGAAACAAACTGAAATTTACCTTTTCTATTTTAGGAAAGAACACCCCCTTCAAGAAATGTTTCCACATGATGCCTGAGCTTGTGAGTTTTTAAGGAACATCTATTGATGACTTCTGTTTATGCTGGTTTTCGTCTGAATTAAAACCCTTTCAAACTAAAAAAAATTGTAAATAATATAAACATATCAGAAGAATTCAAAGAATTAAAACTTTTATCATTTCTAAAAGTTTTGAGTCCTTCCGGAAAATTTGGCATTCACAGGTTTTTTAGAATGCACATCTTTATCAGTACCAGGGAAAAAAATCGAAGTTGCTCTTTCATTATTTGAGTATCATTATTACAAAAGACAGTGCGCGATGTTGAAATTCGGACACTGTTTTTCCAGAAAATCAAAAATGATAAACTTTAGAAAGTGTTGGAAACCATTTTGAAAGAGATCTGATCCCTTTTCATAAAATCGTTTCTAAAACGTCAACCTTTTTCGTTGTATGATTCTTTACGTACTCCAGTAGACGCCGGCTGCAACCCAGCATTTATACTTGTATTTTGGCTCACATAAATTGTCTTTCGTATACATAAATCGGACTTTGTACGATGTTCTTTGGCACTCCTTAAATCATCTGATTATCTTCCGTACCTGTAAATCGGACTTTGTACAATGTTCTTTGGCACTCCTTAAATCATCTGATTATCTTCCGTACCTGTAAATCGGACTTTGTACAATGTTCTTTGGCACTCCTTAAATCATCTGATTATCTTCCGTAGCTGTAATTCGGACTTTCCTGTAATATTCTTTTGCACTTCCAAATTTCTTTCGGTACACCTAATCAGGAATTTTGTATAATATTCTTTTTGCACCCTTAAATCTCCCGTACAATTAATTCGGGGCAACATTATTTTGCACCTCTAAATTTCCTCCCGTACAGCTAATTCGGGCATTCTCACATTTCATTTTTGCAGTCCTAAATCGCCTGTTCATCTAGTTGGGGATTAAGTACAATATTCTTTGGAGTCCCTAAATCGCGCGTTCATCTGACTTGGACCTATATAAAGTACAATATTCTCTTGCAATCCTAAATATCCTTCCGTATTCTTCTGGAATCAGGACTTTTGCACGTCAACTGATGTACGAACATTTCAAATTATCGCATAAAAGGAAGAATGAAAGTGTGTACAATAAATCTTCGATAAATACGTAAGTCACTTCAAAATTACCAACCAGCGATTATTATAACAGGTGTATGCCTCAAGAACATATGCACTGTGAGAACAAAATTATTCTTAACTGCAAGGAAAGTCACTGAGGTTATTAAAAATGAACTGAATTTGAGGTCACAATATAAACTCAGGATGATTTGGTGTGTTGCATTTTATTTTCAACCTACATGTATAAAATGTAGATGTATTTGACATGAAACAGGCATTATTTTAAAGAAATGGATGAATCTTTCATGCACGTTGAACAATTCAAAGTAGGGCCAAAACATTATGAAATGCTCTGTGTAACTTTGGGGTTACTTCTATATCAGTGACGCACGCGCGTGAAGATCAAGACCGTATGCAGCATTAATACTTGCTATATCAGTCGAAGCTGAAACGTTGGTTGTAATGGATAAGCGACTATTCTAGCGGCTTGGGAAAGGGCATGAATATGGGATAGAAAGGAAACGGCGAACTTGAAGGTTGTTTCATGGCTTCGGTACCTAAAGTATGCCGAGTGCCGATGAAAATAGGCGCAATGGACATGTGGCGGGTTGACTTTAAACGGCTAAGGCTGCTTTATGCACGTGGAAAATGCCGGCTTGCCTACATTTTCCGAAACGATAGGCTTTGAACCTCAGCACAGATGATCATGGTCTTCAATTGAGCACCACAGAGCAGTGTAGTCACAACCAAATTGCAAAGTTGCACCGGTTACCGCACAATTAGTACTGCACAACAAACACATAAGTAGTTTAAAAGGGCGGGTTCTGCGTAGCCTCAGTGGCGTGGCTGGGTACCTCACGACTTCTTCTCAGGACGGAATGTAATGGTAGGGGCCTTATCTCCAGACATATCATGTGTGTCTTTTCTACTCTAGCGCGCGTTTGCTCCATGAGAAAATTTTAGGGATCGACGTCACAGCGGTGGAGAAATTTTCTTGCAAATGGAAAAAGTGCTCTCATGATCCATCTTACAAATAGTGACCGTTCTAACGACTTGACCATTAGGCCATTGGAAACGGATGATTGATAGATAGAGCCTTCGCTTGTTCACGGGAATTTCGATTTTTTTTCGCAAGTGTATTGAATCGTTTGAGGGACTTTTGTTGCAAACGAAATGAAGTAATTAAAAAATAGAGTGGGACGTGAGATTAATTCCACTAAAGTCAGCATGTCGTTGTGTTGACATGAGCTTATCCGTTAGAGTGAATCGTTTCTCTTTGAACTGTTGAATGGCCAACTGATTAGAAAGCTCGCCTTCCATAAGACGGATAATGAGTTCAATCCGACCCTGATGATCAGATCAATTTTTTTTTCATTTTGAAGGAAAATTTCCCTACTTCTGTAATGCTGATGCATGAAATTTCCCCATGAAGCAAACACGAACGGAGAAAGAAAAGGCGTACGTGATATTTCCGGAGATGAGATCACCATTGTTACACCACCTCCGTGAGGAGCAGTCGTGTGGTGCCTGATCACGCCCCTGCGGCTGCAATTGGCTGCAGGGACTGTGGCTGAGTGCGGCTACGCAAACCTGCCCTTTTTGAATTACTCACATATCAGTCATGTGGTGATCCACCAACGTTGTCACCACGTCACGTGGTGATCCACCAAGTCACGTGGTGGTCCACCAACGTTTGGTATGGCCTGCGGGAGAACAACTTAATAAGTCTTTTTTTTAGCAACATCATTTGAACGCTGAACGATATTTGCATCTGCTAAGAACAAATACCTAGTCTTGCCATAAATACTGTTACAAGGTATTCAATGAAATAAAAAAGGAAATTTAAAGATATTTTAATATACCTATGATATTACGTAAGTAGTACACTTTCGGATACATGGCAGCAATCACTTTTCAAAATGGCATCCTTTTGCCTTCATACAGTACTTCAGTTTCTGTGGCCACGCATCAATAGCTTTACACAGGGTCTCCACAGGGAAAGCTGCTACTGCCCGCAACAAAGAGCGTTTGAGACTGTAAATACTGGGTTGTCTCTTTCTACAGGTCATATGCTCCAGTACGGCCTACAATTTGTAGTCCAATGGGTTGAGGGTTGGGATGCTGGAAGGCCAATCATCTCGGGAAATGAAGTCTGGCAAATTCGCCTGAAGCCACTCCTGTTGACTTCGCTCTTTAGGCAAGTGCGAAATCCTTCTGGAATCTCCACTGTCGGTTTTGGAAGAGGGTGTGGCTCACAGGTTTGACCACTGGCTCCAAAACCCTGTCCTGGTAGACTTTGGCGGATGTTTTCACTCCTTTCTAACAGAAATGGAGCTCCGTGGTACATTCGTAAGAGACTCCCCACCAAGCCATGGCAGACGTAGGGGCGCCTCATGATCCTTGGAGAGTTCTCCTGAGCTTTTCCTGAGGTTGACACATACACCATGTTATTTTGGCGGTTGAAAGCCTCTTCAGTAGTAAAAATGTTTTCATCAGAGAAAAGGATCTGCCTGTAGCGATTGTCTGGGTAACGCTGTAGCAAACCTTTCGGTTTTAGTACTATCTGCTGCTTCAGTTGTGAGGTGTGGAAATGCCCTGTACGCCACCGGTACGTTCTCACACTTAGGCCACTCCGCAACACGCGTGACGTCTACATTCTTGAAATGTTCAGCTCACGAGCCATCACTGATTGTTCTCTGACAGGATTTCGTCGAATACAGGCTGACACTGCTTTCACTCGGCGAGCAGTCCTCACGGTACACGTCCAACCCTTTCTGGGGCGGTCAGCGACGGTCCTAGTCTCAAAGAACTTTTTATGGTCCCGTAGACAAGACGTCGGCTGATTTTCAGCTTCTTCAGCATGTTGTAAATCTCTGGAGCTGATTTTCCAACTTTATGCAGCGCTGTTACAGCAACACGATTCACATCATCGCCCCAGTCCATGGCAAGTACTTCACGAAACATGTTATCTCCTCTGTAACTGAACGCACAATGATTCATTAGCTGCGTCATGCCTTCTGGCTGGTCGGTGACGTCACACACCAGTTGATCACCATCTGTCGAACGTTTGTAACAGTATTTATGCTAAGAAAAAATGTAACAGATTTTTTTATATAAGTTGCCATTACAGCTGTCAACCATGTAGTACTATCATGACGAGGCAACAGCTCATAGATGTTTACTAAGAACTCACAGTACAGCGTACAACCTTTTTCCGCTAGTAGGATTTGGGCACGGTTTCCTAATCCGGAGGTGGATTATCTCATAACTGAACCACGCCAGCAAGGCTTGTCGCTGCAAATTTGCCAGTGGAACATCACATATATCCCCTCACCTCCTTGAGATAGGTGGAAGCTCGAGTCGCAGGTTTCGGGTTCCCTCTACAAAGCGCGCTTGAAGGTGCTCAATATAGAAGAAGCGATTTTTATTAATTTCAGACGATTTGTGCAAGAATGTGTTTGAAGGAGAAACTGGACGTGAAATATGAACGTGTAATGATCTTACGTCTCAAGGACATCATCTAGATGATTTCACGCTGTGCAGAATTATAGGGAAGCTGGAAAGAAGGCCGCCTAGTGAATAATGTTGCCAGGGAATTTTGAATCGCACATAGTGTAATATCCAGGCTCTGGGCAGTGTTTCAAACCAATGGAACGTGTTCCAGACGCATGCTAGGAAGTAGCAGATTTTTAGATGTTGCAAAAAAAAAAAACGCAATCGCCGCCCGACAGACGGTCAGCTTGCGAGAAGCTTCCATTCCAGCGCCGAAACACGGATATCAAGAGAAACTCTGTGAAAACTTCTGCAACATAGAGGGCTATATATATCAGGGTTGGGCAAAATCGTAATTGAATTAATCGGTAATACATTACAGCGTAATGGTAATGGGAACAAGAACTTAGCGTTACCATTACATGGTAATGATGAACTGGTCATTAGAATTACATGGTAATTGTAATGACATGTAGCAGTAACCCATTATAATCGTAATGGTTAATGGTTAACTATATGTTGGTAATTAACCAATAACTTATGGGTAACAATACAACGTGAATAAACCAACAACCAGTACACCCTTGCACGTTGTGTAGGTTTTTTGACAATTGTTCCAACCCTCGGATTTCAAATGTGTGTATGTAGGTACTGGAGGTTGTACGTGTATGACATAAGTAGTTGCCCCGTCTTCGCCGCAAGTAAAGTGATTTGAACGAAATAATGCATATGAAGTAAGTCCTAATGAAATGTTTATTTCGGTTAGAGAATAATAAAAAAGGAAAGAAAGATCAATGCCGTTGCATGTGATCTTAGTCTTCAACAAAGAACAATTCACTGAATCGCACAAAAAACAGTCAGGGAATAACAAATTGTGCATTAAACGCCAATGGAAACCACTCTGAGACACTACATCCCTTGAAATGTAAGGAATGAAAGGTCTGATTGCTACAAAACATGGCAACCACAAAGTGAACTACGAATACAAGAGAAAGAATGAGCAACTAGATCATCACAAATAAAGAAATGACAAATCCTCATTGTAATATAGAAGGAGAATATCTAGATCGCTTGTTGCAAAACAAGGTAGGATTTTTCTATTCCCTCATCCCTAGTTTGTCTGTGGTCTTTTTCTTCATATCTAAGGTTTGCTTTTAAAACAACTCTCTTTTCAAACATTTCATCCGAAAGTCTATTAGCTTCGCAGTAATTGGTAATAGTTGCATATAAGAACAACCATTCGACGGGCGCTGAGGAGGGCAGAGCTGTATATACTGCACAAACAGATGTTTTACCTCTTTATAATTATGTAATACACGTAAATCTCCTGGTTCTTCGAGGCTGATAGATGAGTTCAGCTTTCCTTGTTGGATGTTTGTTTTCACTGTCATCTTCAGAAGTGGAATCAATATAGGAAAAATCATCTTTGACTTGGCGACTGGTAGAAGATGTTTTTTCGATTTCATTTCTTTTGACAATTCATTTATGAGCAATGTTTTCGTTTTGATATAATAGGAATTAGGAATACAAGATTGCCATTTAAATTAGCTGAACTTAGGGTGACATAAAGCTGGCATTGCAGCCTTTTCCGCCTGGGGAGATGACAGTGTGAAATATTCCTTAAACCTTCGTTGTAGACCTTCCAAATAAGCTTCGGCTAATGGTCGACAATACGTGAGGTCTCCAGTCAATAACGTTTGTAATTTGTGCCTTAATGATACCAAAGTTGGAAGTAGGATGCCAAAATACATGTCCTTTTCCCCTTGGAGGATATCTAGGGCCTCGGCAATGTGTTTAGTACATCTAACATATTCTTAGTTTGTTTGCGGTCTTTTCTCCATTTAACTGAAGTCTTGATCTCTCAGTACACTCTTTATGTCCAATGCTTTATGCAACGTAGCTGATTTGTCTTTTATGCATATAATTTGTTTCATAGCATCATATAAACTATTCCACAGTGTTACACCAGGCCTGCTAAGTGTGTGACCTAACTTAGCTTGGATAGTTTCTGCATATTTCGGGCGATTTGCAGCTCTCCACAAGGTATTGCACCTTTCCATCATTTGTTGATGCATTTTGGAAAAATCAGTATTGCGGTCTTCTAGTACTTTATGAGTATCTGTAGTTGCACATAAACGGAGTGTATGTGACTCGCATCTGAAATGCAAGGGCAACCACTGCCCGAGATGTATACGTGTAGCCGACAAATGCTCTTTATCATCACCAGTTGATGCTTAGACAGCGTCCGTATCATAATCGGAACCACCTGAACTGTTTTCCAAGTCAAAATCCATATCATCCTTAACAATGCTTGCAGCTTGAAACCCAAATATTTGAAATGCTTTAACGAAATTGCTTCTACCATCAGTAATTGCCGCTACTGTTTTAGAAGAATCTAATCCAAACGTTTTGTATATCTGCAGAAGCATTGCGTATATTCTGTCATTACTATGCGTTCCTTTAAATCTTTGACAAACTAAAGCTGTGGAAACTCTTTGTAATGTCTGTGACTCAATCCAGTGTGCCGTCACACCCAAGAAACGTCTGTGTCGTCCTGACCAGATATCTACCGTTGTGCAAACGAATTCGGTGTTTTCTAACTGTTGTTTTATGTTCGCCACTTGTTCCTTATAATAATCAGAAAGTTTGCGGCCCCGGGATCTGCTACTCATTATTCTCAGATGTTTGGAATCATCATTCTGCTTTTCGATTATTTTGTGGAAATAGACGTTGTCAATGCATCTAAGGGATATCATAGAATCCACAAAATATGTAAATACATCCCTAACGAACTCTTCTTGCGAATAATATTTTCTTTCGAATACTTTATGACGTGATTCCCCTGATGTGCTAGTGGTTCTTCGTGGTTTCTTCACTTCTTTCAAATACTCCTGATACTCTCCTACATAACCGTCTCCGTGTTTTCTCTTGAAATGCGCAATTATTATTATTTGAAGTACGCCTTGTTGATCATTTTACTTCGATGTTACATTTGGTACATTTTGCTGCAACTTTGTCTCCACTACATTTATTCTCCACTATTTCAAAAAAACGACCATCTAATATACAACTAGGATAGTTACTCAATGCTTCTGTGGTATCAGCTATTGATCCCGTGAGGCTCTCACTGGTTGACAGATTGCTGCACTCTGTTGCCGAAATACTCATTTCTTTCATCTCCAGTACAGTATTCTCATCCATTACATAAGTTTTACTGTCCAAAATAATTACTCCACTATAGCCACAAGCCTATATTAGCACTATACTCACAGGTCAGCAACTCAGGGTGCACTGCCGACTATTACAGAGATTTGCGAACTGTTGACATTTTTGCCGTACTTCTTAAGTGTTGTTGTCCATTGCTTGTCCGATATGAACGGTGGACTAGCGAGCGAATGACTCAAAAATGGGCAAACTGAAGCCATATCGTGTTACTGTTGATCATGAGCTGTTACCAATTGAAATGCCGAAGCGAAAGGATTGCTGCCGGTGGTATAAAGAATTTGTCAGTCAAAATCCACGCGTATTAGGCATTGCGTGGTTCACGCACGAAGCCTAGTTCCACCTTTCCGGCTATGTGAACTCACAGAATACACTAGTATGGACGAGTGAGAATTTCCATATCATAAGCTCTTTTCGAAATTCATAAAAAGTAAACTACCTCAGGACTTCCAAAACTTTAAGGCTTTTCGAAATAAACTTAACAGTGATATTCGGTGCACTAAGCATAACTACTATCTCAGCATATTTTCACATAACTCCCCAAAACTAACATGTAAATATTTAAACTTGCTAATGGGCAAAAATGCAGTTCTAACGGTTCCTCGGTACTTAATAGATTCTAATAACTTTCAGCTAACAGACAAACAAGAAATCACAAATGCTTTAAATGAACATTTTACCTTTTTTCCACAAATACTAAAACATAATTTAACTACCCCAAAAATTCCTTTCACTACATACCTAGGGAGCACACATAGATCTAGTAATTTTCAACTTACTGAAATTACTGAAACGGAACTATTAGAAGAACTTAACCACATAAATTCTAGTTCTGGCCCTGGATATGATGATCTTCAACCATTTATTATAAAAAATGTCGCTAATCTCATTATTGATCCTCTATTATTTATATTTATTGATATATTCCAATCTAGTGAATTTCCTGATCTACTTAAAATAACAAAAATAATCCCAAAATACAAATCTGGATCAATAAATGATGCAAACAATTACCGCCCTATAGCCAATTTATCAATGTTTGCTAAAATTTTGGAGATATTAATTTATAATAGATTAAATTTGCTTATTCATAATCTAAATATTATCCATCCGAATCAAATGGTTTTAAATCTGGTAAGTCAACTGAATCAGCCTTATTATATCTACAACAAACAGTCGAACATAATTTTGATCTTAACTTATATACTATCGCTTTACTTTTGACCTGTCAAAAGCTTTTGATACCATAAATCATAATATCTTACTGCTCAAATTACGTACTATTGGAATAAGGAACAATGAACATTCGCTTCTTAAAAGTTATTTATAAGGTAGCCAACAAGATACTCACATTAACCAACATCTGTCCACTCTTAAATCCATACCAACTGGTGTTCCACAGGGTTCAACTTTAGGACCACAACTATTCAGTATATACTTAACGATATTTTTAATTCCATAAATGATATTGATCTTCTTTTTTATGCTGACGACATAACCATTCTCACGTCATTTAATTTAATGACTAACACTATTTTAAATATTATAACTCAACTTAATAACATCTCTGATTGGCTAAATTCCAATGAACTAATAATAAATATTACCAAAACAAAATCTTTAATCTCTTCAAAACAAAAATATTTCAGAACCACATTCTATCACATTATCTATCAATATTACAAATACAGAACAGGTTAATTTGGTTAATTTATTTGGGGATTCTTTAAATAGGGACCTTAGGTGGAACGAACATGTGGACACTCTTCTTCTCAAACTCTCTAAAAACATTGGCGTTATCAGTACGGTTTTCACAAACCTTACCTATCAAACACTAATTCAATTATATTATACCATGTTTCAGACTCATATTAATTATTGCTATTTTATCGTGGGGACAGACGATTAAATATAATTACAAAAACCTTCAAATTCTACAAAACACATATATATAAGATAAATTGACCTAAAATTTCATAGAAATGCATCACTATCACTATATAATAACACAAGAGTTTTTCCAAATAAATACAACATTCTTACGATTAACCAACCATATAACTTTAATATTGGGAAAATTATGTTCAAGTAATAAAGAATAATTTACACACTAACATCATACAAATTGTAACACAGATACACTCACATGACACACGTACTAAATTACATATGCGGCCCATTCATCCGAATACGGAAACCATGAAGCAGAGTATGAATTACACTGGCCCACACAACTGGAATTCATTACCGACGGAACTGACTTCTTTAAATAGCTTTAACCTTTCTTAAAAAAAATAACAAATTACATAATGACTTGCGAATCCTGCAGGGGGACTGTGATTATTACTATGACTTGTACACCGAAGAGCAATTGAATTCGAGACAGCTGGCGTTATGCAAATGTGGCGCTGTGGGCGGCCCTGTAAACGGAAACGACATGACGTAAGCAGCGATCCGACAATATAAGGAGTGATGCGCAGGGAATCAGTAAGAGTCGGACGCAGTTTGGGTAAGACGAAGGATCTAAGCGAATTTGATCGTGGGAAAATTGTCGGGGCCCGGCGAATGTGTCACTCCATCTCGGAAGTCGTGCAGGCACTGGGATTTTCACGATCCACTGTTTCACGGGTGCACCGTGAGTATATCGTATCCGATAAAACTATCCCTGCAAGGGCCAACTTCCGTGGACAACAGCGTGTGGATGAGCGGGGTCATCGTCGGCTAGCTCGCATTGTAAAAGCGGATAGACGGGCCACAGTGCAAGAAATCACTCGGCAATTTAACGCTGGTGCACAAAAACGTGTAAGCAGTCACACCATCCAGAACCATCTCCTCGATATGGGGCACAGAAGCCATCGTCCCACGAGGGTACCGCTGCTGACCACACATCACAGGGTGCAAAGATTAGCATGGGCGCGGGAACATCGTCACTGAACCCTTGACACGTGGAAAAATGTTGCCTGGACTGACGAGTCGAGATTCACGTTGGTACATGCGGATGGCATAATACGAGTACGGCGCAAACCACATGAAGCGATGGATCCTTCTTGCCAGCAGGGTACTCTTCAAGCTGGTGGGGATGGCATTCTCGTCTGGGGACTGTTTACGTGGACTGAAATGGGACCCCTGGTACGTGTGACATCGTCCCTCACAGGTCAACATTACCGGTATATCCTGGACGACCATTTGCTCCCGATTGTGCGTCTTCAACATCCCACTGGGGACCTCATCTTGCAACAAGACAATGCACCTTGCCATCGCTCCCGAATTGTATCCGAATGGTTATATGAACACTCCACCGACGTGACCTCTCTTCCTTTGCCATCTAGGTCACCTGACCTCAATTCCATCGAGCACATCTGGGATGCCATCGAGAGAGATGACTCCCCTCCATCAAATCTTCGTGAACTGTGGGAGCTTGTTCAGGGGTCGTGGATACGTATGGCTTCCCAACGCTTCCGGTGACTTGTCGAGTCCATGCCAAGACGAATCGCCGTCGTCCTCATGGCGAAAGGTGGTGCTACATGTTACTAGACAGGTATCTCTAATTCCATTGTTCTTCAGTGTATATCTCAATGTAAATTGATTTTCAATGGTATCACCTGTAATGTTTATCATATTTTTATATATCATTATTTGTTTTTTGTGTTTTTGAAACACTGTTTTGTATGTAACTTTAACTCCTGACTTAAGTGTAAAATTTGTGTAGGGCGCATGGGACCCAGTCAGGCCTTGCTGGCCTTTTCCCCCTGCTTCCTTGCTGGCCTTTTCCCCCTGCTTCCTTGCTGTGCTTTTTTCATTTGATATTTTTGTAACTCTGGTTTTCTTCTCAGCAAAATAAATGAATTGAATTGAATTCACGAGGAATGCATCCCATAAAGATTGGTGTATGCTGCGCCATTTCACGGAACCGGATAATCGGTCACATTTTTTTTAACCACACTGTCGACGAAAAAGTGTATCTCAATATCTTCACGCCGTTCGTGAAACAACTGGGTGTTACTGAGTTGCCGAATGGCTCCTTTCAACAGTATAGTGCGGCTTGTCACACTTCCAATGCCCGCATTACTAAGTTTCAAAGTTTCATCGGCGATCGGGTTATCTCCAAAGGTTTGTGACCGACCAGGTCTCTAGATTTAACTCCACCCAATCATTTCTTATTGGGTTGTCTGAAAGGTACTATATACACTGAAAAGCAATTGAATTAGAGATACCTGTCTAGTAACGTGTAGCACCACCTTTCGCCCTGATGACGGCGACGATTCGTCTAGGCATGGACTCGACAAGACACCGGAAGCGTTGGGAAGCCATACGGATCCACGACCCCTGAACAAGCTCCCACAATTCACGAAGATTTGATGGAGGGGTATCAGAGCCTCGAACATCTCTCTTGATGGCATCCCAGATGTGCTCGATGGCATTGAGGCCTGGTGACCAAGGAAGCTAGGTCACGACGGTGGAGTGTTCATCCAACCATTCGGATACAATTCGGTAGCGATGGCATTGTGTATTGTCTTGTTGCAGGATGAGATCCCTAGTGGGATGTTGAAGATGCACAAACGGGAGCAAAAGGTCTTCCAGGATATCCCGGTAACGTTGACCTGTGAGTGACGATGACCCACGAGCCAGGGGTCCAATTTCAGTCCACGTAAACAGTCCGCAGACGACAATGTTACCCCCACCAGCTTGAAGAGTAACCTGCTATCAAGAAGGACCCATCGCTTCATGTGGTTTGCGCCGTACTCGTATCCTGCAATCCGCATGTACCAAAGTGAATCTCGACTCATCAGTCCAGGCAACATTTCCCCACATGTCTAGGGTCCAGTAGCGATGTTCACGCGCCCATGCTAATCTTTGCACCCTGCGATGTGCGGTCAGCAGCAGTACCCTCGTGGGACGATGGCTTCTGTACCCCATAGCGAGGAGATGGTTCTGGATGGAGTGGCTGCTTACACGTTTTTGTGCACCAGCGTTAAATTGCTGAGGGATTTCTAACAATGTGGCCCGGCTATCCGCTGTTACAATGCGAGCTAGCCGACGATGACACCGCTCATCCACACGCTGTTGTCCACGGCAGTTGGCCCTTGCAGGGATGGTTTTACCAGATTCGTTGTACTCACGGTGCACCCGTAACACAGTGGCTCGTGAAAATCCCATTGCCAGCACGACTTCCGAGATGGAGTGACTCATTCGTCGGACCCCGACAATTTTCCAACGATCAAATGCACTTAGGTCCTTCGTCTTACCCATACTGCGTCCGATTCTTACTGATGTCCGTCGCAGCACTCCTTATATTGTCGGATCGCTGCATACGTCATGTCGTTTTCTTTTACAGACCCGCCCACAGCATAACATGTGCTTAACGCCAGCTGTCTCTAATTCAATTGCTCTTCAGTGTACAGTAGAGTGAGGCGGAGAAAACCTTTTTTTTTTAATTTGCATATTGCGTAGTGCGGAAGAGTTGCCATTTGGGTGAACAAGAATAACAAAATAATTGTTTTTGAAATCGACTAATATCTTACGTCTCCGCACGGAAAACTAAGTTCGCGTTTTTCCGACCGCATTGGGCCCTAAGCAAAAACGGATGGATTTTTTTTTGTAACTGAAATCAAGTAACCTCTAGTGGGGAAAAGTGTCCTTTAGTGTTCCCCATAACAGTGGGAAAAATTTGAAGTTGATCAATATGCTAGTCTTCGCACTGCACGCGAAGTTTACCATTTTCTTCCCATATTAGGCCCGTAGGTCTAGGCTAGGTAAAGGCATCTTGGCATGTAGGGCATCGCAAAAATGCATAGGAAACTGCACTGTTCTGAGTGCACCATGTGTAGTGCACTCAGTTTGTTTTGCAATGTGTAGCGTGTAGCTCTTTGCGTGCTTCCAATGTCAGATATGGAAACAACGCAGAACTCACCACGAGGAGGTGGCTACACTTCGAGATCCACCCACGCTCCCTCCAGCTCAGAATGTTATTTCTACGTGGTATATCTTGTTCGATAATCCGCTTTACTCGAAAAATGTGGCATTAATTGCCGTGATGCAATTGTTGCTCTTATGAACAAATCTCTAGCTTCAAATCTACACACTGAGACAGCTACTTGGGTGACCAGTTTCACGCAACTTGGTTATACAGCGGAAGAAGTTGCGATTAGTCGATCCAAATCTTCTTCTGAGATGTGTTTTGTCAGAGGTGGTTCGGTAATATGGGTTTTAGTCCAACCGATCATCTCATAATATTCATTAGCATCCAAATTTAATTGCTGCACTTCGAATTCTCTTATGACATCATTCATTTGTTGTTGTCTAGCTTTCTTTACTCTTTTCCACCCAAGAGCTCCAACTGCGTTCGTCCGCAATCATACTTACCAATATATTCTCTGGGTGACTGAAGAACGCGTATCTCTTGACCACTGCATCAATGATTACTTTGCACTTCAAATCCATGAAGCGCGATAAGTTGATGTTGAGGTACTTTTCATTAGTTGCCTCCGGTTCCACCTGCAGGGATATACAGTAGATGTAAAAAGTATTTGCGCACCCAAATTTTTCAAGGCATTTTTGTCAGAAAAAGGATGAAAAATAAAACAAACATTGTATAGACGTTGTATTTATTCGCAACAAATAATATTGAAAAAACGAAAGCTGCAAAAATTTGTAACGTCATTTGTAAAAAACCACAAAACAGGAAATTTCAGAGAACGAAAAGCATTTGCACACTGTGCTGCTCAATGATTACTATAAGGTTCAGTGATTAGTATGAAAACATGGGAATAGATTACCACCTGATATATATTCATTATGGAGAGCAGATTTTGAGTTATTATGGCGATAATTTTCGCACCTCTTGCCTTTACTGACTCTCGCTCGCTGTGATTTGTCAGAAATGTGGTATGTTTTCTGATTTTTTAAGTCGAAAAGTTTCCACAAATTTTAAATTACATTAAGGTGGATCCACCTAACATCTTTTCCTTGTATTTCCAATGGGCAAACATCAGTAGTTATTTTCTTCACAATTAATGTATTCCCATGGATGAAAAATTGAACATCGATAAAAATAACTTCATATCGTATCCTAGCATACTTAAAATTTTCTAAAATTTAACCACAATTAAGCAATCTAACATTTGTTTGTCTACTGACGTCATGAATGTACAGGTTGCGTCATCTATTTTCTGGTCTCAACACCACCAAAGGAAAAGTTATTGATTTTTAATATAATTATGGTTAAGTTTTAGACATTATTAGGTATACTAGGCTATAATATATGAAGTTCTTTTTTACGATGTTCAAACGCATTAATTGTGAAGGAAATGGCTACCGAAGTTTATTCATTGGAAATACAAGGCAAAGGTTTTACGTGAATCCACCTTAATATTTGGAAGTAGCCCGTTGGCGCAGTTGTCTAAGATATGGCTTATGATCTTTCGTCCGAGATGGGTCCGGGTTCAAATTTCAGTGAGGCATGGATGTTGAGTTTACCTTACGGCGCTGGCTCTCTCCCTTCTCTGGAACCAAAGGCCCTAAATTAGGGACGGACGACTGATTATATCCCACTAAACTGCTCATGGTGGTCACTAAATCTCCAATAAAAAAAATGTATTCGAGATTGAGGAGGTGAAATTAATCTTCTCTTAACATTGTGCAACAGCTGTTCTTGAGTAAACTCGCAGTATACTTCTTTTTTTTTTTTTTTATTGTAGGTTTATAGGTTTAACGACCGCTGTGAGCACCTTAATGGGCTATAAACAGTCGCCCATCCCTAATTTAGGGCCACTGATTCCAGGGAAGTAAGAGAGCCAGTGTTGTAACACATATAATGAATAATGCTTTTTCTAATGGTTCTTCTAATAATGGTTGTTGTGTTGTTAATTATATCATGAATAAACTTTCCTGCTAGTAGTGTAGTAATAATAATAAACAAGCTTTTAACTGCTAGTAAGGTTGTAGTAGTAATTAAGATGAATAAAGTGTTATGCTGGTTGTTACTAATAACACTTAATGAAATAAACCTAACAGCCAGACACAGGTCTGACAAAACTATGAACTGAGAAAAACGTACTTACTAAAGCAACTTTTTATTAGAGAAACTCTTGGTAGTATCCAACATACACTTCATAGATCACACAGCTACTCAATAAAACGTAGCTCCTTGCACATGAACGAAGCTCTACTCACATAAACGAAGATCTTTTTACACATAAAACAAAGCTCTCCCTACGCACTTCAACAAAAAGCTCTCTCACGTAACACAAAAGCTCTCTCGCACATAAACAACAGCTCTCTTAGGTATCGTTGAACGCGCCTATTTACACTGGCTACCACCACGTCATGACTTACACTCATTGCCAGATCTCG
This sequence comes from Macrothele yani, assembly GCA_039090855.1. Lineage (NCBI taxonomy): Eukaryota > Metazoa > Arthropoda > Arachnida > Araneae > Macrothelidae > Macrothele > Macrothele yani. Next base: position 27,990,276 of record CM077000.1, read on the forward strand.
TTCAGCGGGAGAAATAACATCTCGTTCAGTAAGAAGATAATTTACATAGAAAAATAAAATAACCAGAGATAGTAAAATCAAAAGGAAAGTGAATCTAGAGTATACGTTACACACAACACAACATCCATGCCTCACCGGGATCCGAACCCGGATCCATCTCGGACAAATGATCAGAAGCTATCGCTTCCCAGCAATTACAGTCTTGCTGTGACAGCACTGGGCCATTCCTGGAAGCCAGCAATGGCCCAGCACTATGTTGCCGCCGCCGAACCGTCAATAAAATGTCCGGGCGGGCAACAGAAGGGCCAGCAGCTGGCCAACAGTTGGCACCCCCATCAGTTGTCATATGCCACAACAGATCTTCAGTTATCCATCACAGGCAGTAGCTGCCACAAGTGGCCTTTCAGCGGCCCTGAAAGCACGTGCCATAAATGGTGGCTAGCCTAATGTGGTCCGCTAGTTTCCCGGCAGTGGCAGCCGGCAATCACGTGACGTAACTGATGGCTTGCCGAATGTTGTCCGCCAATTCCCCAGCAGTAGCTATAAATATAGAATACTAAAAATAAAGGAAAGCCGCAGTTTCCCAAAACTACAACTACTTTTTCTTTTGCCTTACGGAACTTCTGCATTACAGCACTGCGTTGGGAAAATTTTCTTAGCAGGTCCTGAAAAAACGCCCGTTTGGATCTAAATGGAAAACAACCAGGGCTGTCGGCGAGGGAGGACGCAGAAAACAGGTCTTTTCCTCTTTCCTGCGGAATGTGTAACGAATGGTTCTCTTTTTAATTTTAGAATATTGCGAGGTATTTTTCATAAATATCAGTTTCATAAAATTAATAAATTTATATTTTCATCGTACGATTGTTTTTTGTTTTGTTTGTACCTTAATGAAACTTCACTTTTTCAGCGAGTGTACCAACTTAAAGGCGCTTTCCAAAGTTTTGAGCTGTCCTTGTCTTGAAAGGCGATTGTTGAATTACTATATTTACCCGTTCATGTCACATTCTGTTACATGTTTAACGTTGTATCTTTCCTTTCCGCTGTCCGAAGCTACATTTGTTTTCAAGAGGAATGAAATTTCATTTTACTTCTCGTTATTTTTAGAAGTGAATTCCTTCAGTCTTGTGTATTCAACCCATGGATGAGTACATTATGCCCACATAGCGTTGCTTTTTTTTTCAAATAATTGATAAATTTGTACGCGTATAATTTTTCTTTTTTTCTTTTCTCTTTTTTTCCAACATAACGCTTTTTTAATGTTTTTACAGGACTTTTGTTTCAAGCAGTTTAGTGAATGTTAAAACGAAAGATTACACAGAAACTATTTCTTGCTATTCATTGGAATGCAGTGGGTGTATTTCATGGCTGTAATATAATATTTCATGGCTTAATATGATATATTCGTTGACGTGGAATTTCATTAGGAAATTAATTCGCCTCTCTACCAAAGTTTTTTTCTTAACATTCACTAAAATAACACAATGGCGATAGCGTCGTCTTCAACTGACTGGTACCACGAGGGACACAGCACGTGTTGTTTCTGCGCATGCGCAGTTCCGTTGCTTCTACCTGGTGTTGTAGTTTCATCGGTTGCAAGCTACGGGCCACTAGTGGCACTTGCTTGGTGGCCCGCAATTCACGGCGATGCTGCAGGGCCATCAATGGCTGCCAACTCAAGTCGCTGCCACCAACGGACCGCTACCGGGCCGTGAGCGGCAGATATCAGCCAGTAGTGACCCATCACTGCCAGCTGGTGGCCAGCAGAAATAATAAAAAAAATCATGGTTGATCGTTACGGAAAACTGCTTTCCCGCTACCTTTTGGCAGTCCCCCTGTAAAGCTTTTCGTATTGCATTGCAGTTCTGCTGGATATTTACATATCTCTCGCTACGGTTGAATCACACGCGTCGCTTACCCAGTCAAGCAGGAAATTGAAATGACTGGCGTTTTCTTAACTGAGGTCTCGCTTTTCCCCCAACTGCTAGGAATTTTCTTCAGTGCAAATCTAACTTGTTTCCTTTTTTTTCTCCATGAAATGCTCTAAAAATGTTTCGTTCCGTCGTAGCTCTTATGGTATATATTGCTAGTAAAATTTTTGGGGCGGTACCCAAAACAATAATTTAATTTTTATACCACGAATTGGTCATTTAGTTAACATTTATTTTTGATTCTCAGGATACCCTTGCGCAAAAATGAACGGTTAATGCCGGAACCGATGTATGAAATTAATCGATTTTGACATAAACCCCTCTCAATTATGCTCGACGAGAAAAAAAATTATTTGGAGAGGTTGCAATCCTAAAAGAAAATATATTTTGTTCCCTCTTGGCAGAGGCTGTTGTTGGGACTGGACTAAAAATATGCTTTTATTTATTTATTTATTATTTTTACTGCTTGGTGTTAAAACCGGTGCCAAAATTTTCCTTGCGTTACTAGTTCCCGGTGCTTATCCTGAAATTTCCGGAACTAACCTCCCAAATTCCCGAGAGAAAAGTTTTTTTTTTCTCCACTTAGCCCCAAAAAACTTATTTTAGGAGCGTACTATTTTCCTAATTTTTTCCGATTTTGTATGCGACCCATGAATAATAAAAAATATATATTTTGCATTGAACCTTTTTCTGCGGGCTTTCTATACCCAACTCTCCCGTGGGAGCACTACTGCCTTCCTCTACTGTGGGTAAACGCTATTTACCGAGGCTTCATTACTGTTGCTGGCTGCCAAATTATCCTGTATACGCTGTGATAAGTAACGATCTGCTAGGTCTAACCATAAAGTTGTAACGTACCAGGAGATGTGACGTACCTGCCAGAAGGACGCACACGACATAAAGGCAGATAGGAATCAGAATAAAACGTCCGCGTAGCTCAATTGGTAGAGCATCTTATTCCGGAATGAGGGGACCGGGGTTCGAATCCTGGCGCGGATAGAAATAACGGAGAAATTTACTTCGTTATAATGGCGCCCTAACTATCCGGATGACCCGACCGTTCAAAATCTCGCATTGGTGTGATGTTATTTCCACACCGCGAGATAGGAAAAATAAGAGAATCCTTTCTCCAGCACTTCGAAAAAAAAAATAATAAATAAGGGGGAGATGATGTAACGTACCAGGAGATGTGACGTACCTGCCCGAAGGACGCACGCGACCTAAAGGCAGATAGGAATCAGAATAAAACGTCCGCGTAGCTCAATTGGTACAGCAACTTATTCCGGAATGAGGGGACCCGGGTTCGAATCCTGGCGTGGACAGAAATGACGGAGAAATTTACTTCGTTATAAAGTACCTTCCGGATTATTCGGCTGACTTAAAGATTGCAACATTCGGTCGACGAATCCCGAATCCTTAGGCGATTGTTGTTGTACGGCCGGTTCATTTTCCGCTATTATTTTGGGGTGTGTTTGATCCTGTGACTGTTCTGTGTCGCACGGAATATTTCCCTCTTCGGCGCGCTGAATTGTAGACGTTTCCTGAATATTACTGTGGGACCTTAGAACGTACGGGGACCTGACAAATTTCACTTTCCCGGTTTCGCAATGCTGGCCTTCCTCTTCGTCCAATATGTCGTCGTTCGGTGCGGTTGGTTCCTGCGCTGGGGCTTCGACTGTGGGCCCTGGTGCAGAGACGGTAGGCGCTGCTGCTGGCATGAGGGTGTCGAAGAACGGTATGAATTTTTAATCTTCCTTGTCTTCGCTGTCTCCCTCTGTGTCTACACTCGTTCTGGGAATAATTTCCTCATGCCTTCCTGGTGGGGGTAAATCTGACCTTAATTGCTCCTTACGGGCAATTTGCTTAAAGATTCTGTTACGGTGGACCGTTTAAAACTTTGTAGGACTGCCCACTGATTTCAACTTTACATTAACTGGGGTGGGAAAAGCCACTATTTCCCAATATCCACGGTTAGTGCGGGCTAATTTTCTGGATAACCCCTTTTTCACATAAGGCGTGTGAAGGAAAACCCTATCGCCAATATGCAAATCTTTCTCTATCGCGTATCTATCGGCATATCGTTCCTGCCTCACGGCTTCTTCTTGAAGGTTCCCATAAGCGATTTTGTAGGCATCCCTCATTCTCTCTAGAAAAGATTCGACGTAGTCATCCTGGCTGTAATATGTTGTCTTATGGGGCGGAAGTAAGATGTCGGAGGGTACGTTGAATTCTCTCCCAAACATTAAATAGTTCGGGCTAAATTTGGTGGATGCATGTGTGCTGTCGTTCATTGCTAGGCTCACTAGTGAGAGGTGTAAGTCACAGTCTACCTGTCTGTCATTCACTAGGGAACTCAACGACTTATTGATTAGGAAATGGGACCGTTCGTTTATTAAATTACAGGACGGGTGAAACGAGGTCGTGTTTAATCTCCGTACACCCAGCCTATTTAAGAGTTCAGTAAATAACTTCGAAGTGAAATTTTTACCGTTATCTGTGAGCATCTGTTCTGGTAGGCCAAACGGAGAGGCCAAACGGTCGATGAAAGCCGTGGTGATCGTTGAGGCACGCTGGTCAGGTATAGGCACTAAAATAGTATACCTGGTAAACACATCTATCATCACCAAAATGTACCTATTCCCCGCTAAGGTGGTTGGGAAGGGACCGGAAATATCCAGCGTTACTCTTTGGAATGGGTATGAGCAGTTTGCTGCCCGCTGTAATTTCTCCCTTGTCCGTAACTTGTGCCCTGCCCGTTCGTTGCATTTCAGGCACGATTCTACAAAGTTCCGAATATCTGTATACATATTTAGCCAGAAATTACGAGACTTGACGGTAGCCAAAGTTTTTTAAAAAGCGAAGTGAGGCGATGAAGGGATTCCGTGACAGATATGTAAAATTTTAGGCCTCATGGCGGTCAGCACTACTAATTGTTCCAAAAAATCTTCCCGAGAGCTACTTCGATCAGGCTTTTGAAAATGGTAGAGTAGTCCGTTTTCGTTCAAGAAATAGCTGTCCCTCATTCTGCCTCTTGCTCCTGAGATGCGACGTTTCTCCAGCGCCTCAATAATTGGGACTACTTCCGGGTCTGCCCGTTGCAAAGTTTGGATGCGATTTATCTCTTCCTCCAGCGTAGGCGGGTCTGTGGTGTTAACCCTCGCCGTAGCTCCTACTTCTTCGCCGTGCTCAACCGGAGCGTCGTACTGCCGGGTCAACCAATCAGCGATGACGTTCTGCTTCCCGCGTTCATAGAGTATCTTGTAGGTGAACTCGCTTAGTGATATTCTCCAACGATTCAATCGTGAATTTACATCCTTTAAATTATGAAGATAAGTCAGGGGGTGGTGGTCACTAATAATAAAAAATTATTTTCCCAAAAGACAATGCCTAAAATGTTTCACGGAAGATACGACAGCAAGGAGTTCTTTCTCAATGGTTGGGTACATTTTTTCCGCTGCCGATAGTTTACGAGACGTAAACGAGATGGGGTGAAGATTTCCCATTTCATCCATTTGTTCTAAGACTGTCCCAATTCCGGTACCGCTAGCATCGCAATGTAAATAAAAGGGCTTCTTGTAGTCAGGATGAACTAAAACAGGCTTATCTAAAAGACATGCCTTAATCCTATGAAATGCCGCCTCGGCCTCTGTGCTCCATTCAAATTTTCCCTTTTTTGTGAGTTCTGTTAACGGGGTCACTATATCGGAAAAAGTCGGGATGAGCCTTCTATAGTGGTTGCACAGCTCAAGAAATCCCCGTAGTCCTCTGAGAATATTAGGGGTGGCGAAATCGCTTACCTTGCATAGATTTGCAAGATCTGGTTGAATTGTTTCACCGTCTACAATATGGCCCAAATATTTCACAGCTGGCTGCATGAAAGTGCACTTCTCGGGGACTAGTCTCAAGTCGTGTTCCCTTAATCTTTTGAGTACCTCTTCTAGTTTTAACAGATGGGTTTCCTCATATACCTATGCTATGATGATATATCATCAATAAAGCACATTATGTTATTGCTCCGACAACCCGTGGAGCAACGCGTCACTTAATCTTTGGAAACTACTGGGGGAATTTTTGGACCCAAAGGGTAAACGTTCAAACTGAAACGTTCCCCAAGGAGATGAAAATGCTGTCTTGCATTTATCCCTATCTGCGATCTCCATCTGATGGAAGCCACTCTTCAGATCTAAGGTGGTAAAAACTTTGTTGCCCTTCGCCGTTTCCAATAGGTCCTCTATTCTGGGCAATGGGTATGGGTCTGGGATTACCACTTCGTTCAAATTCCTGTAATCAATAACTAAACGAAAAGAAAAATCTTTCTTTCTCACGAGAAGCAGGGGTGCTGAATAAGGGGAGGCACTTTCCGTAATAATACCTGCCTGAAGTAATTCCTGTAATTGTTGTTGTGCTTCTTTTCGCAAATGGTGTGGGACCCTGTAGAATTTCCCTCGGATGGGGACGTCGGTGGTGAAGTTGATCTCGTGGTACAATAAGTTACACTTTCCTAGTTCTGTCAAGGAGCGGGCAAAAACATCCTTATAATTCATAAGGAGCGAGACCAGAGGTTTTCTCCAATTCGGGTTCACGTCCTCCAAATTGAGATCCTTTGGGGTGATAGGGGGCAATTTTTCCGATTCCTTACCCTGTGCTGCGTTTACCGAAATAATCGGCTGAACTATCACGAGCTTTGTCAACTTATTTATGTGAAAAGGTTGATCTGAAAGGTTTGCTATTAGTACTGGCATGATTCCTGACTCATCCAGTGTGTTGACAGATCGGCCTACCAGTAGGTTACCCTGAGCATAGTTTTCTAGAGGCTGCACAAGCACTTGGCTAAATTTGTTGTCGGAAAATCCCTTATATTGAATTTGGACAACTTTCTGTTAACACGGAGGAATGATTTATTTCCTAACCGCTCTACCTGCTTTCGTAACGTCGGGGACATAATCGGTTTCCTTTCTAGGGAATGTGGTGATACGACAGGTACCCGAGCTTCTAGATTTCCTACCCGTGCCTTTGACCTGTATTTCCTATTTTCCTTATACTTCCTGGAATTTATTTTCGCGGGCACTGACCGCCCTTTCCGGTATAATATTCCCTTACCTGCGTCAAAAATGTACCCGTGGGTCTTTAAAAGATCCCAGCCCAGGATTAACGAATAGTCGGTATGCAATGTTCACTGGGTAATGTGATAGGGGTGGGTGATGGTTTCTTCACCTATGCGGATGGGTATCTTGTAGCACTGAGATGTCGGGAGCAGGTCGCCAGTGATGCCCCTCACTGTTGCAGCTGATCCCCGAGGCTGAATGTTGACTTTCCCTTTAATTTCCTGGATGACGGATGCGCAGCAGAGCGATATACTTGCCCCACTGTCGATCATTGCGACCTTCGTGACTTCTCCGATTTTAACCTGCACTAAAGGGGGAGCTCCGTCTTTCTGAACGTAACAATTCGTCAACGTAACCTTATGGACCCTATCGCTATTTCGGCCAAGGGAGGTCCCCTTACCTTGACCCGATCTCAGTTTAAATTCCTGGCCTTAGGGTTATTTGAGCGATATGACCTGTGTCTTACCGAATTCTCCTCGAATCGTACTCGCGCCTCCTGCCTATTTCCTGATCCTCTACTGTAATCGGCTGCGCCCTCATCCCGCCGGTAAGCTGCGCCGCTGTTGTTTACATCGCAGCGATAGTAGTTCGGCGTGCGCCCGCTATGGAAGTTGGATTGGCGTCCTGGTACGAAAATATTGCGCTGCCTATCCCATGTACTAACGCAGGCGCCCTGATTGTATGCGGTATCCCCACTGTTAAGTGGACATTGCCTGCGAAAATGCCCGAAGGCATTGCACTTAAAGCAGGACCCTGAAATTCTTCCTACATCCGGCTGACTTCTCCCTGATTGAGGGTTGGGCCCCTGAGAGTTCCTAATGCGAGCAACATGGGCACGATGCGAATTTTCTGCTTCTCTCAACCTCCCCCGCAGTTGTTCCGTTTCTGTTTTTAGCGAATTAACCTGTGCTTCGTGGTCAGCTAGTTGTCGGGCCATCATCGTGCACAGATCTGCTATCGGGTCTGACAGATTCCCCGTTTGCCCCACTGGGGTTCCTGAAATGGAGTTCGATTCCTGTTGAAATTCGAAAGCGTTGACCGCCCTATCCGAAACGAGGTCGTGCGACTCCTCAGTCAAAGCTTTCTCTACTGCTTCTTGGAAGTTGCGAGGGGAAAACGAAAGTACGGTGCGCCTTAATTTTGCATTAAGCCCATTTAAAAATTGGGACATTTTGGTTTTGTCGGCCAGATCTCGTACCTGGTCATTTTCCAAATCCACGGCCTCAAGATATGAGTGGGCTAATCCCCTGAGACGTGATACGTATTCGGCGACTCGTTCGCCTGGCCTTTGTCGGCAGGTGGTGAACTTTTGCATTCGAACTGTAACGTATACTCTATATTCACTTTCCTTTTGATTTTACTATCTCTGGTTATTTTATTTTACTATGTAAATTATCTTCCTACTGAACGGAATATTATTTCACCCCGCTGAATGAGATCTGGCAATGAGTGTAAGTCATGACGTGGTGGTAGCTCGTATATAGGCGCGTTCATCGAGAAGTGAAGAGTTGAGTTGTGGCGTTGTAGTTGTGTTGTTGCGTTGTGTAGTTGTTGCGTTGGAGTTGAGGGTGGTTGGTGTTGTGTTGCGTTGCGTTGCAGTGTGTTGTTATGTAGTAGTGATATATGAGTGCCTTAGTTGACCAGGAGTCATCATAATAAACAAGTTGTTCTGTAAGTTCAGTCTTTTTCAATTCTTAGTTTTGTCAGACCTCTGTCTGGCTGTTAGGTTTATGACTTTGATTACTTAATATAAATAACCAGCGTTGAGACTTTGTTTAAGTTCATAATTAACGAGTAACAACACCCTTTTGGGAATTCATCATTTTGAAGCTTAGAGCATTATTCATTCATAATAATTAGCTTAGCAAAAAGATAAGCAAAGCTAATTCATTATAGAACGGTCATAGGCTCTTGTGCATCAAACCTTTGAATCACGGCTAGTTTAAACCTTTCATAATTAGTTTCCCTTCTGACGTCCACTGCGTCGGCCAAGAAATGTTTCGCTGAGTTCTTACATTTTGCCTTTCCGGTCAAAATTTTGATCGCATCCGTCCACCCTGCGATTATAGCTATGCTATCTATAATTTCAAAAAATTGCTGTGCGGTTTTGGGACTCATCTGTGCCTGTAAACGTAGGAACGTAATTAAGCATTCCTGCCATTGCCTGAATGTTTCTTTGCGCTACTGTGGGAATATCGGGAGCAAGGTCTTGATTATCTTGATTGGCCATAACCACCTTAACGTTACGCCGCTGTAACCCTTATTTGTAAATTATCAATTACCCAAAGTGCCTTTCCTGAACAATTCGCTACAGCCTGTAGGATGGGAGTGCCAAAAAAAAATTCGCAGAACGAACCACACCAAAATATCTTGGTTAGCTTCTATGAGAAAATTAAAGTCTTCCTACGAGTTCAATTTCACTATCTAAAAAAAAATAAAAAATAAAAAAAAAACTACTCTTACAGAACTGCACCTTACTGCCCTATTACACTATTAAAGTCTACCGATAGAACCCATATAATGCACACATATAAATCCAACACTTTGCACATACCGAAAAAATTGTTACTCTCAAAACTCACGAGCATATAAACGCCATTATACTTAAATCATAAACACTGAACTGCCTCATAAAATCACACTCCGATAATACACTTGCTATTGACTTTACTAGATCAATCGAGATCACCCAGTAATGAACCCACTACTAGCTCTTAGAACTATTATAATGAAAATCTACTCAAATCATCAATAAAATTCATCTATCCTTCTCCCTGAATTACATGTTTATGTTAACGTGTTAGGAAAATCAAATGTCAATGAAACCTATCCTTCTCATTCACACACAGTAAAATCATTATTCAATAAAACATTTCATTTTAGCTTTCAAATAGTAAAATAGCACTTCAATAAAACTTTGCTTTTAATTCACTCACTCAAAATTGCTCATTTAAACACTTCTATTAGCTCTATCAGCACTTTTAAACCTGAATCATAACTTTCACAATTTGCTAACCCAAACTGTCTATTTCCCTGAACTGAATTATTAGCTACAAAATCAGAACAATTAAATGCACAATAAAATCACACATAAACACTTTACTTTGATTTGTAAACACTTTACTTTGATTTGTAAGCACTTTTCCGTCCGTGGTTTTCAAAGATACGTAAACGTTACTCATATATTACACTTCTGTTTGTTTCTTTTTCATTACCAATAATTTTCGTGAATTTTCTGTAAAATCCGTCCATTCTCTTTCTAAATTAGCAGTATAACTCTTATTTGATTTTCAAATCAGTTCTTTAGCAATTTAAATTCATTTAACCATATTCCGATTTCTTGCAACCCTTGTTTACTTTTAAACCTGAGGTTAGATTTTGCTATAAATCCTTCTTAATTTCCCCTTAAAACCTGTATTGTCACTCAGAGATGAAAAAAAAACCACACATCGCTTTCTGCTTATCTGCACACTCGATTACTTGTCCTAAAAATTTTGACCTGGTGCGACCAAAAAATCCTGGGCGCAAGGTAGTTTTATTATCTTTTTTTTTTAACCAAAGAACTGAAAAATCCTGGTCGCATGCACCAGTTTTATTATTATTATTATTTTTTTTTAACCAAAGCACTGAAGAATCCTGGTCACACGGCACCAGTTTTATTACCGCTCCCTGTCGGGTATCAGCGAACCCGCTACTACGTCTTATTCGCCGTAGTGGGTAAAAGTTAAAAAGGTCAAAGTTCAATACTAATCAATTCACCCCCAAAATTTCGCCTAGTGGTGTGAACAATGAATTTGGATTCCCTAAATAAGGGTCTCCAAGCTCAGGGTCGACAAATGCATCGCGTTGTGTTTCATATGAATCAGCATAGGGTTTCCATGCTCATTCATATGCCGCAAAGAAGTTAAAATAAAAAGTTGCATGAATAACAATAATGTAATGACTAATTGAACTCAAATGACATTTGGAGAAATGACCTGAGTGACACGTGAATTAAAATTTAACTGTTTATTTCTTTTTAGAATATGGTCTTAAAGCTAGGTACAATGTACCGGTGAGGTTGCTTGCATTAGCTAAACAATTTAGTTTTAATTTCAAACGGGTATAATGCACTTAATATTATATAACTGACTTTAAACTTTAGTTACTGGTTTAAACTCGGCGCGGTGCGCCAGAGGAAAATTGTTAATGCACTATGTGAGAGACTTTCGGGTAACTAGTCCTGCATAGCATATGCAAAGCTATGAGGCACGAATCAGAAATGTGTAAGGTAAATGTCATCATACCCTCTTTTCCTTGAGAATCCCCGATCGCGAAATTGGGTAGCCGGCTGGTCGTATAGTCAGCTCTCCATCTTAATTGGTTGTATCTGGACTATACTTTAAAATATTTACTACCTCATTTCTCTATCTTGGAAACATCTCTCCTCCGAAACCGCTGAGACCTCTCTTCTGCTCAGACTGCAATTTTCTAGTGTTCCCTCTGTCGTTATCTTAGAATCTCTCTTCTGTAGTCTGTCCTCTTAGTCTTCATTCAGTTAATATTTCTGTTTTTCCTGTGTCCGGTGTCCATCTTGGGGCGTGACGGCCCGGCCGTCCGAATCGCGTTGGGTTATGTCATTGGCCCTCACAGATAGCCCTGCTATGCGATTCGCTGGATATCCATTCAGTTCGGATTACTTTCCCAAAAATTATGTCTTCTTTTAGCTGTCAACTTGTCCTCGCACCTTTTTGTTAATTGACCTCGCCTAGCTACTTAGAAGCGAAGATTGTCACGTAGGTATTTCCGGCGACGTGACTTATCTCGAATTTTGTCGCTACCCTAGACAATGCAGAGATGCTCGCAAGCGTTGCTTGAGAAAAGGGGTGACGCCCCCAAAAGGATTTATTGTGCTTCTGCTATTATCTTCAGCTTCGGCTACGAGACTACTGCTATTATACTTCTCTTTCTTGAGTTTCGTGAAAAAAAAAAGAACTGTGAATGTCTTCCTTTCTCTTCCTTCCCATCTGGGATTTTCATCAAGTTTCCGTGAGAAAAAAATATAATTTTCCCCTTTTCATTTGGCTTGAGTGCAATTAGGACTCATCTAATTATCAACCGAAACTTTCGGGTAGCCTGGCTCAGCTTCACCGGAAAGTAATTTTTAATCATTGATATTCTATTTTAGCAATTTAAATATTTATTTGCTACCACTTTAGAGTAAAAATAAAAAATAATAATAAATAAGCAAAATTATACGGATGAAATTTAAATGTTACGGGGATATAGAAAATTCCGCGGTAACATAACGATTTTAAATGTCATTTAAAGTAGATTAAGGAACTTTACTTTGAAGAGCTTTTTAACTCTTTTTGTGTGGTACGATGTCAGTCACTATAGCAAGACTCACGCTATGTTTGCAAAAGGACTATAAGATGGGATTTTTTAATAACGCTGCACTTTTACTTAGGCACTAAATATTTACATAAGATGCCAAGTTATTAATATTTCCCTTTTACTTACTTAGGCACTAAATACTAATTACTATGCCTCATGCGTAGGCCTTTTTGACAGTTTTTATTCTGCCGATGTCATATTCAAAACTTTTACATATCCATTTAAAGTAATCGTATTGTGCTTTTACTGAGGCACGAAATATTAATTCCTAATCCTTAGGCTTAGGCCGTTCCAACAGTTTTTATTCTATGGATGTCATATTCATAACGTTTACCTATTAACTGAAAGTAATATTATTGCGTTTTTACTTAGGCACCAAACATTAATTTAATGGTCTTAGGCCTAGGCGCTTTAACAGTTTTTAATCCGCCTATCTCATATTCATAACGTTTACATGACATAACAATTTAGTAATATTCCGCTTTTACTTAGGCATTAAATATTAATTCATATGCCTTAGGCTTAGGACTTTTTAACTGTGTTTATTATACATATGCCTTTGGCCCTAGTAATTAAAGTTTTATGCCTAAGTAAAAGATACATAATAATAACTTGAAATGATTTTCAAATGCTATGGACATTTAGTGTAATGGATTAAAAACTGTTAAAAAGGCCTAGGTTTAATAATTAATGTTTGGTGCCAAAGTAAAGGTGCAACATTAATAACTTGACTTGATATATAAGCGTTATGAATACAACATGGTTAGAATAAAAACTGTGAAAAAGGCTTAGGCCTAGGGACAATGAAGTAATATTTAGTGCATAAGCAAAAGCGCAATATTATTACTTTGACTTGATATGTAAACATTATGAATATGAGATCCGTAGAATAAATACTGTAAAAAAGGCCTAGGCCCCGTGAAATAATATTTAGTGCCTGATCAAATGCGTAATATTATTACCTTGACTTTTTTTTTTTTTTTTTTTTTTTTTATTGGAGGTTTAACGACCACCGTGAGCAACTCAATGGGCTATAAGCAGTCGCCCGTCCCTAATTTAGGGTCACTGGTTCCAGGGAAGGGAGAGAGCCAGTGCCGTAAGACAAACACAACATCCATGCCTGACCGGGATTCGAACCCGGACCCCTTTCAGACGAATGATCAGAGGCCAACGCCTTAGACCACTGCGCCACCGGGGCGGCATACCTTGACTTGATACGTAAACATTATGAATATGACATCCATAGAATAAATACCGTAAAAAGGCCTAGGCCTAGGGCCCATGAAACAATATTTAGTGCCTGACCAAATGCGCAGTAAGTATTATTACCTTGATTTGATATGTAAATGTTATGAATATGACGTGATCAGAATAAAAACTAAAAATGGCCTAGGGCATATCAAATAATATTTAGTGCCTAAGTAAAAGCGCAATATTATTACCTTGAGTTGATAGGTAACCTTTATGAATATGACACCCGTAGAATAAAAACTGTTGAAGCGGGCTAATCATAGGGATTATGAATTAATATTTCGTGCCTCAGCAATAGCACAATATTATTACCTTGAGTGGATACGTAAACGTTTTGAATATGACATCGGCAGAATAAAAACTGTCAAACGGGCCTACACATGAAGCATAGTAATTAGTATTTAGTGCCTAAGTAAGTAAAAGAGTAATATTAGACATTTTATGTAACTATTTAGTGCCTAAGTAAAAGTGCAGCGTTATTAAAAAATCCCATCTTATAGTCCTTTTCCGAACATAGCGCGAGTCATGCTGTAGTGATTGACATCGTACCACACAAAAGAGTTAAAAAGCTCTTCAAAGTTAAGTTCCTTGTTTTACTTTAAATAAAATCGTTATATTTTAATTGAGAAACTCAGACAGGAAAACAAAAACCGCATGCAAGCAATATCCACTGACATTTTCTTCTGCCTATAACAAAAACTCCATGAAAACAAAATATTCCGACGGTATTCCATTCATTCTGAGGACGAAATGAACGTGGACAAAGTGAAAGGTTGGCGAAATGAACAGTGGACGAAGTGAGCATTGAACTAAGTAAACAGCGTACGAAGTGAACAGTGGGCAAAGTAAACGTTGAACGAAGTGAGCGTGGACGAAGTGATAGGGAACCGTTTTGACGCTTGAGTGTCACTGGTGGATTGCTGTCTTCGCACGTCTTTAATATTTCTGCGGGATCTGTGTCCGATGTAATCTTTTTCCGATCAGGGAGGGGCTTATCAGTCGTTTTGTTCCTCGAACCTTTTAATTACACAGCGAACTGTTGAAAAACATTAATGGCTTTTAGACTAATTAAACGACAACAATATGCTGATATTTAGATTCGCACAATTCCCGCTGCTGACACAATCCTGTTGGCATAGAACAAAAGTGAGTTGCAGAGTATGCTTGCCCGGATGTATGAAACTCAAGCTGAGTATAAATAAGGAAAAAAACAAAGTTAAGCGAGAAACTGGAAGATAAGTCTAAATGACACAGTGATTGACCGATTGATCAGGTGAATGAGTTTGTGTATTTAGGAAGCATTTTTGACAGAGAGAACAAATTAGATGATGAAATCAGTAGGCGAGTGAATTCTTCATTGAAAGTCGTAGCTGCTTTAGGAGGTTTGCACAAGAATGATGGGTTCTCTAGAGAGTCCCGCATGGCTGTGTATGAAAGTGTAATTGTTCTTACTCTGATGAATGGCAGTGAAGCCTGAGTACTGCAGAAGAGACACAGAAGTCGTTTGTGTGCTCGGGAGATGCGTTACCTGCGGGGAGTTTGCGGCAAGACACTCTCTAATCATGTGAGGAATGAAGACGTGTTGCAGTTGTGTAATGTGAAGCAAAATGTTGTCAGTAAGTTTCAGACTAATATTTTTAGATGGTTTAATCATGTTGAAAGAATGACTGATGAGATACTTACTAAGAAAATGTTTTCAGCCGAAGTGGCAGCAAAGAAAGGTAGAGCAAGGCCAATGAAATTCCGGGAGGACCAGATGTAGGAGTATCTGCATGAGAAAAACATTATGAGTATGAAGTACAGAAGATCTTCTGTACGTGGGTTGATGGATGTCAGTGAAGCTCGAACTGTGCGCCAAGATCCCCGTAAATGGAGACGTTTGGTACAGTAACAGTACGTAAATACTCATTTAAACCTTTATCTGGCGGATTTTCTTTTTTGTGGAGCTAATCTCTGAATCTCAGAGAAGAGATTGATTGATCTGACGTACTTTACGGGCCATTGTTCGAACTACGCATCTTTTTTTTCGGGGGAGGAGTTAACGACCACTGTACGCAATATATATATATATCTTATATATTTGTATTAATCGTTTTATATATATATATATATATCATCATCATCATCATTGTCAACCATTATCAATCCACTGCTGGACGAAGGTCTCCCCAAGTTTCCTCCACAACGGTCTGTCTTGTGCCAGTCTCCTCCATGTCACTCCCGCATACTTTCGAATTTCATCCACCCATCTTCCATGTGGTCTTCTTCTGGGTCTTTTCCTGTCCCTTGGAATCCAATCTAAAATTTCGGCTGTCCATCGATGGTCTGTTCTTCTGGCAGTATGTCCAGCCCATTGCCATTTCAGGGATTTAACTCTGATCATGATGTCTTCCACTCTTGTCATTTTTCGGATCCACGAGTTCCTCTTCTTATCTCTTCTGGTTACACCAAGCATGCACCTCTCCATGCTTTTTCGAGTTGTCTGCAGACTTTGTATGGCTCTTTTAGTTAAGGTCCAGGTCTCTGCACCATACGTAAGCACTGGAAGGATGCATTGATCAAACACTTTTCTTTTAAGACATAACGGCATATTGTTCTTGAAAATTATGCTGTTTCTTCCAAAAGCTCTCCAGGAAAGTTTTGTACGCCGATTAATTTCTTCACCAATGTGACCCTCACTTGATATCTGCTGTCCAAGATAAACGTACGTGTCTGTTATCTCCAGCTTTTCTCCATCAATCGATAAATCTTCATTTCTTGTAAAAGCATTGAACATCACTTTTGTCTTCTGAAAGTTCATTTTTAATCCCACTTCTTTACTCTTGTCAGCAAGTTCCTGCATCATACTCTGTAGCTCTGATGGGGTAGTTGCAAAAATGACTATGTCATCAGCAAAACGAAGGTGGGTTAGATAATCTCCATTAATCTTTATGCCTTTGTTTTCCCAGTTCAGTGATTGAAAGATATTTTCCAATGTGGCATTAAAGAGCTTCGGAGATATGGTGTCACCTTGTCTCACTCCTTTTCCAATTTTTATGTGTGTTGTATTTTCAAATAGCAGAATCTTTGCACTTGCATTTTCATAGATGTTATTAATAATATTAATGTATGCATCTTCAATACCGCAGGATTTCAGAGCCATTGCAACTGCCGATGGTTT
The DNA here is from genome assembly GCA_039090855.1 of Macrothele yani. Lineage (NCBI taxonomy): Eukaryota > Metazoa > Arthropoda > Arachnida > Araneae > Macrothelidae > Macrothele > Macrothele yani. The sequence goes on from CM077000.1 coordinate 28,007,096, forward strand.
CACCGAATCAAAGGCTTTTTCATAATCGATAAAAGCCATGCACAATGGAAGTTCATATTCCATCGCTCTTTCAATTAGTTCTCTCAGTACGTGGATATGATCTATTGTGCTGTAGCCACTCCTGAATCCAGCTTGTTCTCTCGGTTGAGCCATGTCCAGTGTTACCTTCAAGCGGTGTGAAAAAACTTTAGTGAAGATTTTATAAACCACTGATAGGAGGCTGATAGGTCTGTAGTTCCTGAGATCCTCAATGTCACCTTTTTTATGTAGCAGGATCATTGTAGCGTTGTTCCAATCCTCAGGAATTTTCCCTTCATTAAGGCATCGAGTGAAAATTTGGGCGAGTACTGTTTCGATTTCTCCACTTGCTTCTTGTATGATGTCTACAGTAATTCCATCTTCTCCTGGAGCTTTTCACCGCTTCATGTTCTTGATTGCATGTGCAACTTCTGCTGGAAGGACTGGAAGAACTCTGGTACCTTTCATGATGCCTGGAGAAGATGTATCATCCCTTTGATATAATTTGGAGTAGAAATCTTTCACTCTTGTCAAAATTTCGCCTCTATTTCTTGTTACAGAACCATCTTCTTTTCTCAGTGCCATAATCTGTTTTCTTCCCTTACTGAAATGTCCCTTTGCTATCTTTAGGCTTTGGTTGTTTTCAATTGCTTTCCTCAATAGTTCACAGTTGAATTTCCTTACGTCTTCAGTGATACTTTTTCGTACTGTCTTGCATAGCTCTATATATTCCACTTTGGAAGTCACATCTTCTTTAGTTGTCCTCATCTCTCTTCTTTTTTGCATCAACATTTTGGTTTTTCCTGATAATTTGTTCACATGCAATTTGTTCTTAGACCCAGCTAATTTTGTTGCTGTTTCCATAAGAGCTTTGGTTACTTTTCTGTTAACTTCAGAAATATCCACTTCTTCCGATGTTAGGCCTTCTAAAGCAGAGAATCTGTTCTTCAGTTCCAATTTGAAGGTATTATGGTGTTTTTTAAGGTTGGTTATGTCAATACATTTTGTTTGTCTTATGAGCTTGCTACGTTCGAGTTTAGTGTTGAGGTGCATCTTACATCTCACCAATCTATGGTCACTGCCTGTGTTGAACTTCTTTAGCACACTGCAGTCTTCTATGACGAATTTTTTGTTACACAAAATAAAATCAATTTCACTTGTCGTCCCATTTGGATGTCTCCATGTCCATTTCCTGTGTGGCTTTTTCTTGAAAAAGGAGTTCAAGATGAAAAACCCTTCTGCCTCTGCAAACTCTACGAGAGTATTTCTACGCTGGTTTCTGTTGCCGTGACCGAATTTATCTACTGAAGTTTCATTCTGTTGCCGTTGCCCTATTTTTGCATTGAAATCTCCCATAATTATCATCAAGTGCTGCTTACCTTTATTATTTAGATCACGAATTTCCTCATAAAATTCTTCAATTTCTTCTTCAGCATGACTTGTGGTGGGTGCATAAGTTTGAATAATCTGAGCCTGGTATCTTCTCGAGAGCTGGATAACGAGTCGTGCTACTCTGTCAGAGGAACTTTCAACTTCTACAACTTTATCCTTCAGTTTCTAGTTTATTATAAATCCAACACCACTAGTTCTGCCAGTATCTGCCCCACGATAGTAGAAGAGATGTCCACTTTTCAGTTCAATGAGATCTTCTCCTTTTCTCCTTACCTCACTTAGCCCGACGATGTCCCACTTGATCCTTTGTAGTTCCTCTTCCAATTCAAGAAGCCTTGAATCAGAAGATAGGGAGCGTCCGTTATACGTGGCCAAGGTCAGCATCAGATGGCAGCCTAGTCCGGTCCTCCAGGGATTCTTAGCACCCTCTGCCTTCATGTCGCACTGGCCGCTGCCTTGGCCAGGTACATTCCAGCTGCCGGAGACTGAGGGCCAAGATTTAAGTTGTGGAGTCATTTTGGAGGGGTTTGGCCATAACTCACCACGCTGGCCAAGCGGGTTGGTGAGTGTGGGATAGCATTTCCTCTAATCCCGATGGTATAGTTATACCGCTATTGGCGGTCGTCAGAGCCCCTTTAGTGGGAACAGGATGTACCACGAGAAGGCGGGGTTGACATTTGTCAAGAAGAGGCTGTGATGTTACGCAACACCTGACCTTACATCCCATATATATATATATATATATATATATATATATTAATACGAATATATATATATATATATATATATATATGAATATAATATGTATATATATATATATATACATATTTTTTTTAAAGATTTGTATTTGAATATTTCAATATATATAAATATATATTGATATATACAAATACAAATTGATATGTATTAATAAATGACAAATATTGACAAATTGATACATATATTGATAAATGTGCTACACTTCCAGATAGCACAACCTTACATTTTAACGAACGTCCAACACTGAGCCAGCGTCTTCTATTCCAATATGTAAAAGTCGGTGGCTCAGTATTTGGCCTACGTTAAACTGGAAAGCTGGGTTGGCTACAGAGATGGGAGAGAGCTGGTGCCGCAAGGAAATACAACGTGCATGCCTCACCGGGATCCGAACCCGGACACACGCGAATGAATGTCAGAAGCCAGCGCTTAGAACACTGCACCATCGGGGCGGCCTTCACGTCTTTAACTTTTTGAACTACAGCTGAAAAAAATCTGTGAACGATAAAGCGCAATTTCCATTGCGATTAAGTTATCTAATCTGCATAATTCATCCTTCATCCTTGTAATGTTATGCGCAAGAATTTTTGTTCTTTGTAAATTCTGTTGTGACGTGCATGCCCCACAGGACGCACACGACATGAAGGCAGATAGCAGCGAGAACGAACGTCTGCGTAGCTCAGTTGGTAGAGCGACTTGTTCCGGAATAAGAAGACTCGGGTTCGATTCCTGACGTGGACCAAAAATGACGGAGAAATTTACTTCGTTATACTGTCTTCTACGAATAGTGTTGCATTTCATCTTTTTAATACTGTTTATTGCCAATATGACTTTATATTGTTTGTTTTACTTCTCCTCCGATTTTATTAACAATATCTTTAAAACTTAGGTTGTACGAATGCTTTACACCGATACAGTAAGTTCCTGAACATGCATGTCGTTTTTCAAACAGTGAAATGTTCTGTTAATGCATTTTCTGTTCGTTACGTAATTCTGTGATTTCAGAAACTGAATGATTTTATTCATTTTACAGTTTGTGCGGTCGCTTGCTGATTTCACAAACGAAAACTGTTCCTTTCCTGTGCCCTTTGAGATCTCTGACGATCTTAAATATTACCAAACATTGATTTGTGAGAATGTAGAAAATGGCAAACTGGTAAGTGCGCTGTTTTAGACTGAAAATTTCATTAGAATAACAGATTTTCTTAGGTGTACAAACAAGTTTTAAAGCGTTTTCGTGTGACGTATACAGCTAATTTTCATATCCGATATTCCCCCTCGTTGTTGTCTTGTGACCGTAACTGATCCGGAGTATAAAATGTGACACAGAAATTTGCCCAGCAGTCAGACGCACTTGCACATCGGTAGGTGAGAAATGGCAAGCGATACTGCATTTATTCATAAATGAAAATGTGCTGCAAAAGCATATGCATCGATCTATTCTGCTCTGGAGGAGAATATTGTATCGAAAGGCACGTGTGAGTTTTGGTTTAGACGCTTTAAAGCTGGTGGATTTGATGTCAGCAATCGAGAACGTAGCGGCGCTCTGCAGAACGTTGCACACGAGGAACTGCAAGCATTGCTGGATGAAAATTCGTCTCAAACGCAAAACGAACGAGCTGAACAACTGGGGGTAACTCAACAAACCATTTCCAGTCGTTTACATGCAATGGGAAAGACTCAGAAGGAAGGAAAATGTGTGCCACATGACCTGAGCCAGAGGAACAAGGATGGACGTGTCATGAAGTGATTGAATCTGTTGAATAAAGAACACGGAAAGTATTTCCTGTGGAAAATCGTCACGGATGATGAAAAGTAGATATGGTACGACAATCCCAAACGCAAAAACAACTGGGTAGTCTTTGGTGAAGCAACGACTTCAACACCGAAACGCAAGATTCACTCCAAGAAAGTACTGCTGTGCATCTGGTGAGATATGTAGGGTTCCTCTATTATGTACTATTGAAGCAGGGTCAAACTGTAACTGCTGATCGCTACAAGCAACAATTGCTGCGATTGAACAAGAAAATCTGCTGGAAACATCCATTCACAGGCAAAGGATTGCGTCCCTTCAAATTACTGCATGACATGTAATTTGAAGGATTGCGTTCCTTCAAGTTACTACATGACATGCAATTTGAAGGATTGCGTCCCTTCAAATTACCGCATGACATGTAATTTGAAGGATTGCGTTCCTTCAAAATACCGCATGGCATGTAATTTGAAGGATTGCGTTCCTTCAAATTACTACATGACATGTAATTTGAAGGATTGCGTCAATTCAAATTACCGCTTGAAGGATTGCGTCCCTTCAAATTACCGCATGACATGTAATTTGAAGGATTGCGTCCCTTCAAATTGGAAACGTAGTTAACTCTTGGCGTCCCTTCAAGGATTGCGTCCCTTCAAAAAGGAAACGTAATTGACTCTTGTCTCGGATGGCTTGGAGCTCCCGGCGTATAGTCTCGACCTCGCCTCTTCAGACAATGATTTTTTCTGATCGATGCAACATGGTTTGTCTGCTGTACGGTTCCGGACATGTGACGAAGTGCAAAAGTGGGTTGACGACTCGATCGCTTCACACGACGAAGTATTGTTCATGGCTGGAGTCCGTCATCTGCCCGACCGATGGTGGAATGTGATAGATAATGGCGGCGCATATTTTGGTCGTAAAGGTATTGTTGTTTTCTCTCAATTTGCATGTTTCGTTGTCTTAAACAGCTTTAAAACTTATTTGTACACCTAATACTAACTATGTTGAATATTGTACAGAAGATACACTGTTGTTTGTTGAAAATGCAAATGTGGTGCAGGAGCATGAGCGCTGGCTTATGACAATTTGTTCGAGAAGGGTCTGAGTTCTAATTCCGCCGAGGCAAGGATGTTATGTTTGCCTTACGACACTGGCTCTCCCCGTTCTCTGGAGTTCGTGGACCTTAATCAGGCAGCGGTGACTGCTAATAGCCCATCAAGTTGGTCGTTATCTTTGATTAAAAAGGGAGAATAAAATAAAAAGAGATAAAAATTCTGTGAAGAATACCCAGTTATTCCATATATTTAAGGAGGGTTTTGAGATAAACACTCCACGGTGAGTCAACTATCAAGAGTAACAGAAAGATGCGCAGAAGGAATAATAAAAAAGTAACACACAGCAGCTATATTTTTAGATGTGGCTAAAGCGTTTGATAAATGTCCACATGAGGGAATTATTTGCAAACTTATTGCACATGATTTCCCACCCTGGATTATTCATATAATCAAGTCATATCTTGATAACAGAACATTCTGTGTAAAAATTAATGGGGAGAAATCAACAAAAAAATATTGAAGCTGGTGTTCCACAAGGCAGTGTACTGACACCAACGCATTATTCTGTTTTTACGCCAGACGTTTCCAACTTTAATAACAGGAATCTGACTACAGGTCTTTCTGCCGACGACACTACACTTGCTTACACTTCCAAAAATAAAAATCAAGCAACTTTTATGCTGCAACACTATGTAGAAAAAATAGAAAAGTATTTCTTAGACTGGAAAATTAAATTTAAGACTGATAAAACCCAAGCAATTTTGTTCTCACGCAGAACATAGAGAAATAATCCTGACTTTGAAATTGAATTGTATGGAAAAAAAATACCTTGGGTAAAAGATGTTAAATACTTAGGCCTTATTATGGATCACAATCTGAATTCACTCCTCACACGGTCCACAAGTTCACGAGAAATCGACACATGGTTGTTCCTCTGTTCATCGGTCGAAACCATAGGAACAATTTCGCGCAAACTTTCCGCTCTGCAATTCTTGCGTGATGATTTCATGCACAATGGATTTCGCGGGTCTTGTAACGTACCAGGAGATGTGACGTACCTGCCAGAAGGACGCACACGACATAAAGGCCGATAGGAATCAGAATAAAACGTCCGCGTAGCTCAATTGGTAGAGTGACTTATTCCAGAATGAGGGGATCCGGGTTCGAATCCTTGCGCGGATAAAAATGACGGAGAAATTTACTTCGTTATAATGGCGCCCGAACTATCCGGATGACCCGACCGTTCAAAATCTCGCATTGGTGTGATGTTATTTCCACACCGCGAGATAGGAAAAATAAGAGAATCCCTTCTCCAGCACTTCGAAAAAAAAAAATAAAATAAAATAAGGGGGAGATGATGTAACGTACAAGGAGATGTGACGTACCTGCCCGAAGGACGCACACGACATAAAGGCAGATAGGAATCAGAATAAAACGTCCGCGTAGCTCAATTGGTAGAGCAACTTATTCCTGAATGAGGGGGCCCGGGTTCGACTCCTGGCACGGATAAAAATGACGGAGAAATTTACTTCGTTATAGTCTCACGTGCACTACTACCAATCTAACACTCAGACGTCGGCCAGAGTCCAAAACCGCTTTCACCTTTTTTGCATTGTCCGAAGTGTGAGACGTTGAAGCGCGCCCTGGGCGTAGATCAACCTGTACGCTCTCTCTTCCCTCTGTGAAAGTTTTGTGCCACCGAAACATTTGCGCTTTCGATAAAGCATTCTTCCCGTAGGCTTTCTGTATCGTAGCAAGCGTCTCGGTCGCGGAATTTTCAAGTTTAACACAAAACCTTACCGCGTATCGCTATTCGACACTCTTCTGCATTTTGATCGTTACGCCACGCTCACACAGCTGTTCACTTCGCAAGCGATCCTCACTCTGTAAAAATCTCACAGCCAACTGACGAGGCATCGATCGTTTGCCTACCATACCCCGCCACACATCTACTTTCCGGACAAACCTTGTATGATTGAGGTATCTTTATACGGCAACAAGACGGCGACTGACTGCTAGAGGAATATATTATGCAGCGTCATGCGGACCCGATATATGACGTTCGTTATGGTGGGGGTGTGCTTTTGGTTTCCATTCATATTTCCGGCTGCAACGCATTCCAGGAGCCCTCTCCCGCCAGCGGTACATCAACCGTACTAGAGACTCAGATGCTGCCTTATCGGTAGGTGGCACAAGGTGTAATCTTTAAGCACTATAATGTCCGAATACATGTGGTGCGGAATGTATTTTACAGCTCCTGGATGCCCGAATGATGCACGTCTTCACCGCCCAGCGCGTTAGCTACATTTCTCGGCCATTGAAGAAGTGTGGAATATGGTCGCCCGATGCCTAGTCCGTCAGGCTCCGCCATCAGTTACCCAAGATGAACTTTGGGTACGAATCTGGAGATAATGAAATGACCTTCCGCCGTGCGACATCCAGGTCTTCCTTCAGTCGAGAGTAGGAAGTGTACGAGTCGTTATCGTAGTTCGTGGTTGGTACACAATGCACACAGTATTGTGCATCCTACATTGCTTGCAGATCTGTACTTCATATTATTTACGTCTTGAACCATATGTAATGTACTTTATAAATCTCAATTCAATATCTCTCAGGTCTTTCTTGGTGTTGCTTTTTCAACAGACAGTAGAACGTATTATTGCGTGTTTCGCACTTTATCGATAACATGCACAATAAAATATCTTTCATTTGAAAATGTTTTGTGATTTGCAATTTTATTTTCAGGAAGCTTGCTTGGAACTAGTTTTCGATGAGATTATTCGTTTAGTAGTAAGTACATTCCTCTTTTTTTTCTATGACTCTAACAGTGACGTTCTTTTTCTTTTTTTTCCCCTTTTTCGGTTATTCTGCTATACGGTTTCATGGTACTTCACGTTATTGTAAACCATACTGGTATAAGCTAGGGACAAAAAGAGTATTAAAACGATAGTGTTAAGAAGCTGCCGATTCATCACTGAGAAAATGGTGTCAAAATGTGACACCATCTTCTCAAAGCGGCAGTGAAGCAGAATTGGCGTTAGGACGCAACCAATTACACCGAAAAGACAAAACATTATGACAGCGTGTCTTTATGCAAATCGGAGCAACCGCTGATAAGCTACGGCACGTGTGAATGTCACGAAAAGGTTGTTACGTCATACGGAGGTGAATCACCTGCAAAGACGAAAAATCTGCAGCGATACATTCCGTTCGTGTAGCTTAGCTGAGAGAACAACTTACTCCGCTGTGAGGGGGCGCAAGTTCGATGTGGACAAACTTGTGTTTTCACATTGGTGCCTGATTGTGGAAAATGGATCTATCGGCCGTTGCATTCTTAGAAAAAATGCGTGATGTTTGTTCGACACATCGTCTAGAATTATTGAAAGTTCGTTCTTCTCTTAAAAAATAATTAAGAGGGAGATGATGTGACGTAGACTAATTTTGCTCTGATTTTTAGAGTTTTAGTTATTTTTTCTATGTAAATTTTAGTTTGTTCTCTTTAGCACCTTTCAACATTAACGTAATATCTTCTCTCTCACAAGAATACGGTTGGCAACACTTGATGTCTGTAAGAGGGACGTATCCTTGTTGCGATAAGAACAAGACGAGATATACGAGGTAGGATCTAAAAGTTCGGGGGCGTGGCGTTTAGTTCTTTACCTTAAATATTTTAAAACACCGATGTGTCGCCAGTGGACTACTGTGCCTTCGGACTGCTAAAAAGAGCTCTGAGACCTAAAACAATGATTGGACTATGGAAAGCAGTGGAAGAGAAGTGGAATAAAATATCACTACCAATTTTAAAAAACGCCCTGTTATCTTGAAAATCTAAATTTAGATTTATAGTCCGGAGAAATGGAAATCAGATAGAACATTCAAGGAAAATTTTATAATTATTTTAAATCTTAATTATATTGCTGGAAAATTGTTCTAAAAATGTGTTTAGGATAACAAGCCATGCAGCACTGCCCGGACCGAACACGAGGAAGACTTCCAGCGAAGCCTCTGAATTCTCCAGACATCAGTCCAATCGTGCATCTGTTGTTTGTATTGGAACAGCAAATCCGATCTGTAGTGGCTCAAGCACGTAGCTTACAAGAGTTAAGGGATCTGCTGGTCATATATTGGTACCAGATAACCAGAACACCTTTACATATTAGACAGGTAGTAATACTACATTGGTTCTTCGCATCATGATTTCGTTGCTTTAGCTGCAGTCTGAGCAGGCGAAATACTCGTAACTGTGGTATGCAATTCACCCCACCTACTCAAGCGGCAATCCCAAAATATCATCAAACCGTACATCTATGTATTTAAAACACAAGGCAGTTTCTTTCTATTAGGTTGATGCATAAGTTCATGCCCTTTTACTTCACGAGAGTTTCCGCCCAATAAACACTCGTGAAGTTGTTTATCAAAATGCCGGTTGTATATCAAAATGTATCGAGTAATATCGTGTATCTAAATCATATTGCGTTGTGTGATTGTGACTAATGGTTGTTTGGTTTTCATTTCCGTAAGTAGGAGTATCAAGTAGAGGGGAATGAACATTTCCGACATCTGCTCCTCTACGAGATTGAGTTTAACATGAGATCCACAGCCGCCGAGGCTGCTCGACTAATTTGTGCTGTGTATGGGGAGGATGCTGTTGCTCCGAGGACAGCCCGCAAATGGTTTGAGTGGTTCCGAGGTAGCAATTTTGACCTCAACGACAATCCACGCTCAAGTCGTCTATCTCACTTTGATGAGGATCGTTTGACACATCTGATCCACTTGGATCCGGGTCAAACCACACGCGAATTGGCCACTTAGATGGACTGTGGTCAGGCCACAGTGGTGAGACACCTGGAACGTATGGAAAAGGGCCAGAAATCGGGGTCTTGGGTGCCTCACACTCTCACCGAGAACAACAAGAATCAACGTGTTGATATGTGTGGTTCCGTGCTCACCCTTTACCGGGAATGTTCTCAGCAACACAAACCCTTTCTTGCATGAATTGTTACTGGAGATGAAAAGTGGTGCGTGTACGTGAATTTCAGGCATCGGAGGGAATGGTTAAGCCCAAAGAAGACGCCCACATCACGTCCGAAACATGACTTTATCCTGCGAAGCTCATGTTTTGTGTCTGGTGGGACATGGAAGGCATTATTCACTGGGAAATGCTGCAGAGAAATCGGGCCATCAACGCTGCACGCTATTGTGAGCAACTCAACGGGTGGAGGGAGCAATTCAGCAGAAACCGCCACATCAGCGCCATAGTGTCCTTCTCCTACATGATAACGCACGCCATCAAATTGCAAACATGACCAAAATGGCCATTCAGGACACGAAATGGGAGATCCTTCCACATCCGGCCTATTCCCTAGATGTCGCCCCTTCAGACTGTCACATGTTTCGAACTCTGTGGAATGCACACCGTGGCAGAACTTTCAACAGTGATGTTGATCTTTAGAATTTCCTTGATGTCTTCGCAGCAACAACTGCACGGATTTTTTTTTTCAAGAATGGCGTTGCAGAATTATCCAAACGTTGGAACACCATCGCGAACAATGGGAGGGAGATACATAGTTGATTGATTCCGTTTTCCCTTCTGACGTAATGCATTCAGGTAGTGCGGTGAAAAAAACTGCATGAACGTATGCATCAACCAAATACTTACCATCCAACACCACCAACTGGAGCGATCTTCGTGTTTTTTTAAATGAAAGCTACTGACCCACAGATTTGTCATCGCTAATTTTTATTGTCATAAGTAGGTAATTTTTTTTAAAGTTATCAGTTATCATGGCGTTTTCTTAGCATGATTCGCTGTAAGCGGAACGATACACGGGTAATCGGGAACTACTTGAAAGCGTTCTGATTCGGCAGTACAGCCAAAAATAATAAAAATAAACGAAATAGCGTATGTGAAAATACTCCAAATACGTGACGTCAGTAAATAAACAAATGCATCGCTTTTTCCACGTTCCAAAAAACATAGCAATCAAAAAATTGTAATTCGGTTAAAAGTTGTTATTTATCCTCGACGGTGACCGAATAACAATTTTTCGGTTGCTATGTTTTTCTAGAACGTGGAAAGAGCGATGCATTTGTTTATTTACTGACGCCACGTATTTGGAAGATTTTCACTTTGGATCTCGCCCTTTGGATTTAATTACTATAATTAATATATAGCCAGCGCCATTAATGCCCACCAGATGGAGATGTCTTAGTAGCTGAGCCCATCTAACGGATTTATGATGTCAGAAGCTAACTTAAAAACACACATAGCACCATGGATTGTTGGCCACAGTGGTGTAAGACTAACGCGCTACGCTAGATATCGGGAGATCCGTGGATTCAATTCCCCGGCGGTGACCGAATAAGAATCTTTCGGTTGCTATGTGTTTCTGGAAAGTGGAAAGAGCGATGTATTTGTTGAAATAGCTTATGTCCACCGGGAAGAAGTAAGCTTCCCAAAGGTGAAAGAATTATCCAAATCGGTTCAGTAGTTTTCGAGTTTAATAAAAAAAAATCTGTATATTATCGTCAACTACTTATTTTCACGTTGGGTGTGATCAGGCTGTATTTAAACAAAGCGGAACGATACACGGAAAATTTGGAACTACTTGAAAGCGGTCTGATACGGTAGTACAGCCTAATAAGAAATAATAAAGAAAAATTTTTAAATAAACGAAACAGCCTATGTCCACCGGAAAGAAATACGCTTCCCAGCGGCGAAAGAATTATCCAAATTGGTTCAGTTGTTTTAGAGATTACCTCAAACACACAAACAAAGTTTTTCTCTTTATGTATTGTATAAATTATATAATGATACAAAAAAAATTGTTAAAACCAAACTGGCAAAATCAAACACATTTTTAACCCGGTTGTATAGTTTATCTAGACAGGATATCATTTCGGGTCACTGAAAGAATGTCTCAATACTCCAATGTAAACCCGTTAACGACGTGCTTGCAGATGTTTATACAATAATGAGGAACGTCATCGTTAAATTCGTATACGAGTAGTTGAAAACATAAAAAAATTATGGGAATATTACGAAATTTTGTTGCTGGTGACACATCTTATAGACTGCTCATTAATAATTCAACCGTTTATTATAGCAGTGCATTTTATTACGATTCGTGTTATATGACAAGAAACAATTTCAGTTACAGCGTTTTCAACCGTGCATGCCACGGGTTACGGACTGGTATTATTTTATGTGAGATTCTCAGAACTCTTCGTGTTTAAGGTTGTGCAACCTGGAATCAAAAAGTTACCTTTTCTTAATAGATGGCGCGAAAACTCACGGCTGTTTTGTGACGTCAGGGTTCAAGCACGTTGTTCGTACTCCAACGACTTCACTGTGACTTCGTGGAAGACAATTACTCTTGGCAATGGACCTTATTCACCTCGCATTGCATCATGGGAAAGCCTTTCCGTGGCCGAGGACCAACAACAGTTTGTTTACATACGTTTTCTCATTGCTTAACATGGCGTTACGTTTCAAGGGTTCAGGAAAATCGCGATTTTCGTAAATTTACTAACGACATGTCTAACTTTTGTTCATCGTATGGTTGTGCTCATAAATACTGCAACCTAAATTGTGTAGACGAAAGAAAAACATTCCCTAATTTTCCTCTAAAAAAGACGAAATTATTAAGGGAATGGCTGTGTGAAATGAAACGCGGTGATTTCCATTCCGATGTGCACTCTCCAATTTTGGCATTCTCAGCGGTCCGCTCTCCCTCTAGCGGCAAAAGGAAGAATTACTGTAGTACGGGTAACGTTTTGGCTCAATGCTTGGCTGCTGGTAGATCGCTCATTACGTTCAGTTGTCGTAGTTTGGTGTATTTTTGCATTCATTCTGTAATTAGAGAGTTGTATAATGGGGAATTCCGTGAAGAAGAACAAATCATATTGTTGTGTCCCGCAATGTCGTTCCCAAGGTTTCGGCTATGTTTTTCACAAGTTAGTATAAACGTTTGTGCCTTGCGTTTGAAATCCTTCCAGTGAAATGCTATTAACCTAGTAACGTCTTTGAATGAATAATAAACAAGGCAGCATGTTTTTATTGCATAGTAGTATTTAAAAAATCCGCATTTCTACATAATCTTGAAAACAAATAATTGCTGTTATCCATATAAATTTAAACTTCATTATGGAACAAGATTTGCAATGTTCTGTCAACAGTCATCGGTTCAAAAACGCAGGACCCAATGATGATCAACAATTACCAATTCACAAACACTTTTAGGAACAGAATGTTCAAAAATTACAAATGTTATTATTGACAGTATTGAAAATGGGTCCTGGGAAACGTCAAGTGAAACGAAATGTCAGCTTTTAATAGTAATCCGGATTAGAACACCCGTGTCGGTATTACTATATCACTTGCCTGAAAATGTAAAATTAAAAATTACCTGTTACAGTAAAGCATTACTGCTACACAGTGCTTACACGTTCCACTTCTGCCCGCTTTACAAGAGCACTCAAATGACTTTATAGAAATTTCACTGTTACTTGTATCTAAAACACCGTTGATGGGGTGAGGCGACGACGTTATTGCCGTGGACTGAATGCAGTGCGAAACTATGAGAATTTCTCTTCCATCTTCCTTCTTAATTCCACAAGAAATTATATGGCCTACATTAACAATCACTTCTCCTTCTTTAATGCATCTTGAATTTTTGGAAGCGTCCACAATTTTCATTATTTCAAGGATTGAAAGAGACAAACCAGCCATTCTAACATTCGACTTTATGGAAACACGTGCGACGTTACCCGCACAGAGAAGAGAGGTAGTTACCCGTACTAGAGAAGTTTGTTTACGTTTGCGCAGCGCCCCTATAGTTCGTTGAGGTTCCCAATATGTTCTGTCCACTTTAACGAAAAAGCTTTTGGATATTATGACTACGAATCAAAGGCAGTTAAAACCTCGTAGTATTCCTTCGAATTTCAAAATAGAAAAGAAAGAAAAAAGGGTAGGAGAAAATTGATAGAATATTTGGATCGGTAAAATATGAATTAAGTTCTACTTTCCTCAAAGAATAAAACAAACATATCTATTTTTTCCCTTTTATTTAATGTTACGCATTAATTTAATTTTTAAGCAGATTGTCTAGCGTGCGAACCCTAGTTTGTTTCCTTATTACGTATTTGTCTGAGCTTCTAAATGTTTTTGTTTTACAAAACTAGGTACTAAATTTTATGTTTCAGATATGTCGCCAACGTCTGCTAATAAGAACATGAAAATTTATCATACCGTGTACGAGAAATGCCACATTAAAAACTTTATGTTTGCTAACGGCCATGGTCTCCTGCGTCATGCGAAATAAACATCGAACACAAAATTGTCTTGGTATATTTTTGCAGCCTTGATTTGTTCTTCTAAGAAGTTAATTTCTTCTTCTTCCTCCTGTAGCTCTATTAATTCCTCGGCAAAATCCATGGCTTTAGGTTGTAAAAATTAGCCAACGGTAAGGGATAATCAAATAGCGAAAATATTGAATCAGCAGCCATGTTGGTCCGCATAAATCCACTTCCACTTCTGACGTCACATGAATAAGGTCCATTGCTAAAAATAAAAAAAACACATACACGAGAATATAGAGTAAACATAAACACAACAGAAACAGCAGTCTCAAAACCAAGTACTTTTGTGACGTCATTACACATCTTACTGCGAACGAGACTACAAGCAATGGTCAGAATCAGTAGCATTCAATGTTCACTACACATTTTAAGCTAAATTAATGTTAGAATGTTTAATCTAAGTGTCTTAAGTCTTTAATAACATTCCATCATAACCTTTGAGGCCTCTCATGTGTCAAATTCATTCCGAAAATTATTAATATGTACATGGTAACATTAAGCCAATCATTTGGACACGTGGAACCACATAATAGCAAGTACCAGCACTATATAAAGGAAATGCAACTGATTTTTAAAATACTTGGAAATAAATTTGGAAAATATTATGTACGATAAATTGAAATTTAAGGTTATTTTTATCGGTATTAATGTTTCACATCAGAAAACCCAGTATTCTCTGAGAAATTGTGTTCTAAAGTTATACCATTACTATGGTTCCCAGGAAATTACGAGCGGAAATATCTTATATAGATAAATATGTTTTAATTTTTACCATTTGAACAGAAGGTACATTGGTTTGCGCCATTTCCTGTGGCGTCCATGAAAACAGAAACGTTTTAGATAGACATATCAAAAGAAAAGATTGCGATAAGGGATTCAAAACCCTTGTAAACACTTTAACACTTCAACCGACTGGAACGAATTAACTCGGGCTATGCAAAATGGATTGAAATCAGCGTTTAAGGTTTAAGCTGAACAAGGTGGAGCGAGTAAACCTGCGCATCAGAAAGCGCTGCTTTTACCTAAGCTTTGTTGTTGTGATCGATCATTCAGGCGGCTCGATTGACACTAATAATTTCTGATTGATTAACTGCTGATAGAGACATAGCAATGGTGACGAAAGAAGAGAGAGTATGTTTCAGTCGGTTGTTTCTAAACAACAGCACCGTGTCCGTGTTAGAGTAATTAGCTTTTTCCCAAGCCTTGGGTCATGGAGCAGAGAATAAAAGACTAGAAGGGAACCCTTATGAGTGAAAGGTTTATGGTCGGCAGTGCTGAGATCAGAGAGAGAAATGTATTGTTTTCTGTCGTAGCTTTCGTAAACCCTGGCCCCTATGTGAACATTCCATTGGGAAGAGCAGTAAATTTGAGCCCTGCTGGGTTCAGTTACATCGTCCGCTAAAAGGGTTAAGGTGGTTACAACTAAAATCTCTGACTTATGTTTCCAATGGTAAAACGTCTTTACATATTTTCTTCGCAATTAATGTATTCCCAAGAATTCAAATTTTCACATCGATAAAACTAACTTTAAGCTGTAGGATACTTAATACTTGCTGAAACGTAACCATAATTATATTAAAAATCAATCATTTTTCTTGGAGTTATATTCAGACCTGTTAATAGATGGCGCGATCTGCACGCTGATGGCGTCAGTTGACAAACAAATGGCCGCCCCGGTGGCGCAGTGGTCTAAGGCGTTGGCCTCTGATCATTCGTCCGTACGGGGTCCGGGTTCGAATCCCGGTCAGGCATGGATGTTGTGTTTGTCTTACGGCACTGGCTCTCTCCCTTCCCTGGAACCAGTGACCCTAAATTAGGGACGGGCGACTGCTTATAGCCCATTGAGTTGCTCACGGTGGTCGTTAAACCTCCAATCAAAAAAAAAACAAATGTTGGATTGCTTAATTATGGATATGTTTTAGCAAAATATTAAGTATCCCATGCTATAACTTAAAGTTAGTTTTATCAATGTGTAAATTCTCATTCTTGGGAATACATTAATTGCGAAGAAAATATGTAAAGACGTTTTACCATTGGAAACATAAGGCAGAGATTTTAGGTGGAATCACCTTAACCATCTGATGAAAGTGGGTTCGGTAGCTGCATTGGAATAGCGGTATTTCGCTAATGCGTTATTCCAGATGTTTTCCCTCAATGTGTCGGAGCGTGATTGTTGTTTCTTTTTCAGTGGATGAAAAACGTGTGAGAAAAAGCAAAGTATTAGGAATTTTAAAGACGGCCTCAGTAGGGAATATCCCTGCCATAGGCTTCGACGATATATATACGTATATAAGCATTGTTTTGCAGCAAAAGAAGGGTCTGATTGTACATCGGACTACGATGTCAGGCGGGACGCTTTGCGTTGACTAACTAGAATATGTGGCAGGTGTTTGCGCCCGCATCGAAGTAGCAAAAGTCCAGGATGTTCAGAATTAACGAAACTGCGAGGTAAGGTAAAGCGCACGTTTCTTTATTCACTGACCAAACGAAAAGCACCGAAACACAAATTATTATTCTTGGAGCAAATATTAAATTCCACTGTTTAATGTAAGAGAATTGACGCTGTGTTAGATCAGGTGGTCCTACTTCGAAAAAATGAGTTTCTTTGTCTGCTCAGTTATAAGACAGGGAAACTACTGTAATTGCGTCCTACTGCAGAGGATACGAACCAACTCGTGTGTAATGGCTCTCTCGGGATTCTGGAGATTGTCACGTGGTATGTAAAGTGGTAAAAGAGTTGAAGGGCCTTTACAGTTTTTGTAATTAAAACCATGAAATCAAAAATTTAAACAATTCGCACGTAAATTTTAAATTTTACCTAAGATGTTTACAACATATATAGTGTTATAATAACTGTGAAATGAAACATATTTAAACCAATCCATCAAATATCACATGAAAAAGTCCCAGATGAGTATAACAACGCTAAACACTTTTTTTGAGAGATTTTAGAATTTGGTTAAATAAATGAAAAATGTTAAACTTCAAAATCAGAAAACACCATGAGAAACGTTATCTGTCAACAGCAACAAAAACGCTTTTCAGAACGGTAGTATTGGGTGTGTGAAAAAGTTCTACCCGTTTTTGTAAAAGATTCAAATTGCGATCAGAGTAGTTACGTCACATATGACGCTGCGATGACGAGTTTTCGGCCAATAAAGCGTGGAGCAGTAGAGCATAAAGAGGCACTAGATTTGTCCAAGTAAGTCATTCGTAACGGAAATCACAGACGTGTAATATGACATGCGATAAAGAGCACATTAGACATTGTTTACTGTACCAGTTCAACCAAGGCAGTACTGCAGCCGCAGTTTGCCGCAACATCTGTCAAGTGTATGGGGAGGATGCAGTTGATGATAGCACATGTCACCGTTGGTTTCGGAATTCCGGGACAGAGACAGAAGCTGCAAAGATCAACTACGTCCTGCACGCCCATCAGGGTTTCTGACGATGATGTGGACCAAGCCATAACAAATGACCTACATCCAGTAGTTCAGGAATTAGCGGAAACCTTGTCGGTACACATTACAACAATCTAAATATAGATGCATGCGCTTGGATTCTTCACCAAGTTCGATAATTGGGTTCAGCACCAGCTTTCTGCAAAGGAACGAGGAGAGAGGATCCGTACCTGTGCATCTTTGCTTTCTCATCACAGAAATGAACCGTTTTTGGGACGAATTGTAAAGGGTGATGAGAAATGGATAATGTACCGTAATGTAAAACGTCGACGGACTGTGTGCTAAGGTGCGGAGTCTGCTCCATCGACCTCAAAAGGAGGACTGCATCCCAAAAAGGTTATGTTGAGTATTTGGTGGGATGTCCAGGGACTAATCCACTGGTAGGTTTTGGTATTTAACCTAAAGATGAATGCTGACCTCTACTGCCAACAGTTGGACAGATTGCGAGAACAACTGACATCGAAGTGGCCAGTACTTGTCAATCGCAAAGCCGTGCTCCTTCTTCATGATATCGCCGTACCTCATGCTGCTTTAATCACTCGGCAAAAATTACTGGACTTTGGTTAGGAAGTGTTACCTCACCTGGCGTATGTCCCTGATCTGGCACCTACGGTCTACCACCTTTTTGGATCATTACAGAACGCCCCCGCTCTCCAAACCTTCGATGATGTGGACGATGTAAAAACGGCATTACACGACTTTTTTTACTCTAAAACACAGGAGTTTTTCCGGCGTGGGATTAACCCACTCATAAACAGATGGCAAGAGGTCATACAGAATGTTTGCAATCATGTAAAATCCTAGGTATGTTATTTGTTGTGTTCTCTTCCTTTCTTTGTATCCTACAAAGGTCGGTAGAACGTATGAACACACCCAATAAAACTGAAGTACGCGGGATATGAAAAAAACACCGAATACAAAATATTTACAGAAACTATAAAATTTTACGCAAGCTTACGTTTACAAATAAATGCACAGAAACTCTCAGTGAAGTGAACAGCAAGTGAAGTAAAGATGAACATTAAGACATTTAGATGTCATAGTACCTGCCATATACGAGGTAGGATCCAAAGGTTCCCGAACTGGGTCCGTAAGTCCATAGATAGTTAGAGTTACAAAGCTGAAGCACATCCTCCTTCAAAATAAGACCCTGATGTACACACCTACACCTTTCAGTGTCTGTAGAGTTCATCGAAGTACTTCTGGAACCCATTCTTCGGTTCTTCAGTGCAACCATCTGACGCCCATCCTCCTTCGAAATAAGACCCTCTTGTACAAACACACATCTTCCAGCGTCTGTAGATTTCGTTGAAGCACTTCTGGAACCCATTCTTTGCAGTGTCCTTCAGTGCAACCAGCTGAAATACATCCTCTTTCAAAATAAGACCCTGCTGTACACACCCACACCTTTCAGCACTGTAGAGTTCGTCGAAGCACTTCTGGAACCCATTCTTTGCAGTATCTTTCAGTGCAACCAGTTGAAACACGTCCTCCTTCAAAACAATACCCTCTTATACAAACATACTTCTTTCAGCGTCTGTAGAGTTTGTCGAAGCACTTCTGGAACCCATTCTTTGCAGTGTCCTTCAGTGCAACCAGCGATGCGTCTTTCACTTTTTCTGCGCTCGAAAACCGACGACCATGATGAAGTCGACGTGTCAGTTCAGGGAAGAGGTGAAAGTCGCAGGAGGCTAGGTCAGACGAATACAATAGGTGTGAGAGGAAAACAGTTCTTGTTTTGACATGATACTCACGAAGGAGGAGTGTTCTGTGTGCCGGTGCATTGTCGTGCAACAACACCTAAGATTGATCGCCCCACAGTTGAGCCTTCCTCTTGCGGCTTGACTCACGTAGACGTCGCATGATGTCCAAATAGAGCTCCTTGTTGAAAGTGCGTCCTTCAGGGGTAAACTCACCAACGATGAGTGTTCTGTGTGCCGGTGCATTGTCGTGCAACAACACCTAAGATTGATCGCCCTACAGTTGAGCCTTCCTCTTGCAACTTGACTCACGTAGACGTCGCATGATGTCCAAATACAGCTCCTTGTTGAAAGTGCGTCCTTCAGGGGTAAACTCACGAACGAGGAGTGTTCTGTGTGCCGGTGCATTGTCGTGCAACAACACCTGAGATTGTTCGCCCCACAGTTGAGCCTTCTTGCGACTTGACTCACGTAGACGTCGCATGATGTCCAAATAGAGTTCCTTGTTGAAAGTGCGTCCTTCGGTGTTAAATTCAAGATAAACAATACCCTGGATGTCGAAGAAAAATTCTAGTCTGCTGTCAGAGATCGAACTGTGCATTATGTAAAAGACAAGAGGGTAAACGAAAGGTTTCTCATTATAGACATGTTCCAACTGTTTTCTTCACAGAAGGATAAGGAATTTAGAAACAGGATTTTTAGAAGACGAAATCAATAGAAAGATGGGCAAAATGTATTTGCGCTTGCAAGTTCTTTTCCCACGAATAAAAAATTGCTCATTATTTCAAAATACACAATGGGTGCCTGATGTTCTCGGCAGGTACATGTTACAGCATGTATGTACATGTTACAGCATGTACATGTTACAGCATGTATTTTTCCAACTGAATTTTTATAAACAAAAATAACTTGCATTTGCTAGCAGAATGCGTGCGCGAACACTGGCAGAACTGTGCGCTATAGAAATTGTGAGAGATCAAGTAATACAGCCAAATAGTTTTTCATAGTGTAAGTGAAAAATATTCCAAGATAAAATGGTTTTTGTATGGGACTCAGAGTTGCGCAAGTAAGATGCCGATGGAAATATAAGTGTAGTAATGCTTTTTATATTCGTTTTTTAAAGATGCTAAAAAAAGAAGTTATTTTACTATGCAATAAGTGCCTGTATTCGTATTAAATAATGTGAAACCTCGGTTATACCTTTTACAGTTATACGTTTTTCCCTTTTATACGTAATTCTGCGGCCGTACCGACATTATGTTATAGATCTTTTCATTCGGTTATAGGTAATTCATTTTTATGCATTTTGCGATCATACGTTAAATTATGAATTTCAATTTATCAAAAGTACACGTTCCTTTGACTCTTTTATATGTCAATCTGGTATGCTATAACTTTGAGAGAACTGAGGCAGCGTCTGTTTGCAGCCATATGATTATAATGCAACTAAATATTTACTTCATAGCGTACACACTTCTCTATTTTCTCTCAGTTCAAGAAGTTTCAAAGAAACAAAGATAGATTAAGGAATATTTAGATCAACTAGTGGACAGAATGCTTTAAAAAGAGCAATTCTTATAAAACAAGAAGTGCGTAATTGGTGAATTGAATATAAAAAATCGTATTTTAGGATTTAATACCTAGTATTTTAAACGTAATGTTTATTTAAAATGTAATGCAGTCATGTAAGGTGAGGCAAAATGCTATTAGTGAGGCGGAGACTAATATT
Organism: Macrothele yani; assembly: GCA_039090855.1. Lineage (NCBI taxonomy): Eukaryota > Metazoa > Arthropoda > Arachnida > Araneae > Macrothelidae > Macrothele > Macrothele yani. Next base: position 28,028,320 of record CM077000.1, read on the forward strand.
TTTAGGGGTTTTGGCCATGTTGAAAGAATGAGTGATGAGATTCTAAGAAAACGTTTTCAGCCCAAGTGGCAGGAAAGAAAGGTAGAGGAAGGGCAAGGAAATCATGCGAGGGCCAGATTCAAGAATTTCTGCATGAGAAAAAAATTATGAGTATGAAGTACAGAAGACCTTGTGAACGTCGGTTGATGGATGTCAGTGAAGCTCGAACTGTGCGCCAAGATCGCTGTGAATGAAGACATTTGATACGGTAATTGTAAGTAAATAATCAGTTAAACATTTATCTGGCGGATTGTCTTTCGTTGTGGAGCTAACCTCTGAATCTCAACGAACAGTTTAGTGACATGTATGTATGTATGTATGTATGTATGTATATATTTCAAATGGAAGGGTATTTTTCTTTTTTATATATTGAAAATATGAGATCGTACAGGATTTTTTAACCAAGTTTTTGCAATGAAATCAGGCTACGAAGATCAATACAAACTTATTAGACATTTAAGATTAAGGTAGCAAACAAAGTATACGTGATTATGCACTTAGTGGTTATTAAATTATGACCATCCCTATCAAATGTGGATGCGGCCCGTTGACCACGTGATTTCCGAGAGGGTGTGATTAGTTGACCGACGTAGGATGTATAAGGTGTCAGTAAAGCAGTAAGTAGTAAAATCCGGAGTGTGATGGGTATACGAAAGGATTTATCGGACTTTGAGAAAGGAGAGATTGTGGGAGCTCGGAAAGCAGGTCCTTCGATTTCCCAAACATCCGAACTGGTGGGTTGTTCGTGACCAGCCTTTGTTAAATTGTACCAGGACTGGCATAAAAATGGTCGGAAAGGAGATCGAAAGGTTGATGTGAGAAGTGAGCGCCAGGTCCGACAAATCGTACAAGCCAGAAGACTCAGCACTGCTCAAAATTTGATAACCCAAAACAACAGAGATCAAGCCGGAGCAGTATCTGCCGAGACAATGGGTCAAACTCTCGCACATATGGGGGCTATAACAGCAGACACCCCCGTTGGAATCTTCCCTTAGTCACGGTTCATCCGCGCAAAGGATATGCCTGGTACAAAGGCCATGCAAATTAGACGACAGGTGACTGGAAAAAAGGTATGCTGGTCGAGTCACGTTTTTTGCTCCAGTCAGTAAATGCTCGTGTTAAACAACTTGAGACACTCTATCCATCCTGCATGGTCTCCACAATGCTAGCCGGTTGGGGTTGTTTTATGGTGTGGGAAATGTTTACCTGGCAGGAACTGTTGTGATTTTTAGAGAGGTGGAAATATTAAATTAAATAGAACACCAACTCCTCAATTGCTCAGTACGCAGTAGAAAAAATACTTCTCTGCTATTCTTCATTCGTGGTAAAGGATTGTATACTTAACAGTAAAAAATAGAACAGATGACTTCATGCAAGCAATAATAAACTTTTATACAGACCTTAGTTGTGGCAGTAAAAAATTATATTTAATGATAATATGAAATGCTGACAAGAAGATAATTCATTTAATGAAAGTACATCTGCAAGTTGATGCGCTATTAGTGGAACTGAAGATCAATCGAACACACGCCATGTTTACTGGCCATAAAAACACTTCAGTTCATCACGCACAAAACTCTTTGTAAGTAGACAGAATCTATGTAGAAACAGCATAAATCGTTCTATAATTTACAGATATTAAACATCTTGCAAAATAGTTCTCGTTCCAATAAAAAAAGAGTAGTTCTATTTTTCAGAACATAGACGGAACGTCACAGACACCCTTTCTCACGCAAGCAAAGAAGGCAACAACAACAACACTGTTTTTAGAAGAAGGCTGAAGTCTCGACTTCACCTAAGTCACATATCACGTGAGAGTAAGATGCATGCGTCGTGACGTTTCAAGGTTGGCTACGTGTAGTTACGTCACAGAGTTGCGTCTGGCACGTTGTAATTCATTATGGAGCGTTTTTAAGATTCCCGTCTGAAGATCTGCGGTTTTTTTTGTTTGTTTTTTTTGTTTATCGCTGAGAGGCTGTGATTCCAACACTCCCATTCGATCCAATGGATTGGCATGTCAGCTGAAGACTGTCTCTCAATTTTTCAATTTTGGCTCTAGGCAATGGTTTAGTGAAGAGATCAGCTAACATCTATCTAGTATGACAATATTTTAATGTCATGATAGATGATTGGAGGTTCTTGATGAAATTATACACTGCCGGACAATTGCTAAGGACGGATGACAATAGCAACGATAGAAACCATAAAATGGAAGGCAGGAAAATGTGGAAATTAGCATAAGTGTGGGATACAGTAAGACGTGTTGTGCATATGCAAATTTTGGATTGCCAAACTTATTCGGGACGTCATAGCGCTGATAAGAGATATAAAGGATTTGACACGTATTGACCGTTGTTGTTCAAACGCAAAGTTGAAAGGAAGAGAATCAATTGCCGAACTTGCAATTTTCAGTATGTCTTCCCGACATCACCTAGATGATTTTACGCGTGGCCGTATTATCAGCAAGATTGAAGAAGGGCGAAAAATAACAGATGTTGCCAGGGAGTTCGACGTCAGTCACAGTGTTGTTTCAAGGCTTTGGAAATCATTTCAAACAAATGGAGAGTGTAGCAAACGTCACGGGGGAGGTCGTGTTCGCAGTACCACACCTGCAGAAGATCGGTACATAGTGCTATCAACAAAAAGACACAGGCGCAGCACAGCTAGTGAGGTAGCAAATCAGTTCATGGCTGCTACTGGCAAGCGGATCTCCCGAAAAACTGTTGCCAGACGTTTGCATGAAGGAGGACTATACGCCCGCCGTCCTGTTGTGTGCATCCCATTGTCCAGACGTCACCGTACCGCCCGTTTGCAATGGTGCCATCAACATCGCAATTGGACTGATAACGATTGGTCTGCTGTCCTCTTCTCAGATGAGAGTAGATACAGTCTATCGTCTGATTGTCGACGACAACTGATCTGGCGTGATAGTGGTACTGCATATTGTCCAGCAAACATACAGGAAAGGGACCGTATCCGACATGTAGTGTCATGGTATGGGCTGGCATCATGATCAATGGCCGTACGTCCCTCTATGTGCTTCCAACTGGGACTATGACTGGCCAACGATACATTAATGATGTTCTGCTAATTCATGTTCGCATGTTCCGTGGTGCTGTCGGTGATAGATTCATTTTCATGGACGACAACGCAACATGTCATCGAACAGTCGCTGTCCAGGAGTGTCTTGAGAGCGAGGATATTCAACGCCTTGTATGGCCAGCACGTTCTCCAGATCTGAATCCCATTGAAAATGTGTGGGATGCTTTGGGGAGGAGTCTTGCTGGTCGCCAATGTCCTCCAATAAACAAGGACACCCTCATCCGTGCACTGACAGAGGAATGGGATAAATTACCCCAACAGCTGCTTGATAATGTTGTGCAATACATGACACGACGTGTGGAATCTTGCATCGCCCTCCATGGTGTCCATATCCCGTATTGACATCTTACGCCGGAACGCCTGCGGACGGTAATTGCATTTTTTTCACGTTTACGTATTCTGCACAAAATGGCCTGTTTGTCCCTTGAACACGTTCCAAAGCCTTCTGGATTTCAAAGCACAATAAATTGTCTTTCTTGTAATGTCCTGGCATTCTGACATTATTTTATTTCACTTGGCATCCAACTACACTTTCTTTTTTATGCGCTATATAGCCGTTTATGATCCGTCCTTAGCAATTGTCCAGCAGTGTATTTAACATCAATGTGCTTGGTTCTAGCACTCGCTCCTTCATTCATCACCAATTTGATGCACGACATGTTGTCCTCGAGCATGGTGGTTGGACTTTCTTGCTGGTAATGCAGGTCTTCCAGCAGTTGTCTTAACCAAATTAGTTCTTGCGATGCTTGAGCAAGAGCGATGTATTCGGCTTCTATTGAAAACAATGCGATACCGTTTTGCTTCTTACTTGCCCATGAGATGCAACTATTCCCTAGTTTATATATATATGCCCACTTGTTGATTTTCTATCTTTTGTGTCACTTGCCCAATCTGCATCTGCATAGCCGGTCAAAATTAGCTCTTCCTTAGCACTAAGCAATAGCTTCATGTTAGATGTGGCTTTAAGATATTGCAGTACCTTTTGTAGGGCTTTCCAGTCGTTAACTGTTGGGCTTTCTACTCTTCTGCCTAAAATTCCAACGGATGTAGCTATGTCAGGTCTAGTAACTGTAGATATATACAGTAGAGCTCCCACTGCTTCCCTATACTTCCTATTGTCAGCAAATTCATCTCCTTCTTTATTATTATTACGATAGAAGTCTGTACTCATAGGTATGTAACTCTTTTTCTATTCAGATTCATCAAATCTTTTGATGATTTCTTCAATCTTGGCTGATTGATTTATTAAATAACTTCCATCCTTTATTCTATCTCTTTGTATTCCTAGGTAATGAATGACATGTCCTAAGTCTTTTATGTCAAAGATCTTAGCAAACATTTCTATATTTTTCTCCATGTCTTCTTTAATATCACATGCAACTAGAATGTCATCCACATAAACAATTATGTAGGAAATGCTGTCTTCATGCTTGCTAATAAAACAGCACGGATCAGCTTTACTTTGACTACATCCATTATTCTGTAATACTTCTGAGATTGTTTTGTTCCATATTCTAGCCGATTGTTTAAGACCATAGAGACTTTTATTTAATTTGCAAACTTTATTTCTATGCTTAGGATCCTCATATCCTTCGGGCTGAATCATATAAATTTCTTCATCTAACTTGCCATAAAGATAGGCAGTTTTGATATCAAATTGATTGACATACATCTTTCGATGAGCAGAAACTGTTAGAAGGGTACGAATGGTGCTATGTTTCACCACTGGAGAATACGTTGCTTCATAGTCTTGACCCGGTTTCTGATTGTAACCTTTGGCTACTAAACGGGCTTTATATCTGTTTATAGTACCATTTGCATGATACTTTATCTTAAAAATCCATCTGGATCCTATGTCTTTCTTTGATTTTGGAAGGTCCACTAGTTCCCAAGTGTTATTTTGATGAAGTGATTTCATTTCTTCATCTGTTGCCTTGATCCAATGTTGTTTTTCTACATCTGGAAATGTTTGCATTTCTTTTCAGGTTTTGGGTTCAGTTTTAAACTCAGTCTTGGCTATGTATGCCAGTCTAGTTGGTGGTTTCTCTTTTGTTGATCTCGTGGATCTTCTTGGCTGTGTGACAACGTTTTCACTTTCTTCTATTTCACCAGACGAGTCTGATTGTTGAGGCAGGTTTTCCAGCTTTATAAGAACATTATTATTTGGTTCTTTCTCTCTATCGTTATCACATCCATTGATTTGTTGTTCACAGAATTTTACACTTCTTGTGGAGATTACTCTTTTTGTTCCAGTTAGAAGGACTCTGTATCCTTTTATTCCTCCAGAATAGCCTAATAAAATTCCACTCTGTGAATCATCATCTAACTTTCTTCTAAGTTTTTTGGGTACATAGCAGTACATTTTACATCCACATACTTTAATGTGCCCAATATATGGCTCACGACCATTCCATAATGCAAATGGAGTTTTCGCTGTTGCTCTGGTTGGCAATCTGTTTTGAAGATATACAGCTGTGCATAGGGCTTCTCCCCAATAACTGTTATTCAGTCCCGCATCTAAGAGCATGGTTTTGCACATCTCCTGCAGATAGCGATTTTTGCGTTCTGCAACTCCGTTTTGGGGAGCTGAATATGAAACGCTTGTCTGGTGATCGATGCCTTCCCAGGCTATACATCCTTCGAATTCTAAGCTGGTATATTCACCTCCATTATCTGTGCGAATAGTTGTAGGCTTTTTGTCAAATTTGTTGCTTACAGAAGAAATGTATTCCTTAAATTTAGCTAGAGCTTCATTCTTGTGGGACAGCAAATAAACATATGTAAAACGCGAAAAATGATCGATAAAAGTAATGAAATAGCGTTTTCCTCCTGGTGTGGTTGATGGCATAGGACCACATATGTCTGAGTGTACCAGTTTCAATACTTCAGTAGATCTATGTTCATTCATTTTTGGATATGGTTTCTCTGCTTGTTTGCTCTTAATACATTTTTCACAACTATCAATAGCTTTACAACCGGATAGTTTCCTACCTTTTACCAGACCAAGCTTTTCCATTTGTTTTATGCTATTTGTATTACTATGATCTAAACGTCTGTGCCATAAATTAATACAGTTTTTATTTCTGCATTCTGTAGCTGTCTTAGCCACTTTATTTACAGTTATTGTCTGCAACTTATACAAACCATTTTTCTCTAGTATGCCTGTAGCAATGATTTGGTCATTATTCTGTATAATGCTCTTTTTACCTTTAAAAATAACCTCATGACCCTTACTACAGATGCTCTTTACTGAAAGTAAATTACTCTCAAGTTGTGGCACATACAATATATCTCTAAGCTCTAAATCATGCATCTTCCTTGTTTCAATTTTATAGTGAAGAAAACCAGTCCCTGTACCTTTAGATCTAATTTCTGAACCATTTGCAGTAGTTATAACATCTACTTAACTAGTTTCTAACGATGCGAAAATATTTCGGTCGTTGGTCATGTGGCTTGTGGCTCCAGAATCAATAGACCATACATCATAGGAGGCGGTTTTATTTATTTCAGTTTTTAACAGGAATTTCTTATTTCGTTGTGCATTAGAGACATTTTTATTTTTCTTGTTACCAGGTACTTTATGTTTGGCTTCTTTAATTACTATATCACTCTTGTGGGACTTAGCATTTTTGTGCTCTTTATTTTTATATTTGTTGGCTTGGTTTTTGACTTTAAGGACTTTGCTTGATGACGCGTTGTTGTCATTCGACCTTTCCATTCATGAATTATACTCATCAATTAATTTATTCTTAATAAGCTCAAGGATTAATTCATTTTCTGGTCTTACTTGAAGAGCAGTTACCAATGTATCATAGCTACTGGGTAAACTACACAATATATTAACAGTAATGTGCGAATCTTTTTTTCTTCCCCTATTGCCCTGAGTTTATTATTGATTTCTAGTACTTTGTCTATGTGTTGCTGGATTGTTTCATGTCTGTCGTACCTTACGCTGTAGAGCTTTCTAAGCAGATACAATTTACTTGTTAAATTTGTACGCTCATGAACACTTTTCAAAGCATTCCACATATCAACAGCTGATGCTTCATTTCTAATATGAATAATTTGATCATCTTGTACCGATAAAGAAATTATAGCCTGTGCCTGAGCGTCTTGTTTACGTTATGCATCAGTTCTTTCTTCGTTAGTAACTTCACGAGACATTAAGTGCCATAAATCTTCCTTAATAAAATACATCTGCATTTTATATTTCCACAGGTCATAATTTGTATCACTCAGTTTTTCAATTGACAAAAACGAATTCGTTTGAGAATTCATTATTTACAATGTTCTTATTTTTTGTTAGCAAATCCAAATTTATTTTTCCTTATTCTACCATGAATGAGATTTCAGTCTTCTAATCTTGTTATCAGTCTCATAATCTGTTGTGATTTTTAGACAGGTGGAACTATTTAATTTAATATTTCCACCTCTCTAAAAATCACAACAGGAACTTGGACCTCTGGTACATGTGGAACAGCGTATGATTGGTACCCAATATCGTGAATTGCTTGATGACTCTGTACACCTTACAATGTCGTACTTTTTCCCGAATGGCGATGGTGTATCCCAAGATGACAATGCGCCGAGCTACAGGTCTAATGTTGTTCAGGAATAGATTGAGGAACACAGTTCAGACTTCCAGCATATCGATTGGCCTCCAAACTTCCACGATATCAATCCCATAAAGCACTTATGGGACATTTTGGAACAGCGTATCAGCTGTCTGGATACGCCAATCACCTCCATACCTGCACTGAAGGCCGCATTACACAAACCATGGTTGGCCATACCTCTCAACTGCTTCTGGCATCTTATTGAATCGATGCCACTTCGGATAGTTGCTGCACTGAGGGCGTAAGGAGAACCTACGAAGTACTAGGTAGGTGGCCATAATTCAGCGATCACTCAATATATGTCCTACATTATAAATTTGCGTATTCTAAAATTATGAGTATTCGCTCCCCTCTCCTTCTTTTTGGTCATTTTGGAGACATTCAAAATATTACTACACTGCTGGCCACCCATAATGCAACACCAAGAACGAAGCATCCGATTGCCCTGAAATTCGCATCATGAGTCGCCCGCAACAGGACATGCAAACGATTACCATTGCAGGGCATATACAAATAATGTGCGCCCGGCACGCCACCGAGAAGCACTATAAGAAGGGTGCACAGAAGGCGGGGTGTAAGTACTGGAAGTGCGTTGTGCTCCCGGACCTGAGAGTGGGAAGCTTCCTGATGCCTCCTCGCAAAATACGGCAGTCATGCCATCACGTTTCGGAGTTCGACAGAGTACGAATAGTGTCTTATCGCGGTAGCGGTTTATCGTACCGAGACATCGGCGCCCGTGTGGGACGACATCCAGCCACAGTGATGTGAGTATGGATTCGGTGGGTGCAGGAGGGACGGAAGGACCGACGTGAGAGATTTCCGCAGCCGCGGAACACCACCTAACGAGATCACCGGAATGTTGTGCGGCGGGCATTGATGCGCTGGCGTCGTTTGCAGGAGCGGGCTTTTCGCACGGCACTCATTGCTTCGATTAGCATTGACGTTACATAACCTGCGGGTGCGGCGGCCGTGGGTCGTTGAACGCCGCACCTGGACTACGAAATGGCATGACATTTTATTCTCCGACGAATCCCTCTTCTGCCTGCAACACCACGATGGTCGCATCCGCGTGAGACGGCACCACGGCGAGAGACTGTATGACGCCTGCATTATGCATCGCCATACCGGTCCGTCGCCTGGTGTTATGGTTTGTCGCGCAATTGGATAAGATACCCGTACCCATCTGGTACGCATCGCCGGTACACTCAACAGCCACCGATACATCTCCGACGTTTTGGAGCCTGTAGTCCTCCCTTACATGCAGGACCTGTCAGCGACCCCGTTTCAACAGGACAATGCGCGCCCGCACTTGGCACGCATCGTGCAATAATTCTTCACGGCACACCAGATGTCACTGCTGCCGTGGCCCGCCTGTTCTCCCGATATGTCGTCCATCGAACACGTCTGGTCGCTGATTGGCAACCGAGTGGCCCGGCAAGCACCACCCGCGGCTACGCCTGATGAACTGTGGCAACCTGTGGAAGCAGCCTGGAACAACATACCCCAAGTCCACATCTAAAGCTTCTTTCGTTCGATGTCGCGGCGTGTAGCGGCCGTTATTGCCAGCCATGAGGGCCACACGAACTACCGATGTCTGCGTGTTCCGCAAGTAGCACGGGCCTGTAAGCTCAATCGTTTCATCTTTGTATCTGTTGTCATGTGTCCAGTAAATCTGGCTTTGCTATCTCGTGTCCTTCTTTGTGTTGCATTTTGGGTGGCCAGCAGTGTATAATATAACATTTTAAATTTTTATTTATACGTTTTTTGCATTTGTACGCTTTTTTTAAGGCCATCTCCTAGAAAAACTTATAACCGAGGGTTCACTGTTTCTTCAAAACATGATGGATCCTAAAACTTTAAAATTTCATTGTCCTGGAGCGGGAATCGAAACCGCGTCTCCCTGGTAGCGCCCGAGTATGACTACACCACCCAGAACGACCAAATTTCAAGTTTCCATCACAGGATTCGCTATTCGAAGCAACCGGCATTCATATGTAGCAAATCTGAAGGTTAAGGATGCATTCCCGTGATTGGCCGAAGGCACAGAATATCAATGAATGAAATACGGGATTACACCATTGTACAATACAAATTTGGAAGATGGGATTTAGAATTTGGTAGCGGTTAGCATTCTCGGGCGCTATCCGGGAGACCCGGGTTCGATTCCTGTTCGAAGACGACGAACATTTCAAGTTTTGGGATTTTATCTGACTTAACATCCATGTCATATTTATACCAATTAACGGATTCTTCCAAATTTGTATTATACAATGGTGTAATCCTGTATTTCATTCATTGATATTCTGCGCCTCCGGGAATCACGGGATTGAATTCTTAACCTACAGATGCGCTACATATGAATGCCGGTTGCTTCCACTAGCGAATCCTGCGATGGTTATATTCACATTAATCGAAAACTTGAAACTTGCTCGTTGTGGGTGGTGTAGTGGTTAGCATACTCGGATGGTATCCGGGAGACGAGGGTTCGATTCCCGCTCCAGGACAACGAGGTTTTCAAGTTTTCGGATATTATCTGACTTAACATCCATGCCATATTTACACCAATAAACGGATTCACATCTTCCAAATTTGTATTGTACAATGCTATAATTTCGTATTTCATTCATGATGAATCGTTTTCACCCGAAAGTGTTTTTATCATTTTATTTGTTTTAATTTTTTCAACAGCAGGAAATTGGCAACGATGAAGACAGAATTGAAGAACAGAGAACAATTGAAAGACTGAGAGTAAGTACCTTTAGATTTATTTACTTCATGTTAAATGCCATAATTCAGAATTAATCAGGGCATCACAATCGCATGCGTTTATACTGAGCTGGCTTTGCGTTCGTTATGCCAATTATACTGGTATGCGGCGCTACAAAGGGTTGAAGTTCAGAGACGGCTGACAAAAGATTGTAAGGCGAAGACGTCATGTCAGCAACTTACAATCAGTCTGCTCTGAACTACTGACAATGACCTGCCGCGACTCGGACAGCACATTAAGCCTGCTATCTTAGTTCTGGCGATTCATTTTGTCCGTATTCATTTCGTTTACATTAACTTTATACGGTTCATTTTGCCCACGGCTTACTTCATCTACACTACTGCTCCATTCCTCCGCTTTTCACTCCGTCTACACTAAATGTCGTCAGAATGAATGGAATACCGCAGAAAATTTTAGTTTTAATGGAAAAAAAAGAAAAGGGTTAAGGGACATTCCTTGCATTCAATTTGTTTCCGGTTGCTACTGGGCAGAAGAAAAGGATTAAGGGACATTTCTTACAATCAATTTGTTTTCTTTGCTACTTTTTTCGATTAAAATATAATGATTTTAAATGTAGTTTAAAGTAAAACGAGGTTGTGAATTTTGAAGTGCAGTTTATACCTCTTTTTTTATGTGTTTCTATGTTAATAACTAAAATTTTAATAACTAACATTGCCGCCCCGGTGGCGCAGTGGTCTAAGCGATGGCCTCTGATCATTCGTCCGAACGGGGTCCGGGTTCGAATCCCGGTGAGGCATGGATGTTGTGTTTGCCTTACGGCACTGACTCTCTCCCTTCTCTGGAACCAGTGACCCTACATTAGGGACGGGCGACTGCTTATAGCCCATTGAGTTGCTCACGGTGGTCGTTAAACCTCCAATAAAAAAAAATAATAATAACTAACATTTCCCTGTTCAATCCAACACATTTATGCCCATTGGACAACCCCGTTTTACAAATCTTGTTTTGCCAATAAAATACAAAATTGATCAATTCATACTTAATACATTTTATTACAACAGTTATAATAATAGTCATAATAATAATAATAATAATAATAACTGAGTAATCACATGCCACGCAGCTTTCTTCCTCCTCCTAAAGCTCACCATGTTGTTCCATATGAACACTGTAACGAAATATTGTTACAGTTTCGGTAGCAAGAGACAGACAAACACCGATAGATCATGAATGGAATACTGCTGGCCACCCAAAGTGCAACACCAAGAAGGACACGAGATAGCAAAGCCAGATATACTGTACACATAACAACCGATACAAAGATGAAAAGATTGAGCTTACAGTCCCGTGCGACTTGTGGAACACGCAGACATCAATAGTTCGTGTGGCCCCCCATGGCTGGCAATAACGGCCGCTACACGCCGCGGCATCGAACAAAAGAGACTTTGGATGTGGTCTTGAGGTATGTCGGTCCAGGCTGCTTCCACACGTTGCCACAGTTCATCAGGCGTAGCCGCGGGTGGTCCTTGCCTGGCCACTCGGTTGCCGATCAGCGACCAGACGTGTTCGATGGACAACATGTCGGGAGAACAGACGGGCCACGGCAGCAGTGACACCTGGTGTGCCGTGAAGAATTGTTGCACGATGCGTGCCACGAAGAATTGTTGCACGATGCGTGCAACGTGCGTGCGCGCATTGTCCTGTTGAAACGTTGCCGCTGACAGGTCCTGCAGGTAAGGGAGAACTACAGGCTACAAAACGTCGGTGATCTAGCGGTGGCTGTTGAGTGTACCGGCGATGCGTACCAGAGGGGTGCGGGCGTCATATCCAATTGCGCCCCAAACTATAACGCCAGGCGACGGACCGGTATGGCGATGCATAATGCAGGCATCCTACAGTCTCTCGCCGCGGTGCCGCCACAAGCGGATCCGATCGTGATATTGCAGGCAGAAGCGGGATTCGTCGGAGATGACAATGTCGAGCCATTTCGTATTCCAGGTGCGGCGTTCCTCGGCCCACTGCCCTTGCACTCGCTGGTGGTGTAACGTCAATGATAATCGGAGCAATGGGCGCCGTGCGAGAAGTCCCCGCTCCTGCAGACGACGTCGAACGGTACGTGCTGACACAGGTTGTTGCGCAACACACCCTAATTCCTGCGCTAACGTTCGTGATGTGGCGGTGCGAGTCGTCAATGGCAACCGCACAACATGCCGGTCCTCTCGTTCGGTGGTGTGCCTCGGCTGTGGCAATCGCTCACATCGGTCCGTCCGTCCCTCCTGCACCCACCGAATCCGTACTCGCCTCACTGTGGCTGGATGTCGTTCCACACGGTCGCCGATGTCTCGGTACGATAAACCGCTGTCGCGAAAAGCCACTATTCGTCCTCTGTCGAACTCCGAAACGTGCTGGGATGACAGCCGTATTCCGCGACAAGGCATCAGGAAGCTTTCCACGCACAGGTCCGGCAGCACAACACACTTCCACTATTTACACCCCGCCTTCTGTGCACCCTTCTTATAGCGCTTTTTGGTGGCGTGCCTATTACACATGATTTCCATATGCCCTGCTATGCTAATCGTTTGCATGTCCTCTCGCGGGCGACGCATGCTGCGAATTTCAGGTCAATCGGGTGCTCCTTCTTGGTGTTGCATTTTGGGTGGCCAGCAGTGTAGATAAAAGTCACCGAACACATAAAAGTGAAACACAACATAGTATTTATTGAAATATACTATTAGTACGGTGCAAGTCCACCTTTGGCCTTAATGCATGCACTGACCCTTCGAGACATGCTTTCGACAAGGTTGTGGAACACAGCGATAGGTATGCGCTTCCATTCAGTAGTACATAATGCTTCCGCTTGTTGCTTAGTAGTAGGCCTTGGTCCCAAACTTCTTATGCGGCCCCTCTAATTCATCCCATAGGTGCTCCATGGGATTAAAGTGATGGCTCTGTGCTGGCCGTTCCACGCACGATACGGAATTATTGCCAAACCACGCCGTAACAGGCATTAGTTTATGGCTCGGTGCATTATCCTGCTGGTACCAACAAGGCATAGTATTGCCATAGAGTTGGTAGGGTATAAGTTTCCAGAATATCGAGGTAGAAGCGCTTGTAAACAGGTTTGTTCACGATAACCCATGAATTGGGACCATACCACGAAAAACACCCCCACACGAGTATACTGCCTGCGGCAAACTTGACCGTAGCAACAGTACACTGTAGTAAACAGCGTTCCCCCAGCTGCCGCCAAATCCACGCACAGCCATTAGACTGACGGATCGTGTATCTGGATTCATCAGTCCGTAGGACTCGTTTCCATTGATCCACGGTTCACGATAAATGTTCTTTACACCAGACTAAACGACAAGTAGCATTCCGAGTGGAGATGAAAGGCTTATGAACAGCCGCAAAACCATGGTAACCCACGGAATGAAGTTCTCTACGAATGGTACGTTTACATACCGAGGTTCCAGCATTTTTACTCACCTGTACACTGAGGTTTTGTGCAGTACTCCGTCGATTAGATTATAATAACTCTGCTGAAGCTTGATATTATTTGGTCTGCCGGTACATTTTGCTGCTTCAGGCCCGCCATGTGTCTTCCACTTATTCAGTACATTCAAAAAGGTTGACTTGGGTATGTTTAAACGCCTGTCTGTTTCTCTTATGGACAACTCCCTAATATAACACCCAACGATTTTTCCTTTCGCAAAGTCAGTTCTCTACCGCCGCAACATTATCACTCACCTTCAGATTGCGGTATGATCGCGGTCAGCTGGAGGCTTGTTTTTATACCGTTTGCAGCTGTACCGCGCATCTTAACAACGCACCTGATCCGTTCATTTGCTTTTTAAGGGGTGTCCGGTGACTTTTGTCAATATAGTGTATGACAAGGATGGTAATTCAGGTAATAATTTTTTTTTATTTTGATTGGAGGTTTAACGACCGGCTGTAAGCAGTCGCCCGACCCTAATTTACGGTCACCAGTTCCAGGGAAGGGAGAGAACCAGTGCCGTATAACAAACACAACATCCATGCCTCTCCGGCCGATTCGAATCCGGACTCCTTTCGGACGGATGATGAGAGGCCATCGCTTAGACCACTGCTCCACCGGTGTGTGTCAGATAACATCGGATATTATCTGACTTACCATCCTTGTCATATATGCACCAATAAACAGAGTGTCATCTTCAAAATTTGGACCGATAGATAGTTTGCAAGAAAGGAAGGAAAACGAAGTAAATGAACGATAGATTTGTTTAGTCTGAAAAGAATGGATGTTTAAAAAATAGGTGTTCTGTGAGGTACGAAAGAGTGTTGAGAAGGCGAGACAGACAGACGGATGGAGAGGTAATTTGGGGTACAGCAAATGGAACAAAAAAAATGAACGATTAAGAAAGATGTGTCCAAAATTTGGGTTTAAAATCAGACTTTCAACCCTTTTCCCCGCCTAGTAGCACACATTCCATTCAATCTTAGGACGACATTATTGTGTCCAGAGTGAATCTTGAGTCTATCACAGCATCGCTCTGCCCTTTTAACCATGTCGAGCGTTCCTCACAGAAATGCGGGACCCAAAATTAAACGTTGGTAAAACGGGACGAACGTTTTAGTCGTCGTGCTATTTCACGCTTTCATAGGGAAAAGAGAGCAAGTGGGAAAATTCGTTAGCAAATCACGCCCAATTTCAAATTTCAGAAATGCTTCGTTGCTCTGAAAATAATTTCGACTCCTAGTTTGAATGATATATTTTTCTTCTCGTTTTACTTAATTGTATCAATTTTTGTCGTCCTCACGACTTCGCATACTGCGTAATATTTCTATTACGTTTTATGCTTTTAGATGTTCATATCTCATTTGCTGACATGCTTCCTGGCATGTGCTGAAGGAGAAACCACTATTGTGTTGAACGATAACACTATTTTATTAATTTACTTGAATGGTTGTTATTAACACTATATATATTTTACATTTACTTGAACGCTTTTTATTTAACGCTCTAAAATTATGTAATCTTACAAATGGCCTTTGAAAAATATTATAGTGCTTTGAAGTGCTTTCCAGAATATTTAAATGAATTCAGATTCTCACATTAACATTTAAGATGTCCTAAGAAATAAAAATGAAATATTGATGGAATGAGTAGATACAAATTTTCTAAAAAATGAGATAGACAGATTGTTGAGGCACCATCTATTTTTTGGGGAAATTGTAATCAATAATATTAAATATTTGGGAATACCAATCGAGGATAATTTAAAATGGATTATTATTATACAAATTATTGTAAATACAACTGTCAGTTCATTGGGTTTAATTACGAAAATGTTCAAATAATTTAACAATTAAAACATTAAAAATGCTCTAATGCAGTCTGATTTATCCATGTCTAAATTATTGTTTATTAGTATGGGACCAAACTGCTAATACTAATTTATATAATACAAAATAGGATGGTAAAAAGTTTTAACAATTTCAGGAGAATTAATTTCAATACAGGGGTTACGGATTTTCAGGTATTGAGAAATTATGGCAATATAAATTATTAAGATTTATGAACAAAAGAATAAAAGAGAATAGGTATCAACATTTAATTCAGCAGAACACTGTGGGTCATGACTCTCGAACTGGAAACAGAAATAGATTTTTGTTACAAGTGCCTAACACTGTAACCCGAGACAGATTTATTGATTACAATGGACTGGTGTTATAGAATAATCTAATTTGTCAACTAACATATATCTATATTTATAATATTTTCGAAAGCAACTAAAAATATTAGCAAAAATATATACACTGCTGGCCCCCCAAAATGCAACACCAAGAATGACACGAGGTAGCAAAGCCAGATTTACTGGACACATAACAACAGATACAAAGATGAAAAGATTGAGCTTACAGGCCCGTGCGACTTGCGGAACACGCAGACATCAATAGTTCGTGTGGTCCCCCATGACTGGCAATAACGGCCGCTACACGCCGCGGCGTCGAACAAAAGAGGCTTTGGATGTAGTCTTGGGGTATGTCGGTCCAGGCTGCTTCCACAGGTTGCCACAGTTCATCAGGCGTAGCCGCGGGTGATGCTTGCCGGGCCACTCGGTTGCCGATCAGCGACCAGACGTGTTCGATTGGCGACATATCGGGAGAACAGGCGGGCCACGGCAGCAATGCCAGCTGGTGGGCCGTGAAGAATTGTTGCACGATACGTACCACGTGCGTGCGCGCATTGTCCTTTTCAAACGTGGCAGGTTAGGGAGGACTACAGGCTCCAAAACGTCGGAGATGTAGCGGTGGCTGTTGAGTGTACCGGCGATGCGTACCAGAGGGGTGCGGTTGTCATATCCAATTGCGCCCCAAACCATAACGCCAGGCGACGAACCGGTATGGCGATGCATAATGCGGGCGACGGACGGGTATGGCGATGCATAATGCAGGCGTCATACAGTCTCACGCCGCGGTGCCGCCACACGCAGATCCGACCATCGTGGTGTTGCAGGAAGAAGCGGGATTCGTCGGAAAAGACAATGTCGTGCAATTCTGTAGTCCAGGTGCGGCGTTGAACTGCTCACTGCAGCCGCACTCGGCGGTGGTGTAACGTCAATGGTAATCAGACAATGGGCGCCGTGCGACAAGTCCCCGCTCCTGCAGTGGACGTCGATCGGTACGTGCTGACACAGGTTGTTGCGCAACACACGCTAATTCCTGCGCTAACGTTCGTGATGTGGCGGTGCGAGCCGTCAATTCCCGCCGCGCAGCATGCCGGTCCTCACGTTTGGTGGTGTGCCGCGGCTGCGACAATCGCTCACGTCGGTCAGTCTGTCTCTCCTGCACCCACCGAATCCATACTCGCCTCACTGTGGCTGTATGTCGTCCCACACGGGCGCCGATGTCTCGGTACGATAAACCGCCGTCGCGATGAGCCACTATTCGTCCTCTGTCGAATTTCGAAACGTGCTGGAATGACTGCCGTATTCTGCGACGAGGCATCAGGAAGCTTCCCACGCACAGGTCAGGCAGCACAACACATTTCCACTACTTACACCCCGCCTTCTGTGCACCCTTCTTATAGTGCTTATCGGTGGCGTGCCGGGAGCACATGATTTGCATATGCCCTGCAATGCTAATCGTTTGCATGTCCTCTTACGGGCGTCGCATGTTGCGAATTTCAGGGCAACCGGATGCTTCCTTCTTGGTGTTGCATTGTGGGTGGCCAGCAGTGTATATACGTAAGATTTAAAAGTAGAAAATTATTAATGAGACCATATATGGTTAAATATTTTATGTGCAGGACATTTGGCTTAACTACACACTTTAGGGGAATTGGGATTCACTCAGGCTATATATTATATATGATTTCTTCTTAATATTATATTTTATAAAATTAATATTGAAATGTTATATGATCAAATGTAACCTCATAAAGAAAAATAAATGAAATGAAATGAAAATTATACGCAGGTGAAAACGGGATGAACGTTTCATTCATCCTGCTATTTTGAGCTATCTTAGGGAAAAGAGGGGAAGTGGGAAAATCCATTAGTAAATCACGGCCAATTTCAAATTTCGGAAGTACTGGTTGGTCAGATAAATTCGCTAGGTTTTTTTCCAATTATTGGAATCCTTATTTTTCCTGAAAAGGTTTTCACAAATCAGTCAATGATATATTCTCCTTCACTGTACACGACCTCTTTCCAATGTTCCACTATGTTTCCAAAGCCTTGACGGTATAAATCCCCGGGTTTTGACTCGAAGACGTCATCGTGCCACCGTTTCAGATCGACGTTGTTGTTAAACGATACGCCTCTCAGACTGTTGGAGAGCGACCGGAAAACTGATAATAACAGGGTACTGGATCAGGGGAATACGGTGGGTGCGGTAAAACTTCCCAACCAAGATCTTGAATAGCAATTTTGGTCAGATTAGCGACGTGGGGGCGAGCGTTGTCGTGTCGAAGATACACGCCATGCCGCCGGTTGGGTCGTTTCAGCTGAATTGCCTCGTTGAGTCGGTGCATTTGCTGAACATAAAGCTGTGCACTGTTCGTGGAGTTATTTTCAAGCAATTCGTAGTGGATTACAACTTCCTAATCCCACCAAACGCAGATCATGGCCTTCTGTGGATGAAGCGGGACCTTGGCTCGAGGTGTTGCTTGCTTGTGAGGACTCGGTCATTCTTTCCTCTGCTTCATCTTGACATAGAGACACCATTTCTCATCGCCGGTGACGATGCTGTACATAAATCTCTGTGTCGACAAGTAGCACGGTGTCGACCGACAAATCTGGCGGCGATAGTGGAGCGCTGGCAGTCGTCTCTTGCGTTTACAGAATGTGGTACTCATGCGCTGAGCTTTTGGACCTTACCCACCGAGTGAAGGTAACGGGCGTCGGTATCATGAGAGCATCCCATCTTCTACGCCAATTCCCTTGTGGATTAACGCAAATCCTCGTGGGTGAGCTCATTCAATCCATCTTCATTGAACTGCACAAGTCTGCCGCAACGGGGAGAGTCTGTTAGGTCGAAGTTTCCGTTATTGAATCGTGAATACCATTTCTGTGCAGTTCTGCCAGTAAAATCGCCTTCTCCGTACACATCACAAATGTCTCGAGCAGATTTGGAACCTTGATTTAGAGCGAAGAAAAGCAGCTGTCGAAAATGCTTATTTCTATCTACTTGGCACTCAATCTACATATGGCTAAAAAGAGTTAAACGAAATATAATATCAAAACCGATGAACAAAATTTGCACAGGAACAAAGGAGCTACGAAAAACATATAACACTATAATCAAAATATTATTTGTGTTCCTTCAAAAAACCGATTGAACTTATCTGACAACCGAATACCTCGTTGCTCTGAAAATAATTTCGACTCCTAGCTTGAATGATATATGCTTCTTCTCGTTTTACTTAGTAGAACTAATTTTTGTCGTTCTCAGTACTTTGCATAATGCGTAATATTTGTATTCCATTTTATGCTTTCTAGGTATGCACAACTCCTTTGCTGATGAAGTGCAACGTGTTTCCTGGCATGTGCTGAAAGAGAAACCAGAATTGTGTTGAAATAGAACACTATTTTATTCATTTATTTGAATGCTTTTTATTAACGCCACATGTATTTTTCTGTCGTTCACTTGAACGCTTGTTATTCAACGTTCTAAAATTTTGTAATCGTTCAAATGGCCTATGAAAAATATTATAGTGCATTAAAATGCCTTCCAAAACATTTAAATGAATTCACATTCTCACGTTTACATTTAAGATGTTATCATAAATATTTCCAGAATTCCGAATTCTTATTACTGTATTTTATTGTCACAAAGTGAAAAGAAACACATAAAACATAATAAATGAGTCAGAAAACTGCTGGTGTACTTCTGAGAACTGCAGGAAAATTTGACAAAAATCCGAAACACAATTGGTTAATTCTTAAAGACGCAGACATCCGGCATTCTTCCACATGATTTGAGATAACAATCCACAAATATCTGATCACCAGTATCAAAGCGACAGAATCGATAAGGTGCGACAAAGCACATAGAAACTGGGATACTAAAGCCTAGTAAGGGGTCATCTGGTCTAATGAATCGTCAATATATTTCAAATACGTGGAGATAAAGTAAATATACGATTTCATCGCTCTGACCACGTTATCTTATAAACAACGAATAGCAACTGAAAAATTGTACATCCACGAAAGATCTGGGGTTCGATCCCAGCGGTGTCGGATGTACAATTTCTCAGTTGCTATTCGTTGTTTATAAAATAACGTGGACAGAGCGATGGCATCGTATATTTACTTTATCTCCACGTATTTCAAATATATTTACCATTTCTATCGCCCTTTGGATTTATCAGCTGTAATTAAACGGCTTGCTCTGTTGAATGTCACTAGATGGCGACACATCAGTTGCTGAGGTCATCAATATGGATTTGTGTAGTCAGATGCTGACTGATAAGCCACGAATAGCGCTGTGAATTGTTGGCACCGTAGCGTAGCGTAAAGCGAGCGCACTCGGCTAGTTGATATATAAACAAGTTAGTAAAATCATGCAATGCATTGATTATGACACGCTTTCCAACATACCAGAAATCATTACTCAAGTTATGAGGAAAATGGCTGTGGAATAAATATCGCTCCTGTGCCCTGACCTTTGGCCCCATTTCGATTGTATTAAACAGAATTGGTTCAGTATAACTCCGGAACCACATACTAAAGTTTTGTCACAATAGAAGCATTTTAGTCAAGTTATGAAGATATTGGCTATGGAATAAATCTTGCTCCTATGTCCTGACCTTTGACCCCATTTCGATGATATTCAACAGGATCGGTTAAGTTTACCTCCCGAATAACATAAAGTTTTGTCGCAATCGAAGCATTTTTACGTAAGTTATGAAGTATAAGTGCAATGGAATGGATCCCGCTCCTATGTCCTGATCTTTGATCAGATTTCGCCCATTTTCAATAGGCGTCATCCCCAGGTGGTCCCCTACCATATACTAACATTTCATCGATATCGAAGCATTTTTACGTACGTTAGGACGTATAAGTTTAATGAAATGGATCCCTCTCCTATGTCCTGATCTTTGACCCCATTTCGCCTACTTTCAATGGGGTTCGTCCTTAGGTGGTCCCCTATCTCATACTAAAATTGCATTGAAATCGAAGTATTTTTGCATAAGTTATGGCGTAAAACGGCAATGGAATGGACCTCGCTCCAATGTCCTGATCTTTGACTCCGTTTCGCCCATTTTCAGTAGAGTTCGTTCCCAGGTGGTCCCTACCACATACTAAAATGTCATCGAAATCGAATCATTTTTACACGAGTTATCGTGCTGACAGATAGACGGACAAAGCTGGAGCATGTACGCTTCTTCAACCTACGGTTGGAAAAAGTAAACAAGTTAGTAAAATCATGCAATGCGTTGATTATAATACGCTTTCCATTATACCAGAAATCATTTCTGAAGTTATGAAGATGAAGGCTGTGGAATAAATATCGCTCCTGTGTCCTGACCTTTGACCCCATTTCAATTATATTCAATAGAACTGGTTCAGTATACTTCCGAAAAACATACTAAAGATTTGTCGCAAATGAAGATTTTTTTACGCTTTCCAACCGTAGGTTGAAGAAGCGTATATGCTCCAGCTTTGTCCGTCTGTCCGCACGATAACTGGCGTAAAAATTGGTTCGATTTCGACGAAATTTTAGTATGTGGTAGGGGACCACCCGGAGACAAACTCTATTGAAAATTGGACAAATGGGATCAAAGGTCACGGCGTAGGAGCGGATCCATTCCATTGAACTTACGCGTCATAACTTGCGTAAATATAGTTCGATTTCAATGCAATTTTACTATGTGGTAGGAGACTACCTGTCGACGAACCCTATTCAAAATGGGTGAATTGGGGTCAAAGGTCAGGACATAGGAGCGGGATGCAATCCATTGCCCTTATGCGTCATAACGTTTATAAAAAGGTTCGATTTCGAGGAAATTTTAGTATATGGTAGGGGACCACCTGGGGACGAAACCTATTGAAAATGGGAGAAATTGGGTCAAAGGTCAGGACATAGGATCGGGATCCATTCCTTCGCCCTTATCCCATATTATTAGGGTGGACGTCAAGTAATGTTTTTCCTATACTTTTGTACACATTTCCTTCACAATTAATGTGTTCCCAAGGATGAAAATTTGAACATCGATTAAAATAACTTCATATTATAACTTGGAATACTTGATATTTTCTAAAGCATAACCATAATTATATTAAAAATCAATAACTTTTCCTTTGGTGGTGTTGAAATCAGAAAAACGATGGCTCGACCTGTACTTTAACGACGCCAGTAGACAAACAAATGTTGGATTGCATAATTATTGTTATGTTTCAGAAAATATTAAGTATTCCAAGTTACGAAATGAAGCTAATTTTATCGATCTTCAAATTTTCATCCTTGTGAATGCATTAATTGTACAGAAAAAAATACGGCGCGACCTGTATTTTCATGACGTCAGTTGACAAATAAATGTTGGATTGCATAATTATGGTTATGTTTTAGAAAATATTGAGTATTGCAAGTTATAAAATGAATATATTTTAATCGATGTTCAAATTTTCATCATTGGGAATGCATTAATTGGGAAAAAAATGTGTACAGAAATTTTTTCATTCGAATTACAGGAAGCAAAATTACTTGACGTTAACCTTAAAGGAGCAATTCTTGTATGTATGTAAATTTTATTTTGAAAACGGCTCTAAGGATATTGGTGAAAGTCGTTAACCTACCGTTTTCTGGTACTAGAAATAGATTTTGCTTGATCTCGACTTTAGGAAAATTCATTTAGTGGATTAAATAACCACCCCGAATTACCACGTTTTTAGTATAGTGTCATGACGTCGTCGCATTAGATGTTGGCGCGCAGTCACGCCATCTGTCTCATTACGTCACGCGTTGTGTGTGGATTCCATTAAAGTTTTATGACGTCACACTCTTGCGAGCAGATGGTCGCGATTCCCATCTGCCTCATTACGTCACGCGTTGTGTGCGTATGTTTGTCCGCACGATAACTCTCGTAAAAATCGTTCGATTTTAAATTTTAGTATGTGGTAGAGGAACACCTGAGAAGGAACCCTATTAAAAGTGAACGAAATGGTGGTCAAAGTTCAGGACATAAGAGCGGGATCCATTCCACTGCTCTTATGCGCCATAACTAACGAAAAAAACGTTCGATTTCTATTAAATTGTAGTATGTGGTAGGCGACCGCCACTGGGACAAACCCTATTGAAAATTACCACCTGGGGACATACCCTATTGAAAATTACCACCTGGGGACAAACCCTATTAAAAATTGGCGAAATAGGGATCAAAGGTCAGGACATAGGAGCGGAATCACTTCCATCGCCATTATGTGACATAACTTACGTAAAAATGTTTCGATTTGGATGAAATGTTAGTATGTTGTAGCGACCTGCCTGGGGACGAATCCTATTGAAAATGGGCGAAATGGGTATAAAGTTAGGACACAGAAGCAGGATCTATTCCATAGCCCTTATGCATCATAACTTACGTAAAATTGCTTTGATTGGAGACTAAACTTTTATCATGTTATTTCGGAGGTATACTGAACAAATTATGCTGAATATCATCGAAATGGGATCAAAGGACAGGGCACAAGAGTGAGATTTATTCCACAGCCATTTTCCTCATAACTTGAGCAATGATTTCTAGTATGTTGGAAAGCGTATCATAATCAATACAATGCATAGTTTTTTTACTTGTTACGTAAGTTATGACGCATAAGAGCGATGGATTGGATCCCGCTCCTATGTGACCTTTGACCCCATTTTGCCCATTTTCAATAGAGTTATTCCCGAGGTGGTCCTCTACCACATACTAAAATTGCATCGAAATCCAACCATTTTTAGTTACGTTGTGACGCGTAAGAGCAATGGAATGGATCCCACCCCTATGTCCCGACCTTTGACCCCATTTCGCCCATTTTCAATAGGGTTTGTCCCAAGGTGGTCCTCAATGACATACTAAAATTTCATCGAAATCCAACCATTTCTACGCGAGTTATAGTGCGGACAGTCAGACAGACAGGCCAATCTGCTTTGGAAAATAAATTCGAAATTCGGTTTATAACTATTCGTAATCATTGTCATCACCGTCAAATATTATCAATCCACTGCTGGATGAAGGTCGCCCCAAGTTTCTTACACGACGGTATGATTTATACATAATAAATTGATATCCATATAAAGTAATGCAAAAGTGGGCATAACTTAAACTGACAGAGGTCATTCAAAATGCACATGTTGATAGAGTAACTCTTTCTCAATACAAAGGTACTACTCAACATAGTCTCCATCACAAGCGATGCATCTGCGCCATCGTTGAACCCAATTCTCGAATCCTCTACGAAAAAATTCAGATACGGACTGTTGTACACACTTCATCACAATCCCTTTCAACTCGTCTGTACGATCAAATCCTTGTCACCGGAGACTGACCTTCATTAGACCGAACAGGTGGAAGTCGGAGTGCGCCAGATCTGTTATATACGGTGGATGGGGGTACCACCGATCACCCTAATTTACTGATAACCTGATTTGTTGCCAAAGATGTGAGTAGTCTCGCATTGTCATGGTGAATGTGGATCCTTTACAGATTCTTGTTCGGTCTCTTCCTTCTTATGGCTTCTCTAAGCTTCCTGAGTGTCTCAATGTACCGCCTGCTGGTCAAGGTACATTGCAGATATCAATGAGAATGACACTCTTTTAATCCCCAAAAAACAGTCACCATAACTTTGTGTGGTGATCGCTCGCTCTTGAACTTCTTAGGCCTTGGTGAAGAGGTGTGACGTGATTCAATGGATTAATTCTTCCTTTCCGTATCGTAAAGATACGTCCCACGTTTCATCCCCTGTCACCAGATCGAAACAAAACGTGCCTTCATTGGCTTCAAACGTTTCCAGAAGATCTGAGCTGATTTCCAGTCTTTTCTCCTTCAAATAGGGTGTCAACTGCCGTGGAACAAACTTTGCACATACTTTGCGATACCCTACGTCGTCAACCATCTTGTGTGGCCTTGTGACCGTTGACGTCACAGCACCAGCGAGTGCGGTGGCAGTAGGCCGTTGAACGCCGCACCTGGACTACGGAATGGCACGACATTGTCTTCTCCGACGAATCCCGCTTCTGCCTGCAATACCACGATGGTCGGATCAGCGTGTGGCGGCACCGCGGCAAGAGATTGTATGACACCTGCATTATGCATCGCCATACCCCGGTCCGTCTCCTGACGTTATGGTTTGGGTCGCAATTGGATATGACACCCGCACCCCTCTGGTACGGATCACCGTTACACCAATAGCCACAGCTACATTTCCAACGTTTTGGAGCCTGTATTCCTCTTTTACCTGCAGGACCTGCCAGCGGCCACGTTTCAACAGGAAAATGCGCGCCCCCACGTGGCACGCATCATGCAACAATTCTTCACGGCCCACCAGGTGTCACTGTTGCCGTGAACCTCCTGTTCTCCCGATTGTTCGCCTTCGAACACGTCTGGTCACTGATCGTCAACCGAGTGGCCCGGCAAGCACCACCCGCTGCTACGCCTGAGGAACTGTAGCAGCGTTTGGTAGCAGCCTGGACCGACATACCCCAAGCCTACATCCAAAGCTTCTTTCGGTCGATGCCGCGGCGAGTAGCGGCCGTTATTGCAAGCCATGGGGGGCCACACGATCTATTGATGTCTGCGTGTTCCGCAAGTCGCACGGGCCTGTAAGCTCAATCGGTTCATCTTTGTATCTGTTGTGTTGTGTGCAGTAAATCTAGCTTTGCTATCTCGTGTCCTTCTTGGTGTTGCACTTTTGGTGGCCAGCAGTGTATATTACTTGAAAAAGAAACTGTACGGAAAATCATCTTTTTTATAAATGACATGAAAAGGAAGAAGTAATTTTTGCAATGGAAAATTTAGAAGGAGATAAGTGGAATAAAGTGCACTTTGAGTTCGATAGCACCTGCATTTACGCCCTCTGGTGGCAAAATCAGGCATTGGAAAAAGCCTGAAAGTTAGGATCATTGTTTTCATATTTCAAGCTTTCCTGTATAAATGTTATTTTTTAAATCGTGCTAATAGTTGCAGAGATATGGTGTCCTCAGATGACGAAAAAACGATACTATAAATGAACAGGTACGTTTTTTAGAAAATGTGTGTCAAGATAAATTATAGTAGTACTAGCAGAGATATAAATGAAAATGAGATATAAAACTGAGGACATTAGGAAACTGACCAATTGAAAATTATTTATCGAAAACTTGCTCCTCTCGATTGCTATTGGGATTGCTATTGCAAAAGTTCTACTTGTTTTTCTAATAGATGCAAATTGCGATAGGAGTAGTTATATCACAGATGATGCTGCGATGCCGAATTATCGGCCAATAAAGCGTGGAGCAGTAGAGCATATAGAGGTACGGGCCGCGGGTGGCCTAGTGGGCAACGTTCGTGACCACCACGAAAGGACCCCAGGTTCGATCCCAGGCAGGAACGAACGCTCGGTCCACTATATATTCGCCGAGCGTCGGATGGGCACATTAAGCCGTCGGACCCCGGGTACTGCCCCTCCCCGGCAATAAATAAGGGCGTCTTCCTTCCCCTTTCTACTTCTTCCGTGTCACTTTCCTATCGGGCACTCTAGCCCAAATCTCCTAGCTTCCTATTTCTCAGGATTGTTTAAGACCTGGGGTCAGATACTCTTTTCCTAAAATCCTCTACATATGATCACATATAGAGGTACTAGTTTTGCTCGAGTAAGTCATTCGGAACGGAAACCACTGACGGTGTAACATGGGATGCGATAAGGAGCACATTAGACATTGTTTACTGTACTAGTTCAATAAAGGCAGCACTGCAGCCGCGGCATACCGCAACATCTATCAAGTGTGTGGGAAGGATGCAGTTGAGGATAGCACATGTCGCCGTTGGTTTCGGAAATTCCGGGACGGAGACAGAAGCTGTAAAGTTCCACCACGTCCTGGACGTCCATCCGTGGTTTTTGACGAGGATGTGGACCAAGTCATAACAAATGACCCACATCCAACCGTTCAGGAATTAACGGAAACGTTGTCTGTACACATAACTTCAGTCGAAAGACGGATGCATGCGTCTGGGTTCATCACCAATTTCGATAACTGGGTTCCCCTCCAGCTTTCTGCAAAGCAACAAGAAGAGTGAATCCGTACCTTGGTTTCTTTTCTTTTGTAAAGCGTTGACGGACTGTGTACAAAGGTGTGGAATCTGCTCCATCGACCTCAAAAGGAAGACTGCATCCCAAAAATGTTTTGTTGAGTGTTTAGTGGGATGTCCAGGGAATAATCCACAGGGAAGTGTTGGCACCTAACCAAAACGATAAATGCTGACCTCTACTGCCAACAATTGGGAGATATTGCGGGAACAACTGACATGGAAGGGGCCAGCACATGTCAATCGCAAAGACGTGATCCTTCATCATGATGACGCCAGACCCCATGCTGCTTTACTCTCTCGGCAAAAACACTGAACTTTGGTTGGCACGTGTTACCTCACCCGGCGAATTCCCCTGACCTGGCACCTACGGACTACCACCTTTTTCTATCGTTACAGAACACCTTCGCTCATCAAACCGTCGATGATGTGGACGATATGTAAACAGCATTATATGATCTTTTTAACTCTAAAACACAGGAGTTTTTCTGTCGTGGGAGTCGCCTACTCATACACAGATGGCAAGAGGTCATACACAATGATTATAGTTATGTGAAATCCTAGGTACGTTATTTGTTGTATTCGCTTCCTTTCTTTGTAGCCTACAAAAACGGTTAGAACTTATGCACACACCCAATACAGGGTGAGTCAGAAGTCATTAGACAAACTTTAAGGGTCAGTCAGGCATACGAACACAAGTCATTATGACATAGGAAGGTGTGATCGCAAACGTAACAAATGACCACTAGAGGGAGCTCTTTGACAGTGAATTAACCAAATAAAAAGGATACCAGATAAAGTGTACAACACAAGTTTAAGGCAATACAGGTTTACAATAACACAACAACACAGATTTACAGGTTAAAGTATGAATAACAACAGTACAATGACAAGTAGTACGTGCTATTACAGTTACATGTATCAACAACAAACCTTTTATAGTATCGTAATACTTAAAGTAAGTGTTCAAAGGACTTGCCGTCCGAATCGATACACGCTTTGCAACGTCGACGCATGGACCGTCGTACACTTTCAGAGATGCCAGGCCTCTCACTGATCCGTGCAGCTGCTTCAATGACTCTCGCGACGAGGTCTTCGTCGGTCGTCAAAGGGGTTTCGTAAACAAGGTTCTTCGTGTAGCCCCACACGAAGAAATCAAGGGGGTACAAGTCAGGGGATCGTGGGGGCCACATGACGGGGCCGCCCCGGCCGACCCATCTCGCCTGATAAGTTGCATCGAGATAGTGCCGCACAATCTGACTGAAATGTTCGGGCTCCCCGTCGTGCTGAAACCACATGTTACGGCGAATGCCTGCCGGGACATCATGGAGTAACTCTGGTAACACATCCTTCCAAAAATATGCGATACGTTCTCCCGTCCATCCGTGATGGCAGAAGGTATAGGCGCCTAGCAAACAATCTCCCACAATGTCTGCCCAAATATTTATGGTGAATCGTTGTTGTGCACCATGTGGGCGTGTTGCTCTTGGGTTTTCATACGCCCACACGTGCCAGTTATGCACATACGCAACACCATCCCTTGAAAATGTAGCTTCGTCCGTGAAACAAACCCACGCTGGAAATTCGGTCTGCGCTGCAGCTTCTTGCAAAAACCAAACTGCAAATGCGAGTAGCAGGGGGGTAATCTCCAGCTCCGAGTGTTGTGACACGTTGAATGTGGTAAGCGTGTAAACACTAATCGTGCAGTACGCGCATCACACTGGATTGCGAAACGCCAAGGTTACGAGAAATGGTTCGCGTACTTGTACTTTGGTCGCCTTCCACTTCGCGTATGATACTTCTTCCGTGGCAGGTGAACGCATCCTGCGGTCTCGACCACAATGTCTGCTTACTTCGAATGACCCTCTTGTACACAATCGTTGGTGCAAACGTCACCAGCCGCCAGCAACGATTCCGAGGCTGCGATTGGCGCTACAAAAGGAATGGGCCGCGATGCCTTAACAGCTCCTTGACAACCTCGTCCTCAGCACGGACAGAAGTTGTAAATCCTGCTACGCAGCCAGCGGTGATCATATCCCATACTAACGACTGAATTTTTTGGGCAGCCCCCTGTCACATAGACGTTTCTATCTTCTGTCCATTTGTGCTCGAAGCTACCTTTTCAATAAAGTGCCTTTGTATCCTTTGGTTTCCTTGTTTGGACGGTTTTGCTCACTTGTCCCATATTCTTACATCTTGGGGATCTTATGGTATGATTTGATTCGATGTGGAGCACTTCTGCACGACGTTACATTCTAAAAACCGTCTAGTCCTTAATTTTTGCACTCCAATGTATTATCGATAATTCCTATATAAACCTCAATACTTGCTGAAATGCATCAACCTGAAGCCCATGTTATGAATGCCAAAGTAAAAATGACAAAATATATATAAGATATTGTACATGGTAGCACAAAACAGCTGGCCAGAGCCATATTCAAATACTAAGACTCCAAAAAACCCAACAATAACCTGAACTCAACAACGAACAGCATTTTGACAAACATCCGATGTCCACTTACCCACAAATAAACAAACAACCATAGCCAAAATGAACACGACAAAAGTGCAGAACAAACAACAAATCATTGCAGTCCTCGTCAGGGGACTTTAATGACCTGTTGGTAAAAGAATAATTACCATTGATGATGGAAATGAAAATATTTGTCAAAACTTCAAATTGAAACCTTCCGAGGAGGAATATGTAAAACACCGCAGAGGTAGCAGAGGTAGGGGATCAGCCGGCAACGGATATGTTGACTTCGGAGGTTTGTTGCAAGAAATGGGTCTATGTACAGAAAATGTGGTAAAACACTTAGGACGTAAAATACAGAGTGTTCCACTCGCTACCGAACCCGGCATTTCTTTAATAATATTAACAGCAATGAAGATATTGCAACAAAATTTGAAGTGGATTTACCTCACTTCGTGCGAAACGTGATGACATCGCAACACGTGCTGGAAGTGGCCACCATTTGCGTTAAGACAGCATTGAACCGGGCGCACCATATTGTGGTGCGCCCGGTTCAATTCCTTGCCAGTACGTCCGTCGTCAGTGCTTGAATTTTTCCGGTGATGTTTGCTTTCAAGGCATCTATGGTTCGCGGTTTCTTCTGGTAAACCCTCCTTTTTAGATATCCCGATAAAAGTTAATCAGGAGGCGTCCGATCGGGGAGTGTGGTGACCCTATACCATTCAAAATGACGTGGTCGACGAAAAAGGACTGAATTTCGGCCGTACTGGTGTGTGACGTCACTCAATCATGCTGGTACTATCCAATGGAGCGTTCTTCGTCCAATTGATTTACAAAGGTGTTGAAGATTTTCATATATTGAGTTGTTGTGGTGGTTGTATTGAAGAAGATGGGACCAATTATGCTGCGCCGGGTCATCCAACACCAAACACCAATTTCCTGTGAATGAACAGGTTTTTCATGTATCGCGTTGGGATTTTTCATTGGCGCAAATACGGGAATTTTGTGACTTGACGTATCAGGACAGGTTAAACGATTCCTCGTCCGAGAACAACGTATAGTCCAGAATGCCTGGAGTTTTCCTGAAGAAATGCCAGGAAAATCCGAGCATTAAGGAATGTCATCGGCATTGGGCATTACTAAGGAGCACTCCGGCCAGCTGGTGGACAACGCGGAGTTCATTGCTGTCTGGACGCAAATGGTGTCCACTTCTAGCACATGTTGTGACGTCATCACATTTCGCACGAAATAAGGTAAGTCCACTTCAAATTTCGTTGCAATATCTTCATTGGTGTTAAAATTATTAAAGAAATGCCGGATTCCGTAGCGAGGGGGACAGCTTGTATTTTTGCTTAATATCAGAAAAATCAAATCCTTAAAACAGATATACTGCGGTTTCACCTTTCGTAAGACGAATATTAAGAAACTAGTTTATGATCTGATAAATTTTAGAATTACCGGCTCTCCAGCCAGGATATCTGAAAACAAAGAAAGGAAAAGAGTTATTGTGTACTGCAACTCACAGACAAAATCTATGATAAAATTTATTTCAAAAAAATATTCTCGGGAAACTATAATGATTTTCCTTTGAATGAGGTTGAGATTATCACCTGCTTCAAATATAGTCCCTCCCCTAGAAAACTACTATGTAATTACAGAGAGGGTGGCTAAGAATTATAGTAGTGTAATATACTGAAGACAAGGTTCCTTGTTTCTGCCATCTAGAAGAATACACACAATTTATAGATGGTCAACACGGACACATTATAACTGGAAATTTGGAAATTATTTTAAGCCCAGAGCTTCAAAGAGTAATGGAAAAGAGGAACAAATTACAATCACAAAAAAAAAAAAAAAAGAGGGGGGGGTGTCAAAAAATATTTATATCTCCGCATCTGACCTAATTCAATATATACACTGGTGTGCAAAAATTAAGGACGAAGAGGAGAAATTAGCATAACAGTGGATCGATTTGGCAGAACACACCGAAAGACCACTTAGGAGATAGACTAGGATCCGGTACGGTAGAGCATGCGCATATAAGCAGCATGACGTAGGGAGGGGGTGGGGTGTCGTAAGGGTATAAAGCACACGGGCGGTGTACGATCAGCAATTCAGTGAAAGCTATTGCACAGTGTACATCGGTTTGAACGAAGTCGAGTTACTGCCACCGTGTGATATGGCCAACAGGCAATCCAGTAGACGACATCTGGATGACTTTACCCGAGGTCGCGTCATTGGGAAGTTGGAAGAAGGTCGAAGTGTGACTAGTGTGGCCGAGGAGTTCAAGATCGCTCACAGCATCGATTCACGAGCTTGGAGAGCATTTCAAACGACAGGAACAGCTGTCCGAGAGTTTAGCAGTGGTCGTCCACGAGCAACCACGGTAGGCGGACGACCGATACATTGTCCTACAGGCCAGAAGAGACAGACGGATGACAGCGGGAGAAATCGCAAGTCACATGCAACAGACAACTGGACGTCCGTTATCGCATTTTACCGTGGCCAGGAGGCTGCACAAAGGTGGTTTATTTGCACGACGACCAGTACGATGTGTGTTATTAACGCCTGATCATCGGAGACGGCGGTTTCTGTGGTGCAAGGACCACAAGAACTGGACACATCAGCAATGGAGTTGAGTTCTCTTTACGGATGAAAGCCGATTTAGTCTGACGAGCGATTCTGGACGTATGCACATCTGGAGAGAGCAGGGAACACGCAATCACACCTCCAACATCATCGAAAGGGACCGGTTTGGAGGTGGCGGAGTTCTCGTTTGGGGCGGTATCATGCTTGCTAGCCGTAAGGACCTCCACATCTTCCAAGGAGGTTCAGTCACTGTTGTCCGCTATTGTACCTAGGTTATCCTGCCTCTCGTGCGTCTGTTCAGAGGTGCTTTGTGTCCTGAGTTCCTCTTCATGGAGGACAACGCTGCACCTCATCGTACAGTGGCTGTCGCAGAGCTGTTGGAGAGTGAAGATATTCAACGCATGGATTGACCCGCAAGGTCCCCGGGCCTACATTTAATCAAACACGTGTGGGACTTTCTCGGGAGACGCTTGGCAGCACGTCACCAACCGCCAGCAACGATTCCGCAGCTGCGATTGGCGCAACAAAATGAATGGGCCGCGATGCCTCAACAGCTCCTTGACAGCCTCGTCCTCAGCGTGGACAGACGTTGTAAATCCTGCAACGCAGTCAGGGGTGATCATGTCCCGTACTAAAGACTGTATTTTTCTTGGCAGCCGCCTGTCACATGGACGTTTCTGTCTTCTGTCCAGTTGTGCTCGAAGCTACCTTTTCAATAAAGAGCCTTTGTATCCTTTCGATTCCTTGTTTGGACGGTTATACTCACTTGTCCCATATTCTTACATCTTGGGGATCTTATGGTATGTTTTCAGTCGATGTGGAGAACTTGCGCATGACGTTACATTAAAAAAACCGTCTCGTCCTCAATTTTTGCAGGCCAGTGTATTATCGTTAATTCCTATATAAACCTCAATACCGGCTGAAATGCACCAACCTGAAGCCCATGTTATGAATGCCTGGGTAAAAATGACAAAATATACTGTATAACACCCAACAGTCTTTCCTTTCTCATAGCCAGTTCTCTCCCACCGCTACATTTTCACTCAACCTCACAGTGCGATATGATCACGGTCAGCTGCAGGCTTGTATTTATACCGTTTGCAGCTGTACTTTTGTCAATATAGTGTATCTTTGAAAGCTTAGTCCAAAGATCAAGGGCGTCGGTTGTCATGCAAAAGCAACCGCTATATGCAAATGTCTGCAGCATTTAGCTTGGCATATGATATGTTGCTGACTGTTGCAAGCAACGCTCCCATTCTTCATCTGAATCCAGCAAATGGCGATGAAATTCTGCTTCTTTAAATGTTCCATAGACAGTACCATCCACTGTTCGAAGAAATTCAAAGCCGGTGGCCGCAGGCACATGAAGTAAGAATAGGCGAAAGTAGAATCTCTCCTGGTCTTTTTTTTTTTTTTTTTTTTTTTTTGATTGGAGGTTTAACGACCACCGTGAGCAACTCAATGGGCTATAAGCAGTCGCCCGTCCCTAATTTAGGGTCACTGGTTCCAGGGAAGGGAGAGAACCAGTGCCGTAAGACAAACACAACACCCATGCCTGACCGGGATTCGAACCCGGACCCCTTACGGACGAATGATCAGAGGCCAACGCCTTAGACCACTGCGCCACCGGGGCGGCCCTGGTCTTTGATTCCAACAGTATATCAATCTCATTTAGATAAAATCAACAACAGAGTTTCCTTATCTTTGGCGTGACTTCCAGTTGTTGTTTTCATAGGCAAATTGGTATGTGATCTTAGTGTAATAATACTGACGTGCAGTAGCATCAATTTCATTTAGATAAAACCAAAACTCAAGTTTAGTGCGGTTAAGTCGTGCACCATCAAGAGCTTTCCTGTTCATGGCCTCCTTCGAAACTTATAAGCGGCTCCCGTGGTAAATGCATAGGCAATCTTACCACTGCATGCGAGCGTTTATACATAGATGATTCCAGCAAACGCCACATGGCTTCTCGAGCACTCAGATAGCGAGCATTAATGTAGTTAGCACACTAATTATGCTGAAGTTCACCAGAAGTTATATTCATGTTGGCGCATTTACTTTCTTATAATTTATTTGTTCCTTTTAATGAAATAAAATAACGCTGATTCCTTTTTTATGAAATTATTCTGAAATTTTATACCTTGAAAGTATTTAGTATATATGAAATTACTCTACAATGCGGAGAAAATGAAATAATGCACGACATAACACCTACGTAACAGAACAAACGTCGCAGACAGTTGCTCGAGCACGTGCATGTTGCCACAGATGAAGTCGTTTGTCTTACTAAATTTATGTTATTTTCCGGTATTTCTCCTTGATTTTACGTATCCCGCGATAGCGGTGAGCTTAGTTCCGATTTCGGTTACGGGATGAAAGCAGATGGCGCTGCAAGTACTGATTAACGCCAGAGCGTTAGGAACAGACGTAGCCTATTATATAGGTTTTATTCCTTTATGATGTGTAATTTTGTATATCGAGCAATGTATATTATGCGTTTCAATGAACCATCAATCATCTGTCTCTTCAAGCAAAAAAATAAATGCGTTTTATTCCTGTTAGAGTTTCTGGTAACGCGTACAGACGGCTGAATTCACCGCACAGGAAGAAAACTATTCTCATTGCTTTTCAAATAACGGAAAACGTTTTCCCAGGTTCTCTTGTTGTTAAACTAGTCCTTCGCCGCCCCGGTGGCGCAGTGGTCTAAGGCGTTGGCCTCTGATCATTCGTCCGTAAGGGGTCCGGTTTCGAATCCCGGTCAGGCATGGATGTTGTGTTTGTCTTACGGCACTGGCTCTCTCCCTTCCCTGGAACCAGTGACCCTAAATTAGGGACGGGCGACTGCTTATAGCCCATTGAGTTGCTCACGGTGGTCGTTAAACCTCCAATCAAAAAAAAAAAAAAAAAACTAGTCCTTTTTCAAAACGAAGATACGCTGGTTATGTAAAGAGGAAATGGAAATATCAACCGGTTTCCTCTTCACAAGGAAAGGATCAAAGTGAGGAGAGATAAAACAAACATTTCTGCTTCACGGAATGCGCAGCATACATAAATTGTGTAAATAACTACTAACAATTTTTTCCCACACGCAAAGCATTTCCACACAATAACAAACAATGTGATCAATGATGGAAACAGTTCTTGCTGTCCATTTCTCTTTCCTGTATGATCTAAATATGGGTGAGGCGCAAATAAGACACGTTTTTAAAAATGCTTACGAGAAATATTAAGCATTTTCTTGAAATTGCGATTGCCATTTATCGTGTGCGAATGACTACGACATGCTGTTCCATTAATCCAATCATAAACTCAGAGATTAAGGTGTTATTTCTGACCGATAATTTAGAAAGTAATGAAAACTTTGCTCTCTAATTCGATATTTAATATGAAAACCAATATTTTCCTTAACCGTTTAAGCGTCCGATATGCAAAAACCGAATGGTGCCCAAAATTTCCTGAGCTCCCCAGATACAAATATTCACATAGCGACGCAGTTTTACGAAATCTATGGCAAAATAATTATTTTGTCCTCTATCATCTCAGCAACACCAACCATGAACCTGTCAG
Organism: Macrothele yani; assembly: GCA_039090855.1. NCBI lineage: Eukaryota > Metazoa > Arthropoda > Arachnida > Araneae > Macrothelidae > Macrothele > Macrothele yani. Next base: position 28,064,178 of record CM077000.1, read on the forward strand.
AACTCGCTTCTGAATCATTATTCTCTGCTACGGTTAAGGCGAAAATAAATATTCCCTGCTACGGTTAAGGCGAAAAAAAATTGTTTTTCAAAAATAAGCGGTATTACAATGATCATAACTGGGACATAAAGAGATATTTTTTCCACTAGCGCCATGCATGAGAAAACAAAATAGAAGGTATTTGATTTCTAACTGATGGGAAAGTAATATTTTACACTACAGAGCAGTCGAGTAATGCAGCTCCATTTCGCTGTAGTGAAGATTGCTTTAAATTACGAAAGCAGAAAAGACTGGGTTTGAATCTGATGCGATCGCGAACCCTTAAAAAATATCAATTTTTCAAATAATATCTAACATCTCTGCTCTAGTGATATTTCAGCTCAGCTGTTAAATATAATGCCACTCTTTTTTCTTCTTATTGTGTTGATCTCATCTATGATAATTTGACTCCTTTAGACAAATCTCCATTTCCACCTTTATGAAAATGTAAACAGTTGAACACGGAGTATATAAATATCAGCGAACACCTGAAGTTTTCATTCTTGTAGTGTAATCACAGAGTGTTGTAAAAGCTTTCGCCAAACTATAGAGAGCTAACTGATTTTTCAAATGGAGCATGTCGAATAATTCTTTACATTTTTCACTGTGTTTGCATTTACTTTGGATGTAATCATTTTTGTTAATTTAGTTTTTAATACTGAAACAGACGCACCACTTGAAGTTGACTTAAAACATTCTTCATGCTCTAAATCCGTATATCTTGGATGCAGTTATTATTTTCATCAATGCAAAAGAGATGGAAAAAATGTCTATGACATTCGATACTTTTTTCGCAATGAGAATAGAAATTTGAAAGCTTATGTAGTTGGTGTACGGTTACTTGAAAGTTTATTTAAGCGCATTTGTCCGAAATGAAGTTTAAACATCCTAGTACTTGCATTGTTTTTGGTCCCTCATAATCAGGGAAGACAACCACCGTAAGAAAAATGATTCATGAAAACATCTACGATTGCCCCCTTAAAAACATCAAGTGGTGTTATTCAGTATACCAACCATGGTTCTTAGAAGAGAAAGACATTGCATTCGAACGTGGAATGGCTCACACGTTTGATGACATACAGCTCGTTGTCATCGATGATTTAATGAGTTCTCTCACAGAAAAAGTAGCGTTTCTATTTACTGTGGGTTCGCATCATGCTAATGTAAGTGTGACATTAATAATGCAGAACTTGTTTTCACGAAATAAAGTAATACGGGACATACGTCTAAACACGCATTATCTATTGTTTTCCAAAAATAACAGAAATGTAAGCCAGTTACAATGTTTAGCTCGTCAAGCTCTTGTTCATCAGTCAGCGTACTTGATGGATGCCTATAAAAAAGCCACAACTCAAAAGTTTGGTTATTTACTTCTTGATTTTCGACGTGAAACAGATGTCATTTTAAGATTGAGAGAGTCTTGTTTCCCTGATGAAAACGGTATTTACTGGATTTATGTACCAAAATAATGAGAAATATAAAAAAAAAATTATCACTTTCTAGCACTATTGAGCAAGTTATCGCTTTTGCAGAGGAAAGCTATATTAAAAACTGATTCAAGGGATCAGATTCATTCCATTTGTGAAATCTGTAGTAACATCTTAATAGGAAACGTACCTATCAATTTGCATAAAATAAAAAAATATAAGCATGGCAGTCGACAGCTAGCAAATAAAAAGATTTATCTGAGGAAGAAAAGAAACATTTTAGCCACCCAAACCGGTGGATTTCTGCAATTAAAAATACCCACTGTATTATCACAATAGGAAAATATATATAAACTATGGCTCAGAAAATGGCTTTAGTTCCTCCTGAGCTGCTTGCAGCTTATCAGTTCCAAAAACCTTCAGTACGTTCAGAAGATGATATTGGATCGCTATTAGATCAAAGTTCGATTCCTGATGATGTGAAAGTTAAACTGCTGAGTCAGCTCATCATTAGATATCAAAAGACTATTCATTCTCCAAAACCACCTATGTCTACAAGCATCGCACCTCCATCCGAAGAACAGAAATTAACGTATTCAGATGCTGAACGTTTAAGGAATGATAGATGACTTCAGTAAAGACCCAATTGCAAAATCGATCATAGTAACGGTACCTCGGTTACATCAAAAGTATATTCTACATATTTTATCAATGCTACAAACGACAAATTTCAAATGGAACAATAAAGGTGAATTTGTTGTTCAGGGTGATTCTGTTACGGGAAGTAATATCGTAGACTTATTTTCATATCTTATGAGAAATCGCAAACATGATACCGCACCAGTAGTATTTCAATCATTTTTTGAAGTAATAAAATCAGTTAATCTTCCTGTGCAATGGATTGGGAACAAACACCTGAGGGATATGATAAGAGCTTCTCCAACATCGAGATTAAATAGTTCATCTGTGTTTTACGACCCGGTTCCTCCAAATGGACGTAAACGTACTTCGGAAATTTCTTTAGCAAACAGACCTTCACGAAGAAGACGTTTGGCACGAAGTACATTACCAAGAAAATCAAGAAGTCACTCCTCAGACGCACAATGGCTATGTTATTGAAATCCCTTCAATATGATTTTAAACAACCTGCAAGTTTTGGTGGTATTAATAAATTGGTACAGGCACGCAAGCTTCCGTATAACAAAGTGAAAGAATGGTTAATGTTACAAGACACGTATAACTTGCATAAACCTGTTAGAATTCAATATTCACGCAGGAAAACCATATCACTGGGTCAGGATGAATTATGGAAAGCTGATTTACTAGATCTAAAGCTTTATTGAAGCAGAACAAAGGTGTGAAATGTCTTCTAACAATTATCGATGTATTTTCAAAATACGCTTTTGTCGTTCCTTTGAAAAATAAGAAACCTGATTCTGTTTTGTTCGGCTTTAGAAAGGTATTCAAGAAAAGAAAGCCACAAAAATTGCAAACTGACAAAGGAGGTGAGTTTTCTAAATAAAACAATGGTAGTGTTTTTTCAAAGGTCTAATGTTAAACACTATTCCACTCATAGTAATACTAAGGCAAGTGTAATTGAACGTTTCAACAGAACTTTGAAACAAAAAATGTTTCGAATATTTACTCACCGGTCTTCGTATAGATACGTTGATATATTGGAGAGTCTTGTTCATAGCTACAACAATAGTATACATCGTAGTATAGGTATGTCACCTGCAGAGGCCAAGAGAAAACATCACTCTCAGATTTTAGAAACATTGTATGGAAAGAAACAAGAGAAAAAAGATTTACTTTCTCTGTTGACGATCAAGTTCGTATATCAAAGGTAAAAGGTGTTTTTAAGAAAGGTTACTTACCAGGATGAAGTGAAGAAATATTTCTTGTTCACGAACATGTTCCTTCGGATCCACCAACCTACATAATACGGGACATGCAAGGGGAAATCATTAAAGGGACATTTTACTCAGAGGAATTGCAAAAAGTAAAACATAACCGAGCAGGATTTGTGGTGTATTGATAAAATCCTTAAAGTTAGAGGACGCGGTAGCCGCCCCGGTGGCGCAGTGGTCTAAGGCTTTGGCCTCTGATCATTCGTCCGTAAGGAGTCCGGGTTCGAATCCCGGTCAGGCATGGATGTTGTGTTTGTCTTACGGCACTGGCTCTCTCCCTTCTCTGGAACCAGTGACCCTAAATTAGGGACGGGCGATTGCTTATAGCCCATTGAGTTGCTCACGGTGGTCATTAAACCTCAAAAAAAAAAAAAAAAAAAAAGACGCGGTAAGAAAAAGGAATTATGCGTTCGTTGGAGTGGATTTCCTGAAAAATTTAATAGCTGAATAAGTGCATCATGTGTGAAGAATTTTATGTAACGTTAGCTAGCACTGCAAGTATGAAGTATTTTTCTAATAATACTCAAGGACATTTTGTAACGAAACTGTCACAACCACTTACATTATTTGGTGCATGTGAAGTAGGCCTAACAGATATAATATTTCCTAGAAGCTGGTTTAATATCGCTGAAAGTAATAATGAGTATGAGCTTGTTCACGACAAAGATGTTATGGAAACAGTTAAAGTGTGCGGTGACAAATATAATATACCATTAGTTTCCGACGATAACAACAAAGAGAATAGTCTTTTGGATATTATAAACAAGAATATACGAGTAATAGTCAAGACTGATGATGTTTCGTTTGTGTTACATGAAGATAAGACGGTAACACTTGACATTGCGAGAAACTATGAAGTTTACATATCCGCAGAAACTGGTGAAAAACTATTGTATGTTTTGCATTTACCCATTGAAAGCGTAATGTTTACTGAGAACACTAAACATGATTTTCACTATCGAGAAACTACAGCTAATTTGTCAAATCAATTTTTCAGAATCATCGATAAAATTTTAGTTTAAGATAAAGAATTCGTTGTACCACTCTTCTCAATTATTTATTTATTTATTTTTTGATTGGAGGTTTAACGACCACCGTGAGTAACTCAATGGGCTATAAGCAGTCGCCCGTCCCTAATTTAGGGTCACTGGTTCCAGGGAAGGGAGAGAGCCAGTGCCGTAAGACAAACACAACATCCATGCCTCACCGGGATTCGAACACGGACCCCTTACGGACGAATGCTCAGAGGCCAGCGCCTTAGACCACTGCGCCACCGGGGCTCTTCTCAATTAAACATAATCAAAGTGAAAATGTATTTGAGAGTATAAATCAAAATATTTTACTTGTACTTAAAAAGAATCTCATAACATTTTCATTAAATGTTACGGAAAAATAAAGTAACAGTAACTATGCCACAGAATTATGAAATGCACGTGGATGAAAAAAATGCTCCGTCTTTGTTACATATGCTCAGCCTGCCTTTGGCAAATCATGTACTGAGAAAAACCGCTATTTTTGATTACCATCATGTAACTGTTTTCGATGATGCTGAGTTCTTTACTCTTGTTGAAAAGAAAACTGTAGAAGTAAAAAGAATCGTGACAAACACAGAACGATTTCACATTCCATTAGGATTATACACGAATCCAAAAGATTTATTTGATGTCGTTAATTATTCAGAATTTAAACTTTTAGCAAACAAGAAAGTTCAAATGTTAATTAAAGAGCATAAAACAATTAAATTTAGCGATGGACTAAAAGATCTGTTGGGTTTCAAGAATTCTGTTTTTGATGCTGGCACACACATAAGTGATTACGTTATGGAACTGAATGCAGGAATCACTGAAATTTTTGTGTATATTGACGTAGTTGATTCACATCGTGTAGGGGATACTGTTGCTCCAATTTTAAAAATTAATTTCTGTAATGAGTGAGACGAAAGACCGGATAGTAAAGCTGTATACAACACCTTTATATTTTCCCGTAAGAAAAACTTATGTAGACACGATAGAAATTGATTTGAGGACAAGCGGAGATGGAAATATAATTTTTACAGGTGGTAAAACTTTTCTGCTGTTATGCTTTAGAAGGAGGCTATAAAAACAGTTTTTGAAGACATTATCATTTCACATTTGTTTGCCTTCATGAATAAGTTATCTGTACCTCCGAAAACCTTATCTTCATTGTAAAGATTACCACTCCTTAACAGAAAACAATAAGTCGCAAAAGTGGATTTGTACAGATCGTACAGATTTCCAACAATTTGATCGCTGATCAAATTGTTGGAAATTTGTACTTTAGCGGACCATTGCATCAACGTGGATATGGATTATTTGGTGACATACTACGACGTATCACACCAATTTTGTCAAAAGCAGAAAAATATGTGGGAAAACAATTATTTAGTACAGGAAAAAACGTTATATCTGATTTATCAGCAGGAAAGTCTTTAAGAGAAGCTGCTAAAACAAGATTTAAAGAAACAGGGAAAAATCAAAAGCGACATATTACAAAAAATCGATCAAAGTGGTAGGAAAAGCTATAAAAGGAAAAGGCAAACGTAAAATGGGTAACAGTTCTGCAGCTAAAGGCATGAAGAAAAGTTCACGTAAATTGTCCCATTATCGAGATATATTTTATTACAAGTAAAAGCTATCATGGATTCAAGGTCCTGCCCCTGTCTAAAAAGCGAACTGGAGCTACATATTTTCCACAAGGGCCTACTCAAGTTGCAATTGAAAATTCAACTTTCGTTGAGTTTCAACCTATTGCAACGTTAACAGATAAAAGTCCAGTAGAATTTTACATAACTGGAAGCGGCGAACAATATTTAGATTTAGCGCATTCCATATTGCACTTGTAAATAAAATTTCTAAAAATGAATGGTAACAATGTGCCAGAAGTCGAAAAAGTAACAGTAATTTATTACATTTTAAACACAATTTTCAGCCAATGTTCAGTGTTTTTAAATGACAAGCTTGTACAATCAGAAAATAATTATGCCTATAGAAGTATTATTGAAAGTGTGCTGCTGTTTCCGAAAGATGTTCAGGAGACCATGTTATCGTCTTCAGGCTTTTATGCTGACACACTTTCTCATTTTGACGAGATTGATCCGGAAAATAATCTTAATGCCGGACTCACCTCACGATTTCAAATGTGTAGAAAAAGTAAATTATTCGACTTGATCGGAACCTTGCACTTTGACCTTGCGTGCCAGTCTAAGTTATTACCAAATGGTATGAATGTAAGGGTAAAAGTTGAAGGATCTAAGGATGCATTTGCATTAATGTCTAATGAAGATATTTAAAAAATAGTTATACAAAATGCCTCTTTATTTATACGTAAGGTTGATGTTACCCCTTCTATTATAATTGCGCATGAGAGAGCTTTAGAGAGAGGAGTGATAAAGATTCCCTTAAAGAAAATTGATGTAAATATATTTACTCTTTCAGCTGGATTACATTCATCCACAATGGCGATCGCGTTCATCGGTCAGTTACCAACACGATTAATTAATGACTTGTTGATAACAGTGCGTTTAATGGAGCGATAGATAAAAATCCATTTAATTTTAAAAATTACAACTTAAATTATATTTGTTTATTAAAGGATAATCAGATGGTTCCATCAAAAGCCTATACGCCTAATCATCAGCAGGACTTATATGGTAGGAGTTATTTAAGTCTTTTCTTGGATTTGTTCAGATATCACTACGGTCAGAATATCAATATCAGCTACAAGGAATATAAAAATGGCCTGAGTCTTTATGCGTTTGATTTAACTCCCGACTTCAGTTCCGGAGAACTACATTCCAGTATTACCACGAATGGTAATCTTTCCATAGATTTGAAGTTTGCTGAACCGTTGCCTGAAACAGTTAACGTTGTAGTTTATGCAGAATTCCAAAATACGATTGAAATTGACAAATCACGAGGCGTGTTTACCGATTTTAGATGGATACGCTTAGCCTTTGGAGATTAGCATGCAGTGATCCTGTTATGAGCCCAACATTTCATGGTGTATATCCGTCTGATGGTTTGCCTCAATATAGGGATCGGTGGTCTTCCTTTATTGCAAATTTAGATCCCATAAAAAAGAAGGGTTCACATTGGATTACTTTATTCTTTAAGAATTCTACATTCTATTATTTTTGCTCTTATGGCAGCAAACCCAATAATACATCTATATTAAAACTTATCAATGAAAATTCTGATAACGTTAAATAGACTAAAGTAACATATCAGGCACCTTAGTCAGCAAGTTGTGGGTTATTTTGGCTTATATTTTCTTCATAAAATGGTTAGAGGAAAAAGTCTTAAAGGACTGAACCTCACAGACCAAGACCATAATGAGCACGTGGTAAAAATGTTTATCAGTCATAATCTAAAATTACATACCTGCAAATTAAATTTAAAGAATTATCAAACTTGTGTGGAATTTAGAAAAACTTAGATCTATTGTTCTCTAAAAACGAAGAAATAAAAACAAGCTTGAATATTATTAGTAGTAAACTCTTATTGACTAATTTGGACAAGTCTTAGAAATACTATAGTGCTCGGCTGAAATAAAAGCAAATAACTCTCACTGATTGCGCATTGATCAGATTTTAAACACAAAACATTCACTGGTTACTTTTTAAGTTGCTGTGTTTTCATTGGTTATATCAGCAGTCGCACTGTTAATTCCTCCATGAAGTATAAAACCCATAATCACGTTAAGAAGCATCGGAACTAATATTCATTTCAGCCCACTTTGAAGATTACATTTGTGGAGTTTATTCTGTTGTAAACCATGGAGAAATTTGGATTTGTACATGTTCACAGAACATCCACCAGCAATCCCTACATTGTTAAAAGTTGTGGCAATAAACTGTATGAAACAATGCTTCAAACAGTTGAAGCTGCTGTAAAATTTTCTTCAGATGAAGTGGACCATCCAACATATGACTCAAAGATCGCATACTTTAAAATTTTGTCGAACAAAGAGATTATTAAGGAGCTTCGTGCATTCAAAATTCAGAATTGTCGTTTACAACATTTATTATCTGGCAGTGTGCTTTGAAGAACTAAAATGAGGCAATTTGCCTGCACCCAAAGAGGAGACTATTTAGAAATGTGGTGTTGCAAAATTTTACAGCTGATGGGATATAATCTATCACGGGACGCAGGAAATAAAGTTATGTTTTCAAGACATTAACAAATAGAGAATTAATGAATATTCTTCCAAGAGAAACTCGAAAAATTACCTAACCGAGTATTCAACTTTGATAGAATGAATAACAATTCAATCAGTGTTAAAAGCTTGAAGAAACTGTTTAATCGATAACTTACTAACAGTTTTCAAGTGTTTGTGACTTTAATTTATAATGGAAAAATTTGGATTTATGTGTGTTCATTATGATTCATAATCTACTGCTTTCAGCATACAGAGCTGTGGTAATAAAATCTATAAAACGATGCTACAAACTGTTGATGTTGTTGTAAAATTCACCACGAAGGAAGTGGATTATCGGTCACGCAATACAAAAACCGCATATTTCAAGATTTTAACAGAGTGGTTATTAAAGAACTACATTCACCAAAAAAATTAATTGCAGTTGGAAATATTCATTATCCGACAGTAGCTTCTGAAGAATAATGTTTTCAAGTGATAATTATCCACCATTTGTCTCTGACGAATTCTACTATGAAGAAAGAGAGTGATCACCCAATAAAAAATGAAAACGAAAAAGTGTATGCAGCTGCTAGACGAACTTTTGGCTCACATCCAAGAGAACACAATACTTTTTATGAAGCTTGCGTCTTATGCATCTCTTCACAGAGGTCAAGAAACACTGAACTCTTGAAATGTTAGATACTTAAAATTACATCGCGAAAGAAACGTTTGATGGTGGATTGATATCCAAATGCTTGAATAAAATGTCCTGTTTTTTATGTATTATCTTGAACAACTGCTTAATGTTATGTAATTAAAAAGACTTATGTGTAATGAATCAACTAATGATTTGAAATAAACTACTTTCTATAAAATTTAGACTCTCATTTTATATGTATGCATCTGTCTTACTTCTTAAAAGAGAGAAAAAAACTACTACTTACCATACTTTCATGCTTCCTTACCATTATTATCCAAAATGCAATACATGATTATCATTCCGACTAAAGAAATTAATTGAACTATAGATTTCTAAAGTTGCTGTAGCCCAAAGCACTTCCTTAGGCAGAGGTTTCTCTTTTCCTCCATAGTTTATTTTTACGAAAAAAGTATACAGAATGATTAACCAATACAATTATATAATATTCATTTATGGTGATTACATAAGTACATATTTTCCAACAAAAAAAAGCATCATTTTCAAAAGCAACCAATTTTCTTTTCTGTACAAAGTGAGTTCTATATACATAAGCAAAATGACATATCATGTGTTACACGGGAAAAAGGTAAAATACAGTCATTTACAAACTGTTCCAAGGAAGGATTTGTAAGACCGCATTTTTAACAAAATGTTAAATCTGTTTTGTTTGCATAAGTACATATTTTCAAACAAAAATAAGCATTATTTTAAAAAAAAAGCAACCATATTTTTATCTCTACAAAATGAATTCTAAATACATAAGCAGAATGACAAAGCATTTGTTACGCAGAAAAAAAGTAAAATACATTCATTTACAAAGTTTCAAAGGAAGGGTTTGTAAGAACACATTTTTAACAAAATATTAAATCTGTTTTGTTAGTTTTGCCAGAGAATGATATACACTACCATCATTGCATTTAATAAAAAAATATCTGAACTACCACAGAAAATAGAAAATCTGCAAACGGAGTAGAAACTTCTTAGACATTTTTCAGTAAGACACAGTCTCAATGTTTGTGATTTGAAAATGTTCATTGTTTCGAAAATATCTGCTTTAGATTCGAACAAAAAGTGTACATTGCTATTTGACTTTTGGTTTACAATAATTGCTTTAGCAACATTAATTAAAAAAATTATGCAGCTATCAAAATTACATGAAAGGCCTTTAAACCAGTTTCCGTTTTTTTCTGCTGTAACAATATTTTCGATTTCAAGACTACTAAGAGGATTAGAAAGTTCAATGTCTTCAACCCAAACATATCCTTAGGTTTTATGGAGATATTTAAATATCATAGTGGATACATCCATTGTCGATTCACACAAATCTAATGCTGTGCGGAAAAAGAAAAGAAACTCGAGTAAGATTGCTCAAAGCATAACTTTAAAAAGAGTATTTAACAAAATATTTCCGCTGAGCAAATGTTACAGAATTTTACAAAATCTATTATAACAAGATTCATGATGCATAACTTACTATATTACATGAAACCGTCAAAATTTATATTGGTGTTCGGAAATATGTCGAATTAAAAGCTTAAGTTTTTCTGTTTTTTTTATATCTTCTTTATGATTAAATTAGTTGATAGTAATAATCTAAGTTTAATTTTGTTTCTAGGAGAAATTCAGTCTGCTTTTCAATGTTGAATTTGAGGAAGTAGTAAACAGTACTAAATTATATAACATTCGCTGATGAAAATTATATAGTGAAAATTTTCCTTTCACAAATTAAAAGTCAGCCACATCAGTGTTTGTGATAAAAATAACACGAGAGAATTCTATAACTTTTAGCCATAATTGAATTGCTGAACACAGAAGAATTTATTTTTTTATTCAAAAGAATAATGACCAAAAGAAGTTACATCACCGCCATTATCAGAAATATACTTTTTGTCATAAAAGGGAGTTAATGAAATTTTATTTTGTATTACTGTTTTTAAAGTATGTTTTTTACTTAGAATGTGATGCTGCAAATGACGTAGAAGGTGATTTTTTAGCAAAACATTTTTATAAGTTTCGTGAGTTAAACTTTGCACAACGCACTTTTTTATCCCTTTTGCAGTTTTTTTTTATTTTTATCTCTATAAATATAAGAATACATTTTTGGTCTCAATGCACAGAATTCCCTATAGGTTCAGATTTAGTCTCATCACGGAAGCATCCCAAAACTCCCTGATTCGTCTGATCTTTGAAAATGTTGTTATAGGGATAGTTACTTGTATCCATTATTGTTTTAAATCTTTTCCCAAGATCTGTATAAATATCTTCCGTCTGTATATGCATAATAAGCGAATCAGGGTCTGTATAAATTAATTTACAATGATTCTCGTATATCGCTTTAAAATAATCATAGGATATTTCATACATGTGAAGCTTACTTAGTTCTAGGACAGAAAATCCCACATAAATAGGCTTGTTCAAAAGAAGATTAGTTTTTTCATTTTAAAAATAACAAAACCGTCATTAATACATTCAAAATAATCTAATGTAGGACTACCCATATATTTTTTACATTGAGTTGGAGAAAGAGCAGCTTTTACATTGACACGTTTTCGAACGTTTTCCATAGTTTTTGTGTAAAACGAATTGTTTAAAAGCTTGAAATATTTTTTGTCAAACTCATTATCAGCTAGTTTTCTTTTTTCATTGTTAAAAGAAATGTAATATCTCTACCACGGCGTCTCCATATCGCTTTAAAATAATCATAGGGTATTTCATACATGTGAAGCTTACTTAGTTCTAGGACAGAAAATCCCACATAAATAGGCTTGTTCAAAAGAAGATTAGTTTTTTCATTTTAAAAATAACAAAACCGTCATTAATACATTCAAAATAATCTAATGCAGGACTAGCCATATATTTTTTACATTGAGTTGGAGAAAGAGCAGCTTTTACATTGACACGTTTTCGAACGTTCTCCATAGTTTTTCCGTAAAACGAATTGTTTAAAAGCTTGAAATATTTTTGGTCAAACTCATTATCAGCTAGTTTTCTTTTTTCATTGTTAAAAGAAATGTAATCTTTCAACCACAGCGTCTGTTTGAAAGCCAAAACTCGATATATCTTTTTTCAAAATCAGACTTTTTTTCAATAAATATTTTAAATTTCTATAGTGTATTACATGTTTATGTTTATCAAGTAAATTTGGTATCAGTTGTTTTACACCACTCTGAAATTTTTAATTCAGGCTCTTTAAGATATTTCTCTGATACTTTGACAGCATATCGTACGACAATTCTAAATGTTCAGGTGCTAAGGGAAAATCATTGTGTTTATCATGCAAATTCTTCGGGTACATTAGATCAATTTCTAAGAAATAACCATATTCCGAATCATCTCTGACTGTTGTTATATCTAGCTGAACAATTTCTCTATCAGTTAACCATTTAAATTCCCCCATGGGAAGATAATCTGACATAATAAAACCATCAAGTTATTACAATCAATTGACAAAATGTAACTTAATGGTTTCGCTGAATCAAAAGTTTGAGAAATGTAAGAATCATTTGCTTCAGCAAAACGCGTACCTACGAGGCTTATCCCACCGCGTATTCCTGATTCTACGAAAAGATACATGTCAACGTCTCCGAATAATACTAATTTTACGGTTGTTTTTTTTAACTCCGCGTTCCATCAGTGGCGGCTCGTGGTTGAAAAAATAGGTGAAGAGCAACAAGAGCAGTATAAAAAGATATCTACTATCTTCAATGAAAATCACTATATGAGGACTGATCTATTTTTGGAAAATTAGATCGATTCTTCTTTCTCTTAAAGCTGCAAATTTGTCGATTATGTCGTCATAGAATGGTTGTTTCTTCGTGAGCATCAATAAAATATTTTTCTGAATAGAAAGGTTTGCCCAAGAAACAAGTCTATAGTGTTTCTTGAGGAAGTTCATATTCTTTTAAGGCAAGAAAAACTTCTTTCCACTGACACCCTTGTAGATGGAATGGTTAAAATGAAGGCAACCAATTTATAAGCTTCTGTAAAAAATGCCTTTATCTTCATGAAGCACTCGAAGAAGTTCTTGAGTCGATATATCCCTTAATTTTTCATTGGCATATATACAAATCTCAGATCATTTTCAAGGCGCTATAGTTTAGTTACTATTTTTCGGTAAAAATGTTGCAGATTCTCAAAAGCGTGAGAAGGAAAGCTTGAATTAAATTGTTCGAATTTGGTTGTGTCAGCAAAGCAAACATATTGAAGTTTTTCAAAGTCTTGAAATCTTATATCTATTTCCATAAGAATGTGGTCTAAAATTTCAAAATACAATTGTTTATAATTTTGAAAAATTGTTTCTTGTGTAAGAGCAGCATATTCCCGTTTAGATCTGCTAATTTCTGTGATTTCGCTAGTTTTCCAGTGTTTTAAATACTTCAAAATTACACGATTTTTTTTTAATTTGAGTTATACAGTAGTTATACAGTAGGTGTTGGATTTATAATAAACAAGAAACTGAAGGATAAAGTGGTAGAAGTTGAAAGTTCCTCTGACAGAGCTGCACGACTCGTTATCCAACTATCGAGAAGATACCAGGCTCAGATTATTCAAACTTATGCACCCACCACAAGTCATCCTGAAGAAGAAATTGAAGAATTTTATGAGGAAATTCGTCATCTAAATAATAAAGGTAAGCAGCACTTGAAGATAATTATGGGAGATTTCAATGCAAAAATAGGGCACCGGCAACAGAATGAAACTTCAGTAGGTAAATTCGGTCACGGCAACAGAAACCAGCATGGAAATACTCTCGTTGAGTTTGCAGAGGCAGAAGGATTTTTCATCTTGAATTCCTTTTTCAAGAAAAAGCCACACAGGAAATGGACATGGAGACATCCAATTGGGACGACAAGTGAAATTGATTTTATTATGTGTAACAAAAAATTCGTCATCGAAGACTGCAGTGTGCTAAACAAGTTCAACACAGGTAGTGACCATAGATTGGTGAGATGTAAGATGCACCTCAACACTAAACTGGAACGTGACAAGCTCATAAGACAAACAAAATGTATTGACATAACCAACCTTAAAAAACACCATAATACTTTCAAGTTGGAACTGAAGAACAGATTCTCTGCTTTAGAAGGCCTAACATCGGAAGAAGTGGATATTTCGGAAGTTAACAGAAAAGTAACCAAAGCTCTTATGGAAACAGCAACAAAATTAGCTGGGTCTAAGAACAAGTTGCATGTAAACAAATTATCAGGAAAAACCAAAATGTTGATGCAAAAAAGAAGAGAGATGAGGACAACTAAAGAAGATGTGACTTCCAAAGTGGAATATATAGAGCTATGCAAGACAGCACGAAAAAGTATCACTGAAGACGTAAGGAAATTCAACTGTGAGCTAGTGAGGAAAGCAATTGAAAACAACCAAAGCCTAAAGATAGCAAAGGGACATCTCAGTAAGGGAAGAAAACAGATTATGGCTCTGAGAAAAGAAGATGGTTCTATAACAAGAAATAGAGGCGAAATTTTGACAAGAGTGAAAGATTTCTACTCCAAATTATATGAAAGGGATGATACATGTACTCCAGACATCATGAAAGGTACCAGAGTTCTTCCAGTCCTCCCAGCAGAAGTTGCTCATGCAATCAAGAACATGAAGCGGGGAAAAGCTCCAGGAGAAGATGGAATTACTATAGACATCATACAAGAAGCAAGTGGAGAAATTGAAACAGTACTCGCCCAAATTTTCACTCGATGCCTTAATGAAGGGAAGATTCCTGAGGATTGGAACAATGCTACAATGATCCTGCTACATAAAAAAGGTGACATTGAGGATCTCAGGAACTACAGACCTATCAGCCTCCTATCAGTGGTTTATAAAATCTTCACTAAAGTTCTTTCACACCGCTTGAAGGTAACACTGGACATGGCTCAACCGAGAGAACAAGCTGGATTCAGGAGTAGCTACAGCACAATAGATCATATCCATGTACTCAGAGAACTAATTGAAAGAGCGAGGGAATATGAACTTCCATTGTGCATGGCTTTTATCGATTATGAAAAAGCCTTTGATTCGGTGAAACCATCAGCAGTTACCACGGCTCTGAAATCCTGCGGTATTGAAGATGCATACATTAATATTATTAATAACATCTATGAAAATGCAAGTGCAAAGATTCGGCTGTTTGAAAATACAACACACATAAAAATTGGAAAGGGAGTGAGACAAGGTGACACCATAACTCCGAAGCTCTTTAATGCCACATTGGAAAATGTCTTTCAATCACTGAACTGGGAAAACAAAGGGATAAAGATTAATGGAGATTATCTAACCCACCTTCGTTTTGCTGATGACGTAGTCATTTTTGCAACTACCCCATCAGAGCTGCAGAGTATGATCCAGGAACATGCTGACAAGAGTAAAGAAGTGGGATTAAAAATGAACTTTCAGAAGACAAAAGTGATGTTCAATGCTTTTACAAGAAATGAAGATTTGTCGATTGATGGAGAAAAACTGGAGATAACAGATACGTATGTTTATCTTGGACAGCAGATATCAAGTGAGGGTCACATTGATGAAGAAATTAATCGGCGTACAAAACTTGCCTGGAGAGCTTTTGGAAGAAACAGCATAATTTTCAAGAGCAATATGCCATTATGTCTTAAAAGAAAAGTGTTTGATCAATGCATCCTTCCAGTGCTTACGTATGGTGCAGAGACGTGGACCTTAACTAAAAGAGACATACAAAGGCTGCAGACAACTCAAAGCAGCATGGAGAGGTGCATGCTTGGTATAACCAGGAGAGATAAGAAGAGGAACTCGTGGATCCGAAAAATGACGAGAGTGGAAGACATCATGATCAGAGTTAAATCCCTGAAATGGCAATGGGCTGGACATACTGCCAGAAGGACAGACCATAGATGGACAGCCGAAATTTTAGATTGGATTCCAAGGGACAGGAAAAGACCCAGAAAAAGACCACATGGGAGATGGGTGGATGAAATTCGTAAATATGCGGGAGTGACATGGAGGAGACTGGCACAAGACAGACCGTTGTGGAGGAAACTTGGGGAGACCTTCGTCCAGCAGTGGATTGATAATGGTTGACAATGATGATGATGATGATACAGTAGTTTAGCTCTAGTGATTTTTTCTGCAAAATTTCGAGTAATAGATCGGTGGAGCTAAACATTTCATTAAATACTATTGCCCAAAATGTAAATTCAAAAGTGTTCATATCGTTTAAAAACCCATTTGCAATTTGAATTGATTTTTTTGTCTGATTGTTCACTATTTGTCAGAAATTCGAATACTTCCTTCAATTTATCCTAATCTTCAACAATTACACTTACTAACTTCGAAGTGGAGGAACAACGAGTTTCTGCTATGGTTGGTATGCGTATTGCGGTTGTAGATGTGAGTCTATAAGATCGCTTCACTGAGTAGTGACACGGCTATTTGAGATCATCAACTATTGATGTTACTACTCAAGGCTCCGTCACTCCTTATCCGTCAACGTACAGGTAGTTTTTCATATTTCAGCCACCGTGTCGCTGAACGCCGACACCTAACGATTCTTGTCCGTAAAATTTCCAACTGGAATTTCGTGCGTGCGGAATCTCATCCATTCGTTTCGTAGGATCTTATGTGGAATATTTTTTCATGTACATAAACAAGCCTTAGATGAGAAGTCATGAAGAAATCAAATGAAGTAATGAATAAATCAACAAGTCCTTTGATTTCCTTCAGCTGCTAAAAAAACAACGAATTGGTAATTTTACAAAAGAACTAGCCTAATGTTCCATGGGATGGAGTAAAGAAACGGATAGATGAGATAAACTAATTTGTAATTACCACAAAAGTAACGAACTCTAGCAGAAAATTGTTTTTGTTTTATTACATTAAAATATTTATTAACCAACCAAATTTTTGTAGTTTAAAAGGTGTTAATTGCGTATTTCGTATACACTTAAAGAAAAACAATTAAAACTGTATTTCCGGAAATATGGAACACTATTAAAACATCTGCAGATAATTACAAGAATTACTGTTCATATACAATTCAAATTCTGACATTGGTTTCTCATTAAAAAATGGTGATGGGAAACATGGGCAATTTACTTGACTCTCTTACGCAGAATTTTAAAGAGAAAAGGGTATAACATATTGTTTAGGAATCTGTTAATATTTTACCTAATTTTTCCATTTAAACACACATCCATACATCCCTTTAGAAAATTAAGACATTTAGTGGATACTTTTATTATTGTTATTATTATTATTATTATTATTATTATTATTATTATTAGAGGATCCTTTAAAAATTGTCATTTTCTCATAATTCCAGACAGAGCAGACACCCAACTGAGAGGGTGGGAGCCTGCCCAAGTGCTTACGCTTGTTACAGGAAGTATACATGTTATTTAGAAATCACCTTTTTGAACGCTCTACATATACTTAGTAAGAGGTTCTTGTTAAAGGCATTTCAGATCTAAAAAAATGGCAAAAATTAGAGTAAACAAAATAACTTTTTTTTTAAAACATGAAAGAATAGGAAAGTGGTGTTACATAATAGTACAGGAAATACTAAAGGTAAGATGGAAAAATACCAATGAATCCAGTTTTTCTTTAATTATATTATTACAAATTAATTAATTTTTTATGTACGATATCCATTA
The DNA here is from genome assembly GCA_039090855.1 of Macrothele yani. NCBI lineage: Eukaryota > Metazoa > Arthropoda > Arachnida > Araneae > Macrothelidae > Macrothele > Macrothele yani. The sequence continues at coordinate 28,082,038 of CM077000.1, forward strand.
TGGTTAGATATTTTAATGAATACATTATAGTATTATTCAATAAATTATTGAAATCATAATAATATAGTCAAAATTGATTTTAGAATTATATTTTAATGTTTCTAACAAAGTACTGAAATCATATCGGGAACAAAATTATATGTGTTTAAGAGTTTAGTTTACTAATTTATACTTTTCAGTTTTAATATATTTCATATTTTTACGATTAATATTTTAAATGATTTATTCTATTATTTTATTTAGTACTGTTGTTCCATTTTTATATAATACTGGTGCTAATATATCCCATATATTAAAAGCTTTCTAAGCTCTCAATTTCTAATTTAAAACTCCAGTATTCTTCTGAGATCACATCTAATAGCTAGTTTAATCTGCTTCGTATTTTTTTTACTTTTGTTCGTAAGATAAGGCATTTCGATTTTTCCATATATTACGTTTTGTTAAGAATTGTAGTAAACACTTGCAGATCTATTTTTCAACTATGCAATCTATGAATAAATGTTGAAGAGTTTCTTCTGAGCCACAGTATTTAGAGTTAGAATTAGATATTAGTTTAATTCGATACAGCCATTTTGTTGTCGGGATAATATTGTGCGAAATTTTAAAAAGTAGATCTCTAATATGAGTGCTTAGTTTTAATTTTGGCTGCAATGTCCAAATACTATGTATCATATTGGATTGCAGTGTATCCACACTCAAGGCTGTTACAGATAATATCTCACTAGCAGTATCCTCAGCCTCCGCAGTCTCTGTAATTTTAACGATTGGAAGACTTATACTTTAACAGTCTAAAATTATATTACTAGTGGAACAACTCTGGCATGGCAGGAAGTCAGAATGTCTCAGAAAAACCTTTTTAGGGATTTTTTTCCCTGGAAATTTCCCCTGAAGACATTTTTTCTCAAAATGTGAAACAAATCGAGCACTTTTGTCGTTAAATGGGAGAAAATAAGGTTTTTTCCGAATTTCAAAGTTTGGAAATGTACGCAATACTATTTTTTAAGCGAACTATTTTTTCGAAATACAGCATTGACTACATAAAAACTCTAATTTATACTCGATATTTAATTAATAAACGGCTTACCTATTTCTCAAAATCCAAACCGGAAAAATCACAATCACAAAGTTTCCAAATCATGTTGCTGAGCCATACGATAAACATAGAAAAAAAAACATTCAAAGTATGACAATCAAATAAAAAAAGTATCAGAAATAATCGAATTGAAACGAAATTGCAATAGGAAACATCGCTCAAACAGTGTGTGGGATCGAACCGATAAGCCTAACTGGAACGCCAACTCAGCAATATCACAATTCCAAACTTTCTGAATCAGAAACTCTCTCCTGGGTCTAAGGTTATTGTTCTGTTTTTGTGTGACTTGGCAACACAATAACCGAAGATACTCAATAACCTTTGGTTTTCCCTTTTTGGAGTTACAATAAGGTTCACAGTAGTACACCATGGTAGCTACTGAATTCAATCAAGAAAACTTTTGCAATTGAATACGATATAAGGTATAAAATAAATTCTGCAATTTCTTTTGCGTTCATACAGTTGCCTAACTGAATGATTAACTTCATGAAAATAGATTAAAACAGAATCGATTTACCTCGCTATAATGCACGTTTAAACAAGACGGCACATGAAAAACTAATTACGATCAGCCAAAAAACAACAACATTAACTGGGGTCGGAGTCTGCACCCTCTAGCAACGAAAAGAGGCATGTTTCTTGTACGCGAATCCCCGTAGAGATCGACGAAGTGACAGAGCCTTGAGCAGTAACAGTCACAGTTGATAATCCTACTTAGCCGTGGTGGTGAAGAAACGAAGGAATTCCACTGAGGCTTGCATAAAATATACGACACTTTGATATTTTAGAAAAACTCTGCTGTAATACACGGTTCAAACGATGTGCTAAGCAATGAACAAAAACAGCTTGAGAAGCTATATCTTTAATTTTTTTTGGAGCCCATTCAAGTGTCCAGACATTACACTTGCCCCATCGTAACATTGTCCTATTAATTTGTGTTGATAATCGAATTGTTCCAAAATTTTGTCTAGCATTTTGTATAAAGCTTCTGACGTTCGATCTAAACTCACGTCGTGGAAACCCAAAAATCACTCAGCCAATGCACCTTCCGAATCAACAAATCTTAGTATTAAATAGCACTGAGAAGTCTGATTTATGGCTGTGGTGTCATCTACTTGAATAGAAAAGCATTGAACATCATTTATTTTATTTTTAACATGATCGTTTATATATTCAGAAATACATTCAATTAATTCATTTTGAATAGTTTTTGAGTAACCTGTGAAGACATTTTTTTATCTTTTCGTGTTGATTTTGAATTTCTAAAGGACTTCTTGATATCAACAATGAAAGTAATTTCTTGAAATTTCCACGATTTATCGAGTCCATGCTTTCGTCATGGCCACGGCATGCTTGTTCTTGTTTGCTCAAATATAATACTGCATTAATCACTGTCTGCAGGAAATGTCTATTTAAACGAACGATTTCGCTGAAATGCATTTTCAAAAGCCTAGCATTCTCCCTCAGGGCATCGGCAATGGTGTTCTAATTTTTTTCAAAATGCCTTAGCATTAACTCGCATTTCAGGTGTTCGCTAGAATCACCATGTTTAGGAAGCGAGCGTGTTATATTTCATAAATCTGAGAATCCCTCTTATATTACTAAAAGGTAAGCAGGGCCAACAAAATAACATTTGTAACATAGAAGTACTACAAAGCCGTTTATATTCAGTAAACGAACCATTTTTAAATTAAGATTTACCGCTCTTCTTGATTTCTTTTTTGGCAACAATTGTCAGTGAATCCGTCGGTCGTCTTTGAAGTAAAATGTCTCATTTATCTTCATCTTTCCACCTATTAAGTGGAGTTTGTAATAAATTACAAACCATGTCGTTCACAGGATACATACTTTAATTAAAAATGTCACTAACTTTTAAACTGTACACAAAACTATAGTAACAGCTAAACTGTTTGACAAATAATAACAAAGCACGAAAAAACAAATCCCTTTCGGAAAGCATGTACCACAAAACCGCAAGGAAAAAGCACTAGTGGATTGCAAGGTACCATGGGTAAACCGTACCGTTTTACCGTGATCTCCTTCAAAAGTTACGACTTCAAATGCAGAGCCTCGGTTCTGAAAGCTAAAACACTTCACTTGCGCACCAGATAGCTGAGGTTGAGGTCACGGTTACCTCTGTCGAAAGCTGCAGACTTCCAAGGGTTTTAATTTCGGCTCTTCACTTGCACTGTTTTACGTATGAGGACTTGTTTTCCGTATTGAACGCGCTATGTGAATTGATATCTAATCAAAATGTTGAGTATTTTGTAACACAATAGAGCAAAAAAGAATGTATTATACAAATTACTGAATAAAACTTTATTTTAAGTAAAATAGGTGAAGAGGCACTTCACCTACTTCACCTGAAAAGCCACCACTGCGTTCCATGAAAGATCGGATGTAAAAAAATGAATCGGATCTTACTCATAGTAGCTTAGAGAGAGTAAGCGGAAGTTGTTGAACACATCGGCTAACAATAGCACATCTGTATACTGGTAAATACGCAAATAATCTGCAAAGGTTCTAGAATTAAATGCCCACCAAACAAGCTGAGCGTGGTCATAATCCTCATTTGATATGCAAGAGTTATTTAAAATATTATAAAAAACAGTTTTTTGACGGTAATTTAGTTTCATTTAAAACAGATTTAGAACTAAAGTAAGAGTAAGGGAAAATACCTTTCTGTCTCAAAAGATATCTGTTTTTATAATCTTTAAAAAATGTGCTAAAGATTGGAAAATCATATTTGCTATTATTCAAATTATGCACTAAATTTAATAGCGATGTACATAGAAACTGAAAGCTATCAAATAAATTTTACTTTGTCAATCGCAAACGTTGTACCTTTTTCCATATTTACAGGTATGATGTTAATGCCTTTTGCTATGCGATGAGAAGTATTCTTAAGTACTAAGTGACTATCATATCCCGAAAGATTGTGAATAACGACAGGAACAAAATAGGTGTTCTTAAGTTTAAGATTGCATACTTGATGAGTAAATCCACGAAAAAGTCCAGTAAAATGAGAATGGTCAAATACCTTCCGTTCACCTTCTTTAAACCTTTTTTTGTATATATGGAAAAAGGTATTTGCATCATAATCTATGGACTCTGTAATCAACGGAATGCATTGTTGCATTTTTTTTTAATGTCAACTGAAACTTTTTTCAAAACATACTAAAAATCTTTCATTGTCTGATCTCCAGAATGATATCTATGAAAAACTATTTCCCACCTGTCATTAACAACGACTAAAGCGTATCTAATCGGTTCATGAATTTCTGTTTCTTCGCTGAAACGTTTAGAAATACAGGACATAGCTTTGTGCACTTTTCAAGATAAACATTCAAAATCCGCAAACACACAAAAAGGATGATGCACCATCTTGTGTACAGAATTAAAATTTAACATGTAATTTTCATCGTTTGGCATAGATAACTTTGAAATTTGTTGATTGAACAAATTTGTACGTGATTGAATAAAGCTTTCTTTCTTTGAAATTCAATCATTCAGTTCTTGCAAAAGTGATGTATGCCATTTTTCTGATTCATCAAACGATTAAAATTAGTGATAAGGTAGTAATGATTTTTATATAATAATAAATCAGTTTCCTTACATTTTTTCATTTAACTGATATGAACAGGAAACATTTCCTTCTTATCGCACGAATATACATTTATCGATTAATTTTTTTCAAAATATTTTATTTTATCTGTTGTCACAGGAAAAACAACATTTTTGATATTTACATACTTTAAATACTTTTTGTAGGATGGATATAATTTCGCGATGCGGTTGGATACAATTTTGTTAAAATGCAATATATGAAGCATAAGGTATATTCACATTTTATATTCAATAAGCATTTTTAATGCTTTAAAAATTTAGGCAACTTATTATTATAACAACCTCCAGAATTAGAGCCATATTTACCAATATGAACATCGATACATTTTATAGCTTTTATAATCCAACCACTGCCATGTCGAACGAAAGTTTCAATCGAATTTGAAATTTTATCAAATGCATTATCAAGCTTTTCATCTAAGTTAAAAGCTGAAGTCAGGCGTTCCATAAAAGAACAAAAATAGAAGCCCTCATATATTGGACAATCATCCTTAAATTTCATAAATATAATGCTTAGACAAATGATAAATCTTAATCGCAGTGAGAGCGTATTATTACATAGCAGGTTTACAATTAAATGTCAGATGTCGTTTAACAAAAGTAAAGGATCTGAATAATCTGAATTCACTTTAGCTGCATGTGTTTCAGCATAGATTTTAAAGGCCGATGCCTTTCTAAGAAAATGCATTTTGCAAAATCAAATGTACATCATTTTCGCTTAAACAAAACATGCATTATCATATCATTTTCAAATTTCTACGAATTCCATTGGCACAGGATCACAAATAATCTTTCAAAAATAGTGAACATACGTCCACAGTTTTCTTCAGATGTTCAGTTTGTTCGATAGGTAAATTATAGCGATTTTTTACATCGCCCCCTGCAGTTCTTGAAAAACATAGATAATATTATTCTTTAATTCTTTGATTTCAACCAGCACCCCTTTTCCGACGTACACAAAATAAAGTGGCATTATCTTTGTAGTACTAGAATCATCGACTAGTACCAAATCGTATGTATGGCGAGTTCTTTTTACCATCAGTCTTCTTCCTTTGTTTTTTTTTTAGCTGGTTGGTCTGTTTCTTCATCATCAGAAGCACGGTTTTTTCTAATATTTTTCTATATCTAGAAAAAAGAGGAAAAACAACAATGTTGGATTTACAGAAAACTTAAATACACTATTTACTAATCAGCCAAAAAAAAAAAAAAAACTGAGCTCAAAAAACGCAAAAATCGTTCATTCGTGATCATAAGACCTATGTAATGCCAATAATTATATAAAAACCGATGCTTAGATAATATAAGATTAACGCATATAGAACTGAAGTAACTTGACTTTCATCTTTTAAAACTTTAATTTGCGGTCTCGTATATTATTCATATTCTCATAAAAAGATATTGGAATTTTCTTACCTGAAAACGACATCTTAGTGATATGGGAGGTAGTGGTTGAAACCGATGTTTTTGAATGTCTCGCAACAAGTAGTGCTGGCTTCTTGGAGGTTTGCTGTGGCGATCTTTCACCATTGTAGCTTCGTATATATTCGCTTAATTTTTTTTTTAGTTATCGCTTATTTGTGTTCAGTTCTTTTGTGATATTTAATCTTGCAAAATATTGAAGGCAAACGGCTGTTTGAAGATGCGTAGCCGAGAGCACGACATGGCTCAAAATTCTGATAATGAGCGAAAACGCAACACGAAAAACCTGCTGCTGTTTTCCTATTACAGATGATATCGATATATTTTACAGACTCCTTATTACTTCTAAAGAGTACATTAATATCAGATTGCGTCGATCAAAAAAAATGGTAAACTTATCTTTCTGAATCTCCTCCAGCGTAAAGTCAAATGGACTGCCAACAATGAATTAAAAATTCAGTAAGATAATTTGAGTGATTAAGATAAATTCTGCGTTTCTTTATGATATTTAATCTTGCATACAAAAAATGTTAAAGGCAAACGGTTCCTTACGTAGGCGTGTTCGAGGTTTAAGTTCAGACCCAAAGCGAAAACATAACACAAAACATCTCCTGCCTTCCTATCACAGAATGTATCAATACATTTCAGGCAGGTTACTTTGCTACTAAAGAATTAATTACTCCTTAATTCCATTCATGAAAGGAAAATTCAACCCTTTTCTTCCTTGTTTTTTAGAGTTTAGAGGAAAATAAATTGCTAACATATGAATTAAAAATGTAGTATACAACTTCTCACAAAAAAGAGTAAAATCTGCTTCCTTTTTCTAAAACTTGTAACAGTTTATTCCAAATATCAACAGTTCAATTTGCTGTAACTAAAGATATAAGAAGAAAGATTATCCCAGATGTGATCAACACAATAAGAAGAAAGAGAGAGTGGCATTATATTGAACAGCTTATAACGAAGTAAATTTCTCCGTCATTTTTGGTCTACGCCGGGATTCGAACCCGAGTATGCTTATTCCGGAACAAGTCCCTCTACCAACTGAGCTACGCAGACATGTATTCTGATTCCTATCTGCCTTTATGTCATGTGCGTCCTGCTGGCAGGTACGTCACATCTCCCCCCCCCCCCGGAAGAGGGCCGGGGGCATGGCCCACGGGTCAGCCGTGACCATGAATCGTTGCAGGCAGACAACCACTGTAGAACGTGCACTCGAGAACTCCCAGTCAATCTGGTGTGTGGAATGCAACGTCACACACATTTATTTTTCGAAGCACTGGAGAAGGGATTCTCTGATTTTTCCTATCTCGCGGTGTGGAAATAATATCACACCAATGCGAGATTTTGAACGGTCGGGTCATCCGGGTAGTTCGGGCGCCATTATAACGAAGTAAATTTCTCCGACATTTTTGGTCTACGACGGAATTCGAATCCGAGTATGCTTATTCCGGAACAAGTCGCTCTATCAACTGAGCCACGCAGACATGTATTCTCATTCCTATCTGCCTTTATGTCATGTGCGTCCTGCTGGCAGGTACGTCACAAGCTAAGCTGAAATATCTCTAAAGCAGAGATGTTAGATATAATTTGAAAAATTGATATTTTTTAAGGTTTCGCTATCGCATCAGATTCGAACCCAGCGTTTTCTGCTTTTGTAATTTAAAACAATCTTCCCTACAGCGAAATAGAGCTGCATTACTCGACTGCGCTGTAGTGGAGATATTACTTTCCCATCAGTTAGAAATCAAATACCTTCTATTTTGTTTTCTCATACATGGCGCTAGAGGAAAAAATCTCTCTTTATGACCCAGTTATAAACATTGTAATACTACTCACGACCCAAGGCATGATGCGGACGTGCTAGTCCTCCTGAAACGGGCATCATGGTGGTGGGTACAAACAAGTGACTGAACCAACTTTCTCTGCTTATAAGCGCTCTCTTCTATTATTTTATTCTGTGATCCCTGATCCAAGGCATTATGAGGAAGGGCCATGGCATGGACGTCATGCCATTGGGTAGAAACAAGTGAGTCAAACATCTTTTCTCTACTTAAAAGAGATCCCTTCTTGTCCTTTATTCTCTGCTCCATGATCCAAGGCATTATGAGGAAGAGACTTGACATGGACGTCATGCCACTGGGTAGAAACAAGTGACTCAAACATCTTTTCTCTCCTTATAAGGGATCCCTTCTTGTCCTTTATTCTCTGCTCCATGATCCAAGGCATTATGAGGAAGAGCCTTGACATGGACGTCATGCCACTGGGTAGAAACAAGTGACTCAAACATTTGTTCTCTTCTTATAAGAGATCCCTTCTTGTCCTTTATTATCTGTTCCATGATCCAAGACATTATAAGGAAGAGCCTTGACATGGACGTCATGCCACTGGGTAGAAACAAGTGACGCTAACTTCTTTTCTCTCCTTACAAGAGCTATCTCCTGGTCCTTTACTATCTGCTCCATGACTCAAGACATTATGAGTAAGAGCCTTATGGACATCATGCTACTGGGTAGAAACAGGTAATTTAAACATTTTTTCTCTCCTTATAAGAGATCCCTTCCAGTCCTTCATTCTCTACTCCATGATCGAAGGCATTATTAGGAAGGACAAGTCCCCTTGACATGGACATCATGCCACTCTGTAGAAATGATTCAATTATCTCTTCTCTCCATATAAGCAATCGCTGGCACTTCTTTATTATTTGCTCCATGACGCAAGGTATAATGCGGTGGCGCTACTTCCCTTTACACGGACATTATGCCACTGGATAAACACAAGTGGGTCGAACGTCATTTCTCTTCTTATAAGAGATGCTTCGTGTGCTTTATTCTCTGCTCCATGACTCAAGGCATTACGAGAAGGAGTTTTGGCATTGACATCATGCCACAGGATTGAAACCAGTGACACAATAATGATTTCTCTCCTTATAAGAGCTACCTTGTGGTCCTTTAATTTCTGCTCCATGGTCCAAGGCATTATGAGGAAGGAGCTTGACATGGACGTCGTGTCACTAGTTAGAAACAAGTAACTCAAACGTCTTTTCTCTTCTTATAAGAGATCCTTTCTTTTCCTTTATTCTCTGCTACACGGACTAAGGCATTATGAGGAAGGGCTGTTCCTCTTGACATGGACATCATGCCACTGGGTAGAAGTGACTCAAACACCTTTTTCTCTATATATAAGCCCCCGTTGGCAGTCCTTTATTCTCTGCCCCATGACCCAGATGTGATTTGGAAGTGCTTGTCGCCCAAACATGGACATCATGCCGCTGGGTAAAGCGAAGTGGCTCAAGCAACATATCTTTAATCCCATAGGCGCGTTGCTATTGTTAGAGCCGTTTTTTGAGGTAAACAGTCAGAAAGGAAATGATCACTTTACTTTAAATAATAAACCTAAGGGGAAATCAACACTTTCTCTCATGGAGGTTCACTCATTCCCCTTCTTAGATAGAGAGTATATTCCTAATTGACCTCTTCGAATTATAAGCCTATATTCTCATATGTAGGTTAACTTCTTCTACCGTCTTTGGCGCACTCCTTAGACAGAGAATATATTCCTAATTGTCCTCTTCAAACTATAAGCCTATGGGGAAAGCAACACTTTCTCGTATGCAGGTTCACTCGTTCCAGCAGCATTTGGCCCGATTCTTAGACAGAGAATATATGCCTAACTGTCCTCTTGGAATTACAAGCCTATGTAAAAGCAACGGTTTTTCATATGCAGGTTCACTCGTTCCACTTAGTTTGGTCCACTTTTGAAGTAGTGTATATATTCCTAATTGACTTCTTCGAATTAAAAGCTTATGGCGAAAACAACACTTTCTCATATGCAGGTTCACTTGTTCCACCGAATTTGGCTCACGTCTTAGACAGAGAAGATATTCCTGATTAACCTCTTCGAATTACAAACCTATGGGGAAAGCAACAATTCTTCATATACAAGTTCACTCGTTCCCCTGAAATCAGCCCACTTTTTAGACAGAGAATATATTCCTGATTAACTGCTTCCAATTTCAAACCTATGGGAAAAGCAACACACTGTTAAAAATTTCAGTTTAACGTTTCCCCATAATATGGTTTAATTGAATGAGCCTCACCAAAAATTGGTTATTTCAAAATTAATGAAGCAGACACTTAAGCCAATATTTGGTGCAACCCGCAGCAATAGTGTTTTTTTAGCGATTTGGTTCAACCTCTCAACCAATAGCACGGCTGGAAATCATATGTAATGGCGGAGATAGCCGGAGAATAGCAATTAGCAACGAACAGTGGCGTAGCCAGATGCGGGGTTCGGGATTTGAGTTACTCTCTTGAGGGGAGACTGAGCTGAATTTAAAGCGATATATACGTGTATGCGAGGCTTTCATCAATGAACCAAACCCATGGAATCCCCCTTAAGGAATTTCTGGCTATACGCAACTGGCAACCGCGACCGTGGTTCGGTCATTTCTAACGGTCGTTTGATTGATTGGTTGGAGGTTTTTAACGACCACCGTGAGCAACTCAATGGGCTATAAGCAGTCACCCGTCCCTAATTTAAGGTCACTGGTTCCAGGGAAGGGAGAGAGCCAGTGCCGTAAGACAAACACAACATCCATGCCTGACCGGGATTCGAACCCGGACCCCTTACGGACGAATGATCAGAGGCCAACGCCTTAGACCACTGCGCCACCGGGGCGGCTCTAACGGTCGTTTGATGTTTGAGTATACACACACTACTGGATACACGATGTGTAAAGAAAACGTGAGTAGTTACTTTTTAAAATTACGTTTATTATAATAATAAAAACAACGACATCGGTTACTCATGTTTGTTAATAGGCTGACGAACTGTGAAATGTATAATAGTATTAGAGCCAACCAAAATAGCGTAAGCAAAATTATGCGATTTGAAATAAAGCCTAGTTTTAATCACGTTTGTGTTCGTTTTGATAGGTTTATCTCATGACAAACCACTTAATGCTAATCGAATAGCTTTTCCACGGGAAAATCAGAGTAGTGGGTTGTATTGTTAAAGATTCCTTTGATTTTGGGGTATGTATGTTTTAAAATATGCATATGTTTTACTATCAAATGCGATACAGTGCTTTACTTTTCTGTGCAAGCCAGGTATATACCTTGTGACGTACCTGCCAGCCGGGGACGCACACGACATAAAGGCAGATAGCAAGTCAGAATGAACGTCTGCGTAGCTCAGTTGGTAGAGCGACTTGTTCCGGAATAAGCGGACTCGGGTTCGATTACCGGCGTAGACCAAAAATGACGGAGAAATTTACTTCGTTATAACCTGCTTCACTTTTTTCGTAGTGGAACTTTCCATTTTGCCATATAATAACACGCATGTACTGATTTACATTTTTGTGGGGTTTTTTTTCGTGTGGCCTAAGATGCGGTCTGATCAGGATTTTCAGTAAATTCGGAAAAATCTAGATATCTTGAGTGGGAAATTAACATATAATTTTTTCTCTTAGTAGTAATACTCCCATGTAGTTTAAAATTACTGCATAGTGCACCCAGGAATTCTTGTTGGAGGGGGCTGTATATATAAATATATAGTATACGTACACAATGTGTGTACATATATATGTAGTGTGCGCCTATAGTTTATATACGGTTGTGGCGTACGTCGCTCTTAATATCTTTAGGGCCTTGGGAAGAAGACACTATGTAATTTTTTGAACATGTAAAATAATATTTTTGAATGTTTCTTACATTAGAAAAAATGCTTTAAATTTTTTCATCAACTTTTATTTTGTTCTGGTGGATTACAAAATCTTCGATTTTTCTTTAAAGAACCTCCCCTTCCCCCAAAAAAATTCAATATACGCCCCTGTATTCAGCCCTGACTGAATCCTACAGGCACTTATCAACTTGTTATCTTAAGATTGGGGAGGCATTCACTTCTGCTTTATAGAACAGCAGCTAAATTTGACAGCTTTCTTTTTTGTTTTTTTCGCATTCTGAATTTGTCTACGTAAAACAACTGTGCGAAGGCACCCCAATTTGTGATGTACGTCGCTCTTAATCTCTTTGGGGAAAAGACACTATGTAATTTTTGAACATTTAAAACACAGGGTGTTTCAGAAAATTTGATATCATTTGAGATGTAAATATCTGAGTAACTAAATGGTCTAGCCAAATGAAACTAAACAGGCTTAGTGTTGAGCAAAACCAAAATTTATTCGTCGAAATTTGAATGAAAAATTCAAAGGTATGTGGTGTCATGAACGGTTTCACAAGTTTTCAATATGCGCACCCGGCACATGTCAAGTCGGTAGTCCAGCTTCTGCCAAACACAATGCAGCATGTCCCTGATGTGATCAGTAGCGGAAGAGATGGTCTTGCAGGTTCGGGAAACATTTCTGCGAAGCCCCAGGAAATCCATAAGAAGAGCAAGTCTGGAATCCCAGATTCCTCCAACGACAGTTTGGCGTGTCGCAAGGGAACGCTTTCGAATGACACCCTACAAGGAAAAGCGTAAGCAATTCTGTGTCAGAGAAACTTGAAAAAGACGAGTTTGAAAATCGTCGTTTTCAGTGAGGAAACCACATTTCATACAAATGGCAAAATCAACAAGCATATTGTTCTCATTTGGGGCGAAGAAAATCCCCATGCCACATTTGAGCACATGAGGGACATGATGCATTGTGCTTGGCAGGAGTGTGACAGGGACATGCTGCATCGTGCTTGCAGGAGTGTAGCAGTGTCACAGGCCATATTGAAAACTTATGAAATCACTTTGAATTTAACTCTTGCCGATAACTACATACATGAAAAACTACCGAAATGACACGATAACTATTTTTAACTCCAATGTTAAAATATCTGATATATACATTCAAAAAGATGATATAATAAAATATGTACACACATGAGATCTTTCGGTACCCAAAGTGAGTACCATCTTCAGATGCTGTTAAAATTCACCAAACGAACGTGACATGCACTGTGATATTTATATAAGACACACAGTCGTAATGACGTAACTAGTATGAAATGGGCTTAACCAATGAGAGTGGGACAATATTTGTTACTGGTCAAACATAATAGTAATAGATTAAGTCTATTGTTTATTAATACCTAACCCGACAAACCCAAGTATGTTTTCCACGGTATAAGTATAAATTCTGGTAAATTATCATTATATGCTGTATTCCCATAATATACAAATTCTCAACAAATCGGAAAGTTGATCTAGATTTTGGTGTGTTGAGAATTTTAATCTCATCCCAGGCAGGAAAGGTAATTCTACACCAGGATTTATGGCACTACAGGAGGCTCCAGCAAAGTTGCTGAGACTAGGCACGTACAGTCTGAGGATTGCGGCATTTTTCAAATTCTCAGCCAATGGAAGCAAACTAACATTTTCATGGTTATGTAAACAAATTCTGTTTTATTACAGCGTTGAAATTAAAATTATGTACCAAAGCATAACCTTGGTTTTCAAATCGTGCTAAAGCTGTGGTTGTATATATTTTTAACATCATATTTATGTTCTTTTAAACTAACTGATATTGAACGAAAAGTGGAGCCTATGTACACTTTTTGTTGTTCATTTTCTTCTATGCTGTTAAGATGGATAATATATACACCATGTTTCATATCAAAAGGCACAGGGTGTCCTCTGTCTTTCAGAAGTAAGGACCTGATGTTGTTTGTGTTTATTCCAATATCAAAATCATATTTATGACCTATCGTTTTCATGGAATAGCACAATTTCGGTACAAAGGAAAGAGAACCAATGTATTTTCTTTGTTTCGGTTCAAATATAGATGTTAATGTTGTAGTCCTGTTCCTTTTAATCTTGGCTACTATCCTATGTATGGTTTCATCTGGATATCCATGATTACGGGTGATATTATAAATGGTATCCATTTCTTGCTTTTAAAGAGCTGTGGTGGACGAATGAGTGAAAAGCTCTTCTTATAAGAAAAGATGTCGATGATTCTTTGTAGCTCCATGGATGTGCTGATGCCCAAGGTATTAGTATCGTATCTGATTATGGTTTTCTATATACTGAATAATTAATAGTTGATTTAGATGGGTTTCTAGTGAGCATAATATCTAGAAATGGTAAATTATAATTACTTTCATATTCTGCAGTAAAGTTTAGTGTTAAATACATTTGATAACTCAGATACAAATGTTGATAAATATTCCAAAGGATGGTTCCAGAGTACCAAAATATCATCTACATATCTGAGATATAATATAGGTCTGTAACTAGTTGACTGAAGAACTTTGTTTTCCGATTCTTGCAAGCAGAATTTTGCAATGGTTGGGAAAAGGGGAGATCTCATTGGTGCCCCTTCCCATTGCTGATATATTATCTCATCGAACTTAAAGTAAGATCTCTTGTAAACTAGAGATAGTGCTTGTAATACAGCTTCCACCTCAGGAGATGGGGTGCCCAATGTCAAAAAAGAGGATTTTATGATATCATGTACCTGTTGTACTGGAACACTCGGGAACAGAGATACAGCATCTAAGGAAAGCATGGTAAAGGGTTGTGTAATTGGAGAAATTGATTTAATTCGATCCAGTGCTTGAGTGGACTTGGTAACAGAAAAAGTTGAGTTATTAATGAGAGTTCGCAAATATTGAGCTAAGGCTTTTTCCAGTAGGCGGGTAGGGCTATTTACTGCTTGAGAAGCAACTAATATTCTAAGGGGGTGTCCTTACTGCTTGAGAAGCAACTAATATTCTAAGGGGGTGTCCAGTCATGTAACTTTAGTTTTCCAAATAGTTCTGGGAATCGAGGTCCTGATAGGTTAAACAATTTTGAAGTAATGGAAGTGGGAAGTAGTGAATGATTTTTTTAATCTGTTAACAGCTGTAAATGTAGCAGGATGGCGTACCTAACATTTGCGTACCCACAAGATAAATACAAAGACTTCAATATTGTGCTTCAACTAGAGAAAATTGTTGGAACCTTTCCACCTGCAATTCAACAACAGACCAGGTATGAACGTTTAAAAACTTTGAATTCTAAGAACTATGGTATTCATAATGAAGAAACTTTAAACAATAGAGAAGAAATCAAACAGTTACGAACATTACACAACCAGGTAGAACTTTCGATATTTTCTGCGGACCTGTCCCCACAAATAGTTATTATGAATAGAGGCTAATTTGTTGGCCATCAAATTAAATGCTTGCTATAAAGATTGGTTAGTTTTGAAGAGACTGTTAGAAACATACATTTCGTTAGGAAAAATTCTTAGAAAATATCGAGTCTCACTTTTTCACTAATCACAAGATATTAAGAACAAAAAATAAGAATATAATTAAAGTGAAATGAGGGGGGAAATAAACAATAACAAAAAAGAATATGTAGCTTGGTAAGCAAATTTGAAAATTCTGAAACTCACGAAGCATTATCATCCATGCTTAAAACAACCATTTTTGCACTGCAATCAAATTGAATGGTGAAGTTTGTTTTCGTGAAGCAGCAAAATACTGGATGGTACAAAAGAAAAGATGAATTTAATGGTTTTTATCTCGGTTACCAGTGAATTCAACTCATTTGACAAAATGAAACTTTCCATTGAATCCATACCACACTGTGTTATCTCTAAAGACCCAGTCCCTACTATAATTACAGCTGTTAACAGATAAAAAAAATCATTCACGACTTCCCACTTCCATTACTTCAAAATTGTTTAACCCATCAGGACCCAGTGTCCCAGAATTATTTGGAAAACTAAAGTTACATAAGACTGGACACCCCCCTCAGATTATTAGTTGCTGCTCAACATAGCATCCCACCCACCCACTGGAAAAAGCCTTAGCTCAATATTTTCGACCTCTCATTAATAACTCAACTTTTTCTGTTACCAATTCCACTCAAGTACTGGATCGAATTAAATCAATTCCTCCAGTTACACAACCCTTTCCATGCTTTCCTTAGATGTTGTATCTCTGTTCCCGAGTGTTCCAGTACAACAGGTACATGAATCCTCTCTTTGGATACCGAAAGATCTCGTGTGTGTACATATTTTATTATATCATCTTTTTAAATGTATATATTAAATATTTTAACATTGGAGTTAAAATAGTTATTGTGTCATTTCGGTAGTTTTTCATGTATGTACTTTTGAAATCGTTCATGAAATCTACGTACCTTTGAATTTCTCATTGAAATTTTGATGAATCTTATTTTGCTGAATATCAAGCCTGTTTAGTTTTATTTGCGTAGACTATTTAGTTACTCAGATATTTACATCTCAAATGATATCAAATTTTCTGAAACACCCTGCAATATTTTTTAATGCTTAATTTGTTACGTACGTTGCTTTTAATCTCTTTGGGGCTTTGGGAAGAAGACACCATGTCAGACACTATGTAATTTTTTGAACATGCAAAATAATAATTTTGAATGTTTAATTTGTGACGTACATCGTTCTTAAGCTCCTTGGAGTGGGCTTAAGCCCCCTGCGTGGGTGCGCCAATGATTTGCACGGTTGAATACAAAGGTTAGCTATGGAGTACAGATATGTACTGACATATTCTTTTATTTATGTTATATTAATGAAGAGGAAATAGTCAAACAGCTTATGAACTGGCATCTGAGTACATTGTGTCTATAACAGTGGTTCTCAAACTTTTTTCTTAAAGTACCCCTTGGGAATGTTTTAGCTGAAAAAACTGCGTCCGCTTGTGTATTAGGGAGATACCTTATTACTAAATGAAAAATACAAATACACACATGTATATTTGCAAAACATTACATACATTGATGTTACAGAAATTGCATGAATGGCTAGAAAAATCAAATAAAACTGATAAAGTCTCATTTAGTATCAATGAGATGTATGAGCTTTGCAAAGTTTATCAATATTTGGAGTTATCAATAGAAACATGCGACTCAAAACATTTTCTATATTAGGTTCGTAGCCCTTTCAGCAGGCAATCCGTCAAAGAGAACTGTTGTCTATTTTATCCTCCTAATGAGCACTTTGAATAACAAGGCTAATAACAAATGCCTCCTAATCACCCCCCTAAATGATTGCTTAAGATAAACTCTTTCTGATATGCATACCCAATCATTTCAGCATTCTTTGGCCCACTTTTGAGACGGCGAACCAGGGTAGGGGTTTTAGTGATTTTGACATGAGCATTTAAAACTGGTTTAAACCGTCAAAAACTGTCAGAAACATATAACATGCTTTTGAACAATATGTAGGCATTAATAGACATATTAAATAGTAAGAAACTTGCCTTCCAGCAAACTTCAATATTCGTTTTTATTTTTATAATTATTTTATTATAATTATTAAGAGTGAAAAAGTGTCAAAAATTTATTTGTTAAGATTTTTGTTTTGTACAGAATTGATTTCATTGATCTAAAATTATGCAACTGCCAATGAATTGCAGAACCAGTAGTCTGGTTCATTTTCCCCTCGTAGCATCCGATAGCACATTTGTTGACACCTAAATGATTCCTGAGCTTAGAGTGTATATAAATCCATAGAAAAAGCTTTCAACTGAAGCTGAGTTGGCAGGACTTGGCAGAAAAAGTATTGCTAGTTCAGAGGCATGCTCAGTTGTAAAGCCATTAAATTTAGAAATTCCTTTCCACCAAATCATGGGATTTGTAAGGATGAATAAAGTCTGTGTAAATGTGTACCTTAGCGTCCTAAATTATTTCAACGGAAAAATTTAACTGTGTGGGAAAAGTGCGACGTACAAATTTTTTAAGCATGCAAAATAATGGAGAAAGGCGCAAAAATATAGTATTTGTAGAGAACAGGAAATAATTTCATGGAAGTATTTACCTGGGAGTGCGATGGTTTGGAAGAGTACGTGCGGTAGGCCTAGGACAACAGAACGGCGACAGCGTCAAAGTGAAAGCCGGTGAATGGAAGCTTCGTTGAGAAGGCCAAGTTACAGGGGGAAGAATACAACAGGAAGTGGTTGAGCAGTACGTAGTAAAACAAGCGTCTTGTAGGAATACATTGAAGGAAAGAGGTCCGCTTTACGCAGCATTGTTAGTGGTGTTAGTAGCTTTTTCAACAGCGTTAGTGGTTATTTTCAAAGTCATGAGTCTCCATACTTCATTTCGGATTTCGTTAGGGCTTAAAATTTCATTTTCCGGCACAATATGACAACAAGCTCTTGGGCTCCCTGCCATACTACGATTTTTGAATTAAAGAAACTCCTTCATTTTCAAAAAGACCTGCTTCAGGAGGGAAAATGTGAGCTACGATGTACGGAATAAAAGCACAAATACAAATTAAATTGTTGAACAAATCTACTACCCTGTACATCTTCAAAACCATAATCAAAACTTGCCATTCAACCGGACCTAAAGTTCATACTGGGCACTTCTGTGGTACATGAAAACATTTACATTTCTTCATTTCTTTGGATTCGGAAACATTGTGAAACTAATAATGACATTTCGCACATTTCTTTTTCAAAAATGAATAAAACATCTGAACTACTTCTTTATACTTGCACACAATTAAACGATGCATCACACTCCTCCGAAAAACATCCGCCACTCTTGTATTCTTCCGCGCATTCACTACCAACTGTTACTCCCTTCCGACGCACGGAACCTTGACGTCGTGTCCGTTAGCATCGCTTCAGCCTCCCGCATGAACTGCTGCAAACCATCATACTGACAGGTAAATACTTCAGAAAAATTATTTCCTTTTATCTAAAAGTTCTATTTTTTTCGCACCTTTCCCCATTATTTTGAAAACATTTACATTTCTTCATTTCTTTGGATTCGGAAACATTGTGAAACTAATAATGACATTTCGCACATTTCTTTTTCAAAAATGAATAAAACATCTGAACTACTTCTTTATACTTGCACACAATTAAACGATGCATCACACTCCTCCGAAAAACATCCGCCACTCTTGTATTCTTCCGCGCATTCACTACCAACTGTTACTCCCTTCCGACGCACGGAACCTTGACGTCGTGTCCGTTAGCATCGCTTCAGCCTCCCGCATGAACTGCTGCAAACCATCATACTGACAGGTAAATACTTCAGAAAAATTATTTCCTTTTATCTAAAAGTTCTATTTTTTTCGCACCTTTCCCCATTATTTTGAAAACATTTACATTTCTTCATTTCTTTGGATTCGGAAACATTGTGAAACTAATAATGACATTTCGCACATTTCTTTTTCAAAAATGAATAAAACATCTGAACTACTTCTTTATACTTGCACACAATTAAACGATGCATCACACTCCTCCAAAAAATATCCGCCACTCTTGTATTCTTCCGCGCATTCACTACCAACTGTTACTCCCTTCCGACGCACGGAACCTTGACGTCGTGTCCGTTAGCATCGCTTCAGCCTCCCGCATGAACTGCTGCAAACCATCATACTGACAGGTAAATACTTCAGAAAAATTATTTCCTTTTATCTAAAAGTTCTATTTTTTTCGCACCTTTCCCCATTATTTTGCATGCGTAAAAAATTGTACGTCGCACTTTTCTCACACAGTTAAATTTTTCCGACGAAATAATTTAGGACGCTAAAGTACACGTTAACCAAAGTCGGTATCCTTCTTGGGATGGTAGAATTTCTGTTGTTTTTTTTTAGATTAACAATGTTTCCGCACTAGTGTGTTGCAGTTACAGAGGCAAACTATTTTGCGGATTGTTGTGGGGACAGACTTGAAATGCTATTTTGCTTGGTTAACAAAATATATGAAGGAGACCATACTCTGCTCTTTAGGTCCAAAAAACAAAATGCCCCGCCCCCCAATAAACTTCTGGAGGGAAAAGCCTTGAGATTGAGATCAAGTGATTCAAGGTCCTTGTATGTTCTAACTCCTGAAATTGAAACAAAAGGACTAAGGAGATCTAAATGCTACCAAAAGGTGAAAGAGATCATACATTACATTTTTTGTGCAGGAAAAGCCTCAACTGCTTTAGTTAAAATAGAAATGATGCTGACGTAAATTTCTTCACATAAATTCCTTGAGGGGCCCTTGGAGGTGAAAAGCCTTGAAAATGAGATCAAGTGATCCAAGGGGCTGGTGTGGTTCTCAATCTCCTGGAAAAAACGAATGGTTACCTAAATACTTCTAAAAAATGAAGGTGATCATACACTACATTTTTGATCCAAAAAAGTCTCATCCCCCAACCCTTCCCCCCAAAAAACATCCCTGGAGGTAGCATGGAGCAAGAAAAAACTTAAAATAAATAATGCAAGCGGTAAATAACACGATCTCTCTACTTAAAAATAGAAATGATCCTGAAATACAAGAAACAGGGATTTGGGTGATAAATACCATGGAGAAAAGGCTGCAAAAATAAAAAAAAAACCCAACACTGAAATATAACTAGACGCTAAAGAGCAAACACTAAGTGAAAAACTACAAAACTATGTAAGAACGATTAGTAATGTAATTGCTTTAGTTAAAATAGAAATGATGCTGACGTACAAGAAATGGTGAATTAGGTGATAAATACCATTTTGAAAAGACTGCAAAAATAAAAAAAATAAAAAAATCAACACCGAAATCTCCACAGGAATTCATATCTCGCTGAATTCCTGTGGAGATTTCGGTGTTTTCTCCACAGGAATTCACCGTTCCTCTTTGTTCTTTATTTCGCAATTGCATGAACTCCATCTTGGTGATGATGACCCATGCATTGGGCACCCCACTATGAACCCTCTTTTTCATGAAGTTTAGCCTTAGTGATATCATATTTTCATTTTATTTCATTTTATTATTTCTGCTGTTACAGGTTATTGAATAATGATAACAATTATTGACAGTTATAAAATAACAGCAAGGAAGCTCCAGGAAAAGGCCTCATTGAGTCCTGTCTAAGCCCGGAGCTCCCTGAAGGAAATTTACAAGTGAAGTACAGCAATGTACACCACCAGCCATTAGTATAACTATTTCTCCCCTCCCCCTGTTATTCCCTGAAATAGTTAGCTTAATAGGTATGCTTTTAATTTTTTCTTATAGAGGTTAAAGTTATTAATCAATGTCAGTTCTCTGGGCAATGAATTCCAAAACACCGGCCCACAATAATTTAAACTTTGTTTCATAGTTAAAGTTTTAGTGAGCACTGGTATAAGTGCCTGTTGATTTCTTGTATTATATTGATGCGTATATGTAGATACTTTAATTAATTCCTGCTCTATGTTATTTTTTATCCTTTTATACATGATTTTACCCAAGTTAAAATTATAGAGTTGTTTAATAGTCATTATGTTATATTTGTTAGGGTCAACTCATATATATGTATGTATACATGAATGAGAAAAAATAACATTATTACAACTATATTTTAAATCTAATAATCTAATACATTTGTTTTGAAGTATTTGTAAATTTTTAATATTAGATTGAGTTGTTTGACCCCATGTTAATATACAGTAGTTAAGGTGTGTATGAACTAAAGTAAAATATATTAATTTTAATGTTTTAACAGTAAGATTTGTTAGAACATGACTTACAATTCCTATATTTTTTGATAATTTATTCAAGAGATTATCAATATGTTTATTCCATTTTGAATCATTATTAAGTTTAATACCTAAGTGAGTAACCTCATTTGCTATTTCAATTGATTTCTTGTCGAGAAGTAATGGTATATTAATAAGTTGACTTGTTTGTTGTCTTGAAAAAAACTGCATTAGTTTTATCTGTATTTAATACAAGTTCATTAGCAGCCAACCAATTTGTATATTTTTGCAATTCAATATTACTTAGTAAAATTATTTCTTCTGGATTAGTACCCTTAAATAACAATGTAGTGTCATCTGCATAGAGGATAATGCTGGATTCAGATTCGATGTTAAGAATGTCATTAATGTAGATATTAAATAATAATGGTCCAAGTATTGAACCTTGGGGTACACCCAGTTTAGTATTTTCCTTTGTTGAGTAATAATCCTCCAGTTGAGTAAACTGAATTCTGTTTGATAAGTAATTTGTAAAGAGTGCGTGAGCAGTACCCCTTATTCCTATATTATGTAGTTTTGATAGTAATATGTTATGGTTTAATGTGTCAAAAGCCTTTGTTAAATAAAAAAAATAGCAACAGTTAAGTTTTTTTCCTCAAACTTTTTCTGAATTATATCTTGAATATGGAGAAGAGCAAGATCTGTTGATTTATTTGATTGAAATCCAAATTGGTTTCTATCAATAACTTTATATTTCTGTAAGTAGGATAACAATTTATTGTAAATCAGTTTTTCAAGTAATTTTGCAAAAATTGATGTCTTAGATATTGGGCGATAATTGTTTTCATCATTGTGTGATCCTGCTTTACATTTAGGGGTAATTTTTGTAATTTTCAGCTTATCAGAAAAATTCCTGTATCAAGAACAGTATTAAAAATTTGAAGTAAAGTATCTGATATCTCATCTGCAATATATTTAATTGCCCGTGAATTAATTTCATCAGATCCTGAACCTGATTATATTCTTATGTTCTGAAATTCCACTAACAATTCAGTTTTTGTAATATCTGTAAAATGAAAATTATTAGGGAGATATGATTTTTGTAAATAACTAGAGTAATGTGTATTAACCCTTTTTAACTTTTGTTTTATTGTAACTGGGGTAGTTGTAAAATGATGATTCAGTTGTGTAGCAATGTCCTGTTGATTGCTTATTTTCATATTATTTATAGTTAGGTGAGATGGTAATATCGTTTTAGGTGTCCTACTAAGTAATTGATTAAGGTGCTTCCATGTTAGTTTAGATGAATTTTGTGAGAATATATTAGCATAATAATTCCTTTTAATAGTTCTTAATTCAGAGTTCAGCCTATTTCTATATTGTTTAAAATAATTAAAATCTGATTGTTGTCTAGTTTTAAGGAATTTAGAATATAACTTATTCCTTTTTTTAATGCACTTAAGTAATGTATCTGTAATCCATGGTTTTCGAAAACTTTTCTAGATTTATTTCTTAGTACTGAAATAGGAAAACATATATCATAGATATATTTTAATTTTGTAAAAAATATTTCATATTTTAAATTAGGTGATGAATATGTGTCCAATTCGCTCCAGTTTAAATTCTTTAATTTATTTTTAAAGATATCTAGATTTTTTTGTTTGTAAGTCTCATTTTAGACACTTCATGTATTTGAGCCTTTTAAAGTATGTGTTTATGAATAATAAAAATAGGTAAATGATCACTAATATTAAGCTTCAATATTCCCGCAATAATTGGATCTTGTTGATTGTTAGTAACACACAAATCCAAAATTGTTTTAGAATGGGTAGTTATTCTGGTTGGCAAAGTGATGGTATTTACAAATCCTGATGAATTTAAAATATAAATTAATTGATTAGTTATAGAATTATCCTGGGAAATATCAATATTTAATTATCCCATGATAATATTTTTTTCTTAACAAGGTTAACATAGTTTAGAAATTCACTTAATATATTTAGACATATATTATAATCAGATTTAGGTTGTCTATAACACACCATGATTATGTAGAATGCATTTTGAATAGTTAATATTTCTGTGTTGGAGTTTGTTATAGTAAAGTTATTAACAGTTGAAAAGTCCCTGTATTGATTATTAACATATATTGCAATGCCCCTCCTCTTGAGCAATTTCTATTTAGGTTGAATATGGTATAATTAGTTAACTGTGTTGAATAATCACCACTTGGAAACCGTGTTTCAGTTATACAGACAATATCTATCGCTGACCCAATTAAGTGTAATAAAGACTCCAGAAGTGTAATTTTGTTTGTTAGTGATCCTGCATTAATATGTATAATTTTTAATGAATTATTTAGGCTAGTTGTTATTAAGTGGTTCAACTGTTCAACTGAATAATAGCCATCCATCTTGTCCCCCGCATCTCCCATTTTAGCCCTTATAATTTATAATTTATTCAAGTCATTAAGAGGAGTCCATAAATTCATGTAGTTCCTCAATAATCAGTATTTTCCTTTTTTGAGCTTCTTCATTTTTTTTATGAATAAGTTTCCATTCCATGTCCATGCGTACTTGAGCCTTGACTGCTGCACCAGTGTCCTTGCTTCCCAATACAGATGTTTATTGTAAGGGGTAAGATTTTTGTTTTTAAGTAGATTCTTGTTGCCCTTAAACCAGCCATTAGATCATTATTATAGGCAAGAGGTTTTTTCTTAGACATCCAAATGTTCCTAGTTGTTCTTGATTTAAACTGGATGAGCACTACTGAGTCTTGAGTCCTTTTATGCTTAATTGGTAAAGGGTGAACAATATCAATATCTTTTGATACATCCTTATCTATTTATAATTTAGTTACTAAGAGATCAACAAGGTTATTAAAATCTTCCTGAGACGCCATATTTGAAAGATCAATTCCATGTATTTCTATGTTTCTCAGCCTTTGATATTGATTCAGTTCATTTAATTCTTTATTTAATAATTTGTTCTGTTGAAAATTATTCCTTTCCTGTATTTGAAGAGATTCTAATTTATTTTTTAGATCTTCATTACTGTGTTCTAGTACAGTACATTTCGTACATTACCATCAATATGAGTGCACTGATGCTCTACCAAGCGGTGGTTCGTTTACTAGCAAGAGGGGTGACAGCATCGTGTTTCCTCAATATGTATACACACACTGGTAGCTTTAAAATAACTGTATATCACTCTTCTTAAAATAACTATATAACCAAAAGGGGAAGATTAGTATATAGATTATCAAAGTTGTAGCTATTTGTATCTGTGGGACTGAGGCTAAGCACTGCAGAAATCGCTTAGGAATTGTTAATAATCAGGGCTTGAAAAATACTGTGTCTGAGATGCCCGGAGCATATAAATTATAAAGTAAAGCTGGTTGTATGTGTGTGCCACGGAAAATTTATCTTTTAAGATAACAAATCAGAACCCTCACTTTCTTTACATATTTTGCATTTTCGTTTTAAGGTTCTATACTCAAAATGATCAGTGCATAAAATGCGTGATGATGCTGAGATTAGAATTTGAGAAATGTAGTAATCTGCCATAACATGTAGTAATCTGCCATGCCAAGTTCTTTTTGTGGAAGTTTCCACCCATTGTCAATAAACACAGGCTGCTAGTTCCATCAGAAGCATGCATTCAGTCACTGGCTTTAAACAACATTTGAGGCAAAATTATATATGCTTCCAATTTCTGGACCTAGAGCATAATACACAGGCGGAAAGTGAAAAAAGAACACCAAGAAGGAGACGTCTGATACCAACGAAATTTATAGAGCCTAATAACGGAATACTGAGGATAACGTGATCAAAACATTATGGCAAAATACAGCTGTATTTGCTGGTAAACTGAAAAATAACATTTCCATGTAACATGGTTAGTACGAAGTTGAACCGCCATGAACTACATCACACTACAATTCTGGCATGGAGTCTGTCGTACAGATGTTGGATGTAAGTTTGGGGTATTGAGTTCCAAGCATCCTCAAACTGGACGCGTAAATCGGGGATGGTCGTGGCTGGCCGCGGAGACAGAATAAGTCGTTGTCCCATAAAATCCCACACGTTCTCAATGGGGGACAAATCCGGTGAACGTGCAAGTCATGGAAGTTGTCTGATACCCTGAACTGCATGTTGCCTTGCACGTACCGTGTGTGGGTGTGCGTTGTCTTGCTGGAAAATACCACGATGAACCGACCTTACAAGTGGCACAACAACGGGCTGAATGACGTTGTTGATGTAGGAGGGACTGTTTACCGTACCCGGTACAAACACTAGTTGTGTACGGGAGTGATAGCTGATCGCTCCCCACACCAGGAGACCAGGTGTAGGCCCTGTGTGTCGCTGGCGGATGCAAGAAGGGTAGAGACGCTCCCCTGTGCATTTGCGAACACGCAAAAGAAGATGTGACTTCCAAAGTGGAATATATAGAGCTATGCAAGACAGTACGAAAAAGTATCACTGAAGACGTAAGGAAATTCAACTGTGAACTAGTGAGGAAAGCAATTGAAAACAACCAAAGCCTAAAGATAGCAAAGGGACATCTCAGTAAGGGAAGAAAACAGATTATGGCACTGAGAAAAGAAGATGGTTCTGTAACAAGAAATAGAGGCGAAATTTTGACAAGAGTGAAAGATTTCTACTCCAAATTATATGAAAGGGATGTTATATGCACTCCAGACATCATGAAAGATACCAGTACCAGTGTTCCTCCAGTCCTTCCAGCAGAAGTTGCACATGCAATCAAGAACATGAAGCGGGGAAAAGCTCCAGGAGAAGATGGAATTACTGTAGACATCATACAAGAAGCAAGTGGAGAAATCGAAACAGTACTCGCCCAAATTTTCACTCGATGCCTTAATGAAGGAACGATTCCTGAGGATTGGAACACCGCTACAATGATCCTGCTACATAAGAAAGGTGACATTGAGGATCTCGGAAACTACAGACCTATCAGCCTCCTATCAGTAGTTTATAAAATCTTCACTAAAGTTCTTTCACACCGCTTGAAGGTAACACTGGACATGGTTCAACCGAGAGAACAAGCTGGATTCAGGAGTGGCTACAGCACAATAGATCATATCCATGTGCTGAGAGAACTAATTAAAAGAGCGAGGGAATATGAACTTCCATTGTGCATGGGTTTTATCGATTATGAAAAAGCCTTTGATTAGGTGAAACCATCAGCAGTTACAATGGCTCTGAAAACCTGCGGTATTGAAGATGCATACATTAATATTATTAATAACATCTATGAAAATGCAAGTGCAAAGATTAGGCTGTTTGAAAATACAACACATATAAAAATTGGAAAGGGAGTGAGACAAGGTGACACCATATCTCCAAAGCTCTTTAATGCCACATGGGAGGGTGTTTTTCAGTCACTGAGCTGGGAAAACAAGGGGATAAAAATTAATGGAGATTATCTAACCCACCTTCGTTTTGCTGATGACGTAGTCATTTTTGCAACTAGCCCATCAGAGCTGCAGAGTATGATCCAGGAACTTGCTGACAAGAGTAAAGAAGTGGGATGAAAAATGAACTTTCAGAAGACAAAAGTGATGTTCAATGCTTTTACAAGAAATGAAGATTTATCGATTGATGGAGAAAAGCTGGAGATAACAGACACGTACGTTTATCTTGGACTGCAGATATCAAATGAGGGTCACATTGATGAAGAAATTAATCGGCGTACAAAACTTGCCTGGAGAGCTTTTGGAAGAAACAGCATAATTTTCAAGAGCAATATGCCATTATGTCTTAAAAGAAAAGTGTTTGATCAATGCATCCTTCCAGTGCTTACGTATGGTGCAGAGACGTGGACCTTAACTAAAAGAGACATACAAAGGCTGCAGACAACTCAAAGCAGCATGGAGAGGTGCATACTTGGTGTAACCAGGAGAGATAAGAAGAGGAACTCGTGGATCCGAAAAATGACAAGAGTGGAAGACATCATGATCAGAGTTAAATCCCTGAAATGACAATGGGCTGGACATACTGCCAGAAGGACAGATCATCGATGGACAGCCGAAATTTTAGATTGGATTCCAAGGGACAGGAAAAGACCCAGAAGAAGACCACATGGGAGATGGGTGGATGAAATTCGAAAGTATGCAGGGGTGACATGGAGGAGACTGGCACAAGACAGACCGTTGTGGAGGAAACTTGGGGAGACCTTCGTCCAGCAGTGGATTGATAATGGTTGACGATGATGATGATGATGATATATATATATATATATATATATATATATATATATATATATATATATATATATATATGCGAGGTCAGGCGATGAGCAACATATCGCCTCTGCTTGACAAATGTCAACTCCGCCTTCTCGTGGTGCATCCTGTTCCCACTAAAGGGGCTCTGACGACCGTCAGTAGCGGTATAACTATACCATCGGGATTAAAGGAAATGCTATCCCACACTCACCAACCCGCTTGGCTAACGTGGTGAGCTATGGCCAAAACCCCTCAAAGATGCTTACACAATTTCAAACTTCGCCCTCAGTCTCCGGCCGCTAGAATGTACCTGCCTAAGGCAGCAGCCAGTGCGACATGAAGGCAGAGGGTACTATGAATCACCTAAGAACCGCACTAGGCTGCCATTTGATGCTGACCTGGGCTACTTACAACGGACGATCCCTATCTTCTGATTCAAGGCTTCTTGAATTGGAAGAAGAACTACAAAGCATCAAGTGGGACATTGTCGGGCTAAGTGGCGTAAGGAGAAAAGGAGAAGATCTCACTAAACTGAAAATTGGACATCTCTTCTACTATCGTGAGACTGATACTGGCAGAACTAGTGGTGTTGGATTTATAATAAACAAGAAACTGAAGGATAAAGTTGTAGAAGTTGAAAGTTCCTCTGACAGAGCTGCACGACTCGTTATTCAACTCTCGAGAAGATACCAGGCCCAGATTATTCAAGCTTATGCACCCACGACAAGTCACCCTGAAGAAGTAATTGAAGAATTTTACGAGGAAATTCGGAATCTAAATAACAAAGGCAAACAGCACCTGAAGATCATTATGGGTGATTTCAATGCAAAAGTAGGGCAACAACAACAGAATAAAACTTCGGTTGGTAAATTCGGTTATGGGAACAGAAATCAACGTGGAAATACTCTCGTAGAATTTGCAGAAGCAGAACGTTTTTCATCATGAACTCCTTTTTCAAGAAAAAGCCACACAGGAAATGGACATGGATACATTTGAATGGGATGAAAAGTGATATTGATTTTATTATGTGTAACAAATAATTCGTCATCGAAGACTGCAGTATGCTAAACAAGTTCAACACAGATAGTGACCATAGATTGGTGAGATGTAAGATGCACCTCAACACTTAACTCGAACGTGACAAGCTCATAAGACAAACAAAATGTATTGATATAACCAACCTTAAAAAACACCACAATACCTTCAAGTTGGAACTGAGAAACAGATTCTCTGCTTTAGGAGGACTAACATCAGAAGAAGTGGATATTTCTGAAGTTAACAGAGAACTCACCAACGCTCTTATGGAAACAGCAACAAAAAAAGGTGGTACTAAGAACAAGTTACATATAAAGAAAATTTCAGGGAAAACAGAAATGTTGATGAAAAAGAGAAGGGAGATGAGGACAAATAAAGACGTAACTTCCAACGTGGAATATATAGAGGTATGCAAGATAGTGCGAAAAAGTGTCACTGAAGACATAAGGAAATTCAATTGTGAACTAGTGAGGAAAGCAATTGAAAACAACCAGAGCCTAAAGACTGAAGAGATCAAAAAGACATCTCAGTAAGGGAAGAAAACAGATTATGGCTCTGAGAAAAGAAGATGGTACTGTAGTAAGAAATAGAAGAGAAATTTTGACAAGGATGAAATATTTCTATTCAAAACTATATGAAAGGGATGATACATTATAACGAAGTAAATTTCTCCGTCATTTTTATCCGCGCCAGGATTCGAACCCGGGTCCCCTCATTCCGGAATAAGTTGCTCTACCAATTGAGCTACGCGGACGTTTTATTCTGATTCCTATCTGCCTTTATGTCGTGTGCGTCCTTCGGGCAGGTACGTCACATCTCCTGGTACGTTACATCATCTCCCCCTTATTTTTTTATTTTTTTCGAAGTGCCAGAGAAGAAATTCTCTGATTTTTCCTATCTCGCGGTGTGGAAATAACATCACACCATTACGAGATTTTGAACGGTCGGGTCATCCGCATAGTTCGGGCGCCATTATAACGAAGTAAATTTGTCCGTCATTTTTATCCGCGCTAGGATTCAAACCCGGGTCCCTTCATTCCGGAATAAGTTGCT
Source organism: Macrothele yani (assembly GCA_039090855.1). Classification (NCBI taxonomy): domain Eukaryota; kingdom Metazoa; phylum Arthropoda; class Arachnida; order Araneae; family Macrothelidae; genus Macrothele; species Macrothele yani. The sequence continues at coordinate 28,111,908 of CM077000.1, forward strand.
CTACCAATTGAGCTACGCGGACGTTTTATTCTGATTCCTATCTGCCTTTATGTCGTGTGCGTCCTTCTGGCAGGTACGTCACATCACCTGGTACGTTACAACATGTACTCCAGACATTACGAAAGGTACCATAGTTCTTCCGCCGCCCCGGTGGCGCAGTGGTCTAAGGCGTTGGCCACTGATCATTCGTCCGTAAGGGGTCCGGGTTCGAATCCCGGTCAGGAATGGATGTTGTGTTTGTCTTACGGCACTGGCTCTCTCCCTTCCCTGGAACCAGTGACCCTAAATTAGGGACGGGCGACTGCTTATAGCCCATTGAGTTGCTCACGGTGGTCGTAAAACCTCCAATCAAAAAAAAAAAAAAAATAGTTCTTCCAGTCCTCCTAGCAGAAGTTGCACACGCAATCATGAACATGAAACGGGGAAAAGATCCAAGAAAAGATGGAAGTGCTGTAGACATCATACAAGAAGCAAGTGAGAAATTGAAACAGTACTTGCCCAAATTTTCACTCGATGCCTGAATGAAGGAAAGATTCCTGAGGATTGAAAAAATGCTTCTATTATCCTGCTACATAAAAAAGGTGACATTGAGGATCTCAGGAACTACAGACCTATCAGCCTCCTATCAGTGGTTTATAAAATCTTCACTAAGGATCTTTCACATTGCTTGAAGGTGACATTGGACATGGCCCAAACAAGAGAATAAGCTGGGTTCAGGAAAGGCTACAGCACTGTAGGTCATATCCATGTACTGAGACAACAAACTGAAAGAACAAGAGAATATGAACTCCCATTATGCATGGCTTTTATTGACTATGAAAAGGATTTCGATTCCGTGAAACCATCAGCAGTAGCAATGGCTTTGAAATCCTGAGGAATTGAAGATGCATACATTAGCATTATTAATAACATCTATGAAAATGCAAGCAGGTGCAAAGGTTCGGTTATTTGAGGATAGAACGCAAATAAGAATTGGAAAGGGAGTGAGAGAAGGTGGCACCATATCTCCCAAGCTCTTTAACGCCACATTGCAAAATGTCTTTCAATCATTGAACTGGGAAAACAAAGGGATAAGGATTAATGGAGATTACCTAACTCATCTTCCTTTTGCTAATGACGTAGTCATCTTTGCAACTACTCCTTCAGGGCTGCAGAGTTTGATACAAGAACTTGCTGACATTAATAAAGAAGTGGGAAAAAATGAATTTTCAGAAGAGAAAAGTGATGTACAATGCTTTTACAAGAAACGAATATTTATCGATTGATGGAGAAAAGCTTGAGACAACCGATTCCTACATTTATCTTGGGCAGCAGATATCAAGTGCGGGTCACATTGATAAAGAAATTAATCGGCGTATAAAATTTGGATAGAGAGCTTTTGGAAGAAACAGTACAACTTTTAAGAGCAGTACGCTCTTACGTCTCAAAAGAAAAGTGTTTAATCAATGCATCCTACCAGGGCTAACGTACGGAGCAGAGACATAGACCTTAACTAAAGAAAACCTACAAAGACTGAAGACAACTCAAAGCAGCATGGAGAGATGCATGCTTGGTGTAACCAGGAAAGATAAGAAGAGGAACTTCTGTATAAGGAAAATGACAGAAGTAGACGACGTCATGACCAGAGTGAAATAACTGAAATGGCAATGGGCTGGACATGTTGCCAGAAGAACGGACCACCGATGGGCAATTGCAATTTTGTACTGGATTCCGAGGGACGGAAAAGGCCCAAGAGATCACCCCATGGTAGATGGATGGTTGAAATTGGAAAGTTTGCTTGAGGGAAGTGGAGGAGACAGGCCCAAGACAGGCAATTGTGGAAGAAATTTGGGGAGACCGTCATCCAACACGGAATTGATAATGGTTGTTGTTGTTGATGATGATGATATATGTGTATGCAATCCGAGGACCGGTTTTCGGTTAGTAGAGTCTTCGGTGTCAGAATGTTAAAAGCCGATTTATAGAAGTTTCATAAAGGACAAATTGTGATGGCCTTGACCCTCGGAACTACGATCCCGGAAACGGCGCGGCTTGTGAATGGTTCACGTGCCGCTATAGTGAGTACGTATCAAAAGTGGTGCACAGATGTCCAAACGACAAACTGTCGTCCGCTGCTCATTAATGCCAGAACGGAGCGCAGAATGTCGCGCATTGTTCACACTGACCGCAGGGCCACAGGGCGACGAATCTTCCGCAGCGACAACAGTGGTGATCAGGGCAATGTCTCACAGCACACAGTTCATCGCAGCCTTCTGCGCATGGGCCATAGCAGCTGAAGACCCAGCCGAGTCCCCATGCTCACTTCTCGACATCGTCAAGAACGCATGAAATGGGCCCACGATCAAGATTGGACCGTGGATGATTGGAAAAAAGTGCCCTTGTCATACAAATCAAGAATCCTGGTGCATCACGTATACGGCCAAGCGCGGATGCGCCGATTGCCAACGACTGTTATGGCAATTGGATGCACTGTAAGGAGGAAACAGGAAGCGACGGCTGTGTTATTCTGTGGGCGATGTATTCTTGGAACACTTTAGGCCCCATTATCGCTGACAGCTGACATCAGGTATCTGAACTTCGTTGAAGACCAAGTTCACCCTTTCATGGTAGCTGTGTTCGCTGCCGGTAATGGCCATTACCAACAAGATAATACGCCATGCCACACTGACAAAATCGCCGAGGAGTGGTTCGAGAAACATGCTGGTGACTTTCTGTTAAAGCTCTGGCCTCCGAATTGACCTGACATGAACCCAATCGAGCATTTGTGGTTCGATGTGGAAAAGCGGTTTCGCGCTAAATCACCACGAGCAGAAAATTGTTGGATCTTCTGTTGGCATAATGGTACCAGATGCCCCAGGATACCTATCGCCACCTCATGGAATCGATGCTGTGCCGAGTGGCCGCTGTTTTGCGAGCATATGTCTTACGGTATATTAGGTAGGTGGTCATAATGTAAAGGCTCTTCGGTGTATTTCGTACTTATTTACATTCTGGAGTATTGTCTCTTTGACTGCTTAAAAATTTACGGATTCCCAACTGATGCAGTCGAGGAAGATTCAAAGATATTTCAACATTGCAGGCTTCAACATTCGTTTCAGCTGATGCAACCGCAAGAGTATTCAAACTGTGCCTATCTTCTGAATTAGTTGTTTTGTCTGCTACGATGCTTACACCTGATACTGATTAAAAAAAATCTTTCACTTGTTTGCCTGTGAATAGCATATATTTTCGTCAAATAACGTTTTCGCATCCAATTTGTACTGGATTGGATGCGAAAATCGAATCTTTCAACGAATTTTCCAAGTAAATTTTAAATGTAGGGTTATGGAAAGTGGGATGTTAGCTGCACAAAAGACACCAGTTAATTTCGAAAGTTTAGCTGAGCGATGTCGTTCTTGTTTAATTCTTTTCACAATTAATTCTTCAACCCATTTCTGCATTATTTTCGCTTGACAGTTCGGACTGAAATTTTCTAATGCAACTTGCTTGCTAAATGCTTTTCGCAACTGTGCTTTCTTGAAAAACCCACTGGTATGTTGCAACACAAACAGAATAAAAGATTTCAGTAGAAGTTCAGTCTATACACACATATATTTCAACAATAAATTACGAGGGAGATAGGCAATGTATATTAGGTCAGGTGATGCGTAACATCACAGCCTCTCCTTGACAAATGTCAACCCCGCCTTCTCGTGGTGCATCCTGTTCCCACTAAAGGGGGCTCTGACGACCGCAAATAGCGGTATAACTATACCATCGGGATCAGAGGAAATGCTATCCCACACTCACCAACCCGCTTGGCCAGCGTGGTGAGTTATGGCCAAACACCTCCAAAATGACTCTACAACTTAAATCTTGGCCCTCAGTCTCCGGCAGCTGGAATGTACCTGGCCAAGGCAGCGGCCAGTGCGACATGAAGGCAGAGGGTGCTAAGAATCCCCGGAGGACCGGACTAGGCTGCCATTTGATGCTGACCTTGGCTACCTACAACGGACGCTCCCTATCTTCTGATTCAAGGCTTCTTGAATTGGAAGAGGAACTACAAAGGATCAAGTGGGACATCGTCGGGCTGAGTGAGGTAAGGAGAAAAGGAGAAGATCTCATTGAACTGAAAAGTGGACATCTCTTCTATTATCGTGGAACAGATACTGGCAGAACTAGTGGTGTTGGATTTATAATAAACAAGAAACTGAAGGATAAAGTGGTAGAAGTTGAAAGTTCCTCTGACAGAGCTGCACGACTCGTTATCCAACTATCGAGAAGATACCAGGCTCAGATTATTCAAACTTATGCACCCACCACAAGTCATCCTGAAGAAGAAATTGAAGAATTTTATGAGGAAATTCGTCATCTAAATAATAAAGGTAAGCAGCACTTGAAGATAATTATGGGAGATTTCAATGCAAAAATAGGGCACCGGCAACAGAATGAAACTTCAGTAGGTAAATTCGGTCACGGCAACAGAAACCAGCGTGGAAATACTCTCGTTGAGTTTGCAGAGGCAGAAGGATTTTTCATCTTGAATTCCTTTTTCAAGAAAAAGCCACACAGGAAATGGACATGGAGACATCCAATTGGGACGACAAGTGAAATTGATTTTAATATGTGTAACAAAAAATTCGTCATCGAAGACTGCAGTGTGCTAAACAAGTTCAACACAGGTAGTGACCATAGATTGGTGAGATGTAAGATGCACCTCAACGCTAAACTGGAACGTGGCAAGCTCATAAGACAAACAAAATGTATTGACATAACCAACCTTAAAAAACACCATAATACTTTCAAGTTGGAACTGAAGAACAGATTCTCTGCTTTAGAAGGCCTAACATCGGAAGAAGTGGATATTTCGGAAGTAAACAGAAAAGTATCCAAAGCTCTTATGGAAACAGCAACAAAATTAGCTGGGTCTAAGAACAAGTTGCATGTAAACAAATTATCAGGAAAAACCAAAATGTTGATGCAAAAAAGAAGAGAGATGAGGACAACTAAAGAAGATGTGACTTCCAAAGTGGAATATATAGAGCTATGCAAGACAGCACGAAAAAGTATCACTGAAGACGTAAGGAAATTCAACTGTGAGCTAGTGAGGAAAGCAATTGAAAACAACCAAAGCCTAAAGATAGCAAAGGGACATCTCAGTAAGGGAAGAAAACAGATTATGGCTCTGAGAAAAGAAGATGGTTCTATAACAAGAAATAGAGGCGAAATTTTGACAAGAGTGAAAGATTTCTACTCCAAATTATATGAAAGGGATGATACATGTACTCCAGACATCATGAAAGGTACCAGAGTTCTTCCAGTCCTCCCAGCAGAATTTGCTCATGCAATCAAGAACATGAAGCGGGGGAAAGCTCCAGGAGAAGATGGAATTACTATGGACATCATACAAGAAGCAAGTGGAGAAATTGAAACAGTACTCGCCCAAATTTTCACTCGATGCCTTAATGAAGGGAAGATTCCTGAGGATTGGAACAATGCTACAATGATCCTGCTACATAAAAAAGGTGACATTGAGGATCTCAGGAACTACAGACCTATCAGCCTCCTATCAGTGGTTTATAAAATCTTCACTAAAGTTCTTTCACACCGCTTGAAGGTAACACTGGACATGGCTCAACCAAGAGAACAAGCTGGATTCAGGAGTGGCTACAGCACAATAGATCATATCCACGTACTGAGAGAACTAATTGAAAGAGCGAGGGAATATGAACTTCCATTGTGCATGGCTTTTATCGATTATGAAAAAGCCTTTGATTCGGTGAAACCATCAGCAGTTACCACGGCTCTGAAATCCTGCGGTATTGAAGATGCATACATTAATATTATTAATAACATCTATGAAAATGCAAGTGCAAAGATTCGGCTGTTTGAAAATACAACACACATAAAAATTGGAAAGGGAGTGAGACAAGGTGACACCATATCTCCGAAGCTCTTTAATGCCACATTGGAAAATGTCTTTCAATCACTGAACTGGGAAAACAAAGGGATAAAGATTAATGGAGATTATCTAACCCACCTTCGTTTTGCTGATGACGTAGTCATTTTTGCAACTACCCCATCAGAGCTGCAGAGTATGATCCAGGAACTTGCTGACAAGAGTAAAGAAGTGGGATTAAAAATGAACTTTCAGAAGACAAAAGTGATGTTCAATGCTTTTACAAGAAATGAAGATTTATCGATTGATGGAGAAAAACTGGAGATAACAGATACGTATGTTTATCTTGGACAGCAGGTATCAAGTGAGGGTCACATTGATGAAGAAATTAATCGGCGTACAAAACTTGCCTGGAGAGCTTTTGGAAGAAACAGCATAATTTTCAAGAGCAATATGTCATTATGTCTTAAAAGAAAAGTGTTTGATCAATGCATCCTTCCAGTGCTTACGTATGGTGCAGAGACGTGGACCTTAACTAAAAGAGACATACAAAGGCTGCAGACAACTCAAAGAAGCATGGAGAGGTGCATGCTTGGTATAACCAGGAGAGATAAGAAGAGGAACTCGTGGATCCGAAAAATGACGAGAGTGGAAGACATCATGATCAGAGTTAAATCCCTGAAATGGCAATGGGCTGGACATACTGCCAGAAGGACAGACCATAGATGGACAGCCGAAATTTTAGATTGGATTCCAAGGGACAGGAAAAAGACCCAGAAAAAGACCACATGGGAGATGGGTGGATGAAATTCGTAAATATGCGGAGTGACATGGAGGAGACTGGCACAAGACAGACCGTTGTGGAGGAAACTTGGGGAGACCTTCGTCCAGCAGTGGATTGATAATGGTTGACAATGATGATGATGATGATGATATTAGGACAAAGTCCTCTATAATACTGTTACACACGTTGTAGTATATGAGCTCCGAAAAGACAAGTTGGCTTCAATGATAATGGAATATTTTTATTTCAACTTAAGAATATTTCTACATGTATAGAATGTATACATTTAAATGTTGAAACCTCGCATAGGTTATATCCAGTGAGACAAAAATCAGCAATGAAGTACATGGAGCAACACATATTGCGCTCACCTTACTCCGGCTTCAGTCCCTCTGGTTTGCAATCAATCATGCTTCTTGTCCGGGGTCCAGTGTTGTACCACATCATTAAAGGTATTCCACGTTCAAAGTTCAACACAAACACGAACAACAGCACAATTCTACAAGAAGAGGGTGATGAGTTAAAATAATTTTGAGACCATTGTCAAGACTAGATTACGTTGACGCAGCCAGAATTTTATCAGTTGAAACATTTCGCTGTTCTATGCCGAGCTATTAGGAAGTTTCAAGATTAAAAGATTTAAAATAGTCAACAAGTACTTCTCGCTCGCCCGGACATGTTTCAGGCTACACTGTGCCCATCTTCAGCGGTCGGTTGTAAGAGACATCCGTATGCTTTTATTGTACTGATTACCACCCTATCACCAGTCGACTCATCGCTCATAGGTCATGTATCCATCCGTGCGTAGGTTAATCAGGTGACTTGCGACTTTTGCTATTGTAGTCGTAAATTACTAACACGGCTGACGGCATCCGGTTTACTAGTCCGGTAAGTCGCAACGGTCATTCAACAGCAGCGGGTGGGGAGCGGGAGATCACGAAAGACCAAGTGTGCACTTTTCAGAACAGTGCACGTAACCTTAAATTACCAGTCAAGCTTGTTGAAAAGAGTATCTTCGTAACGAACAATCTTGAGAGATAATTCAAGGTTTAAAGCTCTGGTTTGGACTTTCGAATAGGATTATTTTAAGGTATATTTTTCGCTTAAATTTTAACGAACGCGGCATTAAAATTATTTAATTATGAAAAATACAGTAATAAAAAAATTATAAGAGAAAGTAGGCAAAAAATCTGAAATTAGCGGATATATTTGATATTCGCGAAATTACGGAAACGTCACTAAAATTCGCGGAAATTCGCGTCGCGACAGAATTACTGCCCTAATCCTAATGAGTAGTGCCCAATTAATGGCAATCACAGTTTCAGTAAAATGCTTAACATTACACAGAAGCAATTCCAAGAATGTGTCTAGATTTGGCGTCAGCCGGAATTCAGATCACGAAATAGAACGCAACAATTGCTGTCATCATTGATCGCACTGTCTGTTATAGTGAGGAAATGCTTACAAAGCGTTAGTAGTTATTTACACAGCATACCTATGATGCTTATTCCGTGCAACAGAAATGTTTATTTTTCATTTCCTCCTAAAAAGGAAGCCATGGATGTTTGCAGTGCTTCCTTGTGTAACCAGAGATTCGTCGTTTTGAAAAGCAATTATTTTAATATTTACCAACAAGAAAAGCTGGGAAAACCTTTTACGTTATTTAAAAAGGAATGGGAATTTTCTTCCTCTTCACACTGCTGAGGGCACAACTCAGATAGAATATCATAGTTCTTAATGGTTAATTCAAGAGCATTATCCACATTGCTCGGCATGAAAGATATGCCACATCAAAGGAATTAAGGAAATGAAACGAAACTTACCACGAATTTAGACAAGTCGGTTACAAAGACGTGATTTAATTTCTGAGGGATTACATAAATGCGATGGATGAAGCGACCGTATAATTTTCCTTGAGCCAGTGGGACGTATAACTGCCATACTTGGCTATCCATCCGGCAACACGGCCTGACAGCGAGTGGGAAAGTCCCTGGATTGTGTCCTGAGATATCGCTGACCGTACGTTGTTGATCTGTGTCCAGAGTTCATTGGCATTGCAACGGGGTCATGCAGACATGTTAACATGTTTTCGTCCGACAATGACATCATTCACGACCTCTGTTGAGAAGTCTGGCAATCGCGTTGGTCAGGGTAGAGGTCTGCACAAGCGATGTCGGGCATTTTTTAGTTTAGAGAACAAAGCAACGGGCAAAGCCGGGCCGGTCCAAGTCGACCCATTTTTTTATCGCAATGGTAAAAAAAACAAAGTCGGGTTTTCCGATTTCCTCATCTGTTTAACCGTTTTACTGGCTTTTCGTACTTACATGACGTATGCCCGGGCGTAATCACAGAGGCGAGTAAACATACACACACTCACAGTGGTTTTACCATCTCTAGGCATTAAGATGGAAAAAACACTGTAAGGGTCACCCGCAATCAGATTGTCATTTATGAATTTATTTAATTTTAATATTGTGATGTACGCGTGCGGACGGACGTTTCATTCTGCCATTTTGTTGTTTGGACTAAGAAACGATATTCTTCACCACCCACGTGGTACAATTTTAATCCTGTGTGGGGATTAAGGGACTGGTGCATGAACACCTGGGGCACCTGACCTTGAAGAGTCGGCTGCTCGAGTGCTTCTGTTAAACAAGTTGTCATACCGCTTTTGTATACGTGCAAGGTTGTAATCGCCTGTGGGTGTCCGACGACATTCCTGAGATCAGGTATTTCACGTGTTGACCGGGGAAACCAGTTTTCTTGCGCATGCGTGGTAGAGGACAAAAAGGGCCAGGAGAATTGGGTGACACAGTTGAGCTTCGGTCGTCAAGGAGAGAGAGGGTCCTGGTTTTGACACCGGTTTTTGACGGAAGGGCTGCGGGTATCGCAGAAGTGCAGCGTGGTGAACAGGAAGTAGGATTCCTTCGTCCACCGGGTATCGCGAAAAGAATTGTGGAAAGGTAGCACGTGGTCAGCACGGGGAACCTGAGCGGAAAGTCATCGGAAACCCGTGAAGCAAATGCTATCGGAATAACAAAATCTTGCTGTTTTTTATTTCCGTGTACTGGACTGAGTTTTGTCGAGGTAATTATTCTTCTACACAAGGACTCCTTTAGCCGCCTTGATAACCAGATCGTATAGTAAAGGCGAGGTGGTAGCTCGCTGTACGGCGGGAAAGAATTGATATGTCTGGCCCTATTGCCAGAAAGTTGGCGCAGTCTATCGGCAGGATCAGCCTAAAAGTGAGCTCGTGATTACGTGAATAGCCACACGTGAAGAAGGAACAACGGACATTTTGTGAAAATTCCAGTGACTGAATGACAGAACTCTGACGACGTACCGACCTGAACAAGAAGGCATCCAGCGTGTCGACCGAGACAAAGACAGTGTGCACCTCAACGTACGGAAATTTCGATCCGGACGAGGACTTACAAGCAAGACAACAGAATATGCAGAAGGGAGTCGAGTGCTCCGGTAACGTACCACATTTTTCTTCTGAGATTATTTCTGTGACTTTGCCTGTGCATTTGGTATAGTTTAGGGTTAAGAGTAGAAGTTCTGATCATGGTACTAGAAAGGAAAGGGAAAGCTAATAATTAGATATTCTCAGGGTAAAGCATTGTAAAGTAAAATATTGTAACAGTTAATTTTATGTCAGTTACTAGAGAATGCGAAGTGTCAAATATTTTCCTTAAGTAATAAGTGTGTTTAGATAAGTTGAGTTTTCATGTTTGCGATTGAAGAAAGTTATAGCGTAAGGAATTTTTTTACATGTAGCGAAAGAGACAGAAGGAATAAGTAGTCTGAGTAAAATAGGATAATAGATGTTCGCGTAATACATGAAGGTAGAGATAGGATAGAATAAAAACAGGAAAGAGATTAACCTTCGATGATTTAATGCGGAAGTTTGCATGATTCCATTTCTTATTTCTTTGCATGAGTATATTATCTGTATGTGTATTGTAGTGTATTATCATGACTGAGCTTTTGGAAGGGAAAGTTGAGGATAATTTAGATGCGGAGAACGAAGAGAATAGTATTCTTAGCAATCATGAATTAGATTCTAGTAAAGAAGTAAGCATTAATATGGAAGAAAAGAAAAATAATGCAGCTAGAATGGAATAGGAACTTCGATTTAAAATGCTTGAGGTAGAAGAGAGAAAGGCTGAGGGGGAACAAAGAAAACTAGAATTAGAGCAAAAAATGCTAGAATTACAATTAGGGAATAGGAAAGAAGAAAGGCAATTTGAGTTAAGAAAATTATAATTAATTAATGAGAAGGAGTCTATTAAAAGTAAAAATGAGGGTAAGTTGGCCGACTACATAAGAATCCTAGAAAGAACTTTACCCAGAAATCCCAGTAAGCCGGAAGAAATTCTGGACTTCTTTGATTCGTTAGAAAGGGCATTTATTCGTTAGAAAGGGTATTACACTCAGTGCCGGAAGAAATGGAAGGTCGTTTGGTGATAGCCTTATTCAATTAAGAATGTCTGAACCACTTATTTCGTCGGTTCACTATAGAGCAGTACGATAAGTACAAAATAGTTAAGGAGGCAATTTTGGTGGAAAGCCATTTGACTCCGGATATTTATTTGAGAAAATTTGAGAAGATTAGTAAGAACAAAGGGGAAAGTCACTTGCAGTTAGCCGGACGTATTGAGAGGACCATAACATACTACGTCGACGGTAGTGAAGTGAAAGAATTCGATCAGTTGTTCAATTTGTTGGTATGTGACAAATTCAAAACTTTGTTGTCGCCAGAACTGATGACCTACATTCTTCAAAGAGGTTCCGTAGAGAAGTTAGTTCCTTCGACAGAATTAGGAGAGTTTTGTGATTTATACGAAAGTCACGTAGGAGCTATGGTAATAGAAGAAGGAAATCACAAACTCAGCCATCCCTCGGAAAGTTATTTCAAAGGAGATCAATCAGTGGCCGGGAAGAAGGGAAGTTTTCCGACAGGCGAAAATCAATAGAAAGGAAAGTTTTCCGGGACAGATCACAGCGTCGGACATAAGCCATGTTACTCAGCGGCGAGGCCTATCGTAGGGAATTCCAGTTTGGTAAGGGAATTATGTGCTTTAGATGTGGAGTAGTGGGGCACCGTAAAGCAAATTGTAACCAGAAGGTATCCCAGAGTACTCCCAGCTCTTACTCTCAGAATTGGAAAAATACTTCCAAAATAAGGTAAACAGAGTAGCGGTGGGACAAAAGGCAGTTGAAGATGTTTCAGAAAGAAAGATAGAGCCAGTAGAGGTAAGCGATGATAAGAGAATGACGGCTAAGGTAGATGGAGTTTTAGGCCAGGAAGGAAGTCAGAACGAGGTGATAGAAATTCCTGTAGGAGAAATGAAGAGGGTTAAATCGGAATGCGGAAAGAGCACCGAAATTCTTATTGACTCAGGCGCGGAGGTGAGTTGTGAAAGAGGAGGGTTACTTGGTGAAGAACTGTTGAAACCAAAGGGTAGAATAATTTTAAGAGGCTTCGATGGTAGTAAGGCAGAGTTTATCATTAAACAATTGAATCTCCGATTAGATGAAGAGGGATTAGAAACAGGAGAAGCGCCAGAAAGTTTTTGCGAAGTGATGTGTGCAATTGTTCCTAATTTAGTAAACAGGGTAATTATAGCAACGGAGGATTACCAACGCATGAAAAGTTTAAGGGAAGCTACTCCAATGTGGGCAACCTCGTGTGAAAAGGCGTTAGAGTTACGGAATAGGTCGGATGTGCATCCAGAAACTGAGACTGGCGAAGCGCTAGTCGAAGAGGAGGATATTCTAGGAATGGAAAGCCCTGCGATCACAGATATTTCAGCGGAAGAGGAGCAAACGCGCTTGGTTGGTGGAGCGTGGCTTGAAGAGCAAAATGGCTCCAGAATATTAGCGCTCAGTGCTGGAGGCGACGAGGAGAATCAGCGAGGGCAACAGCAGGTCGACCAATCAGGGGAGGCAAAGACAGCTAACGAGGGAACAGGAGATAGCGTTACTGATTTGGATACGAGTGAAGCTCAGGAGAGTTCAGACAGGCGCTTGCTTACAGAGCAACAAAAGAGGTGTGTGACGTTAGCAGCCACTAGGAATGAGGCGGAAAATGGCTAAGGAGGATATCTCTATACGGATGGAATGTTGTATTATCGGGAGCAAGTGTTGGGACAGGTTACGCTACAGTTGGTAGTTCCTGAAGAGCGTAGGACGCAAGTGTTAAAGCTGGCACACCATTCGGTTTTTGGCGCGCATTTGGGTCAAAAGAAGACCCTAGAGCGGATCAGATATTCCTTCTATTGGCCTACCTTAAAGAAAGATGTGCATAGATATTGTGATGTATGCGAAGCGTGTCAGTTGATACATCCTATCACGAGAGCAGACAGGGTTCCGATTGAAGCAGTTAGGAGACCCCAGACCATTTCAGGTCGTTAATGTGGACTTAATCGGACTGATTGATCCACCGTCGAGCAAGAGCCACCGGTGGATATTAGTGATGGTAGATCAGCATACTAAGTAGCCGGAAGCCGTATGTCTGACTTCGTCGAATGCCCGGAGTACGTGCGACGCATTACTGGAAATATTTCAGCGCACAGGGATTCCGGAGGTAGTAGCGATGGACCGGGGCCCACATTTTATGTCGGGGTTGACACAAGAGATCCTAAGGCGTCTAGGGTCAACTTCTAGGTTCTCCGTCCCGGGAAATCCCGCTTCGAACGGCCTTCTCGAGCGATTCAACAGAGTTTTGAAAGGAATGCTTCATCATGTGATAAGGGAAGAGCCTCAACAGTGGCATAAGGCTTTGCCATATTTATTATGCGCCTATATACGGCCCCGTTTCAGTTGCTATACGGGCGAGAGCCCATTGGACCGCTCGCCATTCTGAAGAAAAATTGGGCGGGGGAATGTAGGCTGCCCATTGGCATATCAGTATCAGCGGATCAGTACCTGCAGCAAATGAAGGAGCGCATGGAGAAGGCGTCTCAGCAAGTGGTGGTGGAACAGCAGCGACGGTATACGTCGTATTATAACCGTCGGCCGCGACAGAAATTCTTTCAGGTGGGAGACCAGGTGATATCCCTAATTTCGGACTCCAAGAACAAGGTGTATGCTAGGTGGACCGGCCCAGTACACATAACCGAGAAACGGGGGTCCAATAGCTATGTATTTGAACTAGGAAACGGGCAGCTTCGGCATGTACACGTGGGGAAGCTAAGCGAATTTAAGCCCCGGATCAGTGTAGTCGGAGTGATTTTGAGACCGATGAGGAGTTCGGCGAAATTAAGGAGGCTCCGATGAGGGAAACGGAGGAAGAAAAAGAATCTAAAGAAATCAGGATAGATAGGGAGAGAATAACTCGGGAACAGCTTAAGGAGTTACAGGATCTGGTGAGCAGCTCGAAGAAGTTCTTTTCGGGAGAAATGGGAGAGACGTCAGGGGTAAGTACGCAATTAATCTCATGTTGCCGGCAAACTAATCTCTCACGCCGATGCGTTGTCAAGACTCAGTTTTAAAGAGTAGTGCAGCGCCATGGTGAGAAGGTATCACGGCACAAGTAGAGATCCACAGAAGGTCTCAGGGTATTACAAGTGTATATGTTACATAACGTTGGACAGAACGAGTGAGAAGTGATCAATTGTATTATGTTGTGTTACCCGAGATCCGCAAGCAAGTGAAGAGACTCGAAAATACGGCAAAAGACCGTATCTCTCGTTCATTTGGTGTCGGCCTGTAAGGGTCACCCGCAATCAAACTGTCAATTATGAATTCATTTAATTTCAATATTGTGATGAACACGCGCGGATGGACGTTTCATTCCGCCATTTTGTTGTTTCGACTAAGAACTGATATTCTTCACCACCCACGTGGTACAATTTTAATCCTGTGTGGGGATTAACGGAGTGGTGCATGAACACCTGGGGCACCTGACCTTGAAGAGTCGGCTGCTCGAGTGCTTCTGTTAAACAAGTTGTCATACCGCTTTTGTATACGTGCAAGGTTGTAATCGCCTGCGGGTGTCCGACGACATTCCTGAGATCAGGTATTTCACGTGCTGACCGGGGAAACCAGTTTTCTTGCGCATGCGTGGTAGAGGACAAAAAGGAGCAGGAGAATTGGGTGACACAGTTGAGTTTCGGTCGTCAAGGAGAGAGGGTCCCGGTTTGGGCACCGGTTTTTGACGGAAGGGCTGCGGGTATCGCAGAAGTGCAGCGTGGTGAACGGGAAGGAGGATGGATTCCTTCGTCCACCGGGTATCGTGGAAAAAATTGTAGAAAGGTAGCACGTGGTCAGCACGGGGAACCTGAGCGGAAAGTCATCGGAAACCCGTGAAGCAAATGTTATCGGAATAATAAAATCTTGCTGGTTTTTATTTCCGTGTATTGGACTGAGTTTTGTCGAGGTAATTATTCTTCTACACAAGGACTCCTTTAGCCGTCTTGATAGCCAGATCGTATAGTAAAGGCGAGGCGGTAGCGCGCTGTACGACGGGAAACAAAATGTATTATCTAAGAATTAATATGTCTGGCCCTACAAACACTTTGGGTTTTCTTGACAACAAAGCAATTCGACCGCGAGCAAGTGTGCGAGTGTGTGTTGTGTGGGGCAGAGCTGAGTTCGGTCTCAATTTTCGGAGCCCGAGCCTGTGGTATATAAGCCCGAGCCAACCTGAGAAAGAATTTTATATTGCAAGATAGACCCCGGGCTCGAACGAGCGAGAAAACTGACTAACCTGTTCAACCATTAATAAATGAAACATCTTTTCCACACTTCCACTCTCTCCTCCTGCTGCAATTAACCAATGTATTTCTCAAATGGGGAGTGAGGAAGGGGCCTCTATCTATTTTTATAGTGTAACTGTGCGATTTTCTTTGACCTTTTCGTTTCCACCCGAAGTTCTTCTGGTGGCCGGATATCCAAAATGATCGGGAGGTGTTGCAATTGTATGTTGCTTACATGATGCTAATATTATCGCGCCATAATGCGCTGCAATATGTACGTTGCTAAATAGAATTAGCTGGGAGCTACTGCGTGGAGATAAGGGGTAAATTATCATCGGCAAGCTATCAACTATCCAATATCTATAGTTCTTGAAAAAGATTTTTCTTCTCTGCAGAAACACACTAATGCGCGGCCTATGGCATTTTCTACCCAAGCCCGGAAGAAATAGCCCTCCCGAATGCCCGCTCCCCAACTAGAACCTGTCTCCGTAGAATTCCCTTTACCAACTGTAGAGTTTCTCACCTGCTAAATCATATAAAATCCCACTTTAATATAAAAAAATCTCGCTCTCCTCCTCTTTAAGAGCCGTAACCCGAACCGTAGTAAATGTTCTACAGCCCGAGCCTGAACCGTAGTAAATGTTCTACAGTCCGAGCCTGAACCGTAGTCAATGTTCTACAGCCCGAGCCTGAACCGTAGTCAATGTTCTACAGCCCGAGCCTGAACCGTAGTAAATGTTCTACTGCCCGAGCCTGAACCGTAGTAAATGTTCTACAGCCCGAACCTGATTCGGGCCCGGGCTCTGCTTCTGGCTTTCGGTTATATTCTTCGGTAATTACTAAAGTTTAATTAATATTTTCAGGCTTACATTCAACTACATATTTTCGATAATATCTCATTTCATTATTTAATTTTCACAATTTAATAAAACACAATAGAAAGAAAAAAAAAAGGAGAAAAACATGGCACATCACGGCCGCGCCGGGCTGTGCCTAAATAATAATAGCTGCAATAAACGGCCCGGGCCGGGTGTCGAATTTCTGAAACGGGCCGGGCCTGAAACGGGCCGTGCCTGAAACTCATCGGCTTGAGCCAATCTAGGCTCACCTAATAAATTATTTGTAGATCTCTAGGCCAGGGAACCATCTGTACACCTATTAGACACTATCTGCTGATGATGGAAGTGTGTTGGCGAGCGTTATCTTGCTGAAACTGGGTATCAGGAATACTCCGGAGATACTGCAAAAAAAAAAAAAAAAAAAACAGGTTGCAGTACTTCATCGACGTATCATTGTACTATCGTTGTACCCACTTTGCATTCGATCAGTGAATGGCTGATGAAACTAATATCGCTCCAGACCAATGGCAGCAGGATGAGGAGCCGCGTGACGCTCACGGATGGCAGCGAGATCAGCCTGGTGACCACGTGACATCTTGATCTTCAGCCAATGATCATTTGCTCTGAGAAAAGTCATCTAGAAAAAGTAAGGCCATGATATTAGAGATATGAGTTCCTTCTTTTAGTGATGTCACGCAACAACCAAGGCTCTCTATAAGATTCTAACGCTGTCGTGTGTGACCTCAAAAACGATATCTACCACGGTCGTCAAGAAAACACTAGGCCATGACTTAGAGAGATGGGTTCCCCCTTCTAGTGACGTCACGCGAAAACCAAGGCTACTAACTGGTTTCCCACGCTGCCATGTGTGACGTCAAACACAACACCTACCAAGGCTGTCTAGAAAACATCTCTCTAATGTCCATTCCCTATTGACGCACACTCACAATCCGTGTCGATATAGGGACGAACATCAGAGAGATGAGTTCCCTCTTTAAGTGACATCACGGACATCACTCTCACATGACACCGACGTATAAGCCAGAGCAACATGAGAGTGACGTAACAAATGAAGGGAACTCATCTCTCTAATGTCGTGGACCTGTGTTTTCTAGACAGCCTTGCTTTGAGTCAGAGACGAGACTCATCACTAAATGACTCCCCGGTGGCGCAGTGGTCTAAGCGATGGCTTCTGACCATTCGTCCGAGAAGGTTCCGGGTTCGAATCCCGGTGAGGTATGTATGTTGTGTTTGCCTTACGGCTATGGCTCTCTCCATTCTCATGAACCAGTAACCCTAAATTAGGGACGGGTGATTGCTTATAGCCCACTGAGTCGCTTACGGTGGTCGTTAAACCCCCAATAAAAAAATTACTAAATACGACGTCGTTCCATTCGCATCGCCACACATATCTGGTAAGACACCACGGCAACCTCGCATGACGACTCATCGCAATGACTTGCGAGGGCACAAACCTGACTCATCCAATTTGTATCTCACAGTCCGTGTCGATATGTGAATGTCCACATATGTTTGTGCATATCGTCGAAGGTGTACAAATAGCTATCGACGTTCTGGTGTACTGTGAATTGTGGGGTTGTTACGGCTTGCCGTCAAATGCGGTGGTCGAGGAGTTCCGACGTCCGCCTACATACGCCAGTAGCGCTTCGACTAAGCAGGCTACTTTCCTCCAACCAATGTCGTAAATTTTGGCAGAAAGTTGTTGTATCCCGATGCGTTTCTGCCTCTATACGACACAGGGACCAACCAGACGTACGTAACCTTTTGATATTTTTTTCATTGGAGGTTTAACGACCACCCTTAGCAACTGAATGGGCTATAAGCAGTCGCCCGTCACTAATTTAGGGCCACTGATTCCAGAGAAGGGAGAGAGACAGCGCCATAAGACAAACACAACATCCATGCCTCACCGGGATTCGAACCCGGACCCTTTTTGGACGAATGATCAGAGTCCTTATGATTAAACCTGTGGTAAAAGTGTTCATGTGCTTATATAGGATTCTTGATGACGGTGCCCAATCATTTTCAATCCTTGCACGAGCTTTCGCGATCCAGATTGTTTTGATGCAGTGGCTCATACTGTCAGGTGAAGACGACCACTTAGCTACACCGAGCAGTTCTTCCCTTTTATGTCTCTCGCTTATCACGTGATTGCTTCGCAATTGTAAAACTTTGCATAATCCATCTCTGTGCACATACTCTTCAAATTACATGGTACTCCGTCAAATACTTTCTGGTGTGACATTTTTTATGTAGAGAAAAATATTTCAATTCTGAAACAGAAATTCTTCACTGTAACACAATTTTAGACAGACCCAAGAGTATCACTATCGCGAGGTTGGATGCAGTAAAGCATCAGTATTCCAGTAAGATGGATAAGCGCGTTTCTAACAATGATTCTCGAGTGATGGTGTGAACATACACTACTTTTTGGGAAAACTGCAGCACCAACGAAGAATCTCGCTATTCGAAGGAAATTTATACCACAGATTCCTCATGTTACCGGAGATAAATTATTGCATTTATAGAGCTACACAAGATTTTTTGCTTCACGACACAGAATCGCGCGAGGCCACATCGAGCAACAATAGCTGTGGCTGCCTTACAGACACAGTCATCGTCATTTACTATTATGGATATCCTCTTTTTCCGTGGAAAATGTTGCTTTTCATGGATACAGAAATGAAAAAGTGGTCATATTAGTAGCAGTTGCATACTTTGAAATGCAAAAGTAGTTGCGTAATAAACTCACTTTTTTCACAGTTATTTTAGTTTTGGTTCATACTCAATACAAATTAGAGCTATATATTTTAATCCCTATTGATTTAGCTAGGAAATGTTTTCTTCGCTTTTGGCTTCCAACATGGTTTGTGTTTTTTATTTTTATTTTTAAATTCTGTTCAAATTTGCATTCATTGCTTAAATACTTTTTAAAACGATTTTCCTATATCTTCCAGTTACTAAATACGATAAATTAGCAAGTATTGTGAATATCAAACTAGGTAAAGAAAGATGACACCGAATTTTGGGGTGTAATAAGCACATCTTTTGAATCCGTTCTGATGCAAATTAAATTTATCAAAGCTATTTAAAGTCAATGGAACCGGTATGGAAAACAATAGTATCTGACGGAAGAAAGAAGTTTTTCAATCGGGTTTTTAATCCTTCAGATATTGCTGTAAACGGAATTCTGATCTGACGCCCTCTGGTTGCAGACTTATGTGTTAAGAAAAGACATGAATTTATATCAGAAACATTTCGCACCGGAAACGCTCTCCAACACAGAAAGAATTTTTCAAATCGGACTCTTAGAAACAGAGATATCGACAAAAATAAGATGTGACTTTACGACCCCTGGTGGGAAACCCATGCATTATTTAGGAAGAAAGTATTCTCAAAAGGTTTATCCACATGAGAGGTATCGGTCCCACAGAAAAAAATTTAGTCGAGTTTTCAGGAACCCAGATTTGGCTACCAATACATCAGAAGCACAAATTCCTCCTGGTGGCCAAACCATTCTTTACCAAACATTAGAAATGATGTGAAAAATATTTTCCATCAGGTCTTGCATTCGATACAGGAAGAATTTTTCAAATCGAAGTTTTAGGAGCAGAAAAAACGCTGAAAACGCAATTTACCTTTGTGCACCTAACGGAAAGTCTATGAATTACTTGAAAATTTTGAAATTATATGAAAAACATGTGCAGCACTGGAAACGCTGCCCAACAAAGAAGGCATTTTTCAAATCGGACTTCTAGAAGTAGAGATATTGAGAAAAATAAGATATATATCTATGCCCCTGGCGTAGAAACCATGCATTACTTTAAGAAGAAAATGTTTCTAAAAGGTTTGTCGACATGAGTAGTATCGGTCTACAAACGACGTTTTTTTCAATCGAGATTTTAGAGCTTCTGATGTATTTGCAGCAACATATGAAGATCATATGTTGCTGCAAATGCATCAGAAGCGAAAATTAAGATTTACGTCCCCTGGTGGCCAAACTGTTTTTTTACAAAAATGAGAAATTATGTGCAAACGATTACCCATCAGAAGCTGTATCCGGTGCAGAAAGAATTTTTTAAATCGGAGATTTAGAAGCAGAGATATAGGGGAAACGCAATTTACCTCTACGACCCCATAGCGTAAAGTTTATGAATTACTTGGAAATTTTGAAATTATGTGAAGCATATGTCACACTGAAAACACTATCCAACAAAGAAAGAATTTTTTAAATCGGACTCCTAGAACTAGAGATATTGACAAAAATATGACATGCATCTACGCTCCTGGCGGAGAAACTGTGGAATATTTTAAGATGAAAATATTCCGAAACGGTTTATCGATGTGAGTGGCATCAGTCCAAGAAAGAATTTTTTCAATCGATATTTTAGAAGCTCAGATTTTATAGCAAATGCATCAGAAGCAAAAATTAACACTTATGCAGCCTGGTGGCCAAAATATTATTCACCAAAAATTTGAAATTATATGCGAAAGATTTTCCATCAGGAGGTATATCTGCTGAAGAAAAATATTTTCGAATCATAGTTTTAGAAGAACAGTTATCGGGAAAAATGTAATTTACTTTTACGCCCCCTAGCGGGAAATCTATGCGTAATTTGAAAAAGTAACTATATCTAAAATACTCTCCACATAAATGGAATAGAAATATAAAATAATATTTTTAATCGGATGTTTAGAAGCAAATGTGTGGAATAAAATGTATTTTTGAATTCGCCATCATCTGCATTTACGCCCTCTAGAGGCGAAATTGTACATCGTAAAAAAACCAAATAAAGGACAACCATTCTCATAATTCAATCTTCCCAATGCAAAAATCATTTTTTAAATCGGATTAATAGTTGCAGAGATATCGTGGGTACAGACGGACGGACGGACAAACCGGTAGCATAAGCACTATCTTTTTTAACAAAAGACGTGCTAAAAAATACCAATGGAACAGGCTCTTGTACACTAGCGTATTGGAGTGAACTCCTCTTTTTCACGTTCCTAATACTTGAGAGATGATACTTTTTTAACTTTTGAAAAATTCTGTTCGTTTATTCTGTTTCCATCTGTTCACCTAATAGAATCCGAATCTGTATACAGTTCTACTTGCTTTAAGGAACACCTCTGAATAACGGACACCTGTCCATTATTAATCCGAATAATGGACGCCTGTACATTAAAGAACAATTCTACTACGCCAAGTTCCTTGGTATAGGGATCCTAATGCATGTATCTCCGAATAAGGGACACCTCTAATTAAAGATGAATTGTACTAGTCCAAGTTATAGGGATCCTAATGCATTTACCTCCGAATAAAGGACACCTCTATCTAAAGAAGCATTTCATTTGTCCAAGTCTCTTGTTAAAGGGATCCTAATGCATTTATTTCCGAATAAGGGACACCTCTATTTAAAGAAGCATTTCATTTGTCCAAGTCTCTTGTTAAAGGGATCCTAATGCATTTATTTCCGAATAAGGGGCACCTCTATTCAAAAAAAAAAGAAAATTCCACTAGTCCAAGTACCTTGTACACTAGGATATAGAGATTCCTAATGCATTTATCTCCGAATAAGGGACATCTCTATTTAAAGAACAATTTTGCTAGTTCAAGTCCCTTGGTAAAGGGATTCTAATGCATTTATCTCCTAAAAAGGGACACCTCTATTTAAAGAACAATTCTACTAGTCCACGTCCCTTGGTATAGGGATTCTAATGCATTTATCTCCGAATAACGGACACCTCTATTTAAAGAACAATTCTACTAGTCCAAGTCCCTTGGTAAAGGGATTCTAATGCATTTATCTCCGAATAAGGGACATCTCTATTTAAAGATACATTCCCTTGGTATAGAGATCCTGATATATTTACCTCCGAATAAAGGACACCTCTATTTAAAGAACAATTCTAGTAGACCAAGTCTCTTGGTATAGGGATCCTAATGCAATTACCTCCGAATAAGGGACAGCTCTATTTAAAAACAATTCTACTAGTACAAGCCCCTTCTTATAGGGATCCTAATGCATTTATCTCCGAATAAGGGACACCTCTATTTAAAGAGCAATTTCATTTGTCCAAGTCCCTTGTACACTAGGGTATAGGAATCTTAATACATTTAATTCCGGAGAAGGGACACCTCTTTTTAAAGAAGAATTCTATTAGTCCAAGTTCCTTGTTATAGGGATCGTAATGCATTTACCTCCGAATAAGGGAAACTCTATCTTAGAAACACTTTAAACAAATTTCTTTAAAAAGAAATTGTTCCACTCAAAAGTTTAAAATATAAAACTAAAATTTGTGAAATTGGTGTTCTTTCGACCAAATACAACATCAGTATTACAACCTATGGACCAAGGTATCATCAGAAGCTCTAGGATTGCATACAGAAAATTGTTTCAAGGGTATGTTCTTTCTCAAAGTTCTTTTTGTGAAAACAGCGAACAGCTTGCCAAGTCCGTCTAGGTATTGAACGCGATACAGTGGATAACTACGGCTGTTAAATCTATACCTCTAAGTTGTGTTGAACAGATTTTTAAGAAGGCAGCCTTCACTATTTCAATTGTCAGTGCAAGTGAATAGAGTGAGTACACTGAAGAAAATACAGAATTGTGTGAACTTGTCAAAGACAAGTATATATTGTGATCGATGAACAGCTGCATAGCGATGATACTAATGAAGACATCAGAACATTTATTCCTGTAGTCGATAAGGAAGGCATAACAGAAAAGTGCTTAGGGGATCTGGATAATGATTGGAAAGAAGAGAAAAGCTGTGACATCAAAAACTTTAAGGAAATCTTAAAATACTCCTGACAGTTGGATAAGTTTATTTTTTATGCTGCAGACAGTAATTGGCGCTCCCACGGGGCTTTGGGGGCATCAGCCCTCAGGCCCCAAAGAGATGAAGAGCGACGACCGTCACAAGTTAAACGTTCAAAAAGATTACTTCACATGCTCAAAAAATTACATAGTGTCTACAAATGTAAAAAAAAAAAAAAAAAAAAAAAACTTTTGAAAATATTATTTTAGTGTGGCTAATCGGAGAAAGGATGAAATGCATATCCTGATATATTTTAATTCCTGAGTAAAACTATTTAGTGCTATTTGGCCGTAGTCAGGTACGCGGAGGAATTAATTTTCCCTTCCCAGTGGTGGACCTATGGTACATGAATTTAATTAAAGATAATTTTTGTGTACATCGTAAAATGTTGTATTACCCTGAACTGCTACAACGATTATGATCCACGCGTTGAACGTTATAAGGTTTTGCTAGTTTTCTTTTCGGCGCTATATGTCCCATCATTCCTTAATTGTCGCACCAAGAACTTTACGTACACCCTATGAATATTTCAATATCGATCTATCTATCTAAATGATATCATCATCATCATCATCATTGTCAACCATTATCAATCCACTGCTGGACGAAGGTCTCCCCAAGTTTCCTCCACAACGGTCTGTCTTGTGCCAGTCTCCTCCATGTCACCCCTGCATACTTTCGAATTTCATCCACCCATCTCCCATGTGGTCTTCTTCTGGGTCTTTTCCTGTCCCTTGGAATCCAATCTAAAATTTCGGCTGTCCATCGATGATCTGTCCTTCTGGCAGTATGTCCAGCCCATTGCCATTTCAGGGATTTAACTCTGATCATGATGTCTTCCACTCTTGTCATTTTTCGGATCCACGAGTTCCTCTTCTTATCTCTCCTGGTTACACCAAGTATGCACCTCTCCATGCTGCTTTGAGTTGTCTGCAGCCTTTGTATGTCTCTTTTAGTTAAGGTCCACGTCTCTGCACCATACGTAAGCACTGGAAGGATGCATTGATCAAACACTTTTCTTTTAAGACATAATGGCATATTGCTCTTGAAAATTATGCTGTTTCTTCCAAAAGCTCTCGAGGCAAGTTTTGTACGCCGATTAATTTCTTCATCAATGTGACCCTCACTTGATATCTGCAGTCCAAGATAAACGTACGTGTCTGTTATCTCCAGCTTTTCTCCATCAATCGATAAATCTTCATTTCTTGTAAAAGCATTGAACATCACTTTTGTCTTCTGAAAGTTCATTTTTAATCCTACTTCTTTACTCTTGTCAGCAAGTTCCTGGATCATACTCTGCAGCTCTGATGGGCTAGTTGCAAAAATGACTACGTCATCAGCAAAACGAAGGTGGGTTAGATAATCTCCATTAATCTTTATCCCCTTGTTTTCCCAGCTCAGCGACTGAAAAACACCCTCCAATGTGGCATTAAAGAGCTTCGGAGATATGGTGTCCCCTTGTCTCACTCCCTTTCCAATTTTAATGTGTGTTGTATTTTCAAACAGCCTAATCTTTGCACTTGCATTTTTATAGATGTTATTAATAATATTAATGTATGCATCTTCAATACCGCAGGTTTTCAGAGCCATTGTAACTGCTGATGGTTTCACCGAATCAAAGGCTTTTTCATAATCGATAAAAGCCATGCACAATGGAAGTTCATATTCCCTCGCTCTTTCAATTAGTTCTCTCAGCACATGGATATGATCTATTGTGCTGTAGCCACTCCTGAATCCAGCTTGTTCTCTCGGTTGAGCCATGTCCAGTGTTACCTTCAAGCGGTGTGAAAGAACTTTAGTGAAGATTTTATAAACTACTGATAGGAGGCTGATAGGTCTGTAGTTTCCGAGATCCTCAATGTCACCTTTCTTATGTAGCAGGATCATTGTAGCGGTGTTCCAATCCTCAGGAATCTTTCCTTCATTAAGGCATCGAGTGAAAATTTAGGCGAGTACTGTTTCGATTTCTCCACTTGCTTCTTGTATGATGTCTACAGTAATTCCATCTTCTCCTGGAGCTTTTCCCCGCTTCATGTTCTTGATTGCATGTGCAACTTCTGCTGGAAGGACTGGAGGAACTCTGGTACTGGTATCTTTCATGATGTCTGGAGTGCATGTATCATCCCTTTCATTAAATTTGGAGTAGAAATCTTTCACTCTTGTCAAAATTTCGCCTCTAATTCTTGTTACAGAACCATCTTCTTTTCTCAGTGCCATAATCTGTTTTCTTCCCTTACTGAGATGTCCCTTTGCTATCTGTAGGCTTTGGTTGTTTTCAATTGCTTTCCTCACTAGTTCACAGTTGAATTTCCTTACGTCTTCAGTGATACTTTTTCGTACTGTCTTGCATAGCTCTATATATTCCACTTTGGAAGTCACATCTTCTTTAGTTGTCCTCATCTCTCTTCTTTTTTGCATCAACATTTTCGTTTTTCCTGATAATTTATTTACATGCAACTTGTTCTTAGACCCAGCTAATTTTGTTGCTGTTTCCATAAGAGCTTTGGTTACTTTTCTGTTAAATTCAGAGATGTCCACTTCTTCCGATGTTAGGCCTTCTAAAGCAGAGAACCTGTTCTTCAGTTCCAACTTGAAGGTATTATGGTGTTTTTTAATGTTGGTTATGTCAATAGATTTTGTTTGTCTTATGAGCTTGCCACGTTCAAGTTTAGTGTTGAGGTGCATCTTACATCTCACCAATCTGTGGTCACTACCCGTGTTGAACTTGTTTAGCACACTGCAGTCTTCTATGACGAATTTTTTGTTACACATAATAAAGTCAATTTCACTTGTCGTCCCATTTGGATGTCTCCATGTCCATTTCCTGTGTGGCTTTTTCTTGAAGAAGGAGTTCAAGATGAAAAACCCTTCTGCCTCTGCAAACTCAACGAGAGTATTTCCACGCTGGTTTCTGTTGCCGTGACCGAATTTACCTACTGAAGTTTCATTCTGTTGCCGTTGCCCAATTTTTGCATTGAAATCTCCCATAATTATTTTCAAGTGCTGCTTACCTTTATTATTTAGATGACAAATTTCCTCATAAAATTCTTCAATTTCTTCTTCAGGATGACTTATGGTGGGTGCATAAGTTTGAATAATCTGGGCCTGGTATCTTCTCGATAGTTGGATAACGAGTCGTGCAGCTCTGTCAGAGGAACTTTCAACTTCTACCACTTTATCCTTCAGTTTCTTGTTTATTATAAATCCAACACCACTAGTTCTGCCAGTATCTGTCCCACGATAGTAGAAGAGATGTCCACTTTTCAGTTCGATGAGATCTTCTCCTTTTCTCCTTACCTCACTTAGCCCCACGATGTCCCAATTAATCCTTTGTAGTTCCTCTTCCAATTCAAGAAGCCTTGAATCAGAAGATAGGGAGCGTCCATTGTACGTTGCCAAGGTCAGCATCAGATGGCAGCCTAGTCCGGTCCTCCGGGGATTCTTAGCACCCTCTGCCTTCATATCTATCTATCTATCTATCTATCTATCTATCTAAATGATATATAGATAGATAGATAGATAGATAGATAGATAGATAGATAGATACACTGCCGGACAATTGCTAAGGACGGATGACAATAGCAACGATAGCAACGATAAAATGGAAGGTAGGAAAATGTGGAAATTAGCATAAGTGCGAGATACAGTAAGACGTGTTGTGCGTATGCAAATTTTGGATTGCCGAACTTGTTCGTGACGTCATAGCGCTGATAAGAGTTATAAAGAATTTGACGCGTATTGACCGTTGTTGTTCAAAAGCAAAGTTGAAAGGAAAAGAATCAATTGACGAGCTTACAATTTTCAGTATGTCTTCCCGACATCACCTAGATGATTTTACGCGTGGCCGTATTATTGGCAAGATTGAAGAAGGACGAGAAGTAACAGATGTTGCCAGGGAGTTCGACGTCAGCCACAGTGTTGTTTCAAGGCTTTGGAAATCATTTCAAACAAATGGAGAGTGTAGCAAACGTCTTGGGGGAGGTCGTGTTCGCAGTACGACACCTGCAGAAGAACAGTACATAGTGCTATCAACAAAAAGACACCGGCGCAGCACAGCTAGTGAGGTAGCAAATCAGTTTATGGCTGCTACTGGCAAGCGGATCTCCCGAAAAACTGTCGCCAGACGTTTGCATGAAGGAGGACTATACGCCCGCCGTCCTGTTGTGTGCATCCCATTGTCCAGACGTCACCGTACCGCCCGTTTGCAATGGTGCCATCAACATCGCAATTGGACTGATAACGACTGGTCTGCTGTCCTCTTCTCAGATGAGAGTAGATACAGTCTACCGTCTGATTGTCGACGACAACTGATCTGGCGTGATAGTGGTACTGCATATTGTCCAGCAAACATAAAGGAAAGGGACCGATATCCAACATGTAGTGTCATGGTATGGGCTGGCATCATTATCAATGGCCGTACGTCCCTCTATGTGCTTCCAACTGGGACTATGACTGGCCAACGATACATTAATGATGTTCTGCTACCTCATGTTCGCATGTTCCGTGGTGCTGTCGGTGACAGATTCATTTTCATGGACGACAACGCAACATGTCAACGAACAGTCGCTGTCCAGGAGTGTCTTGAGAGCTAGGATATTCAACGCCTCGTATGGCCAGCACGTTCTCCTGATCTGAATCCCATTGAAAATGTGTGGGATGCTTTGGGGAGGAGTCTTTCTGGTCGCGAATGCCCTCCAATAAACAAGGACACCCTCATCCGTGCACTGACAGAGGAATGGGATAAATTACCCCAACAGCTGCTTGATAATGTTGTGCAAAGCATGACACGACGTGTGGAATCTTGCATCGCCCTGCATGGTGGCCATATCCCGTATTGACATCTTACGACGGAACGCCTGCGGACGGCAATTGCATTTTTCATGTTTACGTATTGTGCACAAAATGGCCTGTTTGTCCATTGAACACGTTCCAAAGCCTTCTGGATTTCAGAGCACAATAAATTGTCTTTGTTGTAATGTCCTGGCATTCTGACATTATTTTATTTCACTTGGCATCCAACCACACTTACTTTTTTATGCGCTATATAGCCGTTTATGATCCGTCCTTAGCAATTGTCCAGCAGTGTAGATAGATAGATAGATATAGAAATAATGATAGATAGATAGATAGATAGATATTGAAATAATGATGGATAGATAGATATTGAAATAATGATAGATAGATAGATAGATATTGAAATAATTATAGATGGATAGATATTGAAATAATGATAGGTAGATTGATAGATAGATAAATAGATTTATCTTTCTTTCTATCTAATGTATGCACTCTGTGCGTATACTATATACAAAGTGTCCGAAAAATAACTGTGCACTGAAAGTAACACCATGTTGAACGGACTCCAACAGGAGGTGTTGAAAATAGGCACCACCGACGTCCAGACATGTCTGCCACGCCTCTGCATGTTGGTGCAGACCTATCTCAGAGTATGTGGTGTGATCTGTAGGACGTGAGTCGTTATTGCAGCCTGCAACTCTTGAAGTGCATGCGGATTACTGTGTGCACCTTCCCGCTCAGTGCTTCCCACAGAAAAAGGTCAAGCCGTATCAGATCCGGTGATCTGGCAGGCCACAATCACCAGGAGATAATGCGATTTCCGAAGAATTCCTCCAGAAGCTGCACTGATGCCCCAGCGGTGTGTGAGCAGTTGCAGTGTCTTGCTGGAACCCTCCTTCGCTGATTTCCCATTCCATGTGTTCGGATATGAATGGTTGGATAATCGGGGCACGGTACCGTTATAAGTTAATGGTTTCGCTGAAGAAATTGGCCACGATAATGCTCGTACGAGTCATAGCATACAAAACACCGACCTTGTGGTAGTGGATAGGCACTTCCTTAGATTCGTGGAGATTTTCACTATATTACAGATGTGTATTTTGACTGTTGATGTACCCGAACAGGTGGAACCATGTCTCATCTGTAAAGAAAGTCACGCTCAGAATGCCCTCACCTTCTTCAGACGGAAACTCTTGGAACCACCTGCAGTACCGAAATCGGGTAACGGGATCTGTTTCTTTCATATGATGCACGACAGACACTTTGTACGGGGGCAAGCACAACTTCCTTTTCAGAAGATCGTGGGCTGTACTCTTAGGCACATTAGTTTTTTGTAACAGCCACCTCACGGACTTGTGTGGACTACTCTGTACCCTGTCCTGGATGTCTTGTACCTTCTCGTCACCTGCGGATGGCTCGTCGGGGCGGGGGCATTCAGAACAGTACCAGTTTTCGGAAACTTCGCTATGAGCTGAAGTACCGCATTACGGTAGAGGACGTCTGTATCACAAAATTCCTAGCAAAGAGTTTTTGCACTTCGTCCGTGTCCTTGTCGTCATGGTGTAGGACATGGTCCGCCAAAATCACTCTTTTTTCAACCGTCCACACCACTATCCTTGTGCCGAGACAAGTGATCAATCGACACGTCTGTCTCTGCCGACCAAGCTGTCGGGTATGACATTCGCTCGGACTGACAGCTGCGCGCGCTTCGGGGTGAGGAGACATGAAAGTTACCAGACACAGAGCAGTTCCACGTGTAGGGTCACTCCTACTGTAATTCCATTCAACATTTCTTCATAATTACATTACTGCAATTCGTACATTCAGTGCACAGTCATTATTCGGACACCCTGTCATCATCATCATCATTGTCAACCATTATCAATCCACTGCTGGACGAAGGTCTCCCCAAGTTTCCTCCACAACGGTCTGTCTTGTGCCAGTCTCCTCCATGTCACTCCCGCATATTTACGAATTTCATCCACCCATCTCCCATGTGGTCTTTTTCTGGGTCTTTTCCTGTCCCTTGGAATCCAATCTAAAATTTCGGCTGTCCATCTATGGTCTGTCCTTCTGGCAGTATGTCCAGCCCATTGCCATTTCAGGGATTTAACTCTGATCATGATGTCTTCCACTCTTGTCATTTTTCGGATCCACGAGTTCCTCTTCTTATCTCTCCTAGTTATACCAAGCATGCACCTCTCCATGCTGCTTTGAGTTGTCTGCAGCCTTTGTATGTCTCTTTTAGTTAAGGTCCACGTCTCTGCACCATACGTAAGCACTGGAAGGATGCATTGATCAAACACTTTTCTTTTAAGACATAATGGCATATTGCTCTTGAAAATTATGCTGTTTCTTCCAAAAGCTCTCCAGGCAAATTTTGTACGCCGATTAATTTCTTCATCAATGTGACCCTCACTTGATATCTGCTGTCCAAGATAAACATACGTATCTGTTATCTCCAGTTTTTCTCCATCAATCGATAAATCTTCATTTCTTGTAAAAGCATTGAACATCACTTTTGTCTTCTGAAAGTTCATTTTTAATCCCACTTCTTTACTCTTGTCAGCAAGTTCCTGGATCATACTCTGCAGCTCTGATGGGGTAGTTGCAAAAATGACTACGTCATCAGCAAAACGAAGGTGGGTTAGATAATCTCCATTAATCTTTATCCCTTTGTTTTCCCAGTTCAGTGATTGAAAGACATTTTCCAATGTGGCATTAAAGAGCTTCGGAGATATGGTGTCACCTTGTCTCACTCCCTTTCCAATTTTTATGTGTGTTGTATTTTCAAACAGCCGAATCTTTGCACTTGCATTTTCATAGATGTTATTAATAATATTAATGTATGCATCTTCAATACCGAAGGATTTCAGAGCCGTGGTAACTGCTGATGGTTTCACCGAATCAAAGGCTTTTTCATAATCGATAAAAGCCATGCACAATGGAAGTTCATATTCCCTCGCTCTTTCAATTAGTTCTCTCAGTACGTGGATATGATCTATTGTGCTGTAGCCACTCCTGAATCCAGCTTGTTCTCTCGGTTGAGCCATGTCCAGTGTTACCTTCAAGCGGTGTGAAAGAACTTTAGTGAAGATTTTATAAACCACTGATAGGAGGCTGATAGGTCTGTAGTTCCTGAGATCCTCAATGTCACCTTTTTTATGTAGCAGGATCATTGTAGCATTGTTCCAATCCTCAGGAATCTTCCCTTCATTAAGGCATCGAGTGAAAATTTGGGCGAGTACTGTTTCAATTTCTCCACTTGCTTCTTGTATGATGTCTATAGTAATTCCATCTTCTCCTGGAGCTTTCTCCCGCTTCATGTTCTTGATTGCATGTGCAACTTCTGCTGGGAGGACTGGAAGAACTCTGGTACCTTTCATGATGTCTGGAGTACATGTATCATCCCTTTCATATAATTTGGAGTAGAAATCTTTCACTCTTGTCAAAATTTCGCCTCTATTTCTTGTTATAGAACCATCTTCTTTTCTCAGAGCCATAATCTGTTTTCTTCCCTTACTGAGATGTCCCTTTGCTATCTTTAGGCTTTGGTTGTTTTCAATTGCTTTCCTCACTAGCTCACAGTTGAATTTCCTTCGGTCTTCAGTGATACTTTTTCGTGCTGTCTTGCATAGCTCTATATATTCCACTTTGGAAGTCACATCTTCTTTAGTTGTCCTCATCTCTCTTCTTTTTTGCATCAACATTTTGGTTTTTCCTGATAATTTGTTTACATGCAACTTGTTCTTAGACCCAGCTAATTTTGTTGCTGTTTCCATAAGAGCTTTGGTTACTTTTCTGTTAACTTCCGAAATATCCACTTCTTCCGATGTTAGGCCTTCTAAAGCAGAGAATCTGTTCTTCAGTTCGAACTTGAAAGTATTATGGTGTTTTTTAAGGTTGGTTATGTCAATACATTTTGTTTGTCTTATGAGCTTGCTACGTTCCAGTTTAGTGTTGAGGTGCATCTTACATCTCACCAATCTATGGTCACTACCTGTGTTGAACTTGTTTAGCACACTGCAGTCTTCGATGACGAATTTTTTGTTACACATAATAAAATCAATTTCACTTGTCGTCCCAATTGGATGTCTCCATGTCCATTTCCTGTGTGGCTTTTTCTTGAAAAAGGAATTCAAGATGAAAAATCCTTCTGCCTCTGCAAACTCAACGAGAGTATTTCCACGCTGGTTTCTGTTGCCGTGACCGAATTTACCTACCGAAGTTTCATTCTGTTGCCGGTGCCCTATTTTTGCATTGAAATCTCCCATAATTATCTTCAAGTGCTGCTTACCTTTATTATTAAATGACGAATTTCCTCATAAAATTCTTCAATTTCTTCTTCAGGATGACTTGTGGTGGGTGCATAAGTTTGAATAATCTGAGCCTGGTATCTTCTCGATAGTTGGATAACGAGTCGTGCAGCTCTGTCCGAGGAACTTTCAACTTCTACCACTTTATCCTTCAGTTTCTTGTTTATTATAAATCCAACACCACTAGTTCTGCCAGTATCTGTCCCACGATAATAGAAGAGATGTCCACTTTTCAGTTCAATGAGATCTTCTCCTTTTCTCCTTACCTCACTCAGCCCGACGATGTCCCACTTGATCCTTTGTAGTCCCTCTTCCAATTCAAGAAGCCTTGAATCAGAAGATAGGGAGCGTCCGTTGTAGGTAGCCAAGGTCAGCATCAAATGGCAGCCTAGTCCGGTCCTCCGGGGATTCTTAGCACCCTCTGCCTTCATGTCGCACTGGCCGCTGCCTTGGCCAGGTACATTCCAGCTGCCGGAGACTGAGGGCCAAGATTTAAGTTGTAGAGTCATTTTGGAGGTGACTCTCCAACTTACAACTTATATACTGAAGAGCAATTGAATTAGAGACAACTGGCGTTATGCAAATGTGGAGCCATGGACGACGGTGTACCGTCAAAATAACCCGGAAAAAATAACCCGCGTCGTAATAACCCGGTTAAAACAACCCGGCGTCACAATAACCCCGCGTTAAAAAAAACAATTACAAAATTACCCAATGTCACAATAACCCAGCGTGAAAAAAAACCCATTACAAAATAACCCTGCGTCACAATTATTGTACGTCATAATAACCCACGACTTAATAACCAGCGTCAAATACTGTCTCACGTTACTCAAACTTAGACGGTACTTAGTTTTTGGAATGGTTTGGGGTCAAGCCCCCTCCCCCTACAAAATTTTCGTTAAATCTACAGTTTTCAATTTAGAAACACCAAATTTGGTATACAATTTCATGGTAGTCTAACTTAGACGGTAGATGGTTTCGGGAACGGGACGGGGCCGGGGATCAAGCCCCCTGCCCTACACAATTTTTGTAAAATCTAGAGTTTTCAATTTAGAAACACTAAATTTGGTATACAATCTCATGGTACTCTAACTTAGACCGTAGATGGTTGTGGGAAAGATTCGGGGCCCAGTGTCAAGGGGGGTGGGGGCCATTCAAAATTTTCGTAAAATCTCCAGTTTTCAATTTAGAATCAACAAATTTGGTATACAATCTCATGGTATTCTAACTTAGACGGCAGATGGTTTTGGGAACTAGTCGGGACCCAGGGTTAAGGAGCCCCGATACAAACAAAATTTTCGTAAAATCTACAGTTTTCAATTTAGAACCTCCAAATTTGGTATACATCTCATGGAACTCTAAATTAGACGGTAGATGTTTTTTGGAACCGTTCGTGGCCCGGGGTCAAGGGCCCCCATACAAAACTTTCGTAAAATCTACAGTATTCAATTTAGAACCACCAAATTTGGTATACAATGTCATGGTACTATAACTTAGACGGCAGAAAGTTTTTGGAATGGGTCGGGGTCAAGCCCCCCCTCCCCATACAAAATTTTCGTAAAATCTACAGTTTTCAATTTAGAACCACCAAATTTGATATACTATCTCATGATGCTCTCACTAAGACGGTAGATGGATTTTGGAACAAGTAGGGGCTCAGGGTCGATGGGCCCCATACGAAATTTTCGTAAAATCTGTCGTTTTCAATTTAGAACCTCCAAATTTGGTAGTCATCTCCTCTGCCTTAGACGGTAGATGTTTTTTTGATTTTTGGAATGGGTCGGGGTCAAGCCCCCCCCCTGCAAAATTTTCGTAAAAGACGGTAGAGGGTTTTCGGAACCGGTCGGGGTCAAGGGGCCCCATATACAAAATGTTCGTAAAATCTTCAGTTTTCAAATTAGAACCACCAAATTTGATATACTATCTCATGAAGCTCTAAGACGGTAGATGGATTTTGGAACACGTAGGTACCGGGGTCATGGGGCAGCAACACAAAAGTTTCGTAAACTCTGCCGTTTTCAATTTAGAACCACCAAATTTGGTATACTACCTCATGGTACTCTACCTTAGATGGTAGACTTTTTTGGAACGGGTCGGTGCCCGAGGTCTATAGGCCATACACTTTTTCGTAAAATCTATAGTTTCCAATTTAGGACAACCAAATTTTGGTATACTACCTCATTGTATTCTAACTAAGACCGCAGAAGGAAAGGGCCGGGTGCTGTGGTGAAAATGATTACAAAAATTACATTTTTTACTCTTAAGAGCTGCAACCCAATTCAGCACTTCAATACCCCACCTACAGTCTAAGTTAGATTCCGTTGATAACAATAAAGTGCAAAAATATCCGGTAACTGATGTATTAAAAACACAAATTAATAAACGTTAGCTTTCACCAAAAACGGGTGCCTTATCAGGCAGAAATACAATGCAATGTAAATTATTTTTTGTTTCGTATAATTAAATTAACTAAATCAAAAATTTAAATAAGTTTACTGGAAACTTAAGGAAATATTTTTTCGTTCATTAACGTTCACCCGCTGAACTTGGTGATTCTACAAATAGTAATATTTACCCGTGAAATACCGGGTACTCCTGCTAGTGGGAACTAAAGATAATGTTACACTTTTAGTCAGGTACAAAACAATAATTATAAAGCCCTAGGCTTGGGCCTTATTAACAATATTTCAGTCCGCTGTGGTAATTTTCATAAGGTTTACATAGAAGTCCAAGATTCTAGCAATGCACTTTACTGAGGTTGAAACTATTAAGCGGACCCTAGACTTAGGGCTTTTTGATAATTTTCAGTCCTCCGAGCTGATATTTAAATAGTTTTCATAGAAAATCAAATTAATTCGGTTGAAATTTTGTTCGAGCACAAGACATTAATAGATACGCCCTAAGCCTAGGCATATGCATTTTTAGTAATTTTTATAATGCTGTGATCATATGAGATTTTCATGACAAATAAATTTAAGAGTGTTACGCTTATTAAAAATTCTTTAAAAGGCCTAGGCCTAGCGGCCAATAAGTATTATTTTGTGCCTAAGTGAAAGCCCAACATTATTAACTTGATTTATTATGCAAACGTTATAAATATGAGCATAGCGATTAAAAGTTACTAGAGTCCTTGTAAGTAATATTTTTTGACCGAGTGCAAGTGCAATTTACAAAATTCTGACAGGTCAAAATATCGAAAGTAAAAATTAAATTTGGAATATTTCTTTTATCTTTCTTTTAATTTCAGTTTTGACACTTGCATTAAGTTCTGAAAACATGTATTTTACCTGTTTTTTATCTTCATTGTGCTTTAACACAATTTCTTACCAATGTTTTGGGCATTTCATTTTGTGTGGTTACTTGTTTTTATGTTTTGGGTATTTTACTTTGTATGGGTAATTTTGTTATGTTTTGGTTATTTTATTTTCTGTGGTGGTTGTAATTTCGACAGGATGAAAAAGGGAAACACTGGACACTGACGATGCCTACTTGCTTACATTTTTTTTAAATACAGCACATGTTCCTGTATTGATTTATACCACTTACTCATTAAGCCACTACAGGTTTCTTCAAATATGAACTTTTTCTCAGAGCTTTCTATTTCCTCTAACTAGCGGTTTTGGCTCCACATTTTTTTCTTGGTTTTAGAATATTTTCTTTATTATTACTCTATTTTCTCATGTAAATTCTTTATGTAAGATATGTCTATTGTATCGAAGGGTTTTGCAATTATATATGAAGCCCTGTTGCTGAAGTTAAACAATATTTCCAACTGAAACAGCGCAGTTCAGATATTTTCCCGCTGTTAACTCAAAGAATGATAACAAAAACAACAAATCTGGGCAATGGTTAAGGCATCAGACAGTACTTACTACTAACCAGGCAAAATTTTGAGGAAGTTTCAGCTTAGGAATTTCTAACTACAACAAAAAAGAATAAACGCACTGTATCCCTCCCCATCTCTTAGTGCCGTCCTTTGGACGTCTTGAAAGAGAGGTCCGAAGGACACATCTGTATCGTAATTGCCTAAGAATCCATGAAATCTACTTCGCTTAAATTGCTTGGATGGTAATGCCAACGAACAAAGTTTTGCTCTGGCATTGGATTTCTGTTGCTTTTGATGGAATACATTTTCTCTGGGGTTTACCGCTTTCAGTATAGGACACACGGGAATACGCCGCAACGTAAAACACCCGTTTCATGGCAATTAACAACAAATAGCGAAAGCGAGGTGCGGTACATGAAAGAAGTCGAGCGAGACGGATCTCATCTTAGAAAGTCGGGGGAAGCTGTTGCATGAAAAACTGTGTTTGGCTTACAGACCATTTGGCAAGTAGGGACGTAGGTCTTCTTTTTAATACGTTACGGGGTAAACAAATTGTCTTTTCACTATAACAGTTTTCTTTCATACGCATGGTACAGCACAGAAAATAATTTGAATTTATTTTTGAGAATTAGCATGGCGCCTACCGGCCCAGAGTACAGCGGTGCTTTGCATCCGTTGATCCCCCGCTTCGAGCGTCCCTTCTGTAAAATACACGTACTTCTGCGTTTTGGAAAAAGAAAAGGTAAGATGCCGATCCCTAAACGTAACCTCTTCTTGTGACCGCAGGTACCAAAATCTTGAACTTCGCCTAAACCCTAACTGGAGGAACAGACCTCACGTGATCGTCTGTGTTCTGAGTGTCTTATTGAATGGTTGCTCATCAGTTCTTAGTTGACTGGCGAACAGAGAACTTGTTGTTGAAACCTTTGTTGTGCGTTGTCAAGTGATAATAGTGGAAATATGTCATTCTAAATATTTTGGAAAGAAAAAGCTTTGCTTTCCGAAGGCATTATGAAGGTGAAGTATGCAACATAGGTAACTCACTACAAGGAAATGATTTGCTGAAATGGAAAGGATATTTATTTTGCCATAACAGAGTGCGGGGTGATTTATGTCATTGGCACTGTATTGAAATAAGTTATGGAAACTGCACTGGCTTTGTTAGTACTATTCTTATTGGAGATGAACACGTGAGGCGCAGTGAGAAACCACATAATCATGCTCCACGACCGGAGAAACGTGATGTTGCTGTTGCAAGAGCGCAAGTAAAAGAACAAGCGAGAAATATGGACGAAGCCCCTGCACAAATTATTCAAACCATGACAACGTCAATGGCTACAGTAAATGCAGCTTACATGCCTAATATTGATGCACTGAGGCAAGTTGTAAAAGGAATACGAAGAGAAGACATGCCTGCGGAGCCTACGACTTTAGAAGGGATCGATGCCCCAACAGATTCACAGGAGAGAGATGGTGCAAACTTTCTTGGCAAAGACAGCGGATTTGGAGATTAAATAATTATTTTATTATTAACAGAAAATAATTTACGGAAGCTTAAAGAAGCACCCCTCTGGATTTTTGAAACTTGTCCAACCCTATTTAGGCAATTATATACCATTCATGCTATGGTTGGAACGAATCCAGAGATGCAAAGATTTGTCCCACTAGTTTATGGGTTACCGTCCAACAAGAATGAAGAATATTATATTATACAAGATTTTTGCAGGATTTACATGACTGTGCATCAGATTATGATATTCATAGCCTCGGAATATGGGGAAAACAGTGAGTTTATTCTCAAAGTCAGACATCTGCAAACTCTCGCATTTCTTTCATCTGATGAAATTCCAGCTGCTTTTGAAGAAGTGAAATCAATTTTACTAGAATATGCAGATTCTGTAGTTCAATGGTTTGAGAAAAATTATGTTCTTGGAAAATTTAGTGGAAGCAGAAGAAACAACTCGAGCAGAAGCCCTCCGCTTTTCCCACCAACAATTTGGTCAGTAAGGGAAAACAATTTACTTGGTTTTCCCAGAACACAAAACAAACTTGAAGGATGGGACAGACGCTGGAATACAATTCTGGGAGAGAAAAAACTGTGACTGTATAAAATAATCACTGATATTGCGAAAGAGCAGAAAACAACTATGGCTAAAACCGAAAGAGTGATATCACAGATTCCAACAAATCCACCTTGAAGAGAAACGCTGGCAAGATAAAGAGGAATTCGAACTTCTTTGGCGCACAGAGGCAATGTTAATGTGCTAGACTTTTTAAGAGGAATTTCTCATAATTCTACCCTTTCTTAAAACGTGATAGTATTTTTCACTAATTGAATTATACCTTTTACTAACTTGTATTTAAATTTTTCAAGAATGCAATTCTGCCGAATATGCAAGAATGTAAAACACAATGCAAAATTTAAAAAGACCAAATTTTCAAAATAGCATGTCAAAACGTAATCCAAAATGTGAACCAAATTAAAATTCAAAATGCAATCACAAGTCACAAGCATAACAAAAATGCGAAACGCTATGAAACAAGTACTTACAACACAAAATTAAACAAATGCCAAATCATAAAAAATGCACACGCTATGTAAAATGTACAAAATAAAAGAAATGTCATATTTCTAATGACCGCATGACAAGTTAAGTTCATAATGAGCTTTTACTTAGGCTTCAAAGAATAAAATTATTAGCCTCTATCCCTTTTTAAAAATCTTTAATTTGCG
Organism: Macrothele yani; assembly: GCA_039090855.1. Classification (NCBI taxonomy): domain Eukaryota; kingdom Metazoa; phylum Arthropoda; class Arachnida; order Araneae; family Macrothelidae; genus Macrothele; species Macrothele yani. The sequence goes on from CM077000.1 coordinate 28,150,633, forward strand.
CAACATTATTAACCAGACTTGTCATCACAGATAATCAATATGACCATGTCATACAATTACTTAAAAGACTTGTGCCTAAGCCTAATGGCTGTTTATAGTTTGTACACGAGTAAAAGCGCAACACAATAAACTTGACTTTCTATGAAAATTTTATGAATATGAGCACGGTTGATTGAAAACTGATCAAAACGCAATACCATAACCTTGGCATGTTATCGAAACCTTATGAAAACGTCGGACAAAAATTCCTAAAAAAGGTTACGCCTAAGGTCTTGTAACTAAAGTTTTAGACAGAGTAAAACTGCAACATTAATGACTTGACAAGTTATGTTAACGTTGTGATTATGAGCACAGCTGATTAAAGATTTCAAGAAATAGCCTATGGGATTAATGTGTTGTAACTGAGTAAAAGTGCAACATTATGTTTATTTTCTATATAAACTAAACTACGTGCTGAAATGGTCCAACTATGTATACGTATATTTAAACCATATGCCGAAGCGCTGACAAGGTGAAAACAAAAGTGCAATTTTGTACGGTCCCCTAACATTTTATGGCCAACCTACATGGAAGTGGACACGTTGATATCAAAAACGTACTTTTCATACGGCTATATAGCAAATAGCAATGGACACGTCGAAACCTTTCTTTTTTTTAGTTGGGGGTTTAACGACCACCGTGATCAATTCAGTGGGCTATAAGCAGTCGGACGTTCCTTATTTTGGGCCACTGATTCCTGGAAGGTAGGGTGCAGCCAGTGCCAGAAGTCAATCACGAAGTCCATGACTCACCGGGATTCGGACCAGGATCCTTCTCGACGAGTGGTCAGAAGCCAGCGCTTAGACCACTGCGCCAGCGTAGTGGCTCACGTTGAAATGTATTCTTCATACGGCCCCAAACGCTCTTATGGACATGCTAGATTGAACTGGACGCAAAGAAATCAATAATATAATTTGTACTAGCAAGGATACCAGGTATACGCCAGGTAAATATTACTATATGTGGAATCACCAAGTTCAGCGGGTGAAAGTTAATGAATGAAAAATATATTCCTGTAATTTTCCTGTAAACTTATTTTAAATGTTTTGATTAAATTAATTTAATTTTACGAAACAGAAAAAAAAAGGAAAAGGAATGGAAATACTTACCTTCGAGGAGACATTATAGAATTGCCGTACATCTGGCATGAGCTTCTTAGAATCCCGCCACACAGAAAGGCAATGTACCTGTGTGATGTCGCATGCATACGACTTGACATTGGCATTGATCATCTTTTTCTTACCGTTTTGAATTTTTAATATCTGAAACTTTCTATTTACATTGCATTGTATTTCTGTCTCATTAGCAGCCCGTTGGTATTGAAAGCTAAACTATATTAATTTGTGTTTTTAATACACCATTAACAGCATATTTTTGCACATTATTGTTATCTACGGTCTCCAACGTAGACCGTAGGTTGGTTAGTTTCCTGGCTGGTTAGTTGGTGGTTTATGGCATAAGGGCCTTAAACGGCCAAAGTGCGCCTTAGACCGTAGATAGGGTATTGAGTGCTGAATTGTGTTGCAGATCTTAACAGTAAAAATGAAATTTTCACGAAATTTTAGTATGGGCCACTTGAATACAGGCCCCAAACCCTTCCGAAAACCGTCTACCGTGTAAGTTATAGTACCATGAGATAGTATACCAAATTTGGTAGTTCTAAATTGAAAACGGTAGATTTTACGAAACTTTTGCATGGGGGCCCCGACCCCTTCCAAAAACCGCATAAGGTCTAAGTAAAAGTTTCATGAGATTGTACACCAAATTTGGTTGTTCTAAATTGAAAACTGTAGATTTTACGAAAATTTTGTATAGAAGGAAGGGGGGGGCTCTGACCGTCTGGGTACCGACCCCTTCCAAAAACCGTCTACAGTTTAAGTTAGAGTTTCATGAGATAGTATACCAAGTTTAGTAGTTCTAAATTGAAAACTTTAGATTTTACGAAAATTTAGTGTGGGGGCCCCTTGACCCCGACCTCTTCCTTCTACGGATTAAGTTAGTGTGTGTGGGGGGGGGGGTCCCGACCTCTTCCTTCTACGGATTAAGTTTTTGTGTGGGAGCCCCGACCTCTTCCTACTACGGATTAAGTTAGAGTACCATGATATAGTATACAAAATTTGGTGGTTCTAAATAGAAAGCTTTAGATTTTAAGAAAATTTGTATGGGGGTAACTTGACCCCGTGCCCATACCCCTTACAAAAACACATATGATCTAAATTAGAGTTCCGTGAGACAGTATACTAAATTTCGTGGTTCTGTATTAAAAACTGTTGATTTTACAAAAAAATTGTATGGTGGCGTCATGACCCCGGGCCTCGACCCCTTCAAAAAGCCGTCTACTGTCTACGTTAGAGTACCATGAGATAGTATACCAAAGTTTTTTGTTCTAAATTCAAAACAGTTGATTTTACGAAAATTTTGTGTGAGTGTGTGTGTATGGACGGGGGTCTTAGACCCCAGGCTCCGCCCCGTTCCAAATACCCTCTACAGTCTAAGTTAGAGTTTCATGAGATAGTGTAGCAAATTTGGTTGTTGTAAATTGAAAACTGTAAATTTTACTAAAATTTTGTATGGGGTGGTGGGGGGCTCCAACATTTTCCAAAAACCGTTTACAGTCTAAGTTAGAGTTTCATGAGATAGTATACCAAATTTGGTGGTTCTAAATTGAAAACTGTAGATTTTACGAAAATTTTGTAGAGGGGGGGGCACTCACCCAGGCCCTAACCCCTTCCAAAAACCATCTACCGTCTAAGTCATCATACCGTGAGATAGTACACCAATTTTGGTTGTTCTAAATTGAAAACTCTAGATTTTACGAAAATTTGGTAAGGGCGCCACTTGTCCCCGGGCTCCGACCCCTGCTAAAAACCATCTACAGTCTACGTTAGAGTACCATGCGATAGCATATCAAATTCGGTGGTCCTAAATTCAAAACTGCAGATTTTACGAAAACTTTGTGTGGGTGGCCGCTTGATCCCGGACCCGGTTCCTTCCAAATACCGTCTGCGGACTAAATTAGAGTTTCATGAGTTAGTATACCAAATTTGGTGGTTATAAATTGAAAACCGTAGATTTCCCAAAAATTGTGTATGAGGGGGGTGGAGCTCCAACCCCTTCCAAAAACCGTCTACGTTCTAAATGGGAGTACCATGAGGACATTTTCTGGACCATCTCGACATTATGACCGTGTCGACATTTTGAACTGTCAACATTTGGATTGTCAACATTATGACCCTGTCCCATTGTGACCGTCGACATAATGGCCGCCACCGCACAAACAAATTTAATAGACAGAAATGTTTGCTCACCCAACCTACCTCGCAGCGGAAGTATCGGTCCCTTACGTAATGACGTCACTGTAAAGGACGGGTTGACCGTCAATGATTGGTCGATACAACTAAAGCACTTGCGGGAGAAGTGTTCTAAAGAATTTTAAATTAAAATTCGTTTTGAATTTGAAAATTTACAGCCAAGATAGAATGCAAAAAAAAAAAAAAAACGCGTCAACAATACACGCAGGAAAAACTGACATCCTTGTGAATATTTTATTTATTGTAAACCAAGATTTTAAAGAAAATAAGTATATATTTTTTTCAAATCTATTTAAGCTAAACAGGATATTTACTGGCATTAAGGAAAAATGCAAGTATGGCGATCATAGCTTTTAAATTTAATTATATGCAACTGTAGAACTGTCTTCTTTAAATAAATTCGAGAGAAAGAAAAAACACCATAACATTATGTTAGTAGCCCCTCATAAAGAAATCCCTTTATGCCGAACAAATCAAAACTTCAGCAACATTCAAGGAACTCGCTTAATTAAAAAGCTGGATATTAATTCTATTAAATGTTCCGTTGGTATTTGTAATTAATCGCTTAACACAAAAGTTAAAATTATATATTTTCCAATTATTTTCCTTTCGTTTCTTCATATTTCAATCGCTAAATTTTGAGAACTTTAAAAATCGGGGCTTTATTTAGTGCAAAGAAATACTTTCCTCGCTCACTTTGCCATGTTCCTTAAGTAACTATTTGAACCGGTATTCTCCTCTTGGGTTGGTAAGACATTTTTTCCTGAGGATTTAGTCCAATACTAAAGTGGAAAACAAACGTCTTAAGGGAAAATAAATTAATTTTGCTTTTCGTTGCTATTAGAAGAAAAAAAAACGAGTTTTTCCAGATTTTAAATATGGGTTATTTTGACGTCGGGTTATTTTTGTCCCGGGTTATTTTGATAACGGTTAATGCCGTTGGGTTATTTTGACGCCAGGTTATTTTGACACCGGTTATTTTGACGCCGAGTTATTTTGACGCTGGGTTATTTTGACGCCAGGTTATTTTGACTGGGAGATTTTGACGCGGGTTATTCTATCCGGGTTAATTTGACATGTAACCCTCAAAAATATAAAGACTTTCTAATTATGAGCTCCTCCGGTACAAATAGTGGAGTCGTTCCAAATAACACTGAAAACCCGATTGGGCATGCTGTCCACCAAGTCATGTAAGTGTTCTGGACGGAGTGCGTACCAGCTTCACTTAATCTGCTCTTTCAATGCCATAACACTTGAGAACTGCCGTCCATTCGCATACACATCACAAGCTAGGATATCTCAGAGGTTCTCAATAGGGTTCATATCTGGACTGAGTGCTGGCCAATCCATCACGGTCACATGATGAATGTTAAACTAGCTTTTCTTTGATGCAGACCGGTGGGTAGAGGCATTGTCTTTCTGGAACAGGTAATCAACACCCGCTGGAGTTTCGGCAAACGGTAGAATGCGGCTGCTGAGTATGTCCTGATACGTTTCGGAGTTTTGTCTGTCTTGCAGAAAAGCGATATCCGTTGTCCCATTGAACGCAAAAGCTCCCCAGACAATCACAGATCCCCCTCCTTTCTGTCTACTGAAGTAAGTGCGTGGCTCGCGTCGTAAATCATGCCAATAGCAGTTTCAACAGTCAGGGCTGTCCAGGTTGAACATTTTCTCATCGGAGAAAATAGTTGTGATCCGCTCGTCCGTCCAGTGCATGTGGCTGTTTGCCCATAACAATCTAGCTTCCTTGTGGCGCCGCGCGAGGTCTGCCAGACGGCGCATTTTACAGAGCACAATGTTGCGACTTTCCTTGATTCGTCGATGAATTGTGTCCTTTGAGACGGTGACACTAACAGTCCGAGAAACGTCACGTAGTGATAACTTTTGGGTTGACACTAAACGCATGATGGTACGATCATCTCGTTTGGTTGTTATGCGAGGCGTTTCAGGCCGTTTTCTGGCAGTAAACGCACCGCGTTTCGATAGTCTTATAAATGACTTCCTACTCCTTCCCATGGCTTTACAAATTTTCGCTACAGACAATCCATTTGCTCTCAGTCTCCAAATCTTTTGCACCTCTTCCCCAGAAAGATGACTGTAGCGTGGCATTTCGGCAAATGAATGTCTGACGGCAGGTCCGATGTCTTTTGTAGTCTGGACCGAATAACGGCCCATGCGCGTGCGTACAACATGCTAATTTATACATCTCATTTGCATGTGGCTACTTTACATAGTTGTCTTTATATTTATGAGACCAAAAATTACACTATTTCACTTTGTGTTGTTCTTTTCACACAATCCGGTCATCTCGACGGATCGAAACGTTTGTTGTAGGGTTATGTCTAATTAGGTACCACTTTAGCTTCCTGCCTATATTCGCATTGCGTTCACGGCGCAAAGTCGACTGTCTCTAGATTTATGCGACGCACCTTATGAGTTCATCCTATTGCTTACGAGAGCTGTTCGGAAAGTATCCATCCAATAAATACTTAAAAAAAAAAAAAAAAAAACGTAGCTGACTTGGGAAAATGGAGATCTCGCACCCTTTAAGGTACTTCTCCTTAGGACTTCACACATTTATCCCAGCGTCCCTTCCTCTTTTGAAAACAAAGTACAATACAAAGTCCTCTTTTGCTAACGTTATCAGTTACCTCGTCCCGTTCTCCTTAATCTCGGCCACGGTCTAAAATCTCCCCCTTTCAACGTCGATTTTAGCTTTGGAAAATTCTTGTTTTTCGCTTTTATTAACTACCTTCTTCAGATGCTTTCCTGCCGATATTAGCTTTATAAGTCTCCAACATATATGCAAATTCAGGCGGCGCTCGTATGCTGCTGTATTGCATCTTCATAGTTATAACGTAGAAATCAGTATGGTCTTATAATTTTTACATAGACTGTATACTGTATACACTTTGGTAGTGCTCCCATCTGATGATGATCTTACTGTAAGGCCGAATGATCTTGTATAGATAGTACAGATACGGCATATTTCGATTACTTCAGTTACTGGTTGCTCGAGGATTAAACTCAAGCTCAGACGATTTCGTGATCGATCGAAACCGTTTTTAAAAATCGCTACTAACCTGATTGTTTCATGATAAGTTGCGTCGCATACATATAGAAACAGCCGACTTTGAGGCGTGAACGCAATGCGAATATAGGTAGGAAGCTGAAGTGGTACCTAATTAGACGTAATCCTACAACAAAATTTTCGATCCGTCGAGATGACCGGATTGTGTGAAAAGACCACAAAGTGAAATTGTGTAATTTTAGGTGTCTCATAAATATAAAGACAACTATGTAAAGTAGCCACATGCAAATGAGATGTACAAATTAGCCTGTTGTACGCACGCGCATGGGCCGTAATTCGGTCCAGCCTAGAAAAGACAGTGGACCTGCCGTCAGACATTCATTTGCCGAAAGGCCACGCAACAGTCAACTTTCTGGTCAGGAGGTGCAGAAGATTTGGAGACTGAGAGCAAATGGATTGCCTGTAGCGAAAATTTGTAAAGCCATGGGAAGGAGTAGGGAAATCATTTATAAGACTATCGAAACGCGGTGCGTTTACTGCCAGAAAACGGCCTGAAATGCCTCGCATAACAACCAAACGAAATGATCGTGCCATCATGCGTTTAGTTTCATCCCAAAGGTTATCACTACGTCCAGTTTCTCAGACTGTTGGTGTCACCGTCTCAAAGGACACAGTTCATCGACAAATCAAGGAAAGTCGCAACATTGTGCTCCGTAAAATGCGCCGTCTGCCACACACCTCGTGCGGCGCCACAAGGAAGCTAGATTGTTATGGGCAAACAGCCACATGCACTGGACGGACGAGTGGATCACAACTATTTTCTCCGATGAGAAAAAGTTCAACCTAGACCGTCCTGGCGGTTGAAACTGCTAGTGGCATGATTTCCGACGCGAGCCATGTACTTTCTTCAGCAGACAGTAAGGAGGGGGATCTGTTATTGTCTGGGGAGCTTTTGCGTTCAGTGGGACAACGGATATCACTTTTCTGCAAGGCAGGCAAAACTCCGAAACGTATCAGGACATACTCATCTGTCACCTTCTACCGTTTGCCGAAGCTCTAGCAGGTGTTGATTATCTGTTCCAGCAAGGCAATGCCTCTATCCATCGGTCTTCATCAACGAAAAGCTGGTTTAATACTTATCATGTGATTGTAATGGATTGACCAGCACTCAGTCCAGATCTGAACCCTATCGAGAACCTCTGGGGTATCCTATCTGGTGATGTTGTGACGTACCTGCCAGAAGGACGCACACGACATAAAGGCAGATAGGAATCAGAATAAAACGTCCGCTTAGCTCAATTGGTAGAGTGACTTATTCCGGAATGAGGGGATCCGGGTTCGAATCCTAGCGCGGATAGAAATGGCGGAGAAATTTACTTCGTTATAATGTACATGCGAATGGACGGCAGTTCTCAAGTGTGGTGGCACTGAAAGAGCAGATTGAACGAAGCTGGTACGCACTCCGTCCAGAACACTTACATAACTTGGTGGACAGCATGCCCAATCGGGGGTTCAGTGTTATTCGGAACAACGGCTCCACTATTCGTACTATAGGTGCTCATAACAAGAAAGTCTTTATATTTTGTGAGACAGTGTATTTGTGTTTTTTTCTTGTACTTGGCGTTGGAATTGTTATGTTTCCGTCAAACTTTTGTGCAGCTGCGTGTCCTGTGTTATTTTTGGTATAAATATGAGGTGTACATTTCAGCTCGTTGTTGTTTCTTTTTTATTCGAGAATTTGTTCTGTCTCTATATTTATGCGACGCACTATAGTAGCGATGCTCAAAAACGGTTTTGTTCGTGATTGGTTTTACTGTGTATCTCATCTACCCGTATTTTTGGTTAAAATTTATTTAAAAAAAACTAATATATTAAAAAAAATAACCATCTTTTAACATCGCTATTAACCACGTACGTTTCTAACCACGTGGGTTTAAGGTAAGTTAAATTTAAATTTTTAATAATACTAACAGTATTTTTCCTAAAATCAACTATTATTTTTCATTACAATTAAATAAAGTATTACCATTTTACCCTTCTAAACATTTATTTTTTAATGTCAAACAAGGGCAAAGTACACGTGGTTTATACAGTATCTCGAATCGGCAAAAAAAGAAAACGTGCTATAAAAATAGTGTTAGTTCTACAAGTGTAAGTCTATATGTTTCACACTCTAATTTACTTGCAAATGTTAATGTTCGATCCATTTGATGTAGTACAAAAGGTACGAAGCAGTTGCGAAAATCTGTAAAAAGAGTCACAGTTTAATTGTGCCTCCCGTGTGTGTGCGTGCGTGCGTGTGTGTATAAAAGATTGAAAGACAGAAGGGGGTGCAATAATATCTCATTATTGCACTCCCTTCTGGTTGCAGAAGTGCGTAGTTACACCTCTGGTCGTAAAAAAGTATTTCGATTCGTTTTTTGTTATGTATACTTGTTTTTTTTACTGTGGCATTGCCAGATTCTTTGCCTCGTGATGGTGGGTCTCCAGGGGTGGCACGCAAAGAAAGAAGGGACAAGACACGGAGCTACTTGGATAGCTGAAAATGTGAAGTTAAGCTCACTTCTATCAAAACAAAAGTACGTATGTACGTTGTCTGTCTGTCACTCTCCTACACAAGAAGAAATAACTCATCGTACAGACTTGAAATTTGGCATAAATTTTCAAAACAAAAGTGGCAGTGGGCATTCATGTGAGGCTTTTTTTTTTTTTTTTTTTTAACTTTATTCTCTTCTTTGCTTTTTTTTTCTTTTTGAAATTCAGATGTCGGTGTCGTGTGTGACGTCACTTTTCAAACGTCATGGCGTTCTGTTTTCTAAACGGCCTTGGCTGAGCCGTCAGGATTCCATGGGTAGTCCTTACGCTATCTAATGTATAGTTATACACGCACAAATACAGTGTATAAAAGTGAAGAAAGCCAAAATACCATATTGTGTCGAAAATGCAAAGTTTTTGTTGAAGAAAAAAAAACTTACACAGAAAATGTAACCTCTGGCAAAAATATGCCGTATTTTCATGTAGCCACTCTTTCAGAAAACTTGAATAAAAAAGGCATCGCTCTTTCCACGTTTATCAACACATAACAACCGAAAAATTGCTATCCGGCCGCTGCTGGGATCGTCCTCTAGATCTCTCGATATCTAGCAGAATACGTTCGCCTTACGCTTCGGTGGCCAACAAACAACAGCGCTATGTGTGTTTATCTGTCAGCTTCTGACGTCACAACCAGACCTCTGTGACCTCCCTCGATGATCTGAAGACCAGAATTGATGCTGCGTTAGCAACAGTAACGCCTCAAATGCTGGTGAACACTTGGCGGGAAAATGCTTACCGCTTGGATATCTTATCTGCTGTGAAAGACACTTTGCGGGAAATTGATTATCGCTTGGATATCTTACGTGCAACGAAAGACGCGCATGTCGAACTGGTTTAGCAATCTGATGTCTCGATTCCATAGATAATAAAACTTTTAGCTGTCATCTGTCATATTCTGTTTGGGGTTTTAGTTTAATTAATACAGACATTTAACGTGGACCAAGAACTTCAAACAAAGATCTTCGCTTCTTCCACGTTTATAAGTGAGTCACGGAAAAATTCTCATTGGCCGCCACCGGGAGTCGAACCCAGGGTCTTCCAGTTACGCGCCGGATATACTTCCGCTACACCACAGCGGCCTCAAATTCCTCCAGACTCACAGACGCTAACTGCCAAGCCAATTTGGCAGGTTGCTTCTTGGAGCCCTGCACAATGCTGGGGATTCACCAAAGATGGTAAGCAGCAACTGAAGAAATAATTAGAAGGCGAATGAATAATTAATACAGACATTTAACGTGGACCAGGAACTTCAAACAAAGATCTTCGCTCCTTCTCACAGACGGTCTGGAGGAATTTGAGGCCGCTGTGGTGTAGCGGAAGCATATCCGGTGCGTAACTGGAAGACCCTGGGTTCAACTCCCGGTGGCGGCCAATGATTATTTTTCCGTGACTCACTTATAAACGTGGAAGGAGCGAAGATCTTTGTTTGAAGGGTTTTAGTTTGTTGTTTCCCGTTTTCCGATTATATGCCACTGAAACCACGACACTAATTATGAATCACCCTATATATATTCTGGCATCTGACCTGTGGTACTAGTGGGCCCGAGTTCGAGTGCCGTGAGGCATACTTGGTAAGAGTGTGACTTATGGCACTGGCTCTCTCCATGTTTCTGGAACCTGTTGTCTCAGATTAGGGACGATCCGATTGAGCTGCTAATAGTGGTCGTTTAACCTTCAACAAAAACAAAAAGCATATCAACAAACCAACAGAAACTCATATCTGTCGATGTGTGTAAAATAACGCACTGAAAATCCACGAATATAATCACATTTTGAGAAGAATATTACGCATTTACCGGACTTTACCACTTGGTTGGCCATAATATACTAGGTGTATGCAAAAGTTCTACCTGTTTTTTTTGGTAGTGAAGGAAAACAAATTTTATTTGAATAAACATCTTTATTCTTCTACATAAGTGACATTATTATCTTTCTGGTAGTAATTGAATTTCCCTTCTGTAGAACTCTGTTGTAACGCAGTGTCGACATTGTGCCGTGCCTTCACCTCAGGACGCACTTGAGATAAAGGCAGATAGCAGCGAGAGCATATGACCGCGTAGCTCAGTTGGCATAGCGACTTATTCCGGAGTGAGGAGACAAGAGCTCGATACCCGGCGTGGATAAAAATGACGGAGAAATTTACTTCGTTATATTGGCGCCCGAACTTCAAGAATGACCTGGCCGTTAAAGTTCTCGCAATGGTGTGATGTCCTTTCCACACCGCGAGACAGGAAAAATAAAAGAATCCCTTCTTCAGCCCTACGAAAAACAAATGTGTGTGATGTTACGTTCCACACACCAAATTGACTGGGATTTCTCCAATGTACGTTCTTCAGCGGATGACTGCCTACAGCCACACATGGTTCAGGCTGACCCGTGGACCATGCCCCGGACCTCTTTCGGGGGGGGGGGTGGAGATGTGACGTGCCTGCACCGCAGGACGCAAATGAGATAAAGGCAGTTAGCAGCTAGAGAATACGCCCGCGTAGCTCAGTTGGAAGAGCGACTTATTCCGGAATGAGGGGAACCGGGTTCGATGCCCGGCGTGGATAAAAATGACGGAGATATTTACTTCGTTATAACATCTTCAACTACATCGAAGCTTGTTCCAGCGAAATTATTCTGAAGAGATTGAAAACGGTGGTAGTCCGTCGATGCAAGGTCTGAGGAATACGGGGGGGGTGAGTAACCTTTCCCCTCCAATGTCCAGTAATTGTCTCTGAGTGGCTAAAGCTGTATGCCGTCTTGCGCTGTCATGTTGCAAGGTGACGCCGTTGTGATTAGCCCGTGCTGGATGCTTAGATGTCAATTCTTCTGTCAGCTTTTCCAACTGTTGGTACTGCAGGTCAGCGTTCATCGTTCGGTTAGGTGCAAGCAATTTTTAGTGGATCACCTCTTGACATCCCACCATACACTTAAGTCTTGTTAACAAGACCGTTCTCGGATACAGTCCTCCTCTTCAGGTAGATGGAGCAGGCTGTCTAACTTAGAAAACAGTCCTCTGACGCTTTATATTTCTGTAAAGGATCCTGTTTTCATCACCTGTAACTACTCGGACGAAGAAACGTTCACTTCTGTAAAGCATAAAAAAAGAAAGACAGGTGGTCGTTTTTTCCGATCAAATTCTTGCGACTAGGTCATGTGGTACCCATCGGTCGAACTTTATGAAAAACCCAAGCGCATGTATCCTTCTTCCTCCTGTTGTTGTGTGTACAGAAAATCTTTCTGATAATTATTCAATGGTTAGATGTTGGTCACTCATATGGCTTGGTTGAGATCCTCTTCAAACCCCTCTGATGGGCGTCCAGAACATGGTGGATTCCTCCAGCTTCTCTTTTCTTCGCGGAATTCCCAGAATCAACGTCGACATGTGCTTCCGTCTACAGTATTCAGTATCCTCGCTATACAACTCGCAAATGTTGCAGCAGGCTTCAGCTGCGTTGTTGCCTTTGTCGAACTCATAGAGAGAGAGAGAGAGAGTATCGCGGCACCAGACGTAAATGGACGTTCTTAGAGGGCAAAAACAGAGCAAAGAACAAATATCCGGTTCTGCTTCAAAAACCAAACAACGCCTAATGTGATCCTCATTGCAATACATATTTGTAAGATGTGAATCCGTTTATTGGTGTAAATATGACATGGATGTTAAGTCAGATAATATCCGAAAACTTTAAAATTTCGTCGTCCTGAGCGGGAATCGAATCCGCGTCATCCCCTATTTGGGATGAGGTAAAGAAACTTGCAAGTTACGTACACCTAAGTGCGACCGCATTTAAAGAGTAAATTAAGATCTTAACAAAATATAACGTATGAAACACGGAAATTACCACTTCGCTTCTCTCCATTCGGCGCGAACTGATAGACATTCCGCGCGGTCATCCAGTGCTCGGCACTGGAATGTATGGAATCTGTAGAATCAAACGGACCAAAAGCGTTACGAATTATTTAACGCACGTCCAAGAGACACGGCATTAGAACACTGACTGAACAAAATTCGTTAACAATTTGTTATCGATGATCAAACACATCACGAGCTTTCAGTTTCAGACGTCTTTGAGGGGCAAATCTTTCGAATAAAAAAGTTAAAAACGTATCTTTGGGAATATTTTATGAAACTGGCCGAAATTTTAATGAACCCCATAAATCGTTAATAGGAACATGACCTCCAAATTTCACCTGAATGGGTAAATAATTTTTAAATTAGCCGTCAAAATTTTAATAATTGTTTCTGCGTATATATTTGCTTACCGATGAATTAAAAATCCAATGCCTATTTAAAAAAGTTTTGACTGGACTCCGGTGAAATTTTGAGGGACCCCTCTTATTACCAATTCATGGCGTTGATAAAAATTTCATCCCGTTTCGTTAAGATTTCGCAAAGTTCGTTTTTGCATTTTTTTATGCACAGTTCTCAAAGAATAGAAACACCTGTGGATGTGCTCGGCGATGAATGCAGTCACGTGCTTTCAGATTTGGAACAGCATAACGATGATGCAGCAAACGACGCTGGCTTTATTGATTAGTTTATTAATTAATTCATAATTCGCGAACTAAACAACGTAAAGATCTTACAATAGTCGCGTTGACCTAGAAATTCCAGTATTAATAAGCTATGGAAATTTCACGATGCCACAGTTCGGCGTTCGAGAGTGTTGGCTGCTTCAGACAAACAGATGTTTTGTGTTTTATATATAAGATTTATATATAAAACACATATATATATAAAAATTGTACATTGATTTTTAAAAGTTACTGTTTGGATTCTCTCCTTTAGATACACATCTAGCCTTACGAAGCTGCACAATATGTGGTGAAAGCTCGGTTTTTACACCACTTTTACGCCAATAAAATTTGCGGATTTCACTAACGTAGTAGCTACTTGTATCCATGTCATATTTACACCAATAAACGGATTCACATCTTCCAAATTTGTATTGTACAATGATGTAATCGCGTATTTCATTTGTAACGTATACTCTAGATTCAGTTTCTTTTTGATTTTACTATCTCTTGTTATTTTATTTTCCTATGCAAATTATCTTCTCACTTAACGAGATATTATTTCTCCCGCTGAATTATACGTGGCAACGAGTGTAAGTCATGACGTGGTGGTATGCAGTATATATAGGCGCGCTCAAGTATACCAGAGAGGTTCGTTGTAGATATGATAGGTTCTTCCTAATTATTGCTATGCGATTCTACGAAAGTTCAGTCTAACAGTAGTTGTGTTCTATTGGAGTGTGTATTGAGTAATACCAGGAGTTTCCCAATAAAAGGTTAAAAGTGAGTACGTTTTCTTAGTTCATTTTATTGTCAGACCTCTGTCTGGCCGTTAAATCTATTTCATTGAGTGTCTTACCTAAACAAACTCTAGCACTTTGATGATTAAGCACACTTTAGCTACGTCAAGTAACCTTTCAATAACCCTAACGTGACTTAACGTGAGCTTTCCTGCACGACACGATCAGCGGAGAAACCTATTCATTATACATTCATTTGGGATCTTTATTGCTTACCATGTTAAACGTGATTCAACCCTTTGTGACTTGTTTACGAATGAGATGCATCTTCATACTTTGCGCCATTTTTTAGCCTACTCCTTGAAGAATCTTGGTCATCACGCGCGCCATCTGTTATTGCACTTGTTATATTTTATTTGGAATTTTCATTATGAAAAATGGGTAAAACTTTTGCAGACAATTAATTCAAATCAGCGTTGCGTTAAAAAGACACATGATCATGCTCGTTATACAAATCACCTTTGTATTAAAAAAACTAGCCATCTTGTAGCTGTTCTTTTTTTCTTTTTTTCAGCCGCGGAGTGGGATGGAAGCTCGCAAAGCCGTCCAAAAGGACCCAAAGCCATGATATTAAAGAGATGATTTCTTGTTAATATATTATTAATATAATCGGAAACCAAGGCTTCCGATTGGTTTCCAACGCTGTCGTGTATGACGTCAAATATGACTCCGACATATCAGTCCGTGTAACATGAGAAAGACGTCACAAATGCAGATGATATCGAATTGGCGCAAATGCAGATGATACTGAATTCAAAATATAATTTATTTCATATATTTACTTCGAATTATTCGATTGAAAAAAATTATTTCTTCCTTTCGATACCACTTATATGGAAGACTATTTCAGACGTAGTTTGTTTTTCAAGTAATGCATAACTTTTCCGTTAGAGAGTATAAAGGTAAATTTCCTTTTTGCCCGAACATCTCTGCTTCTAAAAATCCGATTTCAAACCTTCTTCTTGCATCGGAAACAGCTTCTCATGTGAACTGTTCGACCTATAATTTCTAACTTATGGTAAGGATTGGCTTAGGCTCCAGGGAGAATAAGTTTTTATTTTTGCTTCTGATGTATTTGCAGCAAAATCTCAGCTTCTGAAAACTCGATTGAAAAAATTCTTCCGTGGATCTATACCGCTCAACTCTGAACACCTTTTGAGAATAACTACGGCTTAAAATGGCGCATAGTTTTTCCAGCGGGAGCGTAGATGAGTATCTAATTTTTTGTATACTTCTAACAGCCCGATGCGTTCTCCCTGTATTTTCTGCTTCTAAAACTTCAATTTGAAACATTCTTCCTGCATCGGATACAGCTCCTGAAGGGAAATGTTTTTTGATTACAATATCCAATTTTTAATAAAAAATGGTTCTGTCTCTAAGGACGAAACAGTTTATTTCAGCTTCTGATGTATTTGCAGCAAAATCTAGCCTTCTGAAACTGGACTGAAAAACCCTTTAGTGGACCGATACCGCTGATTTCGAAAAATATTTTCAGAATACTCTCATCTTAAAATAAAGCATAATTTTCTCGCCAGGGGCGTAGATGTATATCGTATTTCAGTCGATATCTCTGCTTGTAAGAGTCTGATTCGAAAAATTCTTTCTTTTTCTGGAGAACGTTTCCTCTGCGAGATGTTTCTCATATTATTTAAAAATTTCATTAACGCACAAGTTTGCCGCTAGAGAGCGCACGTTTGCAGGGACTAAAAACCCGATACAAATAAATTATTTTTCAGCCAGATACTTCTATGAGAACTCTATGCATATTTTCTCCCCAAAATCATACACAATTTTGTCGCTAGGGGAACCAATGCTTAATCTGTTTTTCTTAATATCTCTGCTTCTCAATGTGCGATTTAAGAAAATGCGTTCAACACCAGATGTAACCTTTGGGTTAGTGTTTGAGGAGTTTTATAGTTCATAGTTCTGAATCTAGGTGCTGTTTTTGTACTTCTGTTTGCAGCTGTATTTCCGCTTCAAAAACCCCGGTTGAGAAATTTCTATTTTACTGGCTGTTTTTTCCCACAATATATTTGTGATGCAATTACCCTCTTTAAATAGTGCCCAGATTTCCCGCTAGGGGAGTAAAGGCCAACACATTTTTCTCGCTATCTCTGCTTCCGAGAGAAGTATTAGAAAAGTTTTTTTTTACCTTTGCATAGTTTTTTTCCATGAACAAAATATTTCACTTTTTTGAACTGACCCATTTATGCAAAATTCTTTTGATAGAAGGCGTAGTATTATATCATGTTTCCTTCTGTATTTCTTTTTTTAACTGTTCTATTTGAAAATCTGTTTGTTTCTGAATCTTCTCCTATGAGAAGCATTTTGTGCGCCATTTGCTAATTTTTGTCCCATACTTTTCAGCCGCTGTTGTAAGTAAGTAGCTGTTTCTATTACCGGATGTTTTATCTATTGTAGAAATTCGGTAATTTATCGATTTGCAAATCCTTCCCTAATTTAGGGTCACTGGTTCCAGGAAAGGGAGATAACCAGGGCCGTAAGACAGACACAACATCAATGCCTCAACAGGATTCGAACGCGGACCTTTTTTTATTATTGGGGGTTTAACGACCACAGTGAGCAACGCAATGGGCTATAAGCAGTCGCCCTCCCTAATTTAGGGTCAATGATTCCAGGGAACGGAGAGAGCCAGTGCCGTAAGGCAAACACAACATCAATGCCTCACCGGGATTCGACGGATCCTTTTTTTATTGGGGGTTTAACGACCACCGTGAGCAACTCAATGGGCGATAAATACACAGTTGACGTGACTCACTTGTAAAAGGTGGAAAAAGCGATGACTTCTATTCGATTAACTCAACGGGCTATAAGGAGTCGCCCTCTCTAATTTAGGGTCAGTGATTCCAGGGAACGGAGAGAGCCAGTGCCGTAAGGCAAACACAACATCAATGCCACACCGGGATTCGACGGATCCTTTTTTTTATTGGGGGTTTAACGACCACCGTGAGCAACTCAATGGGCGATAAGTACACAGTTGACGTGACTCACTTGTAAAAGGTGGAAAAAGCGATGACTTCTATTCGATTAACTCAACGGGCTATAAGGAGTCGCCCTCTCTAATTTAGGGTCAGTGATTCCAGGGAACGGAGAGAGCCAGTGCCGTAAGGCAAACACAACATCAATACCTCACCGGGATTTGACGGATCCTTTTTTTATTGGGGGTATAACGACCACCGTGAGCAACTCAATGGGCGATAAATACACAGTTGACGTGACTCACTTGTAAAAGGTGGAAAAAGCGATGACTTCTATTCGATTAACTCAACGGGCTATAAGGAGTCGCCCTCTCTAATTTAGGGTCAGTGATTTCAGGGAACGGAGAGAGCTAGTGCCGTAAGGCAAACACAACATCAATGCCTCACCGGGATTCGACGGATCCTTTTTTTTATTGGGCGTCTAACGACCACCGTGAGCAAGTCAATTGGCTGTAAGGAGTAGCCATCCCTAATTTAGGGTCAGTGGTTCCAGAGAAAGGGGCCAGCATGGTAAGAACAAACAAAACATCAATGCCTCACCGGGACTCGAAGGCGGACCTTTTTTTTTGTTTGTTTGAGGGTTTAACGACCACCGTGAGCAACTCAATGCCTCGCCGGGGTTACACGCGGACCCTCCATGGACGAATAATAACAATTCAGCGCTTAGATCACTGCGCCACCGGGGCTGTGGATTCAAAAAACATGCTCATTACAACCGAAAATTGGGTGTCATCTTTCTGATTTAGTTCAATACAAACCGATTGCTGGAATTTTGCTCTGTTTCGTGATAACATCGCATGAATATCTCAGTGATCTCTGTTAATTTTCTGATGCATATGTTTTCTCTATGAGTATGTGTTTAGAGTGAAAATAGACAAGGGCGTTTTTTAAATCCTTTATTGCATTTTGCATAGTATTTAACCGTGTGATATCATTGACACAATAGTCAGTTGTGCAATTACGGGAATCAAGGTGCGCTTAGCACATTCCGGGAAAGGTGTTGCACTTCATTAAGAGAGGAGACATGCACGTCTGAAAAAGACAAAATGTTATACATGTATTATTAACTCAAGGAAAATTTTCCAAACAAACAGAAAGAAATAATATAAAATGCATGAACACCCGTGCATTGTTAAACATTTTGTGGCAGGTTGCTCCAAAAAGTGGTGCTACACCAGCTGCACTACTTTCTGAGAAATGATGCGCCATTGTATGTGGGGCAGGCAAAACCCAACAGCATGATGAAACCTTGCACCATAATGTGGTGCAACTTTGTGCCAAAACATGGAACAAAGTTGTCGTATCTTTTCTCTGAAATTGGGGCAGCTAGAGCAGCACACCGTTTTGGTGCGAACTACCACAAAAGTTTTAACAGTGTAGCAATAATTTAAATTTATACAAATATATTTTCAATAGTGTTTGCAGTCTCTAGACCATATTCGGCAGCTGTAATGATAATCTGTATATTAAAAATGACTGTTTTTCTTCTGTTGAAAACCCATTTTTTTTAAAAAAGAAGAAAACTGGTGCATCGGTTTTTTTTAATTGGAGGTTTAACGACCACAGTGAGCAACAATGGGCTAAAAGCGGTCGTCCGTCCCTAATTTAGGGTTACTGGTTCCAGGAAAGGGAGAGATCCAGTGCCGTAAGCCAAACCCAACATCTATGCTTCACCGGGATTCGAACCCGGACCCCTTTCGGACGAATGATTTTTTTTGATTGGAGGTTTAACGACCACCGTGAGCAACTCAATGTGCTATAAGCAGTCGCCCGTCCCTAATTTAGGGTCACTGGTTCCAGGGAAGGGAGACGAATGATCAGATGCCATCGCTTAGACCACTGCGCCACCGGTGCGGCCATTGAGGGTTTAACGACAACCGCGAGCAACTCAATGGGCTATAAGCAGTCTCCCGTCCCTAATTTAGGGTCATTGGTTCCAGTGAAGGGAAGTAAGACAGAAACCAGTGCCGTAAGACAGAAACAACATACATGCTTCACCAGGATTCGAGCCCGTACCCTTCTCAGACTAATGGTCATAAGCTAGCGCTTAGACCTCTGCGCCCCCGGGAGAACAATTCTATATTTCGTTACAGTTGTTAGATAAATGCGTGTGAATGTTTTTTCTACTTTTACAACTAAGAATATCCCATAAATCAGTGCTTTAGATTACGTGTGTGACAGAAGTCTCGCACGCGTATTATGGAGCACGTAAGGTGATTCCACCTAACATCTCTGCCTTATATTTTCAATGGTTGAAGTTCTGTACATATTTTCTACGCAATTAATGTATTCCCAAAGATGAAAATTTGCACATCGATAAAACTAACTTTAAGTTATAGCATGGGATAGTTGATACTTGCTAAAACATAACCATAACTAAGCAATTCAACAATTGCTTGTCTGCTGACGTCATCACTGTACTGGTCGCACCATATACTTATTAACAGGTCTGAACGTTTCTGAAAGAAAAATGATTGATTTTTAATATAATTATGTTTAGCAAGTATTAAGCATCCCATGCTCTAACGTACAGTTAGTTTTATCGATGTGCAAATTTTCGAAGAAAATATGTAAAGAAGTTCTACCATTGAAAACATGAGGCAGAGATTTTAGGTAGAACCACCTTAACTAAACCAATTAACTATGAAAACAATTAAACGCAGCAACTGGGCATATAAGAGAACGACAAGAACGTACGATTTGAGCTTTATTCAAAATCATACGCACACCTTTGGACGACAGAACAAAGGCATACAAAATAATATAGGTCTTACATGAAGCTGATCATTTGCATTAAAAAAAACTGGATGAAACGGAGTACCTCTGCGTGCCTTCAAAGCAAGAATTTAAGATTATAGAGGCACTTCCCGGATACAAACGAGTCATAATTGTACGTAAATCGGAACACTTCTGTACAGTTCGTATCTAGCATCAGTCAGAAGCTTGTTTATAGCAAACTTTTCGATGCCGCCCCGGTGGCGCAGTGGTCTAAGCGATGGCCTCTGATCATTCGTCAGAAAGGGGTCAGGGTTCGAATCCCTGTGATGCATGGATGTTGGATCCCTTCCCTGGAACCACTAACCCTAAATTAGGGACGAGCTACTGCTTATAGCCCATTGAGTTGCTCACGATGGTCTTTAAACCTCCAATAAAAAAAGTAAAACTTTTCCATGCATCATCGTCATCATCATCATCATTGTCAACCATTATTAATCCACTGCTGGACGAACGTCTCCCCAAGTTTCCTCCACAACGGTCTGTCTTGTGCCAGTCTCCTCCATGTCACTCCCGCATACTTTCGAATTGCATCCACCCATCTCTCATGTGGTCTTTTTCTGGGTCTTTTCCTGTCCCTTGGAATCCAATCTAATATTTCGGCTGTCCATCGATGGTCTGTCCTTCTGGCAGTATGTCCAGCCCATTGCCATTTCAGGGATTTAACTCCGATTATGATGTCTTCCACTCTTGTCATTTTTCGGATCCACGAGTTCCTCTTCTTATCTCTCCTGGTTACACCAAGCATGCACCTCTCCATGCTGCTTTGAGTTGTCTGCAGCCTTTGTATGTCTCTTTTAGTTAAGGTCCACGTCTCTGCACCATACGTAAGCACTGGAAGGATGCATTGATCAGACACTTTTCTTTTAAGACATAATGGCATATTGCTCTTGAAAATTATGCTGTTTCTTCCAAAAGCTATCCAGACAAGTTTTGTACGCCGATTAATTTCTTCATCAATGTGACCCTCACTTGATATCTGCTGTCCAAGATAAACGTACGTGTCTGTTATCTCCAGCTTTTCTCCATCAATCGATAAATCTTCATTTCTTGTAAAAACATTGAACATCACTTTTTTCAATGCATAAAAACCATTAAAGAAACACTTCCAGATTCACTAAAACATCTTTTGCAATATAATGAAATAATAATAATATTAATAATGGAAACGCGTTCCCTGCAACGATGAATCGCACTTCGCCATCTGACAATCCGATGGACTAGTCTGGATGTGAAGGATTCCAACTGAAATCCCAGTAACAGAATACCGGCAACGGCAGACTTTGTGAAGTGTTTATGAATGTCCCGTACATCTAATTTTCCCGGGAAGTTGTCTAGTAAGCTATCACTTTCATTATAGTGAAGTGTTTAATGTCTTCGAAGTGCTAGGCCACTCGTTGACAAAGCGGTACAGTTGACTTTTGCATGCGTGGAGGCCTAACTTTTTCTACAAGTTTCCTACTGCACTTACTTGTTCTCCTTCCCTGCGGTTTTGCACCATAATTGCTTCCTGTGTGTGTTTCATAGTGCTTCAGTGTGATAAAATCAGTCTTAATAGTGCTTCAGTGTGATAGAATCAGCCTTAATAGTGCTTCAGTGTGATAAAATCAGTCTTAATAGTGCTTCAGTGTGATAGAATCAGCCTTAATAGTGCTTCAGTGTGATAGAATCAGCCTTAATAGTGCTTCAGTGTGATTGAATCAGCCTTAATAGTGCTTCTCAGTCTTAATAGTTCTTCAGTGTGATAGAATCAGCCTTAATAGTGCTTCAGTGTGATAAAATCAGCCTTAAAATTGCTTGTTTACATTTGTCGTGACGCTTACCAGCTGCATGGCTGATTCGCCTGCTCAGAAAGCCGCTACTTGTCTAGCGGTTTTCCGCTCGCCACCTGCTAAGCGTAAAGTGCCTTTCTCATTGCCTTCTCTTTATCGTGTGGATGCTGCTTGCAGGGATTACTAGACGGATCTCATGGATACTTTTACTCATGAGTAGATTTCTTCCGGTGGTGCTGAGTCATCGTCTTCTATGCTCGTTCCTGATTAGCCTGGCGTTGCTTCAGTGTGTTTTTCGCAACGAATTTCGGTTAATGCCTTCAGTGATTATGCTTCAGCTACGTCTGTGAGTTGTCGCTCCGCCCTTACGTCTAATGCTGGCTTTGATGTAGATTCTGGTCTCTCCTCCTCCCAAACAAAGGATGTTCTTCGTGTGATTATTCCTGAGGATTCTTCTCAAAATAAGGATCTTTTGCTACGTCAGCGTTTAGGGCTTGTATTTGAGACGCTTTCCGACACTCTCCTCAAGTTATACTCCTCACCTTTAAAACGTCTACTTCCTTCACGTTGAGTTACTCATATGGCACGGAAGCCACTATCTGTGGTTGTATACCTTGCTAAGATAGAGTACGTTAATCGTGTTCAATCAACAGGCATTGTTGTACGTGATCGTACTCTATTTGGTGTGCCCTTATTGTAGAGTCCTGTGCTGGTTATGTTGTATCCAGTAGCTCCTGAGATCTCTGACGATTTGCTCCGGAGTACACTTTATCAGTGCTGTCGAGTTGTGGGCCCATCGTTTCTCTTTCTGCTTCCCCTGCTGACCAGGACGGTAAAGGAATTCTAGGTCTAAGCCGAAAGCACTCATAGTGTTTCCCTCAGAGGATGCTGCATGAGATTGCGTTTCTTCAGTTCAGTTCAGTCGCAGTCAGTGATTTTGAATAGACGTCCTATCCAATGCTTTCAGTGTAAGGGTACAGGCCATCTGTTCCACCTTCTGCTTCTTCTCAGTTTTCTTCTTTCTCGATCTTTCGATACTTAACTTCCAGGTTCAGGGCCCTCTACGTCACTCTCTTCTAGGGCTTCGGATCCCTCACAGGATGGTACGTCTGCTGTCGTGATTCCTGCTTCTTCCACTAGTGCTTCTACAGCTATGGATGATGCTTCAACGCAGTTATATCTCACCACGTCAGTGCCTCTTACTTCTCCATCTCCTCTGCTGGTTCTTCGCCGGCCAGCGATCAACCGCTGCTATCACCTCCTGCTACCGTGTTCCAGTCTTCAGATGTAACTTCTCCAATCGCTTCTGCTTCTGGATCTTCTTCTGTTACTTCTGGGACTGTAGTTCCTGGTGATGTGATACCTAGTGCTTCGCGCTTCCAAGAAGCTCCTTGCTTCGGTGCTCAACTGTATCCAGTTTTGCTTGTTAACACTGCATCCCATGATGTTCCTGAACTCGAATCTTATGCTAGTTCCTCTGCCATTGAGGCACTGGATGAAGATGTTGCCAACGCCTCTGAGATCTCTGCGCCTGCATTTTCACCGCATGAACTTGTTTCTTCCTCTATCATCGAACTCTGAGAGCACCCAACTTATGGGTGGTCTGCTGATTATATTTTGCAAGCCCGTCCCTCTCCCTTGGCTGTCAGGATCCTTCCTCCAGTAAAACTCGCTGGAGGTCCGTCTGGCTTGCCCGCAGTTCGCATTCCGCATTCCTTACCACCACTTGCAACAGAAATCACTTAAGCTGACATTATCTTTCTTCTGTGTGCTGTTTTCCTTTTGTGTTGGCGAGATCTTGCCGGTAGCCCAACAATTTTAATGACTCGGAGCGCCGTATTCAAATTTGTGCTCACTACTCTGACGGAAACGTTTCTCATATAATTTCAAATTTGCTCCCCAACAAAGAAACAATTTTTCAAATGGAACTCTTAGAAAAGAAGATGTGGACAAAGGATTTTATCCATTTGCGCACCGTGGCGAAAAAACCATGCATTATTTTAAGAAGAAAGCATTCTCAAAAGGTTTTGCGATGTGAGCGGTATCAAATCACAGTTTTAAAAGCAGAGTTATCGGGGAAAACACAATTTATCTTTACTCCCCTAGCGGAAAGTCTACGCATTAATTGAAAATTTTGAAATTATATGATAAACATATCGAACCGGAAACTCTCAAACAAAAAAAACAAAAAAAAGATTTTTCATATTGTACCGTTAGAAGCAGATTTATTGACAAAAATAAGATATATATCTACGTGGCGGAGAAACCATGCATTATTTTAAGAAGAAAGCATTCTCAAACGGTTTTTCGATGTGAGCGGTATCAAATCGCAGTTCTAGAAGCAGAGATATCGGGGAAAACACAATTTACCTTTACTCCCCTAGCGGAAAGTCTATGCATTAATTGAAAATTTTGAAATTATATGATAAACATGTCGAACCGGAAACTCTCAAACCAAAAAAACAAAAAAAGATTTTTCAAATCGTACCATTAGAAGCAGATTTATTGACAAAAATAAGATATATATCTCCGTCCTCTGGCGGAGAAACCACGCATTATTTTAAGACGAAAGCATTCTCAAACGGTTTTTCGATGTGAGCGGTATCAAATCGCAGTTCCAGAAGCAGAGATATCGGAGAAAACACAATTTACCTTTACTCCCCTAGCGGAAAGTCTATGCATTAATTGAAAATTTTGAAATTATATGATAAACATGTCGTACCGGAAACTCTCAAACAAAAAAAAACAAAAAAAGATTTTTCAAATCGTACCATTAGAAGCAGATTTATTGACAAAAATAAGATATATATCTACGCATTCTGGCGGAGAAACCATGCGTTATTTTAAGAAGAAATATTTCGAAGAGGTTTACGGACGTGAGTGTTATCGGCCCAAGAAAGAATTTTTTCAATCGAGATTTTAGAAGCTCAGATTTTGCTGTAAATACATCAGGAGAAGAAATTAACACTTACGCCACCTGGTAGCCAAACCATTTCATACAAAAAATTAGAAATTGTAAGCAAAATATTTCCCATCAGGAGCTTTATCCTCTGCAGAAATAATTTTTCAAATCGGATTCCAGAGATATGGTGTCTACAGGCGGACGGACGGACAAACCGATAACACTTAGTATGCTCTTTTTTTTACTAAGGACGTGCTAAAAAATTAGAATGAAAGAGACAGAGGGCGCAATATTTTGTGGTTTGCCCCGGGCGCAGAAATACCTAGTTATGCCTGTGGTCTCTTTTTATCCGGGGCGTGTATGATTCATATGGGCCTACTTACACCTGCTTTGCATATTTTTCAGAGATAAAAATCAAACCATATTCTCACGTTTTTCAGGGTTTCCAGCAAATTTCGCATGCTTTTTATAGTAATTTTATTTATGTTAACGAAAATTCTAAAAACTTCTCTTTAAATTCACAGACGGAAAAAAATCCCAACACCAAGAACGGGCAGTGTTAGATAAACGACCGTTGGTAGGCAGTGAGATTACATGTGTAAGATGACGTCTATGCAAATTTCGCGCTCGGTGCACACGTGTGGCGCTACTAGTGCCCCTCGGAACATGCAAAGCAGGTTTGCTGTAAATACGCGCTCTAACGTTCTTGAGCTTTAGTTATCGTTGAGATTCGACGTAGTGTGTTGATGTTAGTCAAGAATGCTTTTAAGAAGACGAAGAAGCCATTATCAACAGCTCACGGAGTTTGAACGAGGTCGTGTAATAGGGCTACGAGAAGGTTGATTTTCTTTCTGCAATATTGCAGAACGACTTGGCAGGAATGTAGCCACTGTGCATGAGTGTTGGCAGCGGTGGTCAAGGGAACTACTGCCTCCAGATGACCGGTTTCCGGCCGGCCACGTAGCACTACTGAGAGGGAAGACCCCCGTGTACGGCGTATGGCCGTGGCGTATCGTACCGCGTCTGCGGCAGCAATTCGAGCTGCAGTTGCCACCACAGTGACACAACGAACTGTTACAAATCGGTTACTTGAAGGACAGCTCCGAGCCAGACGCCCTGTAGCGTGCATTCCACTTACTCCAAACCACTGTAGTTTGCGACGTCAGTGGTGTCAAGCTAGAGCTCATTGGAGGACGGAGTGGACATCTGTTGTGTTTTCTGATGAAAGCCGGTTCTACCTGGGTGCCAGTGATGGCCGTGTGTTGGGTAGAAGGAGGCCAGGTGAGCGCCTGCAACCAACCTGTCTGCGGCCAAGACACACTGGATCTACACCTGGAGTTATGGTCTGGGGAGCAATTTCCTATGACAGCAGGAGCACTCTCGTAGTTATCCCACGCACCCTGACGGCACAGTTGTACGTCGGTCTGGTGATTCAACCCGTTGTGCTGCCATTCATGAACAACATTCCAGGGGTGTTTTCCAACAGGATAACGCTCGCCCGCATGCCGCTGTTGTAATCCAACATGCTCTACAGAGTGTCAACATGTTGCCGTGGCCTGCTAGATTACCAGATCTTTTACCAACCGAGCACGTATGGGACATTGGACGACAACTCCAGCGTCACCCCCAACCAGCATTAACCGTTCCGGTATTGACTGACCAAGTGCAAAAGGCATGGAACTCCATCCCACAAACTGACATCCAGCACCTGTACGACACAATGCATGAACGTTTGCGTGCTTGCATTTAACACTCTGGCGATTACACCGGTTATTAATGTATCAGCATTTCACATTTAAAATGGCTCTTCTCGCGCTTACAATAAGCTGTGATCTTGAAACCTTAATCGATTAAATATGTTATCTATACAAATGTATTGCCACCATTTCATTCCTCTACAACTACTTTTTCGTGGTGTTGGGATTTTTTTACCGTTAGTGTAGTTAAACCTAGGAACAAACAGACAACTGCAAAAACCTTCCAAGAAAATAGGAATTTGAAAATAGAATGCAAATCATGGTTGTCAAAATACTCACTCTCATGTTTTCAAATTTCTTTTGCTTCTCAACGTCATCTGATTTCATTTCTTCACCCTATTCAATAACAGAAGAAGATATTACGCAAATAAAAAACAAATTTATTGCAAGAAAAAATTCAAAATTAATACTGTTTTCTATTCCAGATTTATTTTTTGTCGCTAAGTTTTTTAATCCGTCCATATGTACTATTAATTGTATCTAAGAATCTTTGTGTACTCTAAAAGTCAAAGTTATGATAAAGTACTTTTGTACCTTTGCCAAAAATATCATTGCAGTTACCACTGATTCATTTTTTTTACTTTCACATAATCATATTGGCGCAGATTTCTTAGTACTTATTATATGCACGTGTGTATGTGTGTATCAATCGATAATAAATATATTTTCACTTCATCGATATCCCCATTTATCGGAGTGCAGAAATGGCGTTTCCCCATTTCCCAGCGCTTGGACTTGTTGTTCATTCATCCTATTGTCTTCCAAATCTAGCCGTTTTCCAAATGAGGCTTTGGCAGCATATTTAAATCTTGCAACTGAGATTCTTGTATTTTTATTCAACAATTCGTTTTTCAAAAAATTCTACACATCAATATTTTATAAACCGTTATTCAGGAAAAAAAAAAGATAGGGTATACGGACAAGGAATCGTGTCACCAAATACTATGTTTTGTTCTTCCCTGGGCAGGGCTGAATTTGAATAGGCCACGTGCATGAAATTATTTCAACATTTGACTCCGTCCAGACATTCTGCATGACAGCTTTGTGTGGGAGATAGATGATCTGGCCCTCACATAGAGCTGTTGACTTGCTTTGTCTGGGAGATATATTGTATAGCCTCCTTATAGAGCTGTTGACTTGCTTTGTCTGGGAGACAGATGGTCTGGCCCTCTCATAGAGCTGTTGACTTGCTTTGTCTGGGAGATATATGATCTGGCCCTCACATAGAGCTGTTGACTTGCTTTGTCTGGGAGATATATGATCTGGCCCTCACATAGAGCTGTTGACTTGCTTTGTCTGGGAGATATATGATCTGGCCCTCACATAGAGCTGTTGACTTGCTTTGTCTGGGAGATATATGATCTGGCCCTCACATAGAGCTGTTGACTTGCTTTGTCTGGGAGACAGATGGTCTGGCCCTCTCATAGAGCTGTTGACTTGCTCTGTCTAGGAGATAGATGATCTGGCCACTTGCTAGAGCTGTTGACTTGCATGTCCCAGGGAAGTTTTATCTTACTGGCGACCCTGGCATAGGACATGCTAGTTTAACATGATATGAAGAATTATTAGATTTCAGTTTTGACGGTAAATAGATGGAATCAATTCTGAAATGTTACATTGCATTGTACGCAAACAAGAATTATGTGGGTCCTCGCCAGGACTGTGAAATACGGTGCATAACGTAGTGAAAATAAGGAATGTGATTGGTGGTGGAAATAGATAGTGACCTTATGCGTAGAAAATTCAAAACATTTTTAGATGAATTTGTTTCCTAATGTGATGTCTTTCTTCTGCACAACCGAATCCGTTGTGTCAGTGCTGGAAAACGCTTAGTGACATTCATTGAAGTTCAGAAAGCGGTTGATCTCTTTTTATTGAAAAAAAAAAAGAAATATGATGCTGATCTAACTAATAGTCTCAGTGATGTCGCCTTTCTCAGCTCACAAGAGAAGGCGACATCACTAACTAATATCACGCAGCCTTTGAATGCTCCAAATATTGCTCTGCGAGGAAACGACCAGAATATCTGTCGTCTTTACACTCATATACTGCAAGTGGTTTTATTAACAAGCTGCCATATTAAAATTAATCCAGAAAAAACAATTTGACTCGCCTACTTGTTGATGAAATAAAAATAATTACGGAAATGTATATTATTCATCTGTATCATTCCATTACAATTAGCATCATGTGTATCATTCATCTGTATCATTCCATTACAATTAACATCATGTGTATCATTCATCTGTATCATTCCATTACAATTACCATCATGTGTATCATTCATCTCTATCATTCCATTACAATTAACATCATGTGTATCATACTCCTGTATCATTACGTCCATAAAATTTCAGTTCAATTCGATGCTTCCTTCTTGGTGCGCAAATTTCATTGTCCGTGAGTGTATTTGAATGATGGCCTCGAAATCACCTATCTCATTTATTAAATAGAACAAAGTCAGTTGTGCCGGTGACTTAGTTATCTGAGCGCTGGCTTCTGACCGTTCGTCAGAGATGGGTCTGTGTTCGAATCCTGATGAGTCACGGATGTTGTGTTTGTCTTACGGTCCTGGCTCTTTACTTTCCCTGGAACAATTAACTCTAAATTAGGGACGGGCGACTGCTTTTAGCCCTTCGAGTTACTCACGGTGTTCGTTAACTCCCCCACCCCCAATGACAATCTGAACTTCAAGCAGACACATTTATTAGAACTCGAGCAGAATTGCTTAAATTTTTTTCCACCAAGAAACGGCCAAACGTAAGGATTTGTGATTAAAAGATTAAAAGTTACTTCAGTGTTTGGAATTACATATGCGAGAGGGCTTTTTCTTACTTGATATACATAAAGTCAAAACACAGGAACAGTATGAATGACTATTCTCTTCAACAGTTACTTCAACTTTCAACGACAAGCATCGAAGTTTCTTTTTACTTGAGAATTTAATCGTCCACAGTGCTCTCATGAATTGCAAGATTTCTTTCTTTTTCGGATTTTAAATATCAAAACCTTTCTACTGTCAATTAAAAAAGCAAATATTTATTAAATTAGGCAGGAAATGTTTATATTTACATGATCTTTATATAACATATCATTATCATCATTATCGTCAACCCTTATATCAATCCACTACTGCATGATGGTCTCCCCAAATTACTTCTATAACGGTCTGTCTTGCGCCATTCTCTTCCATGTCATTCCCGCATGCTTTCAAACTTCATCCACCCATCTCCTATGTGGTTTTCTTTTGTGTAATTTCCTGTCCCTTGGAATCCAGCCTGAAAAAACGGTTTTCCATCGGTGGTCCGTCCTTCTGGCAATTTGTCAAGCTCATTGCATTTCAGGGATCATGATGTCTTCCACTCTCGTCATTTTCTTTATCCACAAGGTCTTCTTATCTTTTCTAGTTACATCAAGCATGCATATCCCCATGCTCCTTTCAGTGGTCTTTAGCCTTTGTATATCTTCTTTCCACTTTCTAACCGTGCGCTGACGAAGCGTATATGTTCCAGCTTTGTCCGTCTGTCTGTCTGCCTCTCCGCACGATAACTCCCGTACAAATGGTTCGATTTCGATGAAATTTTAGTATGTGGTAGGGGGCAACCTGGGGACGAAACCTTTTGAAAATAGACGAAATAGAATCAAAGGTCAGGGCGTAGGATCGGGATCCATTGCATCGCCCTTTTGAGTTCATTCCGTGGACCGGGCACGGAAAAACTGAAAGCAGAGATTTTTGGTGGTCCCCAGATAAGGCAGCTTATAAACAATCCATATTTCATAGATTCAATGGAAAACATTGAGTCTTGTACCTGGACTTCGTTGTTCTAGTTGTCAAAAACTTTCTTTGTAAAACATAAGGTAGGCAACTATTCTGAATTAGTTGAAGATATGCTCTCCAATTTTAATAAGCTCGGCTGTAATATGAACATCAAAGTCCATTACCTACACAGCCACCAAGATCGCTTTCCAGAAAACCTTGGTGATTTAAGCAAAGAGCAAGGTAAAAGATTTCACCAGGACATAAAAACTATGGAAAACAAATATCAGGGTAGGTGGTAGACCCACATGATGGCAGATTACTGCTGGAACCTTCAGCGGGACTGTCCTCGTAGATCTTACTCTAGAAAGTCCTATAGAAGACGTTTCTCATAAGTTGAATGACTGATCAGTTTATACACTGAGTGGCCACTTTATTATGACCACCCCCTGAGTACTTCGTTGGGCCACCTTTTACCTTTAATACTGCGTCGATTCTTCGTGGCATGGACTCCAAGAGATGTTGATAGTTGCTTGTTGAATAGCACTTTCCAGGAGTGTGAGATTGCACGGTTGTGGATCCAGCTGTCTGCTGGCTCTTTCAACTTCATCCCACAAATTCTCAATGGGGTTGAGATCTGGAGATTGTGGGAGCCTCCTAAGCAAAGTAAACTCACCGGTATGTTCCTGAAACCAATCCTGTACAATACGAGCACTATGGCAGGACGCATTATCTTGTTGAAGTAGCCATCGCGATTGGGATAAACCATCCACATGACAGGATGCACTTGTTCCGCAACGATGGTTAGATATGATGTGCCAGTCAGACGTTGATCAACACGAATTAAAGGACTTAAAGCATACCAGGAAAACATTCCCCAAAGTATAACGTTGCCTCCACCAGCTTGAAGGGTTGTAGCAATGCCTTTGGGGTCCATGCTTTCGTGCTGTTTCCTCCAAATTCTCACTCGGCCATCGGTATGGGGCAATTGAAGACGTGATTCATCGGACCACATAATTTGTTTCCAATTATGGACGGTCCAATCCTTGTGCTCCTGTGCGATTTGGAGACATTTTTCTTGTTAACTGCAGACAGCAAAGGTGTTCGAACAGGCCTTCGGCTGCCATATCCCATCCGATGCACTGTTCAGCGAACAGCGCATGCAGAGTTCATTTGAGGGGATCCTTGATTAAGATGGTCTGTAATTTACTGGACTGTTGCCCTTCTGTTGTCTGTTACCAGTCTGGACACTCTCCGTTCCCCCCGAGCAGTCACAAGTCGATGACGACCACATGTTGCACGTAGAGAACCCGTTTTTTGGCTGACAATCCAGTCTTTAAACAGTTTAACAACAGCTGCGCTGGAACATTTCACGAATGCGGCGGTTTCGGTGATATTTCCATGGCTCCGAGCTCTTACAATCATCCCACGTTGAAAGTCCGTCAAATCGCATTTTTCACCCATCTCGTCACCCAAAAAACACTTCTACTACTTTCGCAAGCACTAAGCTTTCCCTTTTTATACTAGCCTCGCCATCTGGCGGCAAAAGCGGGCAGCCATATTTCATTTGCTTAAAACTGTCAGGTGGTCCTAATAAAGTGACCACTCAGTGTATGCTCTAGTGTTGAAATATACAGATTTAGTGACATGTTCTTGTTTCAGTAGTATGTATACAGTATCCATATTTGTCAAGATCATGTCAAAAATAGCAGATCATGCGATGTAGGATCCTGAATTTCGACGGATGGCCGGTGGAATCACCATATAAGGTGGGTATGTCCAGTCTCCAAAACTACAGCTGATAGGGCAAAACTGATGCCATTTTTGGAATCAGCGTTCCAAATATATCCAAGAATATGTTTAACTTTCAAGGCACCAAAATGTGTGTTGGGCAGTGTAATCAGTGCATTGCATGATTTTACTTACTTGCTTAGTTAAGATCCATGTCTCTCGTCCGTAAGTAAGAACTGGGAGGATGCATTGTTTAAACAGTTTAGTATAAATACATAATGGCATACTGCTCTTGAAAATTTCACTGTTCCATCAATCGCAAAATCTTCCTTTCTTTTAAAAGCATTGTACATCAGTTCTGTTTTCTGAAAGTTCATTTTTAATTCCATTTCTTTACTTTTCGAAGCAAGTTTGTGAAACACTCTGCAGCTCTAAAGAGGTAGTTGGGAAAATGATTACGTCATCTGCAAAACAAAGGTAAGTTAAGTAATCTTCATTAATCTTTATCGCCTTGTTTTCCCAGCTGCGTTTTTGAAGGACACTTTGCAATGTGGTATTAAAGAGTTTCGGAAATATGGTGTCAGCTTGTCTACCTTAAAAAGAGGCACCATTCTGTAGTGCAAAATAAACCCAAGAACATGGTGCAAATTTTCATGCAACCTTTTACCTCAATGTGGTGAAGAGTTTAACCACGCTGTTGGGTTTTGTTCGCAAAACACGATGGTGTATATTTTCTCAAAAAGTGGCGCAGCTTGTGAAACACCAATGTTTGGTGTAACCTACCGCAAAATTTTTAACAGTGTATCTGAAAACAGGTATTCCCCTTTTGTGCGCTCCCCCTCTCTCTCTCGGGTGAAGGAAATTTTGAGCGTATTCCTGTAAAATAAAAACAGGTGTAAAGGCTTTTTTCCAGGCTACTAATCACAAGGTTTAATTTCAGATTTGGACTGCTGATTAAGTTTTTGTGCCATGCCCATGTTTTCCCTATTGTCCTTCCCATAGCCAGAGTCCCTCTGGTTGGTCGGGAAGTTGTAAAGGAATTTGGGTCCTTAGCCTGGACTTACTGTACAGAGTTATCATGGTAAATGTGGAAGAATTTTGGATACTTATGCCTTGAAGATTATTTAACCTGTAAAAGTTACGAAGCCATCACTTGAAAGCTCAGTTTATAATCTTTCCAGAAAAATCACTGATAATATCGTCATTAACATCACTGTCACAGACAAAATGAAAAGAATATTATGCTGTTAGCACGTAGAGCTGGAAAATTCCCAAAGGAAATTGCAGAGTTGCACAAATTATGTTTGTTCTTTGTCTAAAAGATAAAGAGTAACGTCTACAGCGCACAAAACCCTACGACATCCTTACCAAGCGTACGAAGCATGACCATCGCTCTGACACCATCAGGATGCTCGATTTTGTTACCAAGGAGCAAGGAATGGTGCACGACGACCTCATGAAATCAATGAACGCTTTATCCAAGAAGATAGGTATTGCTTATGGTATCATCCACGAGGGCCACAGTTGCAGCTCCTGTATTCTTAAGAGTGGTTAGTTTATGACCAGGCCGTGCAGGAATCGCGGATGACGGAGGCAAAGGAACCGCTCAACAAAGCCAAGCTCGCCAAGAAGAACAACTTGCTGTGATTCTTCGCAGATGAGAAAAAATTTGTCCTGGACCAGAAGGTCAATAGAAAGAATGACAGGTGGTTGTGGGAGAACACTGACGACGTGCTCAGGAACATGTGTACAAACTTTCTGCCACCATCATAGTCCTCAGGGTCGTCTCCAGCTGGAGATATGTCATGCCTCCTCACTTCTTTAAGAAGTGTTTAAGATTCAACCGAGATGTGTACATTGCTGTGATATACAGGGTACGTAGAAAAATACCTTTAGCCTGGAATAACTTGCGAACGGAGAGAGGTACAGCTATGTAAGTGAGATAACGGTATAGTAAAACGACAACGCTGGATCGAATGCAACCAATAGCAGCGCCCCTAGTGGCGAAATGCGGAAGTTAGCCATTGTAATTCGAAAACGAAATGAGATAGAGCAAAATTTCCAATTACAAAGTTGTATATTATTAATTAATTAGTACAAAACGACATTTGTTTCACATGGATCAGATAAATTGTCGCCTGAATACCCTAAAATGTCCGAAATCGATGTGCGACGATTCGAATCTGCATATTTACATTTCGCAAATGTAGCAGTATGCAAATGCAGATTGTGACGTTGTACGGTACCTACGATATAAAAACCAGTTGCATGATGTACATACGCTGTGTGAGAATGGCGAGCTTGGATTTCTGTGGTTACATAAAAAATCAGGTGTATGCAACATCGCCTGTACAAGTCTACTGGATCTACGTCGTCGTGTTACAGATGCTTGCAATAGTGTGACACCTTCCATGCTGAGGAATGTGCATGCAGAGTTACTTTCACGAATACAAATGTGTATCGTGGGCAATGCCGAACTCTTCGAACATACTCGACATTAACTTTTAATCACTGTGCGCCAGTTTGCCTTTTTTGGGGGTGGGGGTGGGGTTGGGTCTGACGTCATCAAACTGTATTGACAAGTACGCATTTATGCAATAAATTGTGTGTATTTGCTCATACCTATGCCTGTTCCCGTCAAACGTTCACACAAAAGGTCGGGCATCGATTTTAGACATTTTAGGGTATTCAGACGACACTTTATTTTATCCGTGTGAAGCAAATGTCGTTTTGTACTAATTAATTGATGCTGTATAACTTTGTAATTGAAAGTTTTGCTCTATCTCTTTTCGTTTTCGAATTGCAATGGCTAACTAACGCATTAAGCCACTAGGGGCGCTGTTATTGGTTGCATTCTATCGGGCGCAGTCGATTTACTATACCGTTATCTCACTTGCATAACTATGCCTCTCTCCGTTCGCATGTTATTCTAGGCTAAAGGGACTTTCCTATGCTTCCTGTATAGTGACATTATTGCTGACGGGAAGCATTGCATCTTCCAGCAGAACTGTGCCTCAGCCCACAAGACGAAAGAAACTCAGAAATGAGTTGAAGAGAAGGTGCCCTACCACTAGTCTCCAGACGATTAAACCCTCCTCTTCAGCTGCTCGACGTGAATCTCGTGGATTACTATTGGGTTGGTGCGAATTAAATATCCGGCAACAGACCAGCACGCGTGGGCAGCGAGAGCGGAAAAGTAAGACAACTTACTTAGGCAAAATAATCCCCCTCGGCATCGACACATAGTTGCCATCTGTCCGACAAGGCCATGATACCGGAACGAAAAAAGTTTTGTGGCTGGGACCCGAAGAAACTCCGATCACTTATCCCGGTTTGGAGCACCAGACAAAAATCATCATCTTCTTGGTGTGTAGGGGTGGCTTAGAATGCTGTCTAGCAGGCTGTGACTTGCCTAACCATTGTGCAGATCGTTTCCGATTATCAAAAAGAACCCACTTCTCGTCGCAGGTTACGATTCGATGCAGTAGAGGTTTCTGTTTATTCCTGGCAAGCAGCGACCGGCAGACTTCCAAACGCATGTTCTTGTTGGCAGTTGTCAACTCATGCGGCCGCCACATGTCCAGATTTTTTACCTTACCCAGCGCAGCCAGACGACGAGTAACTGTCGTGTGGTGAACACCTACCTCTGTCGCTATCACACGGTACGTTTTTCGGTGGTCCGCTTTAACCACACGTAACAGAACATCGTCAGAAACAGCAACAGGTGGGTGACTACGTGCTTCGTTTTACAGTTCCGTATCTCCGCTTAGAAACTTCACAAACCAGCGCCGAAAGGTTCGTCCGTTGGCTGTATTCTCTTCAAATGGTGCATTAACGTTTCGAGTGGAAATTCCTATAAAATGGCCTAGTTTAAATGCACACAGGAAGATGCCTCTCAAATCCAGCATCTGCATGTTTTGTTTACAAGCCACGTTACGTCCAAACAAACCATGACTGCACTTTCTTATTCACACACATGCTAGCTATTTATAGTAACTCTGTGACGTAATACTTGCAACATCTGTGGGTGGTTCAATTCAGCTGTGGTTGGGGCCTGTTTCCACTGCTTGTTTTCGCCGGACATTTCATCTGTACCAAATCAATATATGTGGGGCGGTGGCGGTCACAGTGTCGACGGTCAAAATGTTGACAACATAATGCCGACAGGGTCATAATGTCGACAGTCAAAATGTCGACACGGTCATAATGTCAATAGTCAAAATGTCGACACAGTCATAATATCGACATGGTCTAGATTATTTCCTCATGGTAGTCTTCCGTAGACCGTAGACGGTTTCTGAAAGGGGTCGGGGCACGAGGTCAAGAGACCCCACTAATGTTTTTTCGTCAAATCTACACTTTTGAATTTAGAACCACCAAATTTGATATACAATCTCATGAAACCCTAACTGAGACGGTAGACGGTCTTTGGAAAGGGTCGAAGCCCGGATATTTATTGATACTCCCCCGATACAAAATGTTCCTAAAATCTACATTTTTCAATTTAGAACCACCAAATGTGGTATACTATCTCATGGTACTTTATCTTAGTCCGTAGACGGCTATTGGAAGGGTTCGGGCTCGGTGTTAATTAAAAACTGTAGATTTCACAAAAAGTTTCGTAAAATCTGTAGTTTTCAATTTAGAACCACCAAATTTGGTATACTATCTCATGGTTCTCTAACTTAGACTGGAAACGGTTATTGGAAGGGGTCGGGGCATGAGGTCAAGGTGCCCCCATGCAACATTTTCGAAAAATCTTCAGTTTTCAATTTAGAACCACCAAATTTAGTATACTATCTGATGGTACTCTGACTTAGACGTTAGACTGTTTTTGGAAGGGGTCGGGGTCAAGTGGCCCCAATACAAAATTTTCGAAAAATCCGCAGTTTACATTTTAGAACAACCAAATTTGCTGCACTATCTCATGAAGCTCTAACTTAGACCATATGTGGTTTTTGGAAGGAATCGGGGCCCAGGGTCAAGGTGCCCACATACAAAATTTTCGTAAAATCTGCAGTTTTCAATTTAGAACTACCAAATTTGATATACTATCTGATGGGATTCTAACTTAGACGTTAGACGGTTTTTGGAAGGGGTTGGGGCCCTGGGTCAAGGGGGAAGCATACAAAATTTTCGTAAAAATTCCATTTCTTACCCTAAAGATCCGCACCACAATTCAGCTCTCCAATTCCCTGTCTACGGTCTAAGGCGCTCTTCGGCACTTTGAGGCCCTTGCGCCATAAACCACCAACTAACCAACCAACCAACTAACCAACCTACGGTCAAACTTAGAGGCCGTAGATAAGAATAAATAGCAAAATGTGAGGTTAATGGTGTATTAAAAACACAAATTAATATAGTGTAGCTTTTACTTCCAACGGGCGGCTTATCAGGTAGAAATATAATGTGATGTAAATAGAGGTCCAGATATTCAAAATTCAAAACGGTAACAAAAGGATGATGAATGCCAATGTCAAGTCGTATGCATGCGTCATAACATAGGTGCATTGCATTTCTGTGTCGCGAGATTCTCAGAAGCACACGCCAGATGTACGGCAGTTCTATAGATGGCGCCTCGAAGGTAAAAATTTCCATTCCTTTTTCTTTCTTTTTTGTTTCATAAAATTAAATTAACTAAATAAAAAAATGCAAAATAAGTTTACTGGAAAATTACAGAAATATCTTTTTCATTCATTAACTTCCACCCTCTGAACTTGGTGATTCCACACATAGTAATATGTACCTGGCAAATATCTGATATCCCTGCTAGTACAAATTAGTATTAATGATTTCTTTGCATACAGTTCAATCTAGCATGTCCATAAGAGCGTTTGGGGCCGTATGAAAAATACATTTCAACGTGAGCCGCTACGGTGGCACAGTTGTCTAGGCGCTGGCTTCTGACCACTCGTCGAGAATGATCCTGGTTCAAATCCCGGTAAGTCATGGACGCTGTGATTGACTTCCGGCACTGGCTGTCCCCCTTTCCAGGAACCAGTGGCCCAAAATTAGGAACGGCCGACTGCTTATAGCCCACTGAATTGATCACGGTAGTCGTTTCTCCACCAACTAAAAAAAAGGTTATTTTTGATGTCAACGTGTCCACTTCCATGTAAGCTGGCCATAAGATGTTAGGGGACCGTACAAAATTGCACTTTGGTTTTCACCTTATCAGCGCTTCGGTATATGGCTGAAGTATACGTATATGTATTTGGGTAATTTCAGCACGTATTTTGGTTTATATAGAAAATAAAGATAATGTTACATTTTTACTCAGTAACAACACATTAATCCCAAAGGCTATTCTTTGACATCTTTAATCAGCCGTGCTCATATTCACAACGTTAACATAGCATGTCAAGTTGTTAATGTTGCAGTTTTACTCTGTCACAAAACCTTAATTACAAGACCTTAGGTGTAACTTTTTTAGGAATTTTTAGTCCGACATATTCGTAAGGTTTCGATAACATGCCAAGGTTATGGCACTGCGTTTTGACAGAGGCATAAAAATTGGTAAACAGTCCTTAAGCCTTTTTATCAGTTTTCAATCAACCGTGCCCATATACATAAAATGTTCACAGAAAGTCAAGTTTATTGTGTTGCGCTTTTACTCGAGTACAAAACTATAAACATCCATTAGGCTTAGGCACAAGTCTTTTAAGTAATTGCATGCCATGGTCATATTGATAATGTTTGATGAATAGTCAGGTTAATAATGTTGCGCTTATTAAATATTTTTAAAAATGTATGGAGGCTAATAATTATTGTTTAAAGCCTAAGTAAAAGCTCATTATTAACTTGATTTGTCATGTAATCCTTTATGAATATGACATTATTTTATTTTGTACATTTTACATAGCGTGTGCATTTTTTTTATGTTTTGACGTTTGTTTTATTTTGCGTTGTACTTGTTACATAGCGTTTCGCGTTTTTGTTATGCTTATGACTTGTGATTGCATTTTGAATTTTTATTTGTTTCACATTTTGGATTACTTTTGGACATTTTATGTTTTTGACATGCTATTTTGAAAATTTTGTATTTTTTAATGTAGCGTTGTTTTACATTCTTGCATCTTCGACAGAATTACATTCTTGAAAATTTTAAATACAAGTTAGTAAAAGGTATAATTCAATTAGTTTAATATACCAGCACATTTTAGTAAAGGGTAGAATTATAAGAAATTCCTCTTAAAAAGTGTAGCACGTTAACATTGTCTCAGGACGCCAAAGAAGTTCGAATTCCTTTTTATCTTGCCAGCGTTTCTCTTCTGGGTGGATTTGTTGGAATCTGTGCTATCACTATTTCGATTTTAGCCATAGTTTCTCTCTGCTCTTTCGCAATTTCACTGATTATTTTATACAGTCACAGTTTTTCTCTCCCAGAATTGTATTCCGGCGTCTGTCCCATCCTTCAAGTTTGTTTTGTGTTCTGGGAAAGCCAAGTAAATTGTTTTCACTTACTGACCAAATTGTTGGTCGGAAAAGCGCAGGGCTTCTCCTGGGATTATTTCTTCTGCTTCCACGAAATTTTCCAAGAACATAATTTTCACCAAACCACCGAACTACAGAATCTGCATATTCCAGTAAAATTGATTTCACTTCTTCAAAAGCAGCTGGAATTTCATAAGATGAAAGAAATGCGAGTGCTTGCAAATGCCTGACTCTGAGAGCAAACTCACTGTTTTCCCGATATTCCGAGGCTATGCCAGAGGATGGATATTCCTCCACACATTTTATCCGATATGAAACCAACAACATTTGTGTGTGATGTTTCCAAATTCCTTTTCAGCAGGATTATAATGGCAGGTATTTCAAAATATATCATTATACGTATATTGTGGTGCAAGCTGAATATCATAGTCTGATGCATAGTGTTGTAAATCCTGCAAAAATTTTGTATAATCTAATATTTTGCATTCTTGCTGGAAAGTAACCCATAAACTAGTGGGACAAATATTTGCATCTCTGGATTCGTTCTAACCATAGCATGAATGGTATATAATTGCTTAAATAGGGTTGGACAAGTTTAAAATGTCCCATCCATAATCCAGAGGGGTGCTTCTCTAAGCTTTCGTAAATTATTTCCTGTTAAAAATAAAATAATTCTTTGATCTCCAAATGCGCTGTCTCTGCCAAGAAATTTTTCACCATCTCTTTCATGTAAATCTATTGCGGCATCGATCCCTTCTAAAGTCGTGGCAAGGCGCCGCAGGCATGTCTTCTCTTCGTAGTCGTTTTATAACTTGCCTTAGTGCATTCATATTAGGCATGTAAGCTGCATTTATTGTAGCCATTGCCGTTGTCACGGTTTGAATAATTTGGGCAGGGGCTTCGTCCGTATTTCTCGCTCGTTCTTTTATTTGCGCTCTTGCAACAGCAACATCACTTTTCTCCAGTCTTGGAGCATGATTACGTGGTTTCTCATTGTGCATCCTGTGTTCATCCCCAATAAGAATAGTACTAGCAAAGCCAGTACAGTTTCCATAATTTCTTTCAATACAATGCAATACCATAATTCACCTCGCACTCTGTTATGGCAAAATAAATACCCTTTCCATTTCAGAAAATCACTTCTTTTTTGTGAGTTAATTATGTTTCATACTTCCCCTGCATAATGCCTTCGTAAAACAATGCAATTTCTCTTTCCAAAATATTTAGAATGATATATTTCCACTATTATCACTTGTCAACACCCAACAAAGGTTTCAACAAGAAAGTTCTCTGTACGCTAGATAACTACGAACTGATGAGCAGCCATTCAATAAGACACTCAGAACACAGACGATCATATGAGGTGTGTTCCTCCAGTTAGGATTTAAGCGAAGTTCAAGATTTTGGTACCTGCGGTCACAAGAAGAGGTTAAGGTCACGAAAATCGGCATCATACCTTTACTTTTTCCAAAACGCAGAGGTACATGTATTTTACAGAAGGGAAGCTCCAAACGGGGGATCAACGGATGCGAAGCACCCTGGCCAGGTTCCGGGGGTGGTAGCAGGAGCGGACTGGTCCGCTGTACTCTGGGCCAGTAGGCGCCATGCTAATTTTCAAAAATAAATTAAATTTCTTTTCTGTGCTGCACCAAGCGTACGAAACAAAATTGTTATATTGAAAAGACAATTTGTTTACCCCGTAACGTATTAAAATAGACCTATGTCCCTACGTACCAAATGATCTGCAGGCCAAACACAGTTTTTCATGCAACACCTTCCCCCGACTTTTTAAGTTTAGAACAGTCTCGCTCGACTTATTTCCTGTACCGCACCTCGCTTTCGCTAATTGTAGTTAATTGCCGTGAAACGGGTGTTTTACGTTGGTGCGTATTCCCGTGTGTCCTGAAGAATATACTGAAAGCGGTGAACCGCAATATTCCATCAAAACCAACAGAAATCCAATGCCAGAGCAAAACTCTGTTCGTTGGCATTACATCCAAGCAATTTAGGTGAAGTAGGAAGTGTGTTTTTCTACTACGACACCAGAAGATTGTCACGGATTCTTAGGCAATTACGATACAGATGTGTCCTTAGGACCTCTCTTTCAAAACGTCCAAAGGCCGGCACTAGGGGATGGGGAGGGATACAGTGCGGTTATTCTTTTTTGTTGGAGTTAGAAACTCCTAAGCTCATTCTTCCTCAAAACTTTGCCTGGCTAATAATAAATACTGTCTCACGCCTCAACCATTGCCCAGATTTGTTGTTTTTGTTTTCATTCTTTTAGTTAACAGCGGGAAAATATCTGAACTGCGTTGTTTCAGTTGGAAATATTTTTTACTTCAGCAACAGGGCTTCATGTATAATTGCAAAATCCTTCCATATAATAGACATACCTTACATAAAGCATTTACATGAGAAAATAGCGTAATAATAAGGAAAATATTCTAAAACGAAGAAAAGAAATTGCGCAGCCAAGAAAGCTAGGTAGAGGAAACAGAAGGCTCTGAGCAAAAGTTCATATTTAATGAAACCTGTAGTTGCTTAATGAGTAAGTGGTATAAATCAATACAAAAACATGTACTGTATTTGAAAAAAAAAATTGTAACCAAGTAGGTATCGTGAATGTCTACAGTTTCCCTTTTTTATCCTGTCGACATTACAACCACCACAGAAAATAAAATAACCAACACATAACAAAAATACCCATACAAAGTAAAATGCCCAAAACATAAAAACAAGTAACCACACAAAATGAAATGCCCAAAACATTAAAAAAAATGTAAACACACAAAATTAGATGCCCAAAACATTGAAAAAATGTAACCACACAAAATAAGATGCACAAAACATGATAAGAATTCTGTTAAAAACACAATGAAAATAAAAAAATAGGTGAAATATATATGTTTTCAGAACTTAATGCGAGTGTCAAAACTGAAATAAAAAGAAACATTCCAAATTTCATTGTTATTTTAGATATTTCGACCTGTCGACATTTTATAAATTGCTCTTGCAGTCGGTAAAAAATATTACTTACAAGGACTCCTTAGAATAATACTTTTTTTTAAATAATACAATATTACGTGGACTTTTAAAATATTACTTACAAGGACTCATAACAAATCAAGTTAATAATGTTGCGCTTTCACTTAGGCACCAAATATTAATTGTCGGCCGCTAGGCCTAGGCCTTTTAAAGAATTTTTAATAAGCGTAACACTCTTAAATTGATTTTTCATGCAAACCTCATATGATCACGGCATTATAAAACTTACAGAAAATGCATATGCCTAGGCCTCGGGCGTATCTATTAATGTTTTGAGCTCGAGTAAAATTTCAACAGAATTAATTTAATTTTCTATGAAAACTATATAAATATCAGCTCTGAGAACTGAAAACTATCAAAAAGACCTTAGCCTAGGACCTGCTTAATAGTTTCAACCTCAGTAAAGCGCAATGCTAAAATCTTGAACTTCCATGTAAACTTTATGAAAATCAGCAGGGCTGACTGAAAATTGCTAAAAAGGCCTAGGCCTAGGGCTTTATAATTATTGTTTTGTTCCTGACTAAAAGGGAAACATAATCTTTTGTTCCTACTAACAGAGGTACCTGGTATTTCCCGAGTAAATATTACTATTTGTAGAATCACCAAGTTCCGCGGGTTAAATTTAATAAATGAAAAAGATATTTCCGTAAATTTCTAGTAAACTTATTTTAAATTTTTTGATTCAGTTAATTTAATTATATGAAACAAAAAACAATTTACATCATATTGCATTTCTGCCTGATAAGGCACCCGCTGGTGGTGAAAGCTAACATTTATTAATATGTGTTTTTAATACAACATTTACCTGACTTTTTTTACTTTATTGTTATCTACGGCCTCTAACTTGGACCGTAGGTGGGGTATTGGAGTGCTGAATTGGGCTGCAGTTCTTAAAAGTAAAAAATGTAATTTTTAAGAACATTTTGAATGGGGCCCCTTCACCCTGGGCACCGATCCTTTCCGTCTGCGTACTAAGTTAGAATACAATGAGGTATTATAACAAATTTGGTTATTCTAAATTGGAGACTAGATTTTACGAAAATGCTGTATGAGTGCCCATAGATCTGTAGGTTTTACGCTCTGACCCCATCCAAAAAAGTCTACCGTCTAAGTTAAAGTACCATGAAACAGTATACCAAATTTGGTGGTTCCAAATTGAAAACGGTAAATTGCAGGAAAATTTCGTGTGAAGGCACTTTTACCACGAGCCCCGACCTATTCCCAAAACAGTCTACCATCTAAATTAGAGTACCATGGAATAGTATACCAAATC
The DNA here is from genome assembly GCA_039090855.1 of Macrothele yani. Classification (NCBI taxonomy): domain Eukaryota; kingdom Metazoa; phylum Arthropoda; class Arachnida; order Araneae; family Macrothelidae; genus Macrothele; species Macrothele yani. Next base: position 28,194,354 of record CM077000.1, read on the forward strand.
TTGTGGTCCTAAACTAATAGCTGTAGGTTTTACAAAAAAATTGAATGGGGGCCGGTTGGACACCGGGCCCCTACCCGTTCCGGAAAACCATCTGCACTTTAAGTTAGAGTACCATGAAAGATAATACCAAATTTGGTGGTTTTAAATTGAAAACTTTAGATTTGGGGAAAATTTTGAATGGGCGCCACTGGACCCCGGGCCCCGACCACTTCCAATAGCCGTCTACGTACTAAGTTAGAGTACCATGAGACAGCATACCAAATTTGGTGGTTCTGAATTGAAAACTGTAGATTTTAGGAACATTTTGTGTGGGGGCCACTTAACCTCGTGCCCCGACTTGTTCCAAAGACTGTGTACCGTCTAAGTCAGAGTACGATGAAATAATATACCAAATTTGGTGGTTTTTAATTGAAAACTGTACATTTTTCAAAAATTTTTGTATGGGGGCACCTTGACCTCGGAACCCGCCCCATTCAAAAAGCCATCTACAGTCTAAGTTAGAGTACCATGAGACAGCATATCAAATTTGTTGGTTCTAAATTGAAAACCGTAGATATTACGATTTTTTTTTGTATAGGATCCCCTTGAGCCCTGGCAGCGACGCCTTACGAAAACCACGTACGGTCTAAGTTAGAGTTCCATGAGATAGTATACCAAATTTGGTGGTACTGAATTTAAAACTGTAGATTTTACGAAACTTTTGCATGGAGGCCCTTTGTCCCCGCCCTCTTTCCAAAAACCGTCTACAGTCTAAGTTAGAATACAATGAGATATTATATGAAATTTGGTGGTTCTAAATAAAATTGTGGATCTTACGCAAATTTGGTATGGGGATCCTGTCCCCTACCCCTGACCGCTTCCAAAAGCCACTTACGGTCTAATTTAGAGCTCCATGAGATAGTCTACCAAATTTGGTGTTTCTAAATTGAAAACTGTTAATTTTACGAAAATGGTGTATGAAGGACTGTTACCCCCCCTCCCCCGCCGGGCTCCAACTTCTTCCAAAAGCCATCTACAGTCTAAATTAGAGTTTCGTGAGGAGATAGTATACCAAATTTGGTGGTTCTAAATTGAAAACTGTAGATTTCACAAAAATTTTGTATGGGGACTCTGACCTCTGGGGCCCGTACACTTCCAAAAACCGTCTGCCGTCTAAGTTAGAGGACGCTGAGATAGTTTACCAAATTTGGTTGTTTTAAATTGAAAACTGTAAATTTTATGAACATTTTGTATGGGGGCCCTTTGACCCCTGGCTCCGACACCCTCCAAAAACCGTCTACGGTCTGAGGTAGAGTACAATGCGGACATTTTCTGGACCTTGTCGAAATTTTGACTGTAGACGTTTTTTTCGTCAACATTTTGTCCCTGTTAGCATTATGACCTTGTCGACATTTTCATTTTCGACACCATGAACTTGTCGACATTTTGACTGTCGACCTTTTGTACCACATCCATGCGGGGCGTAGTAGAAAGAAGAGACCAACAACCATCCTTATAACACCCTCGACTCCGTCAGGCATGCTATCGCCAATGTCATGACTATATCAACAAGGTCCAGGTCGCCAAGGCATACGACCTATTCCGCTCAAGGATCTAGACCATCATCGCTGCCAATGGAAGGTTCATTGAATAATTACGAAGTGTGTTTGTGCATTGGCTACTGTACAAAATCTTGCTTCAATGAAACGCATATTTGTGTTTCAATTACTTATTTTATCATGAACATATATTTTGCACATTTGCCATAATAACCCTATAAAGCACACAAAGAAATAATACATGTACAGTAAGGTTCGATTTTGCATGTAATCTCGTTTATGTGGGTAGTGAATGTGAAATATTGTATTGACTTTAGATTTGCGTAAGTGATTAGCACAAGTTCAATTTCAGAAACCCTTAAGCCACATAAAGTCGTGAGTGAACCATTACAGATGTCAACACACAAGAATACTCCTATTTTGAATTCATTTGTACTGATATTTGAACAGCATACGCATCCTAGTAAAAAAATTGTCATTTTTTTCGCAATAGTTCAATATCCGTGACGATTGCAAGTTCTGTGATGACAAGATCTGCAGCATAAATGCAGGACGAGTCCAGCTTCAGAAACAAACTGCAGCACGTGACTGACGTATCGCCGAGCTGTCATTGTACCCATTATGTATACAAGTAGTGAACGGTTCGTGAAACTGGTAGCGCACGAGACAAAGACACCAGACTGAGATGCCGTATGACGGTCACGGATGCCATCAAGATCAGTCCTGTGACTATCTCATGTCCAGACACTTTATCCGCGATCTTTGGCTCTGAGACAGAAGCGAGACTCGCCGCTGAATATGACATGGTTCCATTCGTCCCATAGCGCATGCTTGAAACGGCACCACTGTAACCTTGAGCAACGATATGCTGCTGTGTGTGACAGTTGCTGCAAGGGCTGGAGAGAGGGTAAAGTGACACACCCTATCAGAGATTCACAGTCAATGTTGATACGGGAATTTCTATATCTGCCTGCACAAATCGTCAAATATTGTCCTCGATGGACTGTTGGGCTTGCATTTGAATGCCCAAATTGAGGCGTTTGGACGGCTTACTAGGTGCACCAGTCCCACTACGGTGACCTTCTTCCAAACTCTGTAGTGACATTCGGCCTACAGCAGTTGCATCCCGATGCGTTTCTAACGCGATTCAATGCAAATACCAATCGGATTTCCCTAGCTTTATAATGAAGCACATGGTAAAGGTGTTCGTGCAATGTAAGGATTTCCGATGGCATCACCCAGGTATTCTCACTCCTTACACGTGTTTTCGCCACTGAGATCACTCCGACACAGTGGTCCACACTCCCAGGGGAAGATGATCAAACTTTCCTATGCCGAGCCGTTTTGCACTTTTGTCTTCTTCATGTATTGCATCATTGATTCTGAATTATAATCATTTACATAACATAACCGTCATCTCACAATCCCCAATGTGCATGGCGCTCCGACAAATGCATATTTTCTGGTGTGACACTTTATATGACAAGTAGTGTGCTTGGTGTAGAGATTTAGTTTTAATAGTTTTAGGCAAAGAAACAGTCTTTCTCTGATTTTTTTTATTTTATTCAAATAATGTAAGTTCTCTATTTCAGATCACAACTTCGTTTCTGGAAATTTAAGTTTCATTTTTATGGCGTTGTAAGTTTTCTCGATACGCCCTTTCTTTATTTTCGTGGCATACAACGATTTCTCATATAAGCATGAAATTACAGGAAGATATTACTTCGTTTGATGCCTTTGAAACGCAACATATGCCAAGAATTTTGTTAAAATTGATTTCGGATTATTAATGACCACCAGTAAAACTTTGCAATAACGTTAAATAAAAGAATGTTAGGTTTACTTACGTAACGGCGGACAATTTCATCACAAAGACAGTCCATGAATGTTTCCTGAAAATGAATATAAATAATAAAGCATGTGAAAACTATATATTATTCGAATTTTTACAAAATTTCAAAATTAACTTACATGACTATCCATTTATACTTTTGCATATGCTAGGCTGATCCGCAAAGCTGTCACCCCGATAGCCGAGTGTTTTCAGGCTTTCTCTTCCGGTCACTCGTCCTCAATCGGCGCTTTCTTGATTTCTGTATGAAGTACAGTGGCTCTGTTTGACTGGCTCTGTTCTTTCCAGGACCCACCAGCACCAAATTAAAGACGGGTGGCTGCTGATAATAATCAGAATTGCCCATGTGGGCTTTTAAATCCCAGAAGTAGCCGCCCCTGCGAATCAGTGGTCTAAGCGCTGACTTGGGACATTTCGAGATGGGTCTAGGTTCGAATCTCGGTGAGACATGAATTTCATGTTTGCCTTACTGCACAGCGTTTCTCCCTTCCGTAGAACAGTGTCCCTAAATTAAAGTTAGTTGACTGGTTATAGCCCATTTACACTCAGTAGAAAAAACATTAAAGATAAATGTGACAGTCAGTCGACATGAACAACCCACGCGCAGAGTGCAACAGACCCAAACCGAATGCATGCGATAAATAGGCGGACAGTAGGGCTTCCCAACAGTTTATCGTAATCGACAGACATTAGCCATAGGGGTGATGGCCATTTGACATTGGCATCAACCGCGCAAAGTGGAACAAACCCAAACCGAAAAGGGTCGTTAAATAGGCGGACAGCAGGGCTCTCCAACAGTGTATCGCAATCGACAAACATTAGTGATAGGGGTGATGGGCAGTCAATATGGGCATACCCCGCGTAGAGTGCACATGACCCAAACCGAACGCAGGAGATAAATACGCTGACAACAGGGCTTTCCAACAGTGTATCGCAATCGACAAACATGAGTAAACGTGGTGATCTCAGAGACTTTTATCGTGGACGCATTGCGGCGCCGAAACAGATGGCTCATTATGTCGCTCAAGTGATAATAACCCTAGGGCTCGCGAGAGCAATCCTATCAAGAGGGCACCGCGAGTATGCCATCGATGGATGTCCCAGCGTCCAGTGAACAAGCGGTGTCCGACCACACTACACTGACCATCTAGGTCGAGGTAAATATTCTAGCCTCGTACTGACCAACCGCTTCGCAACGGCTGCGGAAATCCCATCGTGGTTAAATATCAGGGACACAAGCAGCTTCAGAAATATGATGGTGTGGGGCGTGTTGCATACCATGGGTTTTGGGAGCCGTTTTCCTACTCGTATGCCACTGCTGACCGCTCGTCATCCGGAATTGCGTCTCTCATTGTGCCGAAAACATCAAAACTGGACTTCTTCATAGTGGCGCTGCGTCGTGAGGTCAGATGAATCCCGTTTTCAGCTATACGAGCAGATGGGAGGGCGGCGGTGCGATATAAACAGAATGAGGCCATGCTGTTTATATTCCAGAATGTTGGGGGAGAGAAAGAACAGTTTCTAAGGACAGAACGTACGCCGTTGTGGTGTACATTAGTCGCACGTGACGACGATACAATGATCATATCGATGTAAGGTGTGCGTGCAGTATTTCTCTATGAATATTTGAATGGCGTGAAAGTTACGGAAGCACTTGAAATATTGCGAAACGAGTTTCGTGACAATATTTTCGGACAGAGTACTTGCTGTGACTGGTACAGGAAATTCGGTACTGTTGTATGGGATCTGTTCGGTACACCCAGAAATGGCATACCCAGTAAGGTTGAAGATGGTGCATTGCAACACGTGTTATCGACCAAGTCTGGTGGAACACTACGGGAACTGGCAAAGGAACTGAAGACTTCCTAAGCGACCTTCAACACCCGACTTCAAAAAATGGAATATTCGTGTAAACTGCGCAAATGGTAACCCATGCTTTGTCTGACCAGAAACGGATGAAAAGATACTCCGCTGCTGCGTGAAAGAGAAAAACGGGAGTGCATTTTGCTTTGGTTGGTAACGGTTGACGAAAAGCGTGTCACACACGTGAGTGTTACGCGACAAACAGCATGGATGAATCATGGGCAACACCCACAAAAGGTCGCTAAGCCTCCCCTTTGCGCCATTACATATCGATCAATTAAGCACACACGAATTGATCGATATGTAATGGCGCAACAATGCATACGTTGCAGTGACGTCAAGCGTTCCAGATAGACAGGCAGAGAGGAAGAGAGATAGATCTGGCTGTTTACACTGAAGAGCAATTGAATTAGAGATACCTGTCTAGTAACGTGTAGCACCACCTTTCGTCTTGATGACGGCGGCGATTCGTCTCGGTAGGACTCAACAAGACACCGGAAGCGTTGGGAAGCCATACGGATCCACCACCCCTGAACAAGCTCCCACAGTTCACGAAGATTTGATAGAGAGGGGTCAAAGCCTTGAACATCTCTCTTAATGGCATCTCAGATATGCTCGATGGGATTGAGGCCAGGTGACCTAGCTGGCCAAAGAAGCGAGGTCACATCGGTGGAGTGTTCATCCAGCCATTCGGATAAAATTCGGAAGTGATGGCACGATGCATTGTATTGTTGCAGGATGAGATCCCCAGTGGGATGTTGAAGACGCACAAACGAGGGCGCTGGCACGATACATTGTCTTGTTGCAGCATGAGATCCCAGTCGGATGTTGAAGACGCACAAACGGGAGCAAATTGTCGTTCAGGATATCCCGGTAACGTTGAACTGTGAGGGACGATGTCACACGTACCAGGGGTCCCAGTAAATTCCATGTAAACAGTCCCCAGACGGGAATTCCAACCCCACCAGTTTGAAGAGTACCCTGCTGGCAAAAGGATCCATCGCTGCATGTGGTTTGCGCCGTACTCGTATCCTGCCATCCGCATGTACCAACGTGAATCTCAACTCATCAGTCCAGGCAACATTTTTCCACATGTGTAGGGTCCAGTGGCGATGTTCCCGCGCCCATGCTAATCTTTGCACCCTGTTATGTGAGGTCAGCAGCGGTACCCTCGTTGGACGATGGCTTCTGTACCCCATAGCGAGGAGATGGTTCTGGATGGTGTAGCTGCTTACACGTTTTTGTGCACCAGCGTTAAATTGCCGAGTGATTTCTTGCACTGTGGCCCGTTAATCTGCTGTTACAGTGCGAGCTTGCCGACGATGACACCGCTCATCCACACGCTGTTGTCCACGGCAGTTGGCCCTTGCAGGGATGGTTTTGCCGGATTCGATGTATTCACGGTGCACCAGTGACACAGTGGCTCGTGAAAATCCCAGTGCCTGCACGATTTCCGAGGTGGAGTGACCCATTCGTCGGGCCCCGACAATTTGCCCACGCTCAAATGCGCTTAGATCCTTCGTCTTACCCATACTGCGTCCGACTCTTACTGATTCCCGTCGCATCACTCCTTATATTGTCGGATCGCTGCATACGTCATGTCGTTTCCGTTTACAGGGCCGCCCACAGCGACACATTTGCATAACGCCAGCTGTCTCAAATTCAATTACTCTTCAGTGTATATTACTAATAAACAATACGCGTGTCTTTCATTTCTTGTGTAGTTGTACGCAAGTGTGAGGCGGAAGAAAAAATATGCATAATGTGATGCATTCGGGTTTTTAATAATGGTTTTAAATTTCATGGATGCATTAATTTTATTGCATTTGTTTGCAATACCGTTTTACCAAAACAAAAGGGCATCATATTTTTGCTTCACCTATTACGGAGAAGAATTAGGAATCCTCTTTCATTTCCAAACTTTATTCCTCCTAATCCGCTCACGTATTTTCAAAACGTTTGCTTCTTTGATCGCTCCTGTCAGTTCCATTTGGTAGACCTGAATATACAGCGAAGTTGTACGTATATGCCCCAAATACAGTATACTCGTAGCTGCGCCTGAAAGTCAAGCCATATTATTTCGAGTAAAGTCGTATCTGGCGTCCTTGTCGAGATCGCCAACTATGAGTTAACTCGTAGTTGGCAGTCAACGTGTTAATAATGGGCCTGAAGATGTCTTTCGCTGTTTTGATAGATGTGACACTTACTATGAAGAAACATCTTAGTTCTGTCTAAAATTATAAATTTCTTTGAAGGATGATCCATGAAATTCTTCACGTAGGTAAGATGGCATAGTTTTATTTACGTAAAAATAATGTCGAAGTTCTCAAGCTTGTAAGCGCATTTAACGACAATATTGTATGCACTAGTATTAAATTATTCTTTAAATTCAGAATGATTGAAATGAAACAGTACATAATTTAATACTTTACTATTAAAGTATTTAGCAAATGTTAATAAGACTTTATTACTGTTGTACTTGAAGCCTTTAAATAATAAGGATAATAGTAAATTAAATTTCAACAAGAAAGATGACATCGAATTTTCGGGTGCAATAAGCACGTCTCTTGATTCCGTTTTGACTCAAATTAAATTTATCAAAGCTATTCAAAGTCGATGGAAAATATATGAAAACAATAGTATCTGACAAAAGAAACAAGTTTTTCAATCGGGTTTTTAAACCCTCAGATATTGCCGCAAACGGAATCGTGAGCTTACACCCTCCGGTTGCAGACTTGTGCGTTAAGAAAAACATGAATTTATATGAGAAACATTTCGCACCGGAAACGCTCTCCAACACAGAAGGAATTTTTCAAATCATACTTTTAGAAACAGAGATATCGGCAAAAATAAGAAGTGACTTTACGCCTCCTGGTGAGAAAAACATGCATTATTTTAGGAAGAAAGTATTCTCAAATGGTTTTTCCATATGAGCGGTATCGGTCCAAGAAAAAATATTTAGTCGAGTTTTCAGGAGCCCAGATTTTGCAACAAATACATCAGAAGCAGAAATTAACGCTTATGCCCCCTGGTGGCAAAAACATTCTTTATCAAACATTAGAAATTATGTGATAAATATTTTCCATCAGGTATTGTAAGCGATTCAGAAAGAATTTTTCAAATCGCAGTTTTAGAAGCAGAAATAACGCAGAAAACTCAACTTGAAAATTTTGAATTTAAAGGAAAAACATTTAGCATCAGAAATACTATCCAACAAAGAAAGAATTTTTAAAATCGGATTCCTAGAAGCATAGATATTGGCAAAAATAAGATATACATCTACGCTCCCTGGCGTAGAAACCATGCATTATTTCAAGAAGAAAATGTTCCTAAAAGATTTGTCGACATGAGTAGTATCGGTCAACAAACGACGTTTTTTGCAATCGAGATTTTAGAAGCTAATATTTTGCTGCAAATACATCAGAAACGGAAATTAAGACTTACGCCACTGGTGGCCAAACCATTTTTTACAAAAATTAGAAATTATGTGCAAAGGATTTCCTATCAGGAGCTGTATCCGGTGCAGATATAATTTTTCAAATCGTAGATTTAGAAGCAGGGATATAGAGGGGAAAGCAATTTACCTTTACGCCCCCTAGCAGAAAGTCTATGAATTACTTGAAAATTTTGAAATTATATGAAAGACATGTCACACTGGAAATACTAGCCGACAAAGAAGGAATTTTTCAAATCGGACTCCTAGAAGAAGAGATGTTGAAAAAAATAAGTTATACGTCTAAGCCTCCTGACGGAGAAACTGTGGTATATTTTAAGAAGAAGATATTCCGAAAAGGTTTATGGATGCGAGTGGCATCCGTTCACGAAAGAAGTTTTTCAATCGATATTTTAGAAGCTCAGATTTTATGGCAAATACATTAGAAGCAAAAATTAACGCTTACGCCCCCTGGTTGACAAACTGTTCTTTACCAAAAATTAGAAATTATATGCAAAAGATTTTCCATCAGGATCTGTATCCTCTGAAGAAAAGTTTTTCAAATCGGAGTTTTAGAAGAAGAGTTATCGGGAAACATGCAATTTACTTTTACGCCCCCTACCGGAAAATCTCTGTGTAATTTGAAAAAGTAACTATATGTAAAATACTCTTCGACATAAATGGAATCGAAAGATAGAAGATTTGTTTCAATCGGATGTTTAGAAGTAAATATGTGAAATAAAACGTATTTTTGAATTCGACATCATCTACATTTACGCCCTCTAGCGGCGAAATTGTACATCGTAAAAAAACGAAATAAAGGATCATCATTCGCATATTTCAAGCTTCCCAATGCAAAAAGAATTTTTCAAATCGGACTAATAGTTACTGAGATATCGTGTGTACAGGCGGACGGACGGACAAACCGATAACATAAGCACGATCTTTTTTACAAAAGACGTGCTAACAAATTACAAATGATGTAACAATCAGCAGGCCGGACATTATGGCCGAAGTTCATTCAATAGGCTATACTTCCGAAGCAGAACGTCTTCAACAGGTTTCCGATTTCGAGTCAATTGTTTCTTTCTCTGTTGATCGCACTCAACGGAGAAAGAAAGTAGCTCACGATACGGTACGGGATTTTTATTACAATTGTCGTGGAAATAAATGTTATCGGAATAGAAATAATTACTGAGCGGAGCTCTCTTTACGAGACTGGAGACAATTAGTTGCTCGGGCATAGGTACGACATCACACATCCGATAACCGTGATTTTTTGCATGCGATTGGACATTGTCCATGGTCAGGTTTCGACTCCTTCCGATTCCCGAAATTCCATGTCATTGAGGAAAAATCGTCCAAAAGCTTGCATTTTTATGGGGTTTTCCGGGTTTTGACATGTGGTCGTTTGTTACCTATCTACTCCAAAGATCTTCAGCCGATCGCGGTGACACTTACCACAGAGAAAGGGAAGGTCATGGTGAGTAACATGGAGTTGGTATCATGGTGATTGGTTGTGTCGTATATAAATAATGGCCATTAAAAAACTGACCAATTTTAAAAATAATGAAAACATCAGCTCTCTATACGAGGTTCGGGACCATTAGTTGTTCGGGAAAAGCTACGACATGACATATTCGATCACAATGATTTTTGGCATGCGATTGGACATCGTCCATGGTCAGGTTTTGACGCCTTCCAATTCCCGAAATTCCGTGTCATTGAGGAATTTCAATAAAAAAAAATGGAATTTTACTTGAACCATTTCCAGAAAGTCGGCTTAATAAACATTAATAAAAAAATCAATTGAATTGGAAAACGAAGAAATGGAAAGACCCGTTTGTTAGCTCAACACTTCCTTAATCTATAATAGCAAAAGAAGTTCGTGCATGTGTGCGTGTGTGTCTGTCCTTCGCGATGCAAAATTAAAAGCATAGTTCCCGATCTGAGTGTGACTTTCCGCTTTGTTTACGTGCAACCTGTTCACAACCAACGTGAAGGCGTGGAAGAAGATAGGCCATGATGAATTTTAGGCATTTCTTTTTTAGAATATTTCGTACTTTTGTTCCAAAAGTCATAAATTTTACGTGTTCTTTTTTAGCACGTCTTTTGCAAAAAAGATCGTGCTTCTGTTACCGGTTTGTCCGTCCGTCCATCTGTCAGACCTGTCCGTCCGTCCGTTGGTCAGTCCGTCAGTCAGTCCGTCAGTCCGTCCGTCTGTACCCACGGTATCTCTACAACTATTAGTCCGATTTGAAAAATTCCTTTTGCATTCAGAAGCTTGAAATATGCGAATGATGATCCGTCATTTCGTTTATTTTACGATGTTCAATTTTGCCGCTAGAGGGCGTAAATGCAGATGATGTCGAATTCAAAATTACGTTTTAATCCACATATTTGCTTCTAAACATATGATTGAAAAAATTATTTTATCTTTCGATTCCATTTATATCGAACAAAGTTTTAGATATAGTTTCTTTTTCAAGTTACGCATTGATTTTCCGCTAGGGGGCGTAAAAGTAAATAACATTTTTCCCGATAACTCTTCTCCTAAAACTCCGATTTGAATTCTTTTTTTTCAGCGGATACATCTCCTGATGAAAAGCTTTTGCATATAATTTCAAATTTTTGGTAAAGAATACTTTGGCAACCAGGGGGCGTAAGGGTTAATTTCCGCTTCTGATGTATTTGCCATAAAACCTGAGCTTCTAAAATATCGATTGAAAAAATTCCTTCGTGGACTGATGCCACTCACATCGATAAACCTTTTCGGAATGTTTTCTTTTTAAAATATCACACAGTTTCTCCGCCAGGAGGCGTAGATGTATATCTTATTTTTGTCAATATTACGCTCTTTCTTTTGCACTAAAAATATTAGAAAGTAGACGGTTTTTGGAACGGGTCAAGGCCCGGGGAATCAGAGCCACCAGCCCTTACAAAAGTTTCGTAAAATCTACAGTTTTCAATTTAGAACCATCAAATTTGGTATACTATATCATGGTACTCTAACTTAGACGGTTTTTGGAATGGGTCATTGCCAGGGGGGTCAGAGTCCCCCCACCATAAATTGTTTCGTAAAATCTACAGTTTTCAATTTGGAAACATCAAATTTGGCATACTATCTCACGGTATTCTAACTTAGACTGTAGACGGTTTTTGGAATGGGTCAAGGCCCGGGGAGGTCAGAGCCCCCATATAAAATTTTCCTAAAATCTGCAGTTTTCAATTTAGAACCACCAAATTTGGTGTTCTATCTCACGAAACCCTAACTTAGACAGTAGACGGTTTTTGGAGGCGGTTGGTGCCAGGGTGCCGAGCCCCCCCCCCCAATTTTCGTAAAATCTACAGTTTTCAATTTAGAACCACCAAATTTGGTGTAGTACCTCATAATACTCTAACTTAGACGGTTGATGGTTTTTGGAACGGCTCCGGGAAGGGTCAGAGCTCCCCGCTATAGAATATTTTTGTAAAATCTACAGTTTTCAATTTAGAACCACCAAATTTGGTATACTATCTTTTGGTGTTCTAACTGAGACGGTAGACGGTTTTTGGAACGGGTCGGGGTCCGAGGGGTCAGACCCCAACATACCAAATTTTCGTAAGATCTACTGTTTTCAATTCAGAACAACTAAATTTGATATCATGAAACTCTAACTTAGAAGGTAGACGGTGTTTGGAAGGGCTAATGCCCGGGGGTCAGAAAAAACTTCGTAAAATCTACAGTTTTCAATTTAGATTTAGAACCACCAAATTTGGTTACTATCTCATGCTACTCTAACTTAGACGGTAGACGCTTTTGGAACGGGTCAGGGCACGGGGTTAGAGCCCCCCCCCTCTCCCCATAAAATATTTTCGTAAAATCTACAGTTTTGTATTTAGAACCACCAAATTTGGTATACTATCTCAAGGTACTCTAACTTAGACCATATGTAGCTTTTGTAAGGGGTCATGCCCCGGGGTCAAGGTTGCCCCCATACAAAATTTTCCTAAAATCTACAGTTTTCAATTTATAACCACCAAATTTGTATCATGAAACTCTAACTTAGACGGTGGACGGTTTTTGGAAAGGTTTGGAGCCCGGGGTGTCAGAGCCCCCCCCCCCCTCATAAAAAATTTCGTAAAATCTACAGTTTTCAATATGGAACCACCAAATTTGGTATACTATCTCATGGTACTCGAACGTAGCCTATAGACGGTTTTTGGAAGCGGTTGGAGCCCGAGGGATCAGAGCTCCGCCCCCCTACAAAATGTTCGTAAAATCTACAGTTTTCAACATAGAACCACCAAATTTGGTGTACTATTTCATGGTACCCTGACTTATACGGTAGACGGTTTTTGAAAGGGGTTGGAGCCTGGGGGATCGGAGGCTCCATACAAAATTTTCCTAAAATCTACAGTTTTTAATTTTGAACCACAAAATGTGGTATGCTATCTCGTGGCACTTTAACTTAGCCCGTAGACGGTTATTGGAAGGGGTTGGGCCCGGGGTCCAGCGGACCCCGTACATAATTTTTATAAAATCTACAGTTCTTAATTCAGAACCACTAAATTTGGTATACTATCTCACCGAATTCTAACTTAGACTATATGTCGTTTTTGTAAGGGGTCGGGCCCCGGTGTCAAGGTTTCCCCATACAAAATTTTCCTAAAATCTACAGCTTTTAATTTAGAATCACCAAATTTCGTATGCTATCTCACGAAACTGTAACTTAGACTGCAGACGGTTTTTTGAAGGATTTGGAGCCCGGCGGTCAGAGCCCCATACAAAATTTTCGTAAAATCTACAATTTTCAATTCAGAACCTAAAAATTTAGTGTACTATCTCATGGTACTCTAACTTAGACGGTATACAGTTTTTGGAACGGGTCGGGGCACGGGGGTCAAAGCCCCCATACAAAAATTTCGTAAAATATACAGTTTTAAATTTTGAACCACCAAATTTGGTATACTATCTCACGAAACTCTAACTTAGACTGTAGACGGTTTTTGTAAGGGATTGGAGCCCGGGGTCAAAGCCCCCATACAAAAATTTTCCTACAATCTACAATTTTCAATTTAAAACCGCCAAATTTGGTATCATGAAACTCTAACTTAGACTGTAGACGGATTTTGGAAGGGGTCGGGGCCCGGGGTCAAAGGGCGCCCATACAAAAATTTCCTAAAATCTACAGTTCTTAATTTTGAACCACAAAATTTCGTACGCTATCTTGTGGCACTGTAACTTAGTTCGTAGAAGGGTATTGGAAGGGGTTGGGGCCCGCGGTCAAGGGGACCCAATACAAACTTTTCCTAAAATCTGCAGTTTTCAATTTACAACCACAAAATTTGGTGTGCTATCTCATGGTACTCTAACTTAGACGGTAGACGGCTTTTGGACCGGGTCGCGCGGTGTCAAAATTTTCGTAAAATCTACAGTTTTCAATTTGGAACCACCATATTTGGTGTACTATTTCACGAAACTCTAACTTAGACTGTAGACGGTTTTTTATAAGCGGTTGGAGCCAGGGGGTAAGAGCCCACACCCCCTATATAAAATTTTTGTAAAATCTACAGTTTCCAATTTAGAAGGACCAAATTTGGTATACTAACTCATTGAATTCTAACTTAGACCGCAGACGGAAAGGGTCAGTGCCCGGTATGAAGGGGCCCCATTCAAAATTGTCTTAAAAATTACATTGTTTGCTCTTAAGAATTGCATTCCAATACAGCACTCCAATACCCCACCTACGGTCTAAGTTAGAGGCCGTAGGTACCAATAATGTGCAAAAATATCTGGTTAATGGTGTATTAAAATACAAATTAATAAACGTTCGATTTCACCAACAACGGGTGCCTTATCACGCAGAAATGCAATGTAATGTAAATGATGTAAATTATTTTTTATTTAGGATAATTAATATAACTAAATCAATAAATTTTAAATAAGTTTACGGGAAATTTACGGAAATAAATTTTCATTCATTAACTTTCACCCGCTGAACTTGGTGATCCTACAAATAGTAATATTTACCCGATGAATACCGGGTACCCCTGCTAGTAGGAACTAAAGATAATGTTACACTTTTAGTCAGGTACAAAACAATAATTATAAAGCCCTAGACCTGGGCGTTTTTAGTAATTTTCAGTCCGGCCTGCTAGTTTTCATAAGGTTTGCATAGAAGTCCAAGATTTTAGCAATTCGCTTAACTGAGGTTGAAACTATTAAGCAGACCCTAGGCCCAGGGCTTTTTGCTAGGTTTCAGTCCTCCAAGTTGATATTTATACAGTTTTCATAGAAAATCAAATTAATTCTGTTGAAATGTTACTCGAGCACAAAACATTAATAGATACGCCCCAGGCCTAGGCATATGCATTTTTAGTAATTTTTATAATGTTTTGATCATATGAGGTTTGCATGACAAATCAATTTAAGAGTGTTACGCTCATTAAAAATTATTTAAAAGGTTTAGGCCTAGCGCCCAATAATTAATATATACATTTAGTGCCTAAGTGAAAGCGCCATATTATTAACTTGATTTGTTATGCGAAGCTTATAAATATAAGCACAGCCATTAAAAGTTACTAAAGTGTCAATAATAATTATTTTTGACCGAGTGCAAGTGCAATTTACGAAATGTCAACAGGTCAAAGTACCTAAAATAACAATGAAATTTGGAATCTTTTTATTTCAGTTTTGACACTTGTATTAAGTTCTAAAACATATTTCTCCTATATTTTATCTTCATTGTGCTTTTAACACAATTTCTTACCATGGTTTGGGCATTTTATTTTGTGTGGTTACAGTTTTTTAATGTTTTGGGCCTTTTATGTTGTGTGGTTACTTGTTTTTATGTTTTGGACATTTTACTGTGTATGGTATTTTTGTTATGTTTAGGTTATTTTATTTTCTGTGGTGGTTTTAATGTCGACAGGATGAAAAGGGGAAACTGTGGACAGTCACGATTCCTACTTGCTTAAAAAAATTTCAATCATGGCACATGATTTTGTATTGATTTATACAACTTACTTATTAAGCGACTGAAGGTTTCTTTAAATAGGAACTTTTTCTCAGAACATTCTGTTACCTCTACTTAGCTTTTTCGGCTCCGCAATTTCTTTTCTTGGTTTTAGAATATTTTCTTTATTATTACTCTGCTTTCTCATGCAAATTCTTCATGCAAGGTATACCTATTCTATCGAAGGATTTTGCAATTATACGTGAAGCCCTGCTGCTTGAGTAAAAAAATATTTCCAACTGAAACAACGCAGGTCAGATATTTTCCCGCTGTTAACTCAATGAATGAAAACAAAAACAACAAATCTGGGCAATGGTTGAGGCATCAGATAGTAATTACTAGTAACCAGGCAAGTTTTGAGGAAGAATGAGGTTAGGAATTTCTAACTCGAACAAAAAGAATAACCGCACTGCATCACTCCCCATGCCTTAGTGCCGGTCTTTGGACATCTTGAAAGAGAGGTCCTAAGGACACATCTAAATCGTAATTGCCTGAGATTCCATGACAATCTTCTGGTGTCATAGTAGAAAAACATACTTCGTACTTCGCCTAAATTGCTTGGATGTAATGCCAACGAACAAAGTTTTGCTCTGGCATTGGATTTCTGTTGCTTTTGATGGAATACCTTTCGCCTAGGGTTCACTGCTTTCAGTATAGTATTCAGGACACACGGGAATACGTCCCAACGTAAAACACCCTTTTCACGGCTATTAACTACAATTACAAGAAATAAGTTGAACGAGACGGATCTAAACTTAGAAAGTCAGGGGAAGGTGTTGCATGAAAAACTGTGTTTGGCTTACAGACCGTTTCGCACGTAGGGACGTAGGTCTTTTTTTAATACGTTACGGGGTAAACAAATTGTCTTTTCAGTGTATAACAATTTTCTTTCATACACATGGTTCATCACAGAAAACAATTGGAATTTGTTTTTGAGAATTAGCATGGTGCCTACTAGCCCAGAGTGCAGCAGCCCAGTCCGCGCCTGCTTCCTCCCCGGAACTTAACGCCCGGGCGCTTCGCATCCGTTGATTCCCCGTTTGGAGCGTCCCGGCTGTAAAATACATGTACCTCTGCATTTTGGAAAAACAAAAGATAAGGTGCCGAACCTTAAACTTAGCTTCTTCTTGTGACCGCAAGTACGAAAATCTCGAACTTCGCCTAAACCCAAATTGGAGAAACAAGTTTCACGTGATCGTCTGTATGCTGAGTGTTTTATTGAATGTTTGCTCATCAGTTCGTAGGTGACTGGCAAACAGGGAACTTGCTTGTTGAAACCGTTGTTGTGCGTTGTCAAGTGATGATAGTAGAAATATATCATTCCAAATATTTTGGAAAGAGAAAGTGCGTTGTTTTCCGAAGGAGCTATGCAGATGAAGTATGCAATATAGTTAACACACAAAAAGGAAATGATTTGCTAAAATGGAAAGTGTATTTATTTTGTCATATCAGAGTGCGGGATGATTTACGGTATTGGCACTCTATTGAAAGAAATTATGGAAAATGTACTGGCTTTGCTAGTACTATTCTTATTGGAGATGAACGCAGGATGCACAATGAGAAACCACATAATCATGCTTTAAGACCAGAGAAAAGTGATGTTGCTGTTGCAAAAGCGCAGTTAGAAGAACGAGCGAGAAATACGGTCGGAATCTATGCACAAATTATTCAAACGGTGACAACGTCAACGGTTACAGTAAATGCAGCTTACATGCCTAATATTGATGCACTAAGGCAAGTTGTAAAACGAATACGAAGAGAAGACATGCCTGCGGCGACTACGACTTTAGAACGGATCGATGCCGCAATAGATTTACATGAAAGAGATGGTGAAAAATTTCTTGGCAGAGACAGCGCATTTGGAGATCAAAGAATTATTTTATTTTAACAGAAAATAATTTACGAAAGCTTAAAGAAGCACCCCTGTGGATTATGGATGGGACATATTATACTTGTCTAACCCTTTTTAGCAATTATATACCATTTACGCTATGGTTGGAACGAATCTAGAGATGCAAAGATTTGTCCCACTAGTTTATGGTTTACTTTTCAGCAAGAATGCAAAATATTAGATTATACAAAATTTTTGCAGGATTTACAAGACTATGCATCAGACTATGATATTCAGTTTGCACCACAATATACGTATATTAATAGATTTTAAAATAGCTACCATTATAATGCTGCTAAAAAGGAATTTGGAAGCAGCACAGACAAATGTTGTTGGTTTCATCTCGGAAAAAATGTGCAGAGGAAGATCTATCCTCTGGCATAGCCTCGGAATATGGGGAAAACAGTGAGTTTGCTCTCAAAGTCAGACATTTGCAAGCACTCGCATTTCTTTCAACTGATGAAATTCCAGCTGCGTTTGAAGACGCGAAATCAATTTTACTAGAATATGCAGATTCTGTAGTTCAGTGGTTTGGGGAAAATTATGTTTCTCGAAAATTTCGTGGAAGCAGAAGAAACAATCCGAGTAGAAGCCCTCCGCTTTTCCCACCAACAATTTGGCCAGTAAGTGAAACGAATTTACTTGGCTTTCCCAGATCACAAAACAAACTTGAAGAATGGGACAGACGCTGGAATACAATTCTGGGGAGAGAAAACCTGTGACTGTACAAAATAATCAGTGAAATTGAGAAAGAGCAGAGAACAACTATGGCTAAAATCGAAAGAGTGATAGCACAGATTCCAAAAAATCCACCCAGAAGAGAAACGCTGGCAAGATAAAGAGGAATTCAAATTTCTTTGGCGCACAGGGACAATGTTAACGTGCTAGACTTTTAAAGAGGAATTTCTTATAATTCTACCCTTTACAAAATGTGCTGGTATTTTTCACTAATTGAATTATACCTCTTACTAACGTCTATTTGAATTTTTCAAAAATGTAATTATGCCGAAGATGCAAGCATGAGTTTTCAGAGTAAAGCTGCAACATTAATAACTTGACATGTTATGTTAACGTTGTGAATATGAACACGGCGGATTAAAGACTTCAAGAAATAGCCTTTGGGATTAATGTGTTGTAACAGAGTAAAAATGTAACATTATCATATTTTCTATATAAACCAAACTACGTGCTGAAATGGCCAGACTATATATACGTATACCTCAACCATATAACGAAGCGATGACAAGGTGAAAACCAAAGTGCAATTTTGTACGGTCCCCAAACATTTTATGGCCAGCCTACATGGAATTGGACACGTTGATATCAATAACACACTTTTCATACGACTCCATAACAAATAGCAATGGACACGTGGAAATATTTTTTAGTGGGGGTTTTACGACCACCATGATCAATTCAGTGGGCTATAAGCAGTCTGCCGTTCCTAATTTTAGGCCACCGGTTTCTGGGAACGGGGACAGCCTGTGCCAGAAGTTAATCACAACGTCCATGCCTCACCGGGATTCTAACCAGGATCCTTATCGACGAGTGGTCAGAAGCCAGCGCCTAGATCACTCCGCCACCGCAGCGGCACACGTTGAAATGAATTTTTTCATACGGCACCAAATGCTCTTATGGACATACTAGATTGAACTGGACGCAAAGAAATCATTAATATAATTTGTACTAGCAGGGATACCAGGTATTTGAAAGGTACATATTACTATTTGTGGAATCACCAAGTTCAGCGGGTGGAAGTTAATGAATGAAAAAGATATTCCTGTAATTTTCTAGTAAACTTATTTTAAATATTTGGATTTAGTTAATTTAATTTTACGAAACAAAAAAAGAAAGAAAAAGGAATGGGAATACATACCTTCGAGGAGACATCTATAGAACTGCCGTACATCTGGCGTATGCTTCTGAGAATCCCGCAACACAGAATTGCAATGTACCTATGTGATGTCGCATACATACGACTTGACATTGGCATTGATCATCTATTTCGTACCGTTTTGAATTTTGAATATCTGAAACTACATTATATTTCTGCCTGATAAGCCGCCGGTTGGTAGTGAAAGCTAAACTATATTGATTTGTGTTTTAATGCACCATTAAGCGCATATTTTTTCGCTTTATTGTTATCTGCGGCCTCTACCTTAGACCGTATGCTGGTTAGTTGGTTGGTTGGTTAGTTGGTGGTTCATGGAGCTAGGGCCGCAAAGGGCCAAAGAGCGCTTTAGAACGTAGATAGGATATTGTAGTGTTGAATTCTGTTACATATCTTAAGAGTAAAAATGGAACTTTTTACGAACATTTTGTATGGCGCCCCCTTGACTACGGGCCCTGACTCCTTCCAAAAACCATCTACCGTCTAAGTTAGATAACCATGAGATATTATACGAAATTTTGTAGTTCTAAATTGAAAACTGTAGATTTTACGAAAATGTTGTATAGATGTCCCGACCCCTTCCAAAAACCACATGGTGTCTAAGTTACAGTTTATTGAGACAGTATACCACATTTGGATGTTCTAAAATGAAAACTGTAGATTTTATGAAAATTTGGTATGGAGGGGCCCTGAACACTCGGGATCCATTCCCTTCCAAAAACCGTGTACAGTCTAAGTTAGAGTTTCATGAGATAGTATACCAATTTTGGTGGTTCTAAATTGAAAAGTGTAGATTTTACGAAAATTTTATATGGGGGCCTCCGAACCCTCGGGCTCCGACACCTTCCAAAAACCGTTTACAGTGTACGTTAGAATTTCACGAGACAGTATACCAAATTTGGTGGTTCTAAATTGAAAACTGTAGGCTTTAAGAAAATTTTGTATGGGAGGACTGCGACCCCTGGGCTCCGACCCCTTCCAAAAATCCTCTACAGTCTAAGTAAGAATTTCATGAGATAGTATACCAAATTTGGTGGTTGTAAATTGAAAACTGTAGATTTTATGAGAATGTTGTATGGGGGCCCCTTGTCCCCGGGCTCCGACCCCTTCCAAAAACCATCTACAGTGTAAGTTAGAGTACCGTCAGATAGTATACCAAATTAGGTGGTTCTAAATTGAAAACTGCAGATTTTACGAAAAAATGTTATGGGGGCATCTTGACCCGTGCCCCGTCTCCTTCCAAAAACCGTGTACGGTCTAAGTTAGAGTACCATGAGAACATTTTCAGGACCATGTCAACATTATGACCGTGTCGACATTTTGACTGTCGACATTATGACCGTGTCGACATTTTGACTGTCGACAATTTGATCGTCGAAATTATGACCGCCATTATCTGCTCATTTAACCGACGATGAAATAATGAACCCACGCAACACTGATTGTAAGGACATTGTTAATGATTGGGCACGCAAAACTTCCCTTGTCATAATCAGGAAGTGGAGCGATGGGTTAAGTTGACAACAGAAGCATCTGCTGCTGTTTGCGGAGAAGAATAAAGGGCTTGATTTATTAGAGTACGGTTGGAAGCACGGCAATAATGCCAGCTTTCTAAAGTAATTTAGATTTCAGGGTAAAAATGAATAAAGAAGAACATGAAATTGAAGATTAAAAAAGAACAGAAAATTGATTTGCCCTAATGGATGGGTGGTTGGATTGTCCACGGGTGGAACTCGCTGTGCAGCCACCTCTTCATGATGAGTTCTGGGATTTTTCTGAAACATGAAAAATGTGAAGAGCTGCACCATGTGCAATGTGCACTACTGAACATTTGCATAATATTTTGTGCTTTCCGTGCAGTAGTGCACACATTAACGCAACTACTAAACAAATCACATGGAGAACACTAGGTGTCGAAGTACTGCAATTTTCCTTAAACATGGAATGTTGTTGCATTAAATTGGAACCATTAGGTATTAGTTGCTTTATCTGAAAAATTGTGCACATCTTTTAGGTACAAATAGATATAACTATACCATCGGGATTACAGGAAATGCTATCCCACACTCACCAACCCGCTTAGCCAGCTTGGTGAGTTATGGCCAAACCCCTCCAAAATGGCTCCAGAACTTAAATCTTGGCCCTCAGTCTCCGGCAGCTGGAATGTACCTGGCCAAAATAGCAGCCAGTGCAACATGGGGGCAAATGGTTGCTAAGAATCACCGGAGGACCGGAGTAGGCTTTCATCTGATGCTGATATTGGCTTCTTTCAATGGACGCTCTCTATTTTCATATTCAAGGCTCCTTGAATTAGAAGAGGAACTACAAAGGATCAAGTGGGACATCGTCGGGCTAAGTGAAGTAAGAAGAAACGTAGAAGATTTCATTTAACTGAAAAGTGGACATCTCTTCTGCTATTGTGGGACAGATACAGGAAGAACTAGTGGTGTTGGATTTATATAAACAAGAAACTGAAGGCTAAAGTTGAAGAAGTTGAAATATTCTCTGACAGAGCTGCACGACTTGTTATCCAACTCTCGAGAAGATATACCTCTCAGATTATTCAAGCTTATGCAGCCACCACAAGTCATTCTGAATAAGAGATTGAAGAATTTTATGAGGAAGTTCGTAATCTATATAATGAAGGCAGGCAGCACTTGAAGATCATTATAGGAAATTTCAATGCGAAAATAGGGCAACGGCAACAGAACGAAACTTCAGTAGGTAAATTCGGTCACGGTAACAGAAATCAGCGTGGAAATATTCTCGTAGAATTTGCAGAGGCAGAAGGGTATTTCATCATGAACTCCCTTTTCAAGAAAAAGCCGCAAAGAAAATGGACATGGAGGCATCCCAATGGTTTGGCAAGTGAAATTGATTTTATTTGGTGTGCAACTTAATTCTCGGCCACATGCACGAGACGTTGACAGCAAATTATAGCAAATCGAATACGCATCTAATCAGGGAAATAATCCCCGTCGTGTTGGATACATTTGAGCCATCGGTCAGGGAGCTGCCAAATGCCACTGCAAAAAAGAGGGCTGCTTCGAGTTGATACCCATACAGCACAAAACGTTTCAGATATGTATCAGTAATGTTACAGTCTTTCATTTTCGTTACACTTTCAGAGATATCTTTCAATTACGTTTCAGCAACATCAATTTTGGAACATTACTCTTTGTACATTACGGTTACGTTATAAATAGCATTCACCGATACTACTGCTTTATAGTTTCAATTGTACATAATTGTTATCTTGATGTTATAGTCCGGCGATATTTAAGATTTTTGATTTGGCAATGGCGTGGATGCGCTTGCTCATTTATGCCATTTCATCGAAGCACTCTCGTAGTCGTTCCACGTGCTACTGGGATATTTTTTCGTGATACTGTCGTACTCGAGTTAGGTGGTTGTAAGAGAACTGGCCAATGCAGAAGTGGCAAAAAAAATTTAAGGGGCCCTATTAAAATTGCATTTTTGACCACTTCGTGTCCACGACCCCCAGTTCCAGATGTTTGTTATCTGAGTCATATAAAGTTTCTATAATTTCGTCTTTTCTTCATTGCGATTATTAATGTAATTCTTTATTAAAAATGTTTGTGATCTACAACTCAACAAAACATTTCATTGTTTACAAACTACAAGTCTGCAAATTACCTGAGGGCATGTGCTGACTCAGGAAAACTGTCAAGGGGGTGTAAAATAAAGTGTAAAATATAGAGAATTTCTGGTCCGATCGGAAAATTTTCAGCATTTAGAACCTACAAGTCAACAAATTATCTAAGGGCATTTGCTGCCTCAGGAAACCTGTCGGGGGAGGGGGGTGACACCAAAAGTATAAAATATAAGGCATTTCTGTACCGATCGGGAGATTTTCAGCATTCACAAGCTATAACTCGACACATTACCTGAGGGCCTGTGCCTACTCAGCAAACCTGTCGGGGGAGGGAGGGTAATGCCCAAAAGTGTAAATGCTGAAAATCTCCCTATCGGACGAGAAATTATTTTACATTTTACATTTTTGGTATTACCCCCTCCCCCTTCGAGTTTTTCCAGGGTAGGTACATGCCTTCAGATAATTTGTTCAGTTGTAGCTTGTTTTTAAAAGCTGAAAATTTCCCGATCGGACCAGAAATGCTTTATATTTCATATTTTAGGTTTTAAGCCCCCCTTCCCCTCCCCCGATAAGTTTCCTGGGTTTATACATACTCGCAGAGAATTTGTTTAGCTGTACTTTATAGACCTTGCAAAATATCGTAAATAAGAAAATACGAAAATGTAATGGGTGTCAGATAACCTATCTCGAGAGAGTTAGCCACGGAGCAGTCCAGAACGCAATTTTTATACAGCCCCTTAAATTTTTTGCGGGCAGTTCTCCAGTGGTCAGTTCTTCTGTGGACTGTTCTCCGCTTTGTCTTTGGCCCGAAACTCATGCAAATGTCTAAATTTCTTACTGAAAATGAAATATTAAAAAATATATATATTTTTATGAACAATAGTTGCGCAAGTAGCGGGAAATATAGCCACACGAAATGTGTTTACGCAGAACAATTTAATGGCACTGAAATTCCAATGTGTCCAGTTCTCCGGTTGCCACTTCTCCGTACTCGGAGTTAGCTAGTTAGTGTACACTGGTGTCTGTCCTTCAGTTTTGCACGCCAGTGTATAATATCTTAGTACGTCTGTTGGTTTTCAATCAGAAAAAAAGTCTCAATAAAAGTAGTTGTTACTTTGTAAAAGTAGAAAAAATATAATGTTGATGTATTGAGAAGTTCAACGACTACGCAAGTTTAAAAAAAAATAGAGTAAGATATGCATTAAAAGGCACATTTCGTTTATTAATCATGAAGAAATTTAAGTCATCCTACAGAAAAAATGATCGATGAAAAAAATGTATTTCTATTAAATAACGTATTCGCAAAGCATTTAGAAAAAATAGATTAAGATGTACATTAAAAGGAATATTTCGTTGATTAATTATGAAGAAATTTAAGTCATCCTGCAGAAAAATAAAATGATCTATGGAAAAAATAATGCATTTCTGTTAAACAACGTATTCGCAAAGCACTGGCCTTCTCGTTAGTTCCTACAGAACGCTGTAGTCACGAGGCGTCCCATGGTCGTGTGGGATAATGTATCTGCCTAGAAACCCGCTGGACAGGGGTTCGAACCTGGCGTGAATTCGAGGATTTGTATTTCCTTGGAAAGAAAATTTTACTAGCGTCGTGACGTCACACCGTAAAATTTCCTGATGGGGAAAAACAAAAAGGCGTACAAAAGCTATCGCTGAGACCATGTGGGGAGGTAAAAAAAAATTGGCGAGCAAAATATGTTTGGTAGGACCACATGGCACACAAAATGTTATGGTTGAACATAAAGAGAAAATGGCGGACAAAAGATTGTCGGGAAGATCACGTGGAAAACAATGGCAGCGACTGACATTATGATTGACCAGGAATCGACCACATGCGTCCTTGAGGCAGCACGTGGACGGGTTCCTTTTTACAGAAACCCCCTATATCATCACGTAACAGTAATGTAACGAAGTTACAAATATCTTTCAAACACGTAACAGTAACATGAAGTTGGTATCTTGAAGTTACAAAGACCTTTCACTGTAACGTATAACGTACTGTAACACTGTGACATTTTGATGTAACCTTAAGGTTTCTGAAACATTCCTGCTACATTGCGCAACGTATATGAAAAGTCCTAATGTTTCAGTGTTACTTACCTGTAACATATACGAAATATTCTGTGCTGTGTGGGTAAAGTCATCAATACTTTTGTGGACCTCCGCGACAGAAGTGAAGTGCGTATCACTCAGGTGATGTTTCAGAGAGCGAAAGAGGTGATAATCCGACGGGGCGAAGTCTGGAGAATACGCCGGGTGAGACAAAATCTCCCATCCCAAGTCGGTGATCGTGTTTAAAGTCTTTTTCGCGGTGTCATGACGCACGTTATCCAGAAGCAACAGGGACGACCTTCTGCCCTTGCCGGTGTATGGCCTTTTCGTCTCCATTGCGTCACTCACACGAATAGCGACAGGGATCCGCGACCAACAGTTTTTCCAGTTCCTCATTGTCAACTTTCTGTGGCTGTCCCAGAAGTTCTGCATCAAGCGGATCGAAATTTCCCTGCTTAAACTGCTAGAATCACGTCTTACACGTACTGTAGGACACAGCAGCATCACCCAAAGCAGCATAGATCATTTGCTCGGCCTCCGAGGCTCTTTTGTTCAGCTGAAACGCGAACAGGAAGCAGTGCCTCAAATGTTGCTCCTCGGACGACATTGCTCTCACCGTGAACGTTCGTTCCTTCTGTCACTACAGCTGTGAGCGGTTACGATTGCCTAGAAAGCTGTAGGATGGCGCTGCAAGCAGCCATTATCGCGCACAGCTATTTGAATCCGCCGACGTTCTATGATCGCTTGCGGTTAGGGGCCGAGAATAAAGTTGCACACCTAATATGATGTGTAACAAGAAATATGTCATGGAAGACTCCAGTGTGCTGAACAAGTTCAACACAGGTAGTGACCATAGAATGGTAAGATGTAAGATGCGCCTCAATGCTAAGCTCGAGCTTGGCAAGCTCATAAAACAAACAAACTGTATTGACATGACCAACCCTAACAGACATTCATAATGCCTTCAAATTGGAACTGAGGAACAGATTCTCTGCTGCAGAAGGTCTAACGTCGGAAAAAGTGGACATCTCTGAAGTTAATGAAAAACTAACCAAGGCTCTTAGGGACACAGCTACAAAAAAGCTTGTACTAAGAGCAAGTTAATATGAACAAATTATCAGGACTAAACAAAATTATGAAGCAAAAAAGAAGAGAGATGAAGATAACTAAAGGAGATGTGACTTCCAAAGTGGAATATATAGAGCTATGCAAGACAGTACGAAAACGTATCACTGAAGACGCAAGGAAATTCGACTGTGAACTAGTGAGGAAAGTTGTTGAAAACAACTAAAGCCTGAAGAGAGCAAAGAGACATCTGGGTAAGGGAAGAAAAGAGATTATGGATCAGAGAAAAGAAGATGGTTCTGTAACAAGAAATAGAGGCGAAATTTTGACAAGAGTGAAAGATTTCTACTCCAAATTATATGAAAGGGATGATACATGTACTCCAGACATCATGAAAGATACCAGTACCAGATTTCTTCCAGTCCTCCCAGCAGAAGTTGCACATGCAATCAAGAACATGAAACGGGGAAGAGCTCCAGGAGAAGATGGAATTACCGTAGACATCATACAAGAAGCAAGTGGAGAAACTGAAATAGTACTAGCCCAAGTTTTCACTAGGTGCCTTAATGAATGGAAGATACCTGAGGATTGGAACAATGCTTCAGTGATCCTGCCACATAAAAAAGGTGACATTGAGGATCTCAGGAACTACAGACCTATCAGGCTCCTATCAGTGGTTTATAAAATCTTCACTAATGTTCTTTCACACTGCTTGAATGTGACACTGGACATGGCTCAACCGAGAGAACAAGCTGGATTCAGGAGTGGCTTCAGCAATATAGATCATATCCACGTACTGAGGGAACTAATTGAAAGAGCGAGGGAATATGAACTTCCATTATGCATTGCTTTTATCGATTATGAAAAGGCCTTTGATTCGGTGAAACCAACAGCAGTTACAAGGGCTTTGAAATCCTGCAGTATTGAAGATGCATACATTAATATTATTAATAACATCTATGAAAATGCAAGTGCAAAGATTCGGCTATTTGAGAATACAGCACACATAAACATTGGAAAGAGAGTGAGACAAGGTGACCCTATATCTCCCAAACTCTTTAATGCCACTTTGGAAAATGTCTTTCAATCACTGAACTGCAAAACAAAGGGATAAAGATTAATGGAGATTATCTAACTCACCTTCGTTTTGCTGATGACGTTGTCATTTCTGCAACTACCCCATCAGAGCTGCACATGATGATCCAGGAACTTTCTGACAAGAGTAAAGAAGTGGGATTAATAAAGAACTTTCAGAAGACAAAAGTGATGTACAATGCTTTACAAGAAATGAAGATTTATCGATTGATGGGGAAAAGCAGGAGATATCCGATACCTATATTTATCTTGGACAGCAGATATCAAGTGAGGGTCACATTGATGAAGAAATCAATCGGCGTACAAAACTGGCCTGGAGAGCTTTTGGAAGAAACAGCATAATTTTCAAGAGCAATATGCCATTATGTCTTAAAAGAAAAGTGTTTAATCAGTGCATCCTTCCAGTGCTTACGTATGGTGCAGAGACGTGGACCTTAACTAAAAGAGGCATACAAAGGCTGCAGACAACTCAAAGAATCGAGGAGAGGTGCATGCTTGGTGTAACCAGGAGAGATAAGAAGAGGAACTCGTGGATTCGGAAAATTACAAGAGTGGAAGACATAATGATCAGAGTTAAATCCCTGAAATGGCAATGGTCTGGACATATTGCCAGAAGGACAGACCATCGATGGACAGCCGAAATTATAGACTGGATTCCTAGGGACAGGAAAAGACTCAGAAGAAGAACACATGGGAGATAGGTGGATGAAATTGGAAAGTATGCGGGAGTAACATGGAGGAGACTGGCACAAGACAGACTTGGTGGAAGAAACTTGGGGAGACCTTCGTCCAGCAGTGGATTGATAATGGTTGTCAATGTTATATGAATTGAGTGTCGAATTTATAGTTCAAAGCAGATTTGTCCGGGTCAGTTACGGGTCCGAATCGGGTCTGGTCGGGTCGGGTCGTGTCCAGTTATGATCATTTGACCGAAAATCAGTTCGCCGAAAATCCCTTGATCGAAAGGTACATTTCGCCGAAGGGTCGCTTGACAGAAATCTTCATTTCACCGAAACGTCACTTCACCTAAAAGTTCATTTCATCGAAAAGTCATTTGATCGAAAAGTTCATTTCACTTAAGAATTACTTCACCTAAAAAATCATGATATCGAAAGATCATTTCACCGAATGGTCAGTTTATCGAAAACTTAGAATTTCGTTGTTAGATATATGTTGGAGTGTGGTGCGCGTTTTTGAAAAATTAGCCACCTAAACGTTATAGGAGTGTATAAAAAATGCACTTTTAATTTCTATGAAACACCTCTGCATAAATAGGCTTTTCGAAATATATTAATTACAAGGCCTAGGATCTGGGCCTTTTTATCAAATTTTAATCCTCCGAGGAGTTCTTAACGGTTACATAGCAAGTCAAGTAAATAATGTTCCACATTAGAAGGAGGCCACTTTAGCAGATTTGAACCCTACTCATATTTATAAGCGTTACATAATATTTAAAGTAAAAAATGTTGCACTCTTGCTCAAACCTAAGGCATTAATGTTAAGGCTTTATACCAAGACCTGGAAACTTTTAATGTTCGTAAGAGTTTTATGTATACCTTATGAATATGAACACTCACTATTAAAATTTGCTAAAAAGGCCTAAGCCAAGGCCTAAGGACTTAAAATTAATTATTTTGGTCTAAAAACTTAATATTTGCGCTCTTTGAGACACGCAGAAATCAAAACTGCAATTTGAGTATGATCCCCTAACGTTTCGGTGGTCTGTCTTCCGAACTTGCACCATGCTTCAACAGATCCTGTAATAAAATACAAAGTTTTCGATAAAGTCACCCTTCAATAAAATGGCTTTTTGATGAAATTAAAATTTAGGTAAACAGACCTTTCGGTGAAATGAACTTTTTGATCAAGTGACCATTCGGTGAAATGGACATTTCGATCAAGTGATCTATCGGTGAAACAATCTTTTCGGTGAAGTGAGTTTTGGTCAAGTGATCCTTCGGTGAAGAAAACGTCGGGCAAATGAACCAGACCCAAAGAATTTCAATATTTAAATATCAAGCAGTTATTGGGATGAATACATATATATTGCGTTTATATGTATATACACTGAAGAGCAATTGAATTAGAGACAGCTGGCGTTATGCAAATGTTGCGCTGTGGGCGGCCCTGTAAACGGAAACGACATGACGTATGCAGCGATCCGACAATATAAGGAGTAATGCGACGGGAATCAGTGAGAATCGGACGCAGTATGCGTAAGACGAAGGATCTAAGCGCATTTGATCGTGGTCAAATTGTCGGGGCCCGACGAATGGGTCACTCCATCTCGGAAGTCGTGCAGGCACTGGGATTTTCACGAGTCACTGTATCACGGGTGCACCGTGCGTACATCGAATCCGGTAAAACCATCCCTGCAAGGGCCAACTGGTGTGGACAACAGCGTGTGGATGAGCGGGGTCATCGTGGACTAGCTCGCATTGTAACAGCGGATAGTCGGGCCACAGTGCAAGAAATCACTCGGCAATTTAACGCTGATGCCCAAAAACGTGTAAGCAGCCACACCATCCAGAACCATCTCCTCGCTATGGGGTACAGAAAACATCGTCCCACGAGGGTACCGCTGCTGACCGCACATCACAGGGTGCAAAGGTTAGCATGGGAGCGGGAACATCGCCACTGGACCCTAGACATGTGGTAAAATGTTGCCTTAACTGATGAGTCGAGATTCACGTTGGTACATGCCGATGGCAGGATACGAGTACGGCGCAAACCACATGAAGCGATGGATCCTTCTTGCCAGCAGGGTACTCTTCAAGCTGGTGGGGGTGGCATTCTTGTCTGGGGACTGTTTACGTGGACGGAAATGGGATCCCTGGTACGTGTGACATCGTCCCTCACAGATCAACGTTACCGGGATATCCTGGAAGACCATTTGCTGCCGTTTGTGAGTCTACAACAACCCACTAGGGACCTCACTCTGCAACAAGACAATGTACCATGCCATCGCTACCGAATTGTATCCGAATGGTTGGATGAACACTTCACCGATGTGACCTCGCTTCCTTGGCCAGCTAGGTCACCTGGCCTCAATCCCATCGAGCATATCTGGGATGCCATTGAGAGAGATGTTCAAGGCTTTTACCCCCACCATCAAATCTTCGTGAACTGTGGGAGCTTGTTCAGGGGTCGTGGATATGTATGGCTTCCCAACGCTTCCGGTGTCTTGTCGAGTCCATGCCGAGAGGATTCGCCGCCGTCTTCAGGGCGAAAGGGGGTGCTACACGTTACTAGACAGGTATCTCTAATTCAATTGCTCTTCAGTGTATAAATATATATATATATATATATATATATATATATATATAAATTGAGTTTCGAATTTGTGATTCAAAGCATATTTGTCCGGGTCGGGTCCAGTTATGCGACGTACGGGTCCCGGTCAGATCCGGGTCAGAAAGTTTTGACCTGTTTCCAACTCTGGACGGGAGTAATATATCACAACCCCACAGTTCATAGAACTCTGCTATAAATGGGGATATGTAGCCGAAGGGTGCTCCTAGTGTCATGCTCACCTTGGTTTACCATCGAAAGCGCATAAATTGGGCACACGAGCATTAAAACGGGACTTTAAATGGCTTGAAGAAGATCGTCTTGTCCGATAAACCTTGTTTCCAGTTTTACGATATGAACTACGTGTTCTTCGTTTACCTGGAGAAGTGGTGGCACCAGGATGCACCCTGGGATGAAAACAAGGCGGTGGAATAAGTGTAATGCTTTGAACAATGTTCGGCTAGGAAGTTCTGGGTCCAGTCACTCATGTGCAGGAATCTATGGCTTCTACTGCCTCCCTAAACATCATTGCAGAGACCACGTACATCCTTTCATGGCAATGGTATTTCCCTCTAGTAAAGTCTTCTTTCATCAGAATAAAGAACTATGCTACACTGCCCCGATTGGTCAAGAATGGTTCGCGGAACATGAGGAAGACTTCTGGGCATTTCCCTGCCTGCCCTCTACATTCCTCATACATCAATTCAATCATGTGGTTTGTGTTGGAATAGAAAATCCGATCTACGACGGCTCAACCATGTAACTTACAACAGTTAAAGGACCTGCTGATAACGTGTTGATATTAGATACCGCAAGACATCTTTAAAAATCTTGTAGTGTCCGTGCCACGCCGAGAAAGAGCTGTTTTGGTGGCACGTGGAGGAGCAACAGGAGGTCATAACGTTTCTGAGGAGCAACAGGAGGTCATAACGTTTAGGAGCAGCAGGAGGTCATAACGTTTCTGACTCTTCGGTGTACTTACATTTGTTTTGCGATAAATCAGGAATTTTTTTAGTTAAGTTCAGGAGTTGGACTAAATAATGTGAATAACATGATTTTAGGGGTTAATGTTATACTTATAGATTAAACTAAAAAAATAAACGTTGTGATTTTCCTTTGTGTAACATTTCTTTGTATATACAAAGTCTCTTTATAACTTTGCACATTTATTACTAACACCCTGTAAAATATACCTTCATGGTATTTGTTATATTTGTAAATATCAAAGTTTTGATTGATATTATCGTTTTTGTTATAGATCCTTTAATGACGTAACAGGTGCTGTTTTATGAAAATGAGGTCCAAACAAGAGAGAGCGCAGCGTGTCGCTTGTTTCATCGAAACAAACTCTCATACACAAACGCAGCGACATTTCTGGACTAAGTATGGGAAAACCCCGCCATCTCATCCAAGTATCCGTTAATGGCACAAGAAATTCATGTAGACTGGATTCGTGTTGGATCAAGATCGTAGTGACCGCCTACAAACATCGAATGAAGACATCGAACATGTTCGTGATTCATTTTCACGAAGCTCCAAGAAGTCAAGAAGTCCATTCGTTCTGCTGCCAGAGAACTACAAATGCCCTGGTCCACGGGGCACAGGGTGCTACGTAGAGATCTACGCTTATCTGCATACAAAGTGCAACTGTTACAAGCACTTGAGGCGAAAGATAGACCACGACGAAAAGAATTCGAACTAACGATGCTGGATAAACTGAGTGGAGATTCCGAGTTTCTCACTCATATTTGTTTTATGAATGAGGCAAATTTTCATGCCTCAGTGCAGTTAAACAGATACAATATCAGGATTATTGGGGGTTTGAAAACCCTCATGCGTTTATGGAACTTGTGACAGACAGCCCTAAAGTGAGCGTGTGGTGCGGTGTTATGCATAACCAAGTCCTTGGACGAGTTTTCTTCAGTGAGAAAACAGTGACGCTAGATGTTTACCTGGACGTTTTCCGTGAGTATGTTGTGCCCCAGTTGGAGGACCTTCAAATAGGCGTGATATTCCAACAGGACGGTGCGCCACAGCCTTGGAGGCAGCATGCTTGGGAATTTTTAAACACAAAATTCCCTGGGAGGTGTATTGGACGGAATGGTCCAATTGCATGGCCATGCAGTTCCCCAGACGTCACACCTCTGGACTTTTTTTGTATGGGGATATGTGAAAATTACAAGGTATAGGACAAAGGTGCAGAACATCGACGACCAGAAATCGAGGATCAACAATGCCATTTCGACCATTGCTGAGGACATTCTGCAGTGCAGATGGATGGAACTGGAGTTTCGGCTGGATGTTCTACGCGCAACAAATGGTGCTCATATTGAGCTTTTGTAATGAGGTAGAAAAAACTTTACCCTTTGCTCTTACTTATGTGCTCAACCACGTTTGTCTATCTCATACAGTGTATTCGTAAAAAATGTGCAAAGCTGCAAAGAGACTTTGTGGACACTGTACTTTGTGGGGGGGGGGGGTTGTATGCCAGTGTAATACAAGTTGTGTTCAGCAATGGTTCGTACGGGTGATCGGTGAAATGGGGACCACCTGTCTGACTTCCAAAGACGACAAATCATGACAGCTTGTTCAGCAGACGCTTCTGTAACTATCACAGTTAAATTGTTTGGTGTTCCAATGGCAACAATGCCCACGGATATGACTGTGTGCACAACGCATGTCAAGACTTCATCGGCAAAGAAGAACAGAGGGAGAAAACCGAGACTGAATGGGAGTAACCGTCTAACGCTAACAAGGATTGTGTCCAAATAACGCAGAACTAGTGCAATGTAAGAAAGAGCAGAACTTAATATCCACCTGGAAAATCCCATTTTAACAAAAAAATTCCGTAGAGAATTTCACAAAGCCAACATCCATGGAGGAGTTGTCAGTATTATACCTTTGAGAGGGACCGTCGGACACTAATAAAGATTGTGTCCAAACAACACAGAACTACTGCAGCAAAAGTGACAGCAGAACTCAATATCCACCGGGAAGATCCTTTTCCCACAAAAACAGTCCGCAGAGAACTAACAAGGATTGGGTCCAAACACCACAGAACTACTGCACAAAAGTGACAGCAGAACTCAGTATCCACCGGGAAGACCCTGTTTCCACAAAAACAGTCCACAGAGAACTAACAAGGATTGTGTCCCAACACCACAGAACTACTGCACAAAAGTGACAGCAGAACTCTATATCCACCGGGAACACCCTGTTTCCACAAAACAGTCCGCAGAGAACTAACAAGGATTGTGTCCAAACAGCACAGAACTATGGCAGCAAAAAGTGACAGCAGAACTCTATATCCACCGGGAACACCCTGTTTCCACAGAAGCAGTCCACAGAGAACTAACAAGGATTGTGTCCAAACAACACAGAACTACTGCAGCAAAAGTGACAGCAGAACTCAGTATCCACTGGGAAGACCCTGTTTCCACAAAAACAGTCCACAGAGAACTAACAAGGATTGTGTCCAAACACCACAGAACTACTGCACAAAAGTGACAGCAGAACTCTATATCCACTGGGAACACCCTGTTTCCACAAAACAGTCCGCAGAGAACTAACAAGGATTGTGTCCAAACAGCACAGAACTATGGCAGCAAAAAGTGACAGCAGAACTCAGTATCCACCGGGAAGACCCTGTTTCCACAAAAACAGTCCACAGAGAACTAACAAGGATTGTGTCCAAACAACACAGAACTACTGCAGAAAAAGTTACAGCAGAACTCAATATCCACCTAGAAGATCCTGTTTCCACAGAAGCAGTCCACAGAGAACTAACAAGAACTGTGTCCAAACAACACAGAACTACTGCAGCAAAGGTGACAGCAGAACTCAATATCCACCGGGAACACCCAATTTCCACAAGAACAGTCCCCGTAGAACTTCACAAAGCCAACATCCATGGCAGAACTCAATTGCTAAATCTTTGAAAGGGACCGTCGAACACTAACAAGGATTGTGTCCAAACAAACAGAACTACTGCAACGTAAGTAACAGCTGAACTCAATATTCACCTAGAAAATCCTATTTCCACTAAAACGTTCCGCAGGGAATTTCACAAAGCCAACATCCATGGAAGAGCTGTAAGTGTTAAACTCTTAATCACAGAATCCAACGCTACAATATGAAAAAAAAGATGGGGTCATGAGCAAACATCTGGACAGGTGATGACCGGAACGCATGATATAGTCCGATGAGTCGTCGTTTACGTTATTCCGAACCGTGTGTTGTGTTTATCTATGGAAAACCCGCAAGGAAGCGTACAATTCGAAAGTCTGGTTCCAACTATTAGACATGGAGGTGGATCTCTGATGACTTGGGTGGCCATATCTTGGTATATTGGCAGACCCCGTTATTACTTTATACGTTTGAGTTACTCCCAGCTAGTACTTATACGTTCTAGGTGATCAGCTACATCCAGGAGTCACGCTGCCGATCGCCATCTTCTCAATTTGTGAAATAAAAATCATTTTGACGATGGAAAAAGATCTTTGGCTATTACATTTTCGTACTGTTATAACAGTTTGGCGATAAAAAATTAAATTTGACGAATAAATTGGCGAAAACTTTAAAAGAGTCAGCGCGACCCCAGGCTGCGTCCTATAGTCCAATTATTGCTTCCCAACAAAGACGCCTTTTTTAAAGATGTTAATGAGCCCATACACACAACCAAAACATTTCGCTTTTGGTTTGAGGATCACCGAGATGAACTTAAACATCGGCCGCCCCGGTGGCGCAGTGGTCGTTGAACAGACAAGTCGCATTTTTTTCGGCTCCTGCGTAGAAGTCAACGTTCGTTTGTTTACTTGTTCTTTTTGTGGTATTTCGTCGTTTTGTGTTTTGGTTGCAGTGTTTGGTACCCTCGCTTCACGAGCAGTGAGGCTGAGTGCCGAGTGGGTGCTCATTTTTTGTTTTTTTAATTTTCGTGTGTCGTCAGTTACGACGCATGAGTTTTGGTGGGCCAGTGGTCGAGAATGTCCACTACCACTGTGAATAAGTCACTGTCGTCTACAGCTGCTTCGTCGATTGCTGATATGTCTTCGCTTCATAGTTCTGTCTTCTTCGGGGAATGTCGCGTCGACTAGTGCTGCTGGACTTCCAGAGACTGTGCTTCTGGCCACCCGTGTGCCGGCTGCGTCTAATATTCCTGGTTCTGCTAGTTCCACTTCAACGTCATTCGCACAAGCTGTGGGAAGTACCTCATATATTTCTAGTGATTCTGCACCACATTTCAAACGTGTAGTTTCGGCGTTGAAAATCATTCTTCCAAGTGATTCACCGCAATGTAAGCAATTGTCGTCTGCCTTATTATTAGGTGTTTTCATTCCTGCTTTGCGTGACACCCCCCTCCTTCAGTATCTGCATGCTGTGTCGAAGGTCGTTCCAGCCGAAAATCATTGTGTCCATTATTCGCTTGGGTAGAGGGGTGGTTGTTCACTTCACCCACCAGCAAGCAGTAGATTTAATTATAGTTCATGAGGTTGATATTGTGTCCTTTCATCTACAACCTGTCGCTGCAGCCCAAAGACCAGTTACGGTGACCCTCACTCCTGTACCAACGGCTGTTCCTGATTCTCTGTTGATTGATGCCCTCAACACGATGGGTCGTGTTGTGGGAGTGACCAAGATTCTTCCAGCTACAGCCCGTGATTCCCCCCTGAAACATGTGCAGGGTGGGCACCGCCAGTACCGGGTTATTTTTCTAACTTCTCAGTCAATTGCGGAACGCCCTGCAACTCTGGAATTAGTCACTGATACCCGGACGTCCATTTTTAATCTTTTTGCAGGGGTTCAGTGCTTCCGCTGTAAAGGGGAAGGTCATCTCGCTTCTGCTTGTCCTCATGTTACTCCTGGTGCTAGATCTGATTCTTCATTAGCTACTACAGTTCCGGTGGCCGCTGCCCCTGAGGATGTTGTGCAGGCCGCTGAGGCACCTGCTCACATTCTACCTTCATCAATTTTGCCTGCTGTTTCTCCAGTCGTTCCTTCCCTCCCTGTTCCTGTCGTCATACTGGATGGTTTGGAGCCCTCCAATGAGGGTTTTTCCATCGCTGGAAGTGTCTGCAGCTAAATCACAACGTAAACGCCCCAGCTCACCTGGTGTTTCTACTCGCTCTTCCCGTTCGTCTCAACGTCTTCGGTCCACGAAACCAGCCCATTCTACCTCGGGTTCACCTAGCCATCATGAGCCAAATTCTGAATTACTAGTTTCGAACCGATTCGCATGTCTCCAGGCTGATGATGTTATGGACGCGGTCGCCCCTGATCCTGATGACACTGCAATGGTTGACTCCGACGATGATTCTCCTTCTCCTACACTTCTTGACATTTCTACTATGTTTGAAGAACTTGCGGTGCCTTTGCACCCTCTTACCTTATCTGATCTGTATGCATTGACCACTCGCCCGCGTAAGGCGAAGTTGATCACACTACCTTGCATTAAGAGTAAGCTTCACTTGCTGCCTGAAATGATTGCACAGCTAAACCAGTTAAATGCATTTATAACTAATGTTTCTTTGCCTGGCGGGACTGAGCAATATGCTCGCCGTCTGGGATACTTACTCAAGATTTTGAGGGCTGAACTGGAAGGCTGGATGCAACCTACCAGTGATGTCCTTGTTAACACTACTTAGCTTTAATTGTAGAGGGCTTGCGTCTTCTGCGGCATATGCTTTGGTTTACGAGGACGTTCGTTACCTGGGGGCTAGTATCCTCCTACTCCAGGAGACGAACTGTTCCTTGGATGTCGGGTGTTCCCGCTGGAGACGCTGGCCGTATATTTTTTATCATAATTACCGGACCCATCTCAGGTCTGGTACCGCTATAGCGTTTCATGTGCGTTTTTATTCTTCCCTTTCTGATCTTGTTGAGTCACAGAGTCTGCTGGGTTCTTTTCAACATATTTCTTTTTGTTTTTGTTCTAAACGTATTCATGTTTTCAATATCCATATTCCGCAATCTGCTACGGATGCAGAAACTCTCCTCCAGCATCTTTCTTCTATCCTTTCGACCCTCAATCCAAATGATACAGTCATTGTTGCAGGCGATTTCAATTGCACTTTGCAACCCGGTTTTGACCGAGATGGTTCAACCGAAAGCCGTTCCGACCTTGTTTCCAATCTCACTCAACTCGTTGTTAATTTTGATTTGATTGATGCATTCCGTTCCCTCCATCCCCGGTCCAAGGAATTTTCCTGGTTCTCCCCGG
This sequence comes from Macrothele yani, assembly GCA_039090855.1. Classification (NCBI taxonomy): domain Eukaryota; kingdom Metazoa; phylum Arthropoda; class Arachnida; order Araneae; family Macrothelidae; genus Macrothele; species Macrothele yani. Next base: position 28,232,173 of record CM077000.1, read on the forward strand.
CTGCTTCACGCTGTGTCGCAGCACGCCTAGATAGATTCTATGTTTCAAGTTTTCTCCATTCCTCTCTAGTTGAAATTACTCATCATCCTTCCGTTTCGTCAGATCATCGCCCCGTTTGATTAAAACATTTTTTGCATTCTTCCTCTGTTCCCCCTTCCCCAGTCTGGTCGCTCGACAATTCAGTTTTAACTGATCCTGTTTTCTGTGCTGAAATTCGCTCTATGATCTCGTCTTCTGGGCAACAACTTTCTTCGTCTGACGACCCAGTGGCTCTGTGGCTTTCCACGAAAATTTCGATTATTTCTTTCGCACGTCAGTTTTCTTTCTCTTCCCGTACTTCTCGCTTTCAAGATATTGATGTTCTCCGTCGTAAATTGCAGACTATTTCTCCTTCTGATCCTTCTTTTCCCGTGTTTCAAGCTCAACTTTGTCGTATTCTGTTTACTTTTGCTTCAACAGCACTTACTCGTCTAAAATTCACTCACTTGCAGTTTCACGACGACCCCTTTTCTAGTTTGAAGTCCCTTGAGGAGTATCATGTTAAAAGCAACACAATTTCCTTTCTTTCACTACCTGACGGATCTACAGTTACCGACCCTTATCGTATCTATGAACTTACTTTTTCCCATTATTCTGATCGTTTTCAACACCGACTCCTTTCTCCTGCAGATACCTCCCCTCTTCTTCATGTCCACCCTCAGGTTCCACATTGTTTTTTTTATTCTCTTGTTTCTCCTATCTCTCCTTCTGAAGTCCGCTCTGCAATTTCCAGTCTGAATGACCGTTCTTCCCCTGGCGCGGACGGTCTTCCGCTCTCATTTTATAAGAAGTTTCTTCCTTCTCTCCTCCCGCTTCTGGTTGCTTGTTTTAATGCCGTTTTTACTTCTTCAAATTTTCAGTCTTCTGATTTCACTTTTGCTATTCTCCGTCTCATCCCCAAAACCGGACACCTTGGTCTTTTTTCTAACTGGCGTCCTATCTCTATTATTAATACTGACTACAAAACCTTTGCTAAAATTCTCGCTTTTCGCCTCAATCCCGTCTTGCAGCATTTAATCCACCCCGATCAAACTTACACTATTCCCTCCCGTTCGATTACTACCAACATTTCCACCATTCGCAACTTATATTTTCTTGCTTCCCATCTTTCCGAACCTCTCGCAATTTTTAATATTGATCAGAAACAAGCTTTTGACTCCATTAATCACTCTTATCTCTTTGATGTTCTTCGTCATTTTGGCTTTCCTACTCTTTTCTGTCAAGCTCTTATTAATCTTTACTCTCACTCTTCTTTCCGTATTCGCACTTCCACATTCATGACAGCTACCATCCCCTTTGACAACGGGATCCGGCAGGGTTGTCCCCTTTCGGGTCAACTTTTTACGCTTGCATTTGAACCTCTCTTAATTTGTCTGCGTTCTCGTTTGCTTTCTGTGATTCCTCGCAGTATTGCTCCTACTCGTCACCACCGCATAGTGTTGTCTGCATATGCTGATGACCTCACTCTCTTTCTTCGCACTGAACGTTCTTTCGGTGTTGTCCTTTCTGCTTATCGTGAGTATGCTTCAATTTCCGGTTCCGAACTTAATATGTCTAAATCTGTCGGTCTGTGGGCCGGATCGTGGGTGGCACACGGTGATCGCCCTTGGGGTGCCCGTTGGTCATCCACGGTCATTAAACTTCTTGGTGTGTACGTTGGAAATCCCGTGGCTGTTGCTGATGCCACATGGATTCCTTTGGTTCAGCAGCTCAATCGCCGTCTTGCTCCTTTTTGCGGGTTCAAACCGTTTTTGTCCTTTTTTAGCAGAGCACATCTGGTTTCTTCCTTTCTTCTTCCCATTCTGACACATTGGTGGTTCGCTTATTTTCCCTCGCCCATTTTTCTCCAATCCGCTCAACGTTTGATTACTGATTTCATCTGGAATAAAGTTCACTGGGTTCATCGTTCTACTCTCGTCCTTCCTCTGTCCTTTGGAGGTCTTGCCCTCCCAGATCTTTTTCAAAAATCTAATGCTATTCATCTTCAGACCTTTCTCCGTTCTTTTTCTCATCCTCAGATTTCATCGATTACTATTGTTGATACTTTACTTTTCCCTCGCAGTCCGTTTCTCACTCTTGCTACTTTCCTCCGTATGGATCTGTTCCCCCTCATTCCAGATCACTTTCCCGATACTTATCGCACCGTTTTTTCCCTCTGGCATTCCTTATGTCCCGTCCGTCTCGCACCTACCTCAACTAATGATCTGCTTGCGGAACCTCTCTTTAACTCTTCTGCACTCCGTTCTCCCTCTTCACCGTACTTGTGCTTCTCCACCTGGTTCGCCAGTGGCGTGGTACAGGTATCCCAACTTGTAGATGCTTCTCTCCGCTGGAAGTCTCTTTCCCAAATCGAACCCCCTCTTGCTGACACTCCCTTACATCGCGCCCAACTCCGATTGCTTCATTTTCAGCTTCAACGCCTTTACCCGTCCCTCGTGAATTCTTTTGGATTAATTGTTTCTTCTTCGGCGTCCCCTTGCCTTCCTTTTCTGGTTTATTTGAATGATGTTCCCCTTCTGGTGCATCAAGTTACTGCAAAACTCTTGTACCGCCACTTTCTTACTTATTTTCGAGCACCTCTCGCTATTCTTTTTGTGCCTCCTGATGAAACCTCTCGGACATGGGTCGATTCACACATTTCTCAGGCTTCCCCAAAAGCAACTGATATTCATTGGCTACATCTTCATCGTCGCTTGCTCACACCACGAACTCTTCATCGTTTTGGTCGCCTGTCTTCTCCCTTGTGTTTTTTCTGTTCAACGCTCGGTGATGTTCATCACGCATATGACTCCTGTTTAGTTTTACAGCCTCTTTTTTCATTGATGTTTGCTCTTCTCTCCAAGGTCTGTCCTTCCTTTCACTCTGTTTCACATTACTAATTTCTTCGCCGTCATCATCCTTCAGCTGCTGTTCACAATCCAGTTTGCGCGTTTTTAATTTTGCAGGCCAAACTGACTACTTATTTATACTATCATACCAGTGTTGATCGGCCTGCTCTTTCTCGATATATCCTGCGAGAGTTTTTCTGTGCCGTAGGTTTCGTTCCTCGATCAAGTCCGTCATCCAACTTGAGTACGAGGTAGCTCTGGCCCGGCAGACTCCAACTTGAGTACGAGGTAGCTCTGGCCCGGCAGACTCCAACTTGAGTACGAGGTAGCTCTGGCCCGGCAGACTCCAACTTGAGTACGCGGTAGCTCTGGCCTGGCAGGTAGTTCCTGCTTTCTTCTCGATCTGGTCCCCACATCTCCCCATGGTTTCGGGTTCAGCATGGGTTGATTGAATTCGTTTGATCAGTTTTTTTTTGTTTTGTTTTGGTGTACTGTTTTCTTCACTTTGTTTGTTTTTGCTTTTCCGGGTTGCTGTCTTGTTTTGTCTTTGATTCAGCTGCAGGTTGTTTTCCCCTTGTATTCATTCTTTTCCTCTGATCCTGTTGTTTTCCTTTTAATTTTTTACCGTTTTCCTTTTCTTGTTTTTATGATGGCCCTTTGATAATGTTGTACTGTTTTGCTTCCTTGAGATTCCGGTCTTTTTGTTGTTTTTTCCCCTGTGCTTTGTTAGCTCATTCTACTGGTCGGTATATTCTTTCTTGGATAGTGCTTTTCTATACTTTTCCTCTTACTAGCGGCCTAGTCCTCTTTGTCTGCATTTTCTTGCCGTTTTGCGCTGTGATTGGATGTATTACAGCTAGTTGCTTTGACTTTTTTCTGTCCGGAGTCCGTGGGCGTTTGTGTTCCTGTGTTCTGTGTGTATTTTTTCTGGTTCTTGGTGGTGCTGTGCAATCGGTTATTGTTTTTTGTGTCGGTATTTTTTTTAGTTGTTTGTCTATGTAATATTGTGTGCTTCCTTTCTATGTTTTCGTCGGCCACAGTTGTTGGTCGACGCATTTCTTGTTGTGGTGTTTTGTTGTACTGGTTGGCCACCAATTGTTTGTGATCAGTGTTATTGTTTGGTATAGTGTGATGCTTGTTGGGTGTTGTTGTTTTTCGTTGGGCTAGTATGTGTTGTCTTGTTTTGCAAAGTTTTTTTGGCGTGTTGTGTTTCTTTTGTGCTTGTTTCTTTGTTGTTGTTCCGGATCTCCTTTTTTGTACTGTGTTTCCTGTGTGTGGTATTCCCGTGTATTTGTAATTGCTCTTGCTTTTTGCACGTGTTTTGTTTAGTTGTTCGGATGGCGGCTGTCCTACTCGTTCTCCTCCGGTTAGAGTTTTTTAATACTGTGATTGCATTTTACCCATACTGCTAATGTGATAATCTTGTTTTTTACTTGTTTGTGCATGTTGTACTTTCGTGTTTCAGTTGGCTCCTCAGTTTAGGGAGCCTTTTTTTTCTCATGCCCTGTGTTTCATGTTCACTTGTTTTGCTCTGTTTTTTTTATGAACTTTGAATTACTTAGTGTGGCCCTGCTGGTCTCGTTGTGTTTTTTCATTGAGTACTCAGCCTTATCTCTCGTTTTCTATACAGTGTGCTTCTCGTGCGTATCTTGTCTATTGGGTTACGTTGACCCAAGGAGTTGGTCAACGCACTAATTGCCTTGTGCTTTTTTTTTTACTGTGCCTCTTGTGTTTTTTCTTGACTGTATGTGACTACATGTGTAGTGAAGTAGTCAGTTGAGGCAGTTTTGTCTTTGATTATGTTTTAAGTGCACTTTTTGTGTTTTCGTTTTTGTGTTTCTTTGCACTCAAGCTAGGGTTCTACGTCTTGCTTCGTGTTTCTCCTGTCTGGGTTTTTCCTGTAATATTGTATTTTTTCTCGGCACAACCTTCTGTTGCCGTGCACAACTGGGCGTACTTTGTGTGGTTTTCAATGTGTTATGATGCTATGCGATCTTGTTTCCGCGTGATTCTCTCTATAGCGCCACGTCGGCTTCCGGGGTTTGTCAACGTGCGACTTCTTGTTTTGAGTATGAAATTGGAATTGAGTGCGATTTTTTTTGTGAACCTCGTGTGCCTGTTTGGCTACATTTATTTTTTGTGATGCAGCGGCTTTTCCCCTTATTATCATGTATTCTTCTGTACAGTGTTACTTCTGACATACATGCGTCACTTCGTATTTCGTTTTTAGTTATAGCGGTTGGTTAACACCCCTCTTTATGTGCACGGTTTTTTGTTTTTTATGTTCTTCTTGTACTAATGTTTTGGCCGCTGCTGCATGTTTTCAGAAGTACAGTTTTGTTTCTCCTGTCGCTGTCTTGCAGTGTCAGTCAATTTGTGTTGTGTTGTATTGTTGTTGTGTTTTTTACCTGTCACCTTTGTGTTCACGCTGCTATGTACTAGTTTTTGGAATGTGTTTTCTTCCCTCACTCTGGGGTTTGGGTTTTGTAATGAGTGTGTTTTTTGTTTTTGTTTTCTGTGTGCCTTTTTTATCTGTATATATTTTAATCTTGTTCTGATGTTACCAGTTTTCTTTCCTCCTTTCTTTTGTGTTGAGACTTCTTGGCCTCGTCTCTTTTAATACAGTCTCATGTGACTGAAGCGTATCACATGTACCTTGCTTTTAGACTAATAAAGGTTTATTTTGAAGGCAGTCGTCTAAGCGATGGCCTCTGATCATTCGTCCGAAAGGGGTTCGGGTTCGAATCCCGGTGAGGCATGGATGTTGTTTTTGTCTTACGGTACTGGCTCTCTCCCTTTCCTGGAACCAGTGACCCCAAATTAGGGACGAGCGACTGCTTATGGCCCATTGAGTTGCTCACACTGGTCGTTAAACCTGCAATATAAAAAAGAACTTAAACGTCGACCCTGATCAACTCTATTCCCTGTACCAACATATCTGAAGCAATTGGCTGATGTTTTGATCAACGAATGGTACAACATTCCACTGGATACGGTTCCAAATCTGTATGAATCAATTACAAGGAGGTAGAAAGATGTATTAAAGGCAAATGAATGGCGGTTCAACATATTATTAATAGATATTTCGCCTGTTTCCTGGGTGTTCACATTATTTTTCCATCCCCTGTACATCCGATGCGTATTTCAGTTAATGTTAGACCACGTCAAAAATTATACTTTTTTCAGTTGTTCTGTTGTGTGAAAACAGAAGTTAATATCTTCCACGAAGAGCAACGGCAGGTGAATGGGTTACAACTAGATCCTGGATTTTAGTATGACTCATCTAATAACAACAAAGATGTCCTCCACCAATAGAACTTAAGTGAAAAAATCAGGTCTAAATGAAACACCCAAATACAACATTTCCCATAGAACTCGCAGGAGTACACGAAACGCAAACTTTACAAAATGAAAACACGGTGATTGTTTGCATCGCCTTTAGTTGTTTATATCGGTAAGCAATAGCATTGGACTAAATAAATTAAGAAAAAGATCTCATTCCATTAACTTAATTAGTTTGAAAGAAAACATGCCGTTTTTTAAACACATTTATTCATTCATTTTATAAGTCTTAAAAATTTTACGTAAAAATAATGGGAGAAAGATATGCACTTACAATTTTCTTTTTGAATAACACACAGCCTTGTTCTTGGAAAAACGAGAAATCGTCTTTGTAGAAAACCTTATCAGGGGGATTACAGTTTGTGTTGCCAAATTCAAAAACACCTTCAAGAAACTGAAATAAAACGTAATTTGGGAGGAAGAACAGCAAATGAGTACTGCGTACATTTCAGATTTCACGTACTTGGTAAAGAATCACAGCATTTAGAAGTAACATTTTAGAAATCATAATTTAAATACAGCTAAAAAGAACCATGCTCTCAATAAAGCAAAAATAATACTAGAACAGTGCACTTAGACTTATGAGCATTTCAAATAACACTACAGCCACTGGAGGTGCATATGTTATGTTACAGATCTTACAGTAGAAAGGAAACTTAATTACAAAAAAGGATATGAAATCTCGCTCTGGTACTAATCGTATAGTTTGAAACGTGAATATTTTGTGTAACACAAAATTTATCTATTTATTTATTTTTGCCCTCTTTTTCCATGTTAATATTTGCCTTTTGCCTTTGTTTTGCTGCTGCAAGTCTCCAGTTCAAAAACAGAATAAAAGAAATCGTAATTACACTCAAAGGAGAAACGTTGCATGTTGGAGTTTGATTTAAAATATGCCTACAAGTATGTGTAAAAGCAGGATTTCAAAACAGTAAGCAGAAGTCCCGTCACGAAAAAATAAAAATTAAATCGAAAGAACATAGTAGGAAACGCAGAAGTTGGTTTTGGTCTCTCAGAGAAATTCTTCAAAGAATGCGTCTTTAGTAAACAAACTCCACTATTGTTCGTAAACGAAGGCCAGTTCTGGAACACTGAGGACAGAAACTCGTCAAACGATTTTATGTATACCACAGCTAAAATGGGAATATAAAATGACGTTAGAAATAATCGGTAAGTTGAAAAGTAAAATTTTCTAGAAACGTACATCTACGATTAAGGCTATGGAATTTCGAAAAGTGTTCTTAATTTACAGTTGTCCTTGTGATCGGGAGGTGAAACAGGTGATTTTCTGGTTCATCGAATAAGCTGCCAATATATTTGTGCCGCAGATACGGCAGGTTTTTTTGTAATCAGCTTGTGACTCTCCCTTTACTCAACCTGGTGTCTTGCACCCTAACTAAATGTATCTTTTGGTTACTGTAAATCACCGGGAATTTAGGGTGCCACCGCAGTATGGGTGTTTCAGCCCCTCTTCTCTGCAGCTTCCTTTAGGCGTACAGCGGAGAAAAGAAACATTTCATTAATCAAAAATTAAGTTAGCCATGTTTTGACAAATGGTGTTATACAAAAGCTGAATGAAAAGCAATCCTTGCACTTCTGTGACTTGCCTACACGTGGCACTAGTATGATGAAACAATTTGGAAAGTATTCCGAGACGAATTAGAACCGCAGATACTAGCAATTCGTGAGCGTGAACCACTGAAATTTCCTTGAATGGGAAATGGAAGATCTCCGTGATCACATGTCATCGCGATTTAGATGGCAGTTTGAAACTGGTTTTTTTAGAGCGGAATGTGTGGATCTGATCGAGAGTGATTGAGATAGTTTAGGATGATGAGTGTGCTGACGTGAGTACTGTACTTCGTTGTCGCAACAAGTGTAGCGATGTGAACCATGCATAGTAGAGTCGTGTGACCAACAGAAAAAGGAGAGATTTGTGATCGAAAGGGGCATGTGTCACAAGAATCAAGTACATTTCATGAATGAAGCAAAACGAAGTTTTGCTCACAGGGAAATTCTTGATAAATTTAATATTTCCCATAAAACAGTTCATCGCATTTTTTCTGTTGTTTCATATTAGTATTGTACGGCGCAGACCTACATGAAGCGATGGATCCTTCTTGACAGCAGGGTACTCTTCAAGCTGGTGAAAGTGGCATTCTCGTTATATTTCGACATTATGGGTATTTTTGTCTGTTGTTGCAATTAGTATATTTCCATGTTATGGGTATTTTTGTCTGTTGTTGCATATTAGTATATTTCGACCGTATGGGTATTTTTTGTCTGTTGTTGCACATTAGTATATTTCCACATTATGGGTATTTTTGTCTGTTGTTGCAATTAGTATATTTCCATGTTATCGGTATTTTTGTCTGTTGTTGCATATTAGTATATTTCGACCTTATGGGTATTTTTGTCTGTTGTTGCACATTAGTATATTTCCACATTATGGGTATTTTTGTCTGTTGTTGCACATTAGTATATTTCCACATTAGGGGTATTTTTGTCTGTTGTTGCATATTAGTGTATTTCGACATTATGGGTATTTTTGTCTGTTGTTGCAATTAGTATATTTCCATGTTATCGGTATTTTTGTCTGTTGTTGCATATTAGTATATTTCGACCTTATGGGTATTTTTGTCTGTTGTTGCATATTAGTGTATTTCCACATTATGGGTATTTTTGTCTGTTGTTGCACATTAGTATATTTCCATGTTATCGGTATTTTTGTCTGTTGTTGCTTATTAGTATATTTCGACCTTATGGGTATTTTTGTCTGTTGTTGCATATTAGTATATTTCCACATTATGGGTATTTTTGTCTGTTGTTGCATATTAGTGTATTTCGACATTATGGGTATTTTTGTCGGTGGTTGCATATCAGTATATTTCGACATTATGGGTATTTTTGTCTGTTGTTGCATATTAGTGTATTTCGATATTATGGGTATTTTTCTCTGTTGTTGCACATCAGTATATTTCCACATTATGGGTATCACTCGCCTGAAATGAAAGTCGAAAGGTTAAAACATTGAAAGTAACTTTATTGCTTGATAATACTCAGCATAAAACTTGATGGATATTACTGTGGGTAGGTTTGACGTAGAAGTGGTAACGGCTGCCAAGATGTGACTATTGATAAAAAAAATTATAGTTGTATCGTGAGGAATTTAACAAACTTATTCATTGGTAGTGAAAATCTGTCGAGGCTTTTAGCGACTACGTGTAGAGAACCCTACGTGAAATAAAGCAGCATACAGTAAAACCACAATTATCTGAACAAATGGAGCCCATAGCCCCATCAAAAAATTAAAAAAGTTCTAATAATCGAGAACACTCATCATTGGTTACAGTTGAGTAACGTTTATTCGTTAAAATTACAAAATATGTATATAAAAATATGAAGTCATTTTTGAAGCCATGCGAGAGGGATGTAGAAAGGAAGTGGAAATGTTTTAAGAGGTGATTCTTGGTGGAATTGCGCGATTAAAGACAAATAGGCAGTAAAGAACAAGAAGGAAGCCTATTTGGGGATGTTGCAAGGTAGAGTTTCTGAGGATGAATATCGCTGTAAGAAGCGTGAAGCAGCTAAGCTGGTTCGCCGGAGTAAAGCAAATGATAGAAAGGAGAAGCTGGAAAGACATGAATTGGCTTTTTGGAAAGACATAAAAACTTTCTGGAAGTACTTGAGATTGAAGAAAAATAGGGGAAACAAAGCTGTAAATTGTGTGAAGAATAGGATTGGGGAAATGATACGGGAGCGCAATCAGTAAAGTGAAAGATGAGTTAAGTGAAAGAATACTTCTGTGAGTTATTAGATCAAGAAAGCAAAGGTGATTCTGAGGCAGAAGCAGATGATGTAACGGTAAAAGATGGAAGCACAGGGAAGATCTCAAGAGAAGTGGTGTGAAAGCTCCAAAAGCCGCCCCGGTGGCGCAGTGGTCTAAGCGATGGCCTCTGATCATTTGTCCGAACGGGGTCCGGGTTCGAATCCCAGTGAGGCATGGATGTTATGCTTGTCTTACGGCACTGGCTCTTTCCCTTCGCTGGAACCAGTGACCCTAAATTAGGGACGGGCGACTGCTTATAGCCCATTGAGTTGCTCACGGTGGTCGTTAAACCTCCAATCAAAAAAAAAAAAAAGCTCTAAATCTCTTTAGAATGGTAAGGCTCCTGGAGTAGATGGCATAACTGCTGAGACGTTAAAATGTGGCGGTGACTCAGCAATTGACTGGTTGACTGAGACTGATATTTGTCAGTTGTGCTGAGAATTAGGATATTGCCTCTGGATTGCAAGGATGCTATCATTGTATCCTTGTATAAGGGAAACGCTGATCACACTGACTGCAAGAGCTATCATGGTATTAGCTTCCTGAGTGTGCCAGGGAAAGTATTTGGCAAAGGTAATTATTGAAAAAGTAAGAGGTCTTACATCACAGAAAGTGTGGGATGTTAAGAATGGTTTTATGCCTGGTAAAAGCTGCACTGACCAAATTTTTACATTATGCGTGATGACTGAAAAGTATCTGGCTGTTGGTAATAAAGTTTTTCTGCCTTCATACACTGCTGGCCACCCAAAATGCAACACAAAGAAGGACACGAGATAGCAAAGCCAGATATACTGGACACATAACAGCAGATACAAAGATGAAACGATTGAGCTTACAGGCCCGTGCGACTTGCGGAACACGGAGACATCAATAGTTCGTGTGGCCCCCATGGCTGGCAATAATGACCGCTACACGCCGCGGCTTCGAACGAAAGAGGCTTAGGATGCGGACTTGTGGTATGTAGGTCCAGGCTGCTTCCACACGTTGCCACAGTTCATCAGGCGTAGCCGCGGGTGGTGCTTGTCGGGCCACTCGGTTGCCGATCAGCGACCAGACGTGTTCGATGGGCGACATATCGGGAGAACAGGTGGGCCACGGCAGCAGTGACCCCTGGTGGGCCGTGAGGAATTGTAGCACGATGCGTGCCACGTGCGGGTGCGCATTGCCCTGTTGAAACGTGGCCGCTGGCAGGTCCTGCAGGTAAGGGAGGACTACAAGCTCCAAAACGTCGGAGATGTAGCGGTGGCTGTTGAGTGTACCGGCGATGCTTACCAGAAGGGTGCGGGTGTTATATCCAATTGCGTCCCAAACCATAACGCCAGGCGACGGACGGGTATGGTGATGCATAATGCAGGCGTCATACAGTCTCTGGCCGCGCTGCCGCCATTCGAGGGTCCGATCATCGTGGTGTTGCAGGCAGAAGCGGGATTCGTTGGAGAAAACAATGTCGTGGCATTTCGTAGTCCAGGTGCGGCGTTCAACAGCCCACTGCCGCCGCACTAGCCGGTGGTGTAACGTCAATGGTAATCGGAGCAATGGGCGCCGTGTGACAATTCCTCGCTTCTGCAGACAACGTCGAACGGTACGTGCTGACACAGGTTGTTGCGCAACACACCCTAATTCCTGTTCTAACGTCCGTAATGTAGCGTTGCGAGACGTCAATGCCCGCCGCACAACATGGCGGTCCTCTCGTTAGGTGGTGTGCCGCGGCCGCAGCAATCGCTCACGTCAATCCGTCCGTCCCTCCTGCATCCACCGAATCCATACTCGCCTTACTATGGCTGTATGTCGTCTCACATAGGCGCCGATGTCTCGGTACGATAAACCGCTGTCGCGATAAGTCACTATTCGTCCTCTGTCGAACTCCGAAACGTGCTGGAATGACTGCCGCATTCTGCGACGTGGCATCAAGAAGCTTTCCACGCACAGGTCCGGCAGCACAACACACTTCCACTACTTACACCCCGTCTTCTGTGCACCCTTCTTATAGTGCTTCTCGGTGGCGTGCCGAGCGCGCATGATTTGCATATGCCCTGCAATGCTAATCGTTTGAATGTCTTCTCGCGGGCGACGCATGCTGCGAATTTCAGGCCAATCGGATGATTCCTTCTTGGTGTTGCATTTTGGGTGTAGATTTAGGGAAATCTTATGACCGAATAAATAAGACACTTTTGTGAAAAGAAACGTATTGAATAAATATGGTGTTACTGGGAATCACCTTAACAGTGTAAAAGCCATGTATGCTGGCAATAGAGCTTGTGTAGGAGTGAATGGTGTTTTATCAAAATGTTTTTTTATTGGTACAGGAGTCAGACAAGATTGTGTAATGTCACCATGCCTGTTTAATATATTTATGGATGCGTGCATGCGTTATGCCGGAATGGATAATTCTGGTTTATGTTTCGGTGATATCCGTGTGTGCGAATCGATGTATGCTGACGACACTCTCTTGTTGGCAGAGAGCAAAAGTGAGTTGCAGAGTATGTTGTCCGAGATGTACGAAGTTTGTATAAAATTCAAACTGAGTATAAATAAGGGAAAAACCAAAGTTATGGGTTTGTAACAAGGAAGTGGTAGTACTGAATTTATATATGTCTAAATGGCACAGTGATTGACCAGGTGAATGAGTTTGTGTATTTAGGAAGCATGTTTGACAGAGAGAACAAATTGGATGGTGAAATTAGTAGGAGAGTGAATTCTTCATTGAAAGTCAGCTGCTTTAGGAGGTTTTCACAGGAATGATGGGTTCTCAAGAGAGGCCCGCACAGCTGTGTATGAAAGGGTAATTGTACCTACTCTGATGTATGGCTGTGAAACCAAGGTACTACAGAAGAAATTTAGGAATCGTTTGTGTGCTGGAGAAATGCGATACTTACGGGGGTTGTGACAAGACTCGTTCTGATTGTGTGAGGAATGAAGATGTGTTGCAGTTATGTAATGTGAAGCAAAGTTTTGTTAGCAAGGTGGAGAGTGATATTATAAGGTGGTTTGGACATGTTGAAAGAATGAGTTATGAGATGCTTACTAAAACTGTTTTTTAGCCCAAGTCGCAAGAAGGGGAAGGCCAAGGAAATGATGGGAGAATCAGATTCAAGAGTGTCTGCATGAGAAAAAGATTTTGATTATGAAGTATTTAGAGATATTTTGTACATCATGTGAAGGACATCAGAAACCTAAGTTGTATGTCAAGATCGCTGCAAAAGGAGAAGTTTGAAACGGCGACAATAAGTAAATAATCAGTAAAAAAATATCTGGCAGCTTGTATTTCTTTGTGGAGGCAACCTCATAATCTCAGAGAACAGCTTCGTGACATGTATGTATGTATGTATGATACCCAATAATCGATTTCAAACAAAAATGATAACTGCTGCAAAACGACGAAAGATAGAATAACAAAGTGTGTAGATACCTATACTTATAAATGAAGAGTTGGTGTTATATTGAAATGAAAAAAAAAGAACTCGAAGTTTTGAAATTTTCGTCATGAACTTGACTTAGCCACTATGTTTCTGAATCCCTACGTTCTCAGAAGAACGTAGGATTGAAAAAAATTAGAGATATGATACATAAGATCGTACGTTTCCTTTATTCTTTCCTTATACTTTCATTCAATTAATTTCATCCTTCTTTATGCTAACCACTTAAACTTCCATCCTTGCTTACTAACAGTTTATCACGGTGAACAAAACCTGGTTCGTTAACGAGGTTCAACTGTAAAATAAATTATGGTACAACGTGAGAAATCGTTTAAAAACTGGAATATGAAAAACTCATAGATGATTTTGACACAAAATGTTACATTTCATTTGAAAAGCAACATTTCTCATCCGACATTTTTGCGCGAATTGGTGTGTTTCTTTGATGTCACATAAATTATCTTACATTGGAAATTACTTTTGTTTTTAAATAAGGTACGTTATTCGCATCGCCGCAGATATAGCGGGGAGGGAAAGGTATTAGCTGAAAATTTATTCGGCCAATCAAAAGGGCTGGTAAGTTTGATAGCTACAGAAACAATATAGATAATACCAAATTTTTGGTTGTAATGAGCACGTCTTTTGACAATGAAGATGACACCGAATTTTTGGTTGTAATGAGCATCCTTTCAGCTGCGAAAAACGTTTTATGCAAGTTACCCATTGTCAATGGAATCGCTTACAAAAACAAAAGCAAACCAGATTTCTACAAAAACATTCAGAAACAGAAACAGCGACTTACTTCCATTAGCTGATAAAACATATGTTACGAAAATTAGAAAATGATGCAGAAAACGTTGTTCATAGCTGAAGGAAGGTATGAGAAACAAAGTAATCTTCAAACAGAACACTTAAAAGAAGAAATATAGAATGAAACAAGACATAACTTTACGCCCCCAAGTGGAAGAAGTTTGCATAATGGAAAAGTTGAAAACGGGCGAAAAGTGTTCTGGATAGTAAAAGCTATGCTAAGGAGAAAAAACTACCCAAATACGTCCCCCGGAGGCAAAGACAGCGATATAAAGTTTTCGATATTTACGCCTCCTAACGGGAAATCTGTGTATTGTTTAAAGACGTAGATGTTACTCATCTTTGTTGTGGCGAATGACCTACAGTAGAAATAAGATTTTTTCAATAGGGTTGTGAAAGCACAAGTTTGTCCTCAACGAGCACTGAACCCGTGTTGTCTCATTAAGTCGCTCTCACAACTGAGCCACGCGAACAGAATGCCTCGCTGCAGATTTGTCGACTTGACACTCGCTTTCACTTCTGAAATACGTTACATCAACTACCTCTTATTATTTTTTTTTCCTTGAAGCGAACTAGGAATTTTTCATTAATACCAAACATTGTGTGGAACAAACATCACACATTTTTCAAAGAACCCAACGGCCAGAGGATCCATTTTTCACAATCGGGCGCAAATGTGAAAATACAGGTTTCTCCACGACTGGCATTCAAGCCATGTTCCCTTACACTCCGGAGTAAGTCGCTCTCCCAACTAAGCTACACTGACAGAATGTCTCGCTGCAGATTTGTCTTCTTGAGATATGTTTTTACCTCTGAAATACGTCACATCATATCTTTCTCTCTCTCTCTCTCTCTCTCTTTTATCCTTTGATGCGAAGTGGGAATTTTTCATTAATTCCAAACAATGTGTGGAAGAAAAATCAAACATTTTTTGAAGATCCCAAACGCCAATCGATCCATTTTTCACAATCGGGCGCCAATGTGAAAACATAAGTTTGTCCACGACTGGCATTCAAGCCGTGTCCCCTCACTCCTGAGTATGTTGTTCTCCCAACTAAGCTACTCGGACAGAATGTCTGGCTGCAGATTTGTCTTCTTGAGACATACCTTCACCTCTGTAGTACGTCACTGGGTTTTTAGAAGGAGAGATACGGCTAGCTACAAACAGCGGCCGTATAACAATTTTTCGGTTGGTGTGTGTTGCTTAAAGTGGAAAGAGCGATGGATTTATTTATTCAACTGGATTTATTTATGGATTTATTTATTCAATTTAGATGATTTTCACCAGAAGTACACAAACACCACCTAGCGGCAGAGCTGTGAAGTACAAAGAAACTCCTCAAGCACACACCTCAAGTGTTCACAAGGTAAATGGTATCTTGTGTTAAAAGAATTTTCTAAATCAAACATATAGAGACAGAGATATTCAGCAAAACATATTTAACATTTGTCTTGTAGAGACGCATAATTATGCCTGGGAAGGGAATACTTTGTAAAATATCTTCATATCTGACCAAAAAGGAGTTTTTTTCGATCGATTGTTTAGTCCAGTAGATATAGCTGCAAGCATGCAGTAAATGGAAATGTGAACACACGCTTTCTAGTGGCATACTTGTGCGTTAAGAAAATTTGAATTCATATCAGAAAGATTTCCGATAAAAAAAAAAAAAAAAAAGATTTGCCGCCCCGGTGGCACAGTTGTCGAAACGCTGGCTTCCGACCATTTGTCCGAGATGGGTCCCAGTTCGAATCCCAGTGAGGCATAGATGTTGTGTTTGTTTTACGTCACTGGCTCCATCCCTTCCCTGGAACCAGTGTTCCTAAATTAGGGAGGGACATCTGTATATAGTTCACTAAGTTGCGTTCGATGGTCGTTAAAACTCCAACAAAAAAAAAAAGAATTTTTCAAATCGGACACTTAGAAGCTGAGGTATCGACAACAAAAAAACCAGAAAGATGATACCGAATTTTAGGATGTAATAAGCACGTGTTTTGAATCCGTTCTGACGCAAATTAAATTTATCGAAGCTATTCATCTTCAATGGAACCGGTATGGAAAACAGTAGTATCTGACGGAAGAAAGACGTTTTTCAATCGGGTTTTTAATCCTTCAGATATTGCTGTAAACGGAATCGTGAGCTTACGCCATCTGGTTGCAAACTTGTGCGTTTAGAAAAACATGAATTTATAGGAGAAACATTTCGCACCGTAAACGATCTCGAACACAGAAGGCATTTTTCAAATCGGACTTTTAGAAACAGAGATATCGACAAAAATAAGATGTGACTTTACGTCCGCTGGTGGGAAAACCATGCATTATTTTAGGAAGAAAGTATTCTCAAAAAGTTTTTCCATATGAGCACTATGGGTCCAACAAAAAAAAAAAAAAATTTAGTCGAGTTTTCAGGCTCCCAGATTTTGCTAAAAATACATCAGAAGCAGAAATTAACACTTATGCCCCCTGGTGGCCAAAACATTATTTACCAAACATTAGAAATTATGGGAAAGATATTTTCCAGCAGGTCTTGTAAGCGATACAGGAAGAATTTTTCAAATCGGAGTTTTAGAAGCTGAAATACCGCAGAAAGCGCAATTTACCTTTGTGCCCCCTACCGGAAAGTCTATGATTTACTTTAAAATTTTAATCTTACAAGAAAAATATTTCGCATTGGAAACACTATCCAACAAAGAAGGAATTTTTCAAATAGGACTCGATTTTGAAACCTAGAAGTAGAGATATTGACAAAAATAAGATATACATCTATGCCCACTGGCGTAGAAACCATGCATTATTTCAAGAATACAATGTTCCTTAAAGGTTTGCCGACATGAGTAGTATCGGTCAACAAACCTCTTTTTTAAATCGAGATTTGAGAAGCTCATATTTTGCTGAAAATTCATCAGAAGCGAAAATTAAGACTTACGCCACCTGGTGACGAAACCATTTTTTTACAAAAATTAGAAATTATGTGCAAATGATTTCCCACCAGAAGATGTATCCCGTGCAGAAAGAATTTTTCAATCGGAGATTTAGAAGCAGAGATATAGGGGGAAACGCAATTTACCTCAACGCCCCTAGCAGAAAATCTATGAATTTCTTGAAAATTTTGAAATTATATGAAAAACATGTCACACTGGAAACGCTATCCAGCAAAGAAGAAATTTTTTAAATCGGACTCTTAGTAGTAGAGATATTTACAAAAATAGGATATACGTCTATGCCCCCTGGCGTAGAAACCATGCATTATTTGAAAAAACAATATTTCGAAAAGGTTTATCGATGTGAGCATCAGTCCACGAAAAACTTTTTTAATCGATATTTTAGAAGCTGAGATTTTATGGCAAATACATCAGAAGCAAAAAATTAACACTTACGCACCCTGTTGGCTAAAGTATTCTTTACCAAAAATTTGAAATTATATGCAAAACATTGTTCATCAGAAAATGTATCCGCTGAAGGAAATGTTTTTCAAATCAGAGTTTTAGAAGAAGAGTTATCGGGGAAAATGTAATTTACTTTTACGCCCCCTAGTGAAAAATCTATTCGTAATTTGAAAAACTAACTACATCTAAAATACTCTTCGACATAAATGGAATCGAAAGATAAAAGAATTTTTTCAATTGGATGTTTAGAAGCAAATATGTGGAATAAAACGTATTTTTGAATACGACATCATCTGCATTTACGTCCCCTAGCGGCGAAATTGTACATCGTAAAAAAAACGAAATAAAGGATCATCATTCGCATATTTCAAGCTTCCCAATGCAAAAAGAATTTTTCAAATAGACCAATAGTTGCAGAGATATCGTGGGTACATACGGACGGACGGATAAACCGGTAACATAAGCAGGATCTTTTTTTACAAAAGACGTGCTAAAAAGAAATTTTCAAATCGGACGAAGCTGAGGTATCGACCAAATAAAAAATAATTTTTCAAATCGGACGAAGCTGAGGTATCAACAAAAAAAAATAATTTTTCAAATCGGACTCTTAGAAGTTGAGGTACCGACAATAAAAAATAATTTTTCAAATCGGACACTTAGAAGCTGAGGTATCGACACAATAAACAAAAATCATACACATACGCCGTGTGGCTAAAAAAATCTGCAATATTCTATTCGACGCAGAAAAAATCTGAACAGGTTTTCCGGTTCACGAGAGGATTGTTTTCAATTAGAATCTCTGTTTTTGCTACAAATGCATCAAAAAAAGAAAGAAACACTTGCAGCCCCTGGCGGTTAAATTATTCCTTACCAAAAATTAGATATCATTCGTTAGCGCATTTGTTACCAGAAGTTTCACCTGATCCGAAAAGGATTTTTCAAGTAGAAAATCGCAATTTATCTTTCTGCTCTCTAACGGAAAATCTATGCATTACTTGAAAAAGGAACTGTACCTAACATTGTCTTCGTTATAAAAGATATCGAAAGGAAGAAAGGATTTTCTCAAACGGATATTCAAAAGCAAATATATGGAATAAAATGTATTTTCAACTGCATTTATGCCCTCTAGTGGCGAAGTTGTGCATCGGGGAAAAAATCGGTAATGCAAATATCATCGTTCTCATATTTCAGGACATTCAATTCAAAAATAATTTTTCAAATCGTACTAATATATATGGTGTCTGTAGGTGGATGGACAGACGGACAAAGTAATACTACACTCATTGTCATAAAAATTCCCGCACCAAGAAGGAGGCGTTGGATTGAAATGAGATTTTAGTTGTGAGATGGTACATACCAAGCAGAGAAGTCATTACAACATCACAGCAGCAGAACGATTTTCCGCCGACATATGGTGCACATTCCGGTCAACATTAGTACCGCGTTGGACCGCCTCGTGCTCTGATACATGCGGTGATACGGTCCAGCATGGAGTCAAGGAGACGCCGTATATGTTATCCTGGGGCAGGACACTGGGACGTGGAGAAAGCTTGCATCCCAGCCGGTGCCAAACGTGTTCGATGGGCGAAAGATCAGGTGATCTGGCAGGCCACGAAAGCATCTAATCATGATGTAGACAGTCATGGGAAACCCGAGCCGCGTACGGACAAGCGTTATCTTGTTGGAAAATGGCTCCAGGACCCCGCGACAGGAAAGGCAGCATATGATTAGCATATGCACATAGCGCTGGGCTGTCAACGTCTCTCGAATCACTGCGAGAGAAGTCCGGCTATCAAACGTCATGGCTCCACATACCATCACGCCTTCAGTTCGAGACGTGTGCCGCTGTACAGTGAGATTGGGATTGTAGCGCTCACCTGCGGCCCTCCACACTCTGACATGGTGGTCGTTCGTTCCCATACAGAAGCTGGATTCGTAGCTGAACACTATACGCCGTCAGTAAATATGATTCCACGTTGCTCGCTACTGTCACCACTACAATCGACGCCGACGATGGTCAGGAGTTAATGGCAGAAAACGTAAGGGCAGATTTGCCTCTGCCAGTCGTCTGGAAATGATTCTGGCGGACACAAGAGTCCCTTGTACAGCCGCCAGATGTCTCCGGATATTGGACAAGGACGTCGTTACATCTCTGCCTGCTACTTTCACGATCCCACGGTCATCCGCCGTGTCTGGGTGCCTTCTCGTGTTCATTGCTCCTAACACGATTTTACGTACGACTGGCCCAAATGGCGCCCCTTCAGCGAGTCGGTCACTCTGCCTCGCTCTGGCAATATGGCCTCGTTGAAACTCCGTCAGTTGCCCATACGCACATCTACGGTGGCTTCTTGGTATGTCTATCGCTCAGGGATCTCACATGACTCTTACCGTGCACTTCGGCACGAATGTGGAATCCCCTGCGCGGCACCTTGTAAGCCCCAAAAATTGCTATTGCAGCGCAGGTCTTTGACGTGCGGGCATGCATAACAGCTCGGAACTTTAATCATTTGCATTTCTCCCCTCACCATAGCTATTTGTGTTTCGCGTTAATCACACGGTTTTTTCTTGGTGCGCGGATTTTTATAACAATGGGTGTATATGCACGTATTATTTATACAGAAGACGTGCTAAAAATGTACAGAAGACGCGCTAAAAAGCACTCGAAAATTATTTGACAGTTTCCTAGTGAAAATATTAATTGCATTCTGAGGGTAGACCAAAATTCCAATTAAAAGTGGGTGGGAGATCTCATTCAAAAGCTGTTTTGAAGCATTTTTCAATGTGCACATCTCACGCGGCTGGTTACACTCTTGAATGATTTGAATATGACACCCGTCTTCCTACTCGTTGTAATTTTCATGCTGATATAAGCATACTTCTAGGATGGGGCAACCTCAGTATTGAGCAGCATGTATGTTTTAGGGCAACAATGAGATTTGCACTTCCTATGCGTCAGACATTTTGAGTGTGTGTGTTTTTCAAGAATAAGGAGAAAAAATTTTGTCTGGTTTAAAATTTTTGTTTTCCTTTGGGTTGTTTTCAATCATCGAAAAAAAAGTCCAGTTTGGAAGAATTTCTTTTCGCTACATTTTAAAAATGCATAAATTAAGATATTTTATATTTACGTTATGAGTTAGGTTTAAATTTCAAATTTCACGATACTCAGTGCTTCAAGAAAATTCATACAAGACGTATCCCGAAAACACTGCTCTATACAGAGCACTTTGTTCGAAGCTTGAAATTTAGTGAATTAAGCAGAGAAAGGTAGAGAAGAATTAAAGGAAAAGACGAGGCTAAGAAACAATAAGAAAGATGACACCGAATTTTCAGTTTAATGAGCATGTCTTTTTAGTCCTTTCCGACGAGCATGAAATTAATCACAGTTATTCAAAGTCAATGGAACCAGCTACAAAAAAAAAATCAACCGAATTTCTACAATCGATAAAATATCCAGGAATAGAAACAGCTACTTACTTGCACCTACGTCTAAAAAACATATTACGAAAATTAACAAACGACGCACAAAATGTTTCTCATAGAAGCTAAAAGGTGGCAAAGACAAAGGATTTTCAAAGCGAACAGTTAAAAGAAGAAATACAGTAGGAAACATGATATAACTCAACATCTTGCAGGGGAAGAGTTTTGCATTATAAAAAAATTGAAAATAGGCGAAAAATATTTTTCATGGAAAAAAACTATGCTAATGAAAGAAAATATTCAAATATGTGTTCCGGAAGCCGAGATAGCGAAAATAGACTACGCCCCTCTAGCGGGAAATCTGCGCATTATTTAAAGAGGATAATGATCCCATCTTTACTGTAGCGAAAGGGCATACAGCAAAAAGAAATTTCTCAATATGGTTTTTAGAAGCGGAGATACAGCTGCAAACAGAAGAACATGAACACCATCTAGCGACATAAATGTGAAATTGAAAGTCTTCAGATAAATGGCATAAGATAAAAATAATAAATATAAGATAAAAATAAAAATAATTTTTTCAACGCCGGATGCCACAAGATAAATTGCATCCGGCGTTGAAAGCATTTTTTAAATCGCAGATGTAGGAGCAAAGATATTGATAAAAACTATTAGGCATTAAATAGTTTTTATCAATATCTTTGCTATAGATTAGGCATTAGAGCTCCCTTATGGCGAAATTGTGCATTATTGTGGGCAGAAAGTACACACAAAACATTTCCATGGTTAGTAGCATCTAACCCAAAAATAATTTTTTCAATCGGGGTTTTAGTCCCACAGATATTGCTGCAAACGGAAACGGAAACATACTCTCTCTAGTGGCACACTTGTTCGTTAAGAAAATTTTGAAATTATATGAGAAACATTTCGCACCGGAAACGCTCTGCAATTTTTTTTTTCAAATTGAACTCTTGAAAGCAGAGATACCGACAAAAATAAGATATACGTTTACTCTACCGGCGGAGAAACTATGCATTATTTTAAGAAGAAAGTACTCTGAGAAGCTTTTCCGAGATGAGCGGTATGGGTTCGCGAAAGAATTTTTTCAATTGAATTTTCAGAAGCTCATATTTTGCTGCAAATATATTAGAAGACGTAAGGAAATTCAACTGTGAACTAGTGAGGAAAGCAATTGAAAACAACCAAAGCCTAAAGATAGCAAAGGGACATCTCAGTAAGGGAAGAAAACAGATTATGGCACTGAGAAAAGAAGATGGTTCTGTAACAAGAAATAGAGGCGAAATTTTGACAAGAGTGAAAGATTTCTACTCCAAATTATATGAAAGGGATGATACATGCACTACAGACATCATGAAAGATACCAGTACCAGAGTTCCTCCAGTCCTTCCAGCAGAAGTTGCACATGCAATCAAGAACATGAAGCGAGGAAAAGCTCCAGGAGAAGATGGAATTACTGTAGACATCATACAAGAAGCAAGTGGAGAAATCGAAACAGTACTTGCCCAAATTTTCACTCGATGCCTTAATGAAGGGAAGATTCCTGAGGATTGGAACAATGCTACAATGATCCTGCTACATAAAAAAGGTGACATTGAGGATCTCAGGAACTACAGACCTATCAGCCTAATATCAGTGGTTTATAAAATCTTCACTAAAGTTCTTTCACACCGCTTGAAGGTAACACTGGACATGGCTCAACCGAGAGAACAAGCTGGATTCAGGAGTGGCTACAGCACAATAGATCATATCCATGTACTGAGAGAACTAATTGAAAGAGCGAGGGAATATGAACTTCCATTGTGCATGGCTTTTATCGATTATGAAAAAGCCTTTGATTCGGTGAAACCATCAGCAGTTACCACGGCTCTGAAATCCTGCGGTATTGAAGATGCATACATTAATATTATTAATAAGATCTATGAAAATGCAAGTGCAAAGATTCGGCTGTTTGAAAATACAACACACATAAAAATTGGAAAGGGAGTGAGACAAGGTGACACCATATCTCCGAAGCTCTTTAATGCCACATTGGAAAATGTCTTTCAATCACTGAACTGGGAAAACAAAGGGATAAAGATTAATGGAGATTATCTAACCCACCTTCGTTTTGCTGATGACGTAGTCATTTTTGCAACTACCCCATCAGAGCTGCAGAGTATGATCCAGGAACTTGCTGACAAGAGTAAAGAAGTGGGATTAAAAATGAACTTTCAGAAGACAAAAGTGATGTTCAATGCTTTTACAAGAAATGAAGATTTATCGATTGATGGAGAAAAACTGGAGATAACAGATACGTATGTTTATCTTGGACAGTAGATATCAAGTGAGGGTCACATTGATGAAGAAATTAATCGGCGTACAAAACTTGCCTGGAGAGCTTTTGGAAGAAACAGCATAATTTTCAAGAGCAATATGCCATTATGTCTTAAAAGAAAAGTGTTTGATCAATGCATCCTTCCAGTGCTTACGTATGGTGCAGAGACGTGGACATTAACTAAAAGAGACATACAAAGGCTGCAGACAACTCAAAGAGGCATGGAGAGGTGCATGCTTGGTATAACCAGGAGAGATAAGAAGAGGAACTCGTGGATCCGAAAAATGACGAGAGTGGAAGACATCATGATCAGAGTTAAATCCCTGAAATGGCAATGGGCTGGACATACTGCCAGAAGGACAGACCATAGATGGACAGCCGAAATTTTAGATTGGATTCCAAGGGACAGGAAAAGACCCAGAAAAAGACCACATGGGAGATGGGTGGATGAAATTCGTAAATATGCGGGAGTGACATGGAGGAGACTGGCACAAGACAGACCGTTGTGGAGGAAACTTGGGGAGACCTTCGTCCAGCAGTGGATTGATAATGGTTGACAATGATGATGATGATGATGATATTAGAAGAAGAAATAAACACTTACGCCCTTTGATTCCCAAAGCATTCTTTGCCAAAAATTAGTAATTATATGCAAATCATGGCCATCAGGGGCTGGGGCTGTATCCGATGAAGGAAGAATTTTTCAAATCGGAGTTTCAGATGCAGAGATATTCGGGAAAACGCAATTTACCTTTATGCTCCCAAGATGACAATCTATGCATTACTTGAAAACGAAAGTGTACCTAAAATATTTGTCTTCGATATAAATGGCATCGGATGGAAAAAGAATGTTTTTTCAATCGGATATTTAGAAGCTAATATATAGAGTGGAGTAAAATGTATTTCAAATTCGATATCATTTGCGTTTACGTCCTCTAGCTGCAAAGCTGTTTATCGGAAAAAAACCCGAAATGCGAGAATCATCATTCCGACATTTCAAGTTTCCCAATACAAAATTTTTTTTCAAATCGGACTAATACGCTAATTGCACAGATATTATTCCCCCAGTCAGACGGACGGACAAAGTGATAACATAAGCATGATCATTTTGTTTACAAAGAACGTGCTAAAAACTTAAAGTTATCGTAAGAAATATTTTAAAGTGCATCTACTTAAATAAGCTGTTTGTATAATAATGCATCATGTCCTTACTAAGAGAGTATAGCTGATACCCATAAGCTTATTTAATATCATCCCATTAAAAGCTGTTACTTAAAGATCTAGAAAGATTCTGTCAAATTCTGATATTATATCTCTTGTAAACAATCCTAAAGGAATTTTTGTTTCAAGCGCCATCTGTCTTCAGAAGATAAAGAACCCTCGCCAACCTTTATGTTTTTTTAGAAAACGGTTTAATCCATTTAAGAGAAGTTAGGATTAATTGACACAACTCTTATTTAAACCTCTGTTTCCCTTTTACTTTCAATTAGTCACTGCTTTGGTTTCATTTTTTTCTTTTATTTTTTTCACTTTTTTCACACTAATAAACAAAGAATAAAAACAGAAAAACATTTGGATACCGAGATTGTCTCAACGCAACTTATTATAAGAAATTCAATATTTTACTGTTAACTATTCTGCTTCAGACGAATTAATTTCATGGTGTTTCAAACTGAAATACGAAACACTACGAAAATATCTGAGGTCTTTATTCAGCTATTTTTGTCGTTTTATCGAAACATACCGAGACAGATTTTATAGGTCTTTAATTTTTGTTTATTTGTTTGCTTGTTTGTTTTAAGAATCCCTTAACTAAGAACATTTAATATATTTGTTGAAATGAGCAGCTTTAGACAAATATGTTTTCGACTCACTTCTTTAGGGGCTTCGTTGAAACATTTTTTAATAGCAGTGTTTTTTCCTGAAAAAGAAAAGGAAATCAATATCAAATATGCAGGAAGAGAATGTAAGCAAACAGAAATCAGTCTAAAATGAACAAATTATGAAACATATCTTTGAAATTTATCAGATTAAATGCATATATCAAAAGCAGATGTTGAACTATATTTTATCGTAAAAAGTGTAAGCATTTCAAATTATTGTGCTAGCTTTTTAGCTACACATATATATTGGATTGATGCATAAGTTAATGCCGCTTTTCCCCCGGCAGTACGGTAATGTATTACATCAGAATAGAAAACAGAATCAATCAAATATGTAATCCTCCCATTAATTACGATGGTGTCCCAATAGGTCTGCAATGCCATTCTTGAAAAAACGTGCAGGTTTTCCGCGAAGAAATCATCAAGAAAATTCTGGAGATCAACGTCATTGTTGAACATACTGCAACGGACGACAGAGATCGAAACAGGTGATAGTTTGAAGGGGCGACATCTGGCGAACAGGTCGGATATGGAAGGGTCTCCCATTTTATGTCCTGAATGGCCATTTTGGTCATGTTTCCACTGTGAGGACGTGCGTTGTCATGTTGGCGAAGGACACCATGGCGCCAATGTGTCCGTTTCTGCTGAAGTGCTTCCTCCACATGGCGGAGTTGCTCACAGTAGAGTGCAGCGTTGATGGTCCGATTCCTTTGCAGCATTTCCCAAGGAATAATGCCTTCCATGTCCACAGACATGATCTTCGCAGGGTGAAGGTTATGTTTTGGATGTGGTGTGGGCGTCTTGCTTGGGCTTAACCATTCTCTCCGATGCCTGAAAATTCACGCACAGGCACAACTTTTCATCTCCAGTAACAATATGTGACAGAAAGGGTTTGTGTTGCTGAGAACATTCGCGCTAACAGGCGAGCAAGGAACCACATTTGGCAACTAGCTGATTCTTGTTGTTCTCGGTGA
Source organism: Macrothele yani (assembly GCA_039090855.1). NCBI lineage: Eukaryota > Metazoa > Arthropoda > Arachnida > Araneae > Macrothelidae > Macrothele > Macrothele yani. Next base: position 28,258,430 of record CM077000.1, read on the forward strand.
GAGTGTGAGGCACTCAAGACCACAATTTCTGGACCTTTTCCATACATTTCAGGTGTTGCACCACTGCGGCCTTATCGCAGTCCAACTCAGTGGCCAATTCGCGTGTGGTTTGACGCAGATACAAGTGGATGAGTTGGCTCAAACGATCCTCATCAAAGTGAGATAGACGACCTGAGCTTGGAGATTCGTTAATGTGTAACGTGTACTCTAGATTCACTTTCCTTTTGATTTTTACTATCTCTGGTTATTTTATTTTACTATGTAAATTATCTTCTTACTGAACGAGATGTTATTTCTCCCGCTGAATGAGATCTGGCAATGAGTGTAAGTCATGACGTGGTGGTAGCCTGTATAAATAGGCGCGTTCAATGATACCTAGGTGAGCTGTTGTTTATGTGCGAGGAGAGCTTTTGTTTGTGTTACGTGAGAGAGTTTTTTGTTGATGTGCGTAGGGAGAGCTTTGTTTCATGTGTAAAGAGATCTTCGTTATATGCGTAAGGAGAGCTTCGTTTATGTGAGTAGAGCTTCGTTTATGTGAGTAGAGCTTCGTTCATGTGCAAGGAGCTACGTTTTATTGAGTAACTGTGTGTCCGGTGAAGTGTATGTTGGATCATATCAAGAGTTTCTCTAATAAAAAGTTGTTCTAGTAAGTACGTTTTTCGCAGTTCATAGTTTTGTCAGATCTCTGTCTGGCTGTTAGGTTTATTTCATTAGTTGTTATTATTAACAACCAGCATTAAGACTTTATTCATCTTAATTACTACTACAACATTACTAGCAGTTAAAAGCTTGTTCATTATTATTACTACACTACTAGCAGGAAAGTTTATTCATGATATAATTAACAACACAACAACCATTAGAAGAAGCTTAGAAGAAGCTTTATTCATTATAAATGTCAAAATTGCTACCTCGGAACTGTTCAAAGCATTTGTGGACTATCCTCGGAGCAATAGTATCTTCTCCGTACACAACTCAGATTTGTCGAGTAGCCTCGGCGGCTGTGGATCCCTTGTTAAACTCGTAGAGGAGCAGCAGTCGGAAATGTTCATTCCTCTCTACGTGACACTCCATACTTCCGAACCTGAAAACCAAAAAAAAAAACATTAGCCACAATCGCACAACGCAATATGATTTACATACACGATATTACTGGCTACATTTTGATATACAACTGGCCATCTGCACCGTCACTACTGACCTGGGGAACACTCGTGAAATAAAACGTCATGAACTTATTCATCAACCCAATATCTGCAAAATTAATAATGCATCTGCAATCTTACTTTAAATGCTACAAGAGATTGATTACACGCAACACATTTTTCTGAACAGAAGCTATGTAATTAGTTTAACAATCAGAAGGTTACTCATAAGGAATAAGTACAGAAGTATTGAAATTTCGAAACTAAATTCCTAAAATGATTTTTGGAATGAAAATTTGATCATTAATAGATATGAAGTCCTTAACTTCTCCTACTTCTTGCAAACGGAACCCGACTTCTTTCTAAATTGCAGCCCAGTGACCGAGTGTTCAGACGCATGGGCTCCTGAATAGTTTTCTGAACTCGACCTAGGCCTGAGCACCCTAAACAGGCATAAGCGTTGCACTTGTCACCAACACATGCTCTGTCGCTTTATTAGATCCACGAGACCTATATGGCTCCCCATGAATTTGGCCGTACAAGGGACCCATCAAACTCTGAAACAATAAAAAAGAATAATTCTCTGAGGAACTTTCACTAAGTTCCCTTTCAAATGAATTCCGATTTAAGGGGTGTAAACTTTCATTACCGCGAAAATCCAATTTTTCTTAAGTTTTTGTTTTGTGAAAACAGAAATATTTTTTTACCGTTGCTTTGGCGCTGTCACGAAAATGCATTTGTTCTTGAGCTGTTTCATAGGTTTTGCAATTAATGATAGAAAAACCATAATTGCAAAGAACAGTGTGCTGTTTTGCCTAATCGCGTTTAGTTACCCTTAGTCATAGCTGAGATAAAGAATTATCATGTGCAAAGTTCTATTGGAATGCTCTTTCTGATGTCTAGTCTAAGATTTATAAGTAGATGGTGACCAAATGGATGAATATGTGTTTGGTGGAGTGCGAGATATGCAGAATTTCTCATTCCAAAATGTTTTTGCTTCTGTTCTTTTACCACTACATCATGCTCTTGAATTACAGAACAGCAGCCTTTTTTTTCATTACGATATTTTGTTTTTCCCACTATATAATGGTGTTTTCAACTGCAGAATGACACATTTTTTCCACTATGTCATGTTGCTTTCCAGTTGTGGAATGGTATTTTTTTCAATATGTCACGCTGTTTTCTATTTCAAATGAACAGTTATTTTCCCAACTGCCATGTTATTCCCCAGATGCAGAATTACAACTTTTTTCCCAATATTCCATGTTGTTTTCCGACTGCAGAATGATGGTTTTGTCCTACAATGTTATTTTTTTTCATCTGACGAATGGCAGTTATTCAGACTATGTGGTTTTGGTTTCCAACAACGGAATGACAGTTTTTTGCGCAAGGCGATGTTGTGTTAGAATGACAGTTTTTTTCCCTCCATCACATGGTCTTTTCTAACTATAAATGGAATGCTTCCAAACATGTGATCCCGTTTCAGAATGATAGTTTTTTTCCCCTCTACGTCATGGTGTTCTCCAACTATATAATAACGCTATTTTTCTGTTAACTACTTACGGAATTTTTCTTTTTACGATCTAGGACAAATAATTTAATCAATAATAACAGTGGTTTTAATTTTTCATCCGGCAAATCTCTAATAAAACGCAGTGAATAACTTGAACAACGGACTGGCCGAAAATATGGATGTCTTTAAACATCGAAGTTCCGTCACCGATAATCAGGGTTATACCTTGGTGGTTGCAACGGCCGATACAGCGAAGAAATATTGATTTTTGTCACGGATGCTTGCGATCTGCGAGCAGCTAATCGGATCGGATATTTTAATTATTTTGTTGTATTTGGCGAAAATCATCATTGTTGACATCGTATATATCATATCGACCTACATTAAAAAAAATGATTGCTGTGTGTGTACGTTGTTTAACATCAGTGTACGTTACCGTTGTTGTAGTGGATAGAAGAGATAGTTTGTCCTGCGCTTCTGCAGACGGGTTTTTACGCTTTCCAACCGTAGGTTGAAGAAGCGTATATGCTCCAGATTTGCCCGTCCGTCCGTCCGTCCGTCCGCCTGTCCGCACGATAACTGACGTAAAAATGATTCGATATTGACGAAATTTTAGTATGTGGTAGGGGACCACCTGAGAACGAACCCTGTTAAAAATGGGACAAATGGGGTCAAAGGTCACGACGTAGGAGCGGGATCCCTTATGCGTCATAACTTGCATAAATATGGTTCGATTTCAATGAAATTTTAGTATGTGGTAGGGGACCACCTGGGGACGAACCTTATTCAAAATGGGTGAAGTGGGGTCAAAGGTTAGGACATAAGAGCGGGATGCATTCCATTGCCCTTAAGCGTCATAACGTGCGTAAAAATTGTTCGATTTCGATGAAATTTCAGTATGTGGTAGGGGACCACCTGGGGACGAACCCTTTTGAATGTGGAAGAAATGGGGTCAAAGGTCAGGACATAGGAATGCGATCCATTCCATCGCTCTTATCCAATATTATTAGGGTGGACGTCAAGTAATTTTGCTTCCTATACTTCCAATGGATAAACTTTTGTACACATTTCCTTCACAATTAATGTGTTCCCAAGGATGAAAATTTGAACATCGATTAAAATAACTTCATATTATAACTTGGAATACTTAATATTTTCTAAAACATAGCCATAATTACATTAAAAATCAACAACTTTTCCTTTGGTGGTGTTGAAACCAGAAAAAGGATGGCGCGACCTGTACTTTGATGACGTCAGTAGACAAACAAATGTTGGATTGCATAATTATGGTTATGTTTTAGAAAATATTAAGTATTCCAAGTTATAAAATGAAGCTATTTTAATCGATGTTCAAATTTATATCCTTGTAAATGCATAAATTGTCCAGAAAAAAGATGGCGGCCTGTACAAATCGTGTGTTTTGGGGAAGCTTCGTGAAATTTATTCGGGAAGTGAATTATCTCGCATTCGATCTACGTGTCATCAGGCTGGTTAGTACAAATACATTACTGGACGCAAATTGTTTCGTAATTATTTAGATTTTTTTCCCCAGTCGTCGTATTGAATTCTGCTCTACATCTGTTGCAACTGTTTTCTCTACCTCTATGAGACACAAAATGTTTAATTGGGTGTCACACGATACTGCACTTCGGCCTAATCTTCCCAAGATACAGTTTACAGAGCTTTGGAGATAAACAAAATTTCAATAATTTTAGACAAAATGTGAAGATATATAAAAGACTAAAAAAATGGTCATACTTATATAAATAAATACTGATCGGCTGCCAACTTGATTTAGGGCAAGTAAAATAAATCCATTTCTTCCGCCTTGTCTCATCTTTCGCCACGGAAATAGTTATCTTTTGTGTACAGGACCTGATGCCACAGTTGCATCCAGGTACAAAACACGTTCTCAACGTTACACTTATTACCAAGTAGGTTATATTACTGGAGACGTCCTCCTATCCACGCAGCATTGGCGGCCATAAGTTACCGTCTGTGCTGAAAATGACGTCATGAGCAGGCACGACGCAGCCGCAGAAGAGAAGCTGCTTGGAAACCAATGGAACAAAAGCTTCTAAGCGTATAAACATATAAAATGAGTAATTCAATAATCTTTATCAATGATACACAAGCTTACTGCTTCATCAACGGTATAATTTAGTTCATTTTTGCCTGCTTGTGACGTCACACCACAGATAAGCTGTGACCTATGACGGCAGAGCCAGTGGTATCTCCAGTAATATAACCTCCTTGCTTATGACAAGTACTTTTCATGACCGATCTAACGAATAAATCGCTTATCCACCGAACACGCTACAAAAACGCATGCTACTGTTTCGAAATCATAGCATCGAAACTCGCAGGTGCGCCATCTCGCGGTTTCATGAAAAGAGGGAACTAATATTTAAATAGTGAGGTATAACGCACGGCATGCCATTCCTTGAAGCCGCTTTACCGTTGTGCCTATCACTAACATAAACACTCTCGCGCGACAGAAAAAAATGTGACATATGTGTTTGATTAAACTATCTGATGCTAGTTATCAAATCGAAGGATATCAGTGCGGTTATGAACAATATAATACCCATACCCAAAACTAATTTCACAACTTAATGATAGTTTCTGAGTATCAAAAATTTAAGAATATTTTATTCATGAAATGTTTATTGTTCTTTTCACACATTTTAGGAATAGGATAATATTTTCCAGGCAATATTTCGGTGGCTAGACGGTACATGAACTAAATGTGAGCCTCTGGAATGTCGCACTTCTTGTCTTTCTGGTTTGAGATCTTTCAAGATATGCAAACTGCTGGAAAAACCATTATGTTAAACCAGCAATGCGGCATGACTCCCATTGCGAGAGTCATAAAACACAGAAAGAGTCGAATTCGGGGTCTCAGTTTTGAGCAGAACATTTTATTAATGAAAGGAGACATAAAAACCGTATGTCAATTTTCCGAACCCGGACCATCCTTTTTTGTGTGCTACGGAGTTTGGCGACCACCATGTGCAACTCTGATGGGCACAAGCTGTGGCCAATCCCTGATTTTTGGCAACTGGTTCCAGGAAAGGTGCAAAGCAAGGGCCGTTCGACAAACCGCCTACCTATACGTCATGCAGCACTCCAAACGGAACCGGTTGGGGACGAATGCTCAGAAGCCTCCTATACGTCATGCAGCACTCCAAACAGAGCCCGTTTGGGAAAAATGCTCAGAAGCCTCCTATACGTCATGCAGCACTCCAAAGAGAGCCGGTTTGGGACGAATGCTCAGAAGCTTCCTATACGTCATGCAGCACTCCAAACAGAGTCAGTTTGAGACGAATGTTCTGAAGCATTGTATACCTCATGCAGCACTACAAACAGAGCCGGTTTGGGACTAATGCTCAGAAGCCTCCTAAACGTCATGCATCACTCCAAACAGAGTCAGTTTGGGACGAATGTTCTGAAGCATTGTATACCTCATGTAGCACTACAAACAGAGCCTGTTTGGGACGAATGCTCAGAAGCCTCCTATGCGTCATGCAGCACTTCAAACAGAGTCAGTTTGGGACGAATGTTATGAAGCATTGTATACCTCATGCAGCACTACAAACAGATCCGGTTTGGGACTAATGCTCAGAAGCCTCCTAAACGTCATGCATCACTCCAAACAGAGCCGGTTTGGGACTAATGCTCAGAAGCCTCCTAAACGTCATGCAACACTCCAAACAGAGTCAGTTTGGGACGAATGTTCTGAAGCATTGTATACCTCATGTAGCACTACAAACAGAGCCGGTTTGGGACGAATGCTCAGAAGCCTCCTATGCGTCATGCAGCACTCCAAACAGAGTCAGTTTGGGACGAATGTTCTGAAGCATTGTATACCTCATGCAGCACTACAAACAGAGCCGGTTTGGGACTAATGCTCAGAAGCCTCCTAAACGTCATGCATCACTCAAACAGAGCCGGTTTGGGACTAATGCTCAGAAGCCTCCTATGCGTCATGCAGCACTCCAAACAGAGTCAGTTTGGGACGAATGCTCTGAAGCATTGTATACCTCATGCAGCACTCTAAACAGAGCCGGTTTGGGACTAATGCTGAAAAGCCTCCTAAACGTCATGCATCACGCATCACTTCAAACAGAGCCGGTTTAGGACGAATGCTCAGAAGCCTCCTAAACGTCATGCATCACTCCAAACAGAGCCGGTTTGGGACGAATGCTCAGAAGCCTCGTATACGTCATGCAGCCCTCCAAACAGAGTCAGTTTGGGACGAATGCTTAGAAGCCAGCACCTCAGACATCTCGGCTATCAAGGAGAATCTGAGCATCTTTCATTTGCTTGTTACTCTACATTAAAATTTAGTTTATCGATGAAATTCAATATAAAAGAGATGTCGTGCTACTAAATCACAATGTAAAATAACACACCGTCTTAGCACGATTTATTATAAAAAAACGAAAACTATTTACAGATTAAAGACACTAGCACTTTCGGAGTGCCGTTCACTCCATCATCAGATGTTCCAGGTAGCTATCACAGATAGCTGTATATATACACAGGCCATGTGTGACATCACCAAGCCAGCTACTTGTTATTCATATACCACAAAACGATATAACATACATAGTAGTTGCCACAGATTAAGTGAGATTCTTGCAAATTATATTAAAGTTCAATTACTTCACAATCGGTGTCGAACTTTCATGGAGGTCCACTGGGTAATATTCATTACAACATTTTTTGTCTAACGCTTTAATAAATACATTCTCGGCTATCAGTAAGGTACTGACAGAAAAGGGTGTTAAGAGTATACCAGCATTGCACCAATCCGGAAAATAAGTCCCAGTATTAAAGTCTCTTGCAAGAGAAGTATTTTGAAGGTGTGCTTTAACACTATATTTATGTTCCATTAATTTCACATTCAAATGTCTGCTTGTGGAACCTACGTAGTTACAAACGTGCTGTTTAGTAACAGGGTCCAAGGGAGGAACATTATATACTCCCCAACGTCGTAATATGTCGGGTTTATCTCTGTCACGCCTGAGTTGTGCAAATAAATCCTTGCACTTGACACCAAATCGTAATTCATATTTGGAACACACACGTGACAGAAAATTTGTTATTCCGTGTAAAAATTCTAATGACCCAATAAACCTCGGATTACTCTCATTAATCCTTACTAATGTAGTGGATCGCTGTGCCAAAACTCTTGCATGGACCTTTCGAGTAATGTAATTGGGATACTCAAATTTTTTAGTCATTTCAAAAATTCTATCGATCTCACTATGCAAAGCTGAGTGTGTAGAGGAGTGAGTATATGCTCGCTGAAGTAAAAGTTGATAGCTGACGTCTTCTGCACAAAAGGGTGGTTCGAACTGTATGGATTTTGGGACTTGCTAAATCGTAAGTGCTATGCCTCATTTTTGAAATTCTCATATCGTACTCATCCAATATTAGTGAACCGTGAACTAATTATCATTAATGCTATCATTGATAGTGAAGTTCGGACATTAACTACAACCCATATAGGTAAACTTCGACGACTAGTGGCTAATGAGATAAAAAATCGAACTTATTGTCTTTCCTCGTAATTTTGGAACTCTGTAAAACAACCTACCTCAGTTGTCAATTTGAGTGACTGTTCATTGAACTCAATTCAACTAAGAGCATTTGAACGTGGAGCGAAGATAGCTTATACCAATACACGAAGAAATATTTCGTCTCTTATTCCACAGGTCGAGCGAGTAGTTCAGAATTTACCTGATACTAATAATGAACGTGAGTTTACACGTATGAAGGTTGCTGAGTTATTAACGAGTAAACCGAACCGTAAGCGGTCTTCACTGTTGGATAACCAATATAAAGAGGAACAAATTCAGCTCCAATTGCTTAAAAACAATCAAGATTTAGCAATTTTATCTGCTGACAAATCAAATCAGATAGTGATCATGAATAATTGTCAGTATAACCACAAAATGAAAGATGTCATTGATTCTATACCACATAGGGTTATTGTTAGGGATCCTTCTAAAGCAGTTGTTGCCGCCTTGTGTAGACTAAGGAGTGCACATAGTTTTCCTGATAGTTTTCAAAATGCTTTTACTCCCCCATCTAGCTACCGTGTGCCTGATATTTTTGGATGGATAAAACCACATAAAGATGGGTATCCACTTCGCCCACTGGTATCAGGCTATGTTAGCCCTACCAGGCCATTGGGAAAAGCTTTAGCTTTATATTTGTCCAAATTGGCAGTGGATTCGTCTCACTCGATTCGGAGCTCCACTAGGGCTATTGAAAGGCTTAACATGTTTCAGCCACATGGTAAGCCTTTTATTTTGGCGCTCTTGTTGTAGTTTCCTTTTACCCTAACGTACCTGTGGAATCCGCCCATCAAATTATTGAGGCTCCTCTTGCTGATTTTTGTGCCCCTCCTAATGAAATTTCGGCTATTATGAACGCTCTTCGGCTTGTCATGCAACGTTCATATTTCAAATTTCAAGGGTGTATTTATCAACAGGTGGAGGGATCACCTATGGGCTCTCCACTGTCTTGTATCGTTGCGGAAATTGTTATGCAAGTTATTGAAAATAAGGTTCTGTTGGAATTCCCTTACACCCCCAGCTTATATTTAAGGTATGTCGACGATATCCTGGTCATTTTACCTCATGCACAGGACTTACTGATTCAATTCGTCGCCACACTTTCTTCTATTTTCCCCACTATCAAGCTCACGGTAGAACTAGAATATAATAATATTTTACCGTTCTTAGATATTAGTATCTTACATGATCCAACTACTCATGAATTATCATTTTCATTGTATCGTAAACCATCTTATGTTTGTTCCATTATCCCATACAGTTAGAACCACCCTTTTGTGCAGAAGACATCAGCCGTCAACTTTGATTTCAGACGAGCATATAGTCACTCCTCTACACACTCAGCTTTGCATAGTGAGATCGATAGAATTTTTGAAATGACTAAAAAATTTGGTTATCCCAATTACATTACTCGTAAGATCCATGCAAGAGTTTTGGCACAGCGATCCACTACATTAGTAGGGATTAATGAGAGTAATCCGAGGTTTATTGGGTCATTAGAGTTTTTACCCGGAATAACAAATCTTCTGTCACGCGTGTGTTATAAATGTGAATTACAATTTGGTGTCAGGTGCAAGGATTTATTTGCACAACTCAGGCGTGACAGAGATAAACCCGACATATTACGACGTTGGGGAGTATATAATGTTTCTCTCTTGGACCCTCTTACTAAACAGCACGTTTGTAACCACGTAGGTTCCACAAGGAGACATTTGAATTTGAGAATAATGGAACATAAATATAGTGTTAAAGCACGCCTTCAAAATTCTTCTCTTGCAAGAAACTTTAATAAAGGGACTTATTTTCAGGATTGGTGCACTGCTCGCATGCTCCTGACACCCTCTTCTGTCAGTACCTTACTGATAGCCGAGAGTGTATTTATTAAAACGTTGGACAAAAATGTTGTAATGATTATTACCCAGTGGACCTCCATGAAAGTTGGACACCGTTTGTGAAGTCATTGAACTTTAATATATTTCGTAAGAATCTCACTTAATATGTGGGAACTACTGTGTATGTTATATCGTTTTGTGGTATATGAATAACAAGTAGCTGGCTTTGTGATGTCACACATGGCCTGTGTATATATACAGCTATCTGTGATAGCTGTCTGGAACATCTGATGATGGAGTGAACGGCACTCCGAAAGTGCTAGTGTTTTTAATCTGTAAATAGTTTTCGTTTTTTATAATAAATCGTGCTTAGACGGTGTGTTATTTTATACTATGAAATTTTGTTATTATATTCACGCATGAAAACGACTTCAACGGTGAATGCCTGTCTACACTACACAGGGCCGGTTTATCCTAGTAGCGCGGGCCTGTAGCACATATGGCATGTGCTACAGGCCCACGCTAATGCAGGCCCCGGCCTGATGTATACACTGCTTTTTAGAAACTGTTCTTCTATAGGTATACTATCGTGATTGTGTTGAATATTTGCCTCATTCTGATAACCACCAACTGCAGTGGTGAAAGTTGTTTTTCAAAATTGAAACGAGTCAGGAACGAAGTAAATATTTGATGAGCATTGAGCGAGAGTTACTAATTGAAATGTCGAGGACAACTGATACGTTTTCAGTTGCCAAATCTCGTAAATGCTTCATCTGAACCATTACTGAAATTTAGTAAAACGTGTGCTCAAACAACAGTTAATATGTTCATTTTTTTGTTAAGCTTAGAATGTGGGTTATTTAATATCAGGAAAATAATGGCAAATGTTTTCAGCAAAGTCATCCTGAAAGTTGCTTTACAGATCAACTACGTACTGGTCAAGTAATAGACCATCCAAATATCTGTTGTTCTATGAATTGCATTGAGTAAAGGTTTATGAAATATTGCCAATTTTCTTTTCACATACACCCAAGGTTACCATTATTCAGTCATTTTTCCTGTCTCCCAGAGGAAGTTGCAAAGGATATATCCCTGGAGAGAAGGCCCCGCTGTTAGTAGTGCTTCAGGCTAGAGGTCTGCACGGGTCGGGTCGGGCCTTTTCCCAGACACTTACGATCCGGCCGGGCTAAGTCGACCCATTCTTTTTATTGCAGTGGCAAAGACAGAAAAAATTCGTTTCCCCCGATTTCCTGGTGGTTTTAACTGTTTCATTGCCTACACTTACTTCCATGACATAGATCAGATCATATGTAGAGGATTTTAGGAAGGGAGTGTCTGACCCCAGGTCTTCAACAACCCTTAGAAATAGGAAGCAAGGAGATTTGGGCTAGAGTGCCCGATAGGAAAGTGACACGAAAGCGAGGTAGAAGACGCCCTTATTTACTACCGGGGAGGCCAGTACCCGGGGTTCGACGGCTTAAAGTGTGAATCCAACGCACGGCGGGTATTTAGTGTTTCGAACGTTCGTACCTGCCCAGGATCGAACCTGAGGTTATCTCCATGGCAGTCACGAACGCTAACCACTAGGCCACCCGCGGCCTCTTTCTCTCCACGACATAGCCCAGGGTGTTATCAGAAAAACAAGGAGGTGTACTCACAGTGTGTTTACCATCTGTAGGTATTAAGATGGTAAAAACACTTTGGGGCTTGTTGACATCAAAAAGATTTGCCCCGAGCGAGGGTGTGTGGGTGTTGTGTAGAGTGGGCGGACGGAGGGTGTCTACAGTGTGTGTGTTTGTATGAGAGAGTGGGACGACATCGTTTTTTTCTCCAGTCTTTAATCTGTATAGGGACTGACCTTTGTATTGGTACAGCTCACTAGTTCAGAGAAAGAGATATTCTGAACGCGCTTAATCTGTTTTCCTCTCTTTTTAAAGGTTTAATTTTTCGATATTTGTCAAAGTTTAGTTCATATTTTTAGGCTTACATTCAACTAAATATTTTCAGTAATATCTTATTTCATTATTCAATTTTCAGATTTTAATGAAAAACAATAGAAAGACAACAAATAATGCCAAATGGTACATCACGGGCCGTGCCTAAAAAAGAGATGCAATTGACGGGCCTGGGAAGAGTTGAGTGCCTGATATTTAAAACGGGCTGGGCAGTAAGCACACGGGCATGGGCCCGGTTGGGCTAACCAAGTTAGACCCGTGCAGAAATCTACTTCAGGCCTCGAGGATCCTTAAACTCGCTCTGACACTAAACCTTTTTTGACAACATCAGTTTGTGATTTAACGCTCAGACTTCTTAGGGTCAGGTGTTGATACTTTATTTCAACTACTCATGCTATAAATTCTGTATCTTCTGCATTTCCGGGAACAACGGAATTTGAACAGAACATTTCAAATTTTAAACTTTTTTGAAAACATCATTTTGTGATTCAACGCTCAGGTTTCCTAGGGTCAGGTGTTGGTACTTTATTTCATCTACTCATGCTATAAATTCTGTATCTTCTGCGTTTCCGGGAACAACGAAATTTGAACAGAACATCTTAAATTTTGAACCTTTTTTGACAACATGATTTTGTGATTCAACAACCAGGTTTCTTAGGGTCAGGTGTTGGTACTTTATTTCATCTACTCATGCTATAAATTCTGTATCTTCCGCATTTCCGGGAACAACGGAATTTGAACAGAACATCTTAAACATTGAACCTTTTTTGACAACATCATTTTGTGATTCAACGCTCAAGTTTCCTAGGGTCAGGTGTTGGTACTTTATTTCATCTACTCATGCTGTAAATTCTGTATCTTCTGCATTTCCGGGAACAACGGAATTTGAACAGAACATCTTAAACATTGAACCTTTTTTGACAACATCATTTTGTGATTCAACGCTCAAGTTTCCTAGGGTCAGGTGTTGGTACTTTATTTCATCTACTCATGCTATAAATTCTGTATCTTCTGCATTTCCGGGAGCAACGGAATTTGAACAGAACATTTCAAATTTTGAACCTTTTTTGACAACATCATTTTGTGATTCAACGCTCAGGTTTCCTAGAGTCAGGTGTTGGTACTTTATTTCATCTACTCATGCTATAAATTCTGTATCTTCTGCATTTCCGGGAACAACGGAATTTGAACAGAACATTTCAAATTTTGAACCTTTTTTGACAACATCATTTTGTGATTCAACGCTCAGGTTTCCTAGAGTCAGGTGTTGGTACTTTATTTCATCTACTCATGCTATAAATTCTGTATTTTCTGCATTTCCGGGAACAACGTAATTTGAACAGAAAGTCTTAAATTTTGAACCTTTTTTGACAACATCATTTTGTGATTCAACGCTCAAGTTTCCTAGGGTCAGGTGTTGGTACTTTATTTCATCTACTCATGCTATAAATTCTGTATCTTCTGCATTTCCGGGAACAACGGATTTTGAACAGAAAGTCTTAAATTTTGAACCTTTCTTGACAACATCATTTTGTGATTCAACGCTCATTTCCGGGAACAACGGAATTTGAACAAGACATATTAAATTTTGATGAGAGTTCGGGTATTGAGCATGTTAAATATTTGATAAAAATTACATCCGTATCTGAAATATATAAATTTCAGTGTGTTTATGGAATCATCTAAATACATTTCTTAGATTATCAGCCGCTGGCCAATATTAATAAACAGTATGATACTGGAACTGATTTCTTGAGTAAATCCTTTTTTTTTTAATTTAATCTACTGAGATGAATAAACATGCAACATACATACCACAATCGCAGATAAAATGTATCGCGCAATTGTAAACGCCTTCTCTCTCGCGACTGAAATTTCGAACTTGAGTTGGGCACAAGAATATGATAATTGATACAACAGCAGTCAAAATGTAAGTACATGGCACAGCTCTTAAGGTCATGATGTGTTATGAGAGAACTGTCAGTCAGTAACTTCGAAAAAATGGTTTTCAATGCATCTTCCTTTTCTGAAAAGGAATTTATACATGCGTAAAAACTGCTCTAAAAAAGGTTGTGTGGAATGCAAACAATAGAGGAAAACGCAAAGAAGGTCATAGCTTGAATAGAATGCTATACAATGCACTTCATATAAAATCGCTTCCTCCATCACACAATTAACACATAATAACACATTGTGAGTTTCATATTGACAATATTGAAGTTTCCTTTTGAGAAGAAAGTAAACTGGCGTGATCAGATTATTGCAATACGAACTCCTGTCACGAATATCAATAATAAACATGACGAGATATTTTTCTTTTGGTAAAGGAAGATCAAAAAACCTGCTAGGGAAGCTTGTGCAGCTGCGAACACATACAGTGGCCGCTCAGTATAACAACCGAAGAACATTCGAGAATGCAGCCTACCCTGTGACTGTTGGGGGAGCGGGAGGATCTTATGCCCCAATAATTTTACTGGGGAGCCCACACTATATTTTTCGTCCTGTTTAACTAAAGAAATTTTTGAGTGAGTATGTCATTTTCGAAATGCGTGAATTGAATTATTTTCATGGAGAAATAATGTTTTCCAATGCTATTCATACTATAGTGTATAACGAAGTAAATTTCTCCTTCATTTCTGTCCACGCCAGGATTCGAACCCGGATCCTCTCATTCCGGAATAAGTCACTCTACCAATGGAGCTACGCGGACTTTTATTCTGATTCCTATCTGCCTTTATGTCGTGTGCGTCCTTCGGGCAGGTACGTCACATCTCCTCTCCTGGTACGTTACACGTGTGCTGTGCTAATTGCAAAAAAATGCATTTTTTTCCTTTAGAGAAATGAATTATTCTTCATAACATGGACCAAGCTCCATGTTATGAGGCCAAAGCGGTTTATTTCCAAAAAATTAATAAATAACAAAATAAGTTAAAACATTTTTCCCATATTCAGCACGGCTCATTTGATAAGAACTTCATTGCCAGCCCCTATAGTGTTTGATGTGTTCTCGTGAAGTGTGGTAAATGTTTAAAGCAATTATTAAAAATAAAATAAATAGATAAAATGCAGAAACGTATAATTTCTATCGCCTTTATTTATCTATTTATTTTTGGCTCTTCCCGTTCTTTGTTTGAGTAACCGCGCTAATTTCTCATATATTTCTGTAAACATTTGCAAAAGAAACCTTTCTGCATATTTTTGTAAAATTACAGGCTGCATTTTATTTTTAAAAATATTCATGTTCAGCAAAATAATATTTCTGTTTCCTTGTTCATCATCATCATCTTCCTCTTTTTCTTCCAACCCGTTTTATAGCCAATTGAGGCTGTAGGTTTCCCTCATCTCTTCCGAAATGTTCCTGTCTTAGGCTTGTCTATTCACAGCTCTCCTGAAGTTTTGCTCATATCGTCCATCTATCGTCCCTCTGGCCATCATACTCTTCTCTTTCCTTTATGTGGTCTCCATTCTGTTACTATTTTAGTCCATCTATTATTTTACATTCTCGCTATATGGCCAGACCATTTCCATTTTATATTGAGTATATTTTCACTTATGTCTAAAAGATTTTTTCTGGATTTTATACCTGTATTCTTTATTTTATCTTGAAGTTTTATATTTAGTAAAGATCTTTCCATTTCACGCTGTCTTCTTTTTCCAAGTTATATAACAGGTCAGGTTTCAAAGCAATATGTCATAATTGATATCATACACTATCTACCAACAAGTAATTGGACACCTGTGATAGCAAAGGAAAACGAAGTTTATTCACCTTCAATAGTTGGTGAAGCCTCCACGAGAGGCGATTACAGCTGCGACCCTCCGAGGCATACTCTCAACCAGGTGTTGTACGACGGCTAGCGGTATTTTCTTCCACTCGGCTTGAAGAAGACAGGTCAGTTCCTTCACCGATTTCGGACGGTGGGGGCACCCATTAAGTCGAGGCTCCAACTCGTCCCAGAGGTGCTCGATAGGGTTTAGGTCAGGGCTCTGCGCAGGCCAGTCCATTCGATTAACCCCACTGTCACCATACCAAGCCATGGTGGACCTCGCAACATGACAGGTGGCATTGTCATCCTGAAAGTAACATGGGTCCACCCCGTAAAACTGCCACAACGTAGGAAGCGCATGGTCATCCAAAATGGTGCAGTAGGTCTCGGCGTTGAGTCTACCAAGAATTGCGACCAAGAGTCCCGAGCCATACCAGGAGAAACACCCGCATAGCATAATTCCATCGCCGCCGAACTTCACAGTTGGCACAATACATTCCGGCAGGAGGCGTTCTCCAGGCAGACGCCAAACCCAGACCCTTACATCCAAACGGTAGAGGGTGAACCTTGATTCGTCGCTCCAGAGAACCTGTTTCCACTGTTCAACGGTCCACTGTCGGCGTTCTTTGCACCACGTTAGCCGAGCAGCGCTATTGGACTTGGTGATCAAACGCTTGTGGGCGGCAGCACATCCATGATAACAGAGCAGATGGGCTTCCTTACGGATGGTATTCATCAAAAGAACACTCCCGGATGCCTGTTGAAACTCCGCGCGGGTTTGTCCCATCGATTTGGTGCGGTTCTTCCGAATTTCTGTGGCCAGCACCCGTCGGTCTCTAACTCCCAGTTTTGTGGGTCTGCCGGGTCGAGGCGCATTCCGACAGTCACCTTTCATCTTCCACTTGCCAATCACGTAGGCCACTGTCGATTTTGGGTACTTCAACTCGCTGGATATGTCACGTATTGATTGGCCATTTCTGTGATACCCGACGATTACACCTTTCTCGAAATCAGAAAGCTCCGAGCTGCGTGGCATCTTGCATGCGACTGGTTGCGTTGTTGTTTCCCATATGATATTTAACGGCGGCGGCCGTGACGTGTATCTGGACAGCTGATATCGTCGATTGCAGGGGTCTCCAATTACTTGTTGGTAGATAGTGTATATTGACTGAAAATTTTTGCTCTGGTTTCCGGCTGTATTTCACTGCATATAACCTCCTTTAACTTCCCAAATGATGTGGCCCCAGTGGCGTAGTGGTCTAAGCGCTGGCTTCTGATCCTTCGTCCGAGACGGGTCCTGGTGCGAGTCCCCATGAGCCATGGATGTTGTGTTTGTCTTACGGCCCTGGCTCTCTCACTTTCCTAGAATCAGTGGCCCTAAATTAGGGACGGGCGACTGCTTATAGCTCATTGAGTTGCTCACGGTGGTCGTTAAACCTCCAATCAAAAAAGATATATATATGTCCAACCCATTTGTGTTCTTCTGTCAATTTCTGCCATAATTCCCTGTTTCTTTATGGTAATTTTGTTTTCCTAGGTGTATGTATTCTTCCACACATTCCAGTTCTTTATCATTTATTCTAATAGTTTCTTGTGCTTTGCTATTGTATTTATAAAAAAATAAAAAGAGATGATTCCACCTCTTCCTTCCGGGACGGGTACTACGTACCAAGTCTAGGAAGTGGTATTTCTTTCACTCAGTTGTCCAGAAACTTCCTTACTATCCTACAAGTGTTCAGGATAGCTGCCTTCTTTAGTGCTTTTTTTTTCTTTTGATAGAAGGTTTAACGACCACCGTGAGCAACTCAATGGGCTATAAGCAGTCGCGCGGCCCTAATTTAGAGCCACTGCTGCCAGGGAAAGGAGAGAGCTAGTGCCGTAAGACAAATACAACATTCATGCCTCACCGGGATTCGAACCCGGCACCCTACGGGACGAATGGTCATAAGCCGTAGCTTAGACCACTGCGCAACCGGGGCGGACCTTCTGTAGTTCCATGTAGGTGTCAGGTTGAAGGTCTATTATTATTATTATTATTATTATTATTATTATTATTATTATAAAAAACGTAAAGAGATTCCACCTCTTTCTGAGGGTTTTCTCTTTCTTCCGGGACGGGTTCGACGTACCAAGTCTGGGAAGTGGTATTTCTTTTCTCTAAAATGCCCAGGAATTTCCTTACTATCCTACAAGTGTTCGGGATAGCTGCCTTCGGTAGTTCCTTGTAAATGTTAGGTTGAAGGTATAGTGTCTGTATAGAGCTGCGAATTGTCTTAGGTACAATTCCTGTGGCTGATGTTACTATGGGGACGGTGGTAACGTTCTCCACATGCCACAATTCCTTGACTTCGTATCGTAGGTCGTTATACTATGGCAGCTTCTCTCCGTGCGTCTTCTAGATGTTTCATGTGTTGGGCACGGCGATGTCAATGAGGTATGTTGACTTCTTCTCCTTGTCGACCAGGAAGATGTCGGGCCGACTGTAGTGGGTGGTCTTATCTGTTCTGATTGATCTTCCCCAGTACATCTTGTGGGTGTTGTTCTCTAGAAGCGTTGTTGGATCATACTTGTAGTAGGGGCCAAGCTCAGTTGTAATGCGGTGGTACTTTCTTGCCAATTTCTGATAGAGGATCTTGGCAACTTGATTATGACTAATCGTGTACTCTGTTTGTGTGAGGACTCTGCAGCCTGCTGTGATATGTTAGAGGGTCTCTAGCGCTTGATGGCATTGCCGACATGTGTTGCTTTCCACTGACGTGTCCTTCAGGATATGCTTCCGCTAGTTTATGGTGTTTACAACTTGATCTTGTGTAGCCATCACAAAACCTTCGGTCTAAGAGAAGAGTGATCCGTTTGTTAGCCATGCATTGGAGGCAGTCTTATCCACCTGGTGCGATTGCAGATCATTGTAGTGCTTTCCCTGTAGGACTTTCTTGCCCCAAGTTTCTTCTTTTTAAGTCCCTCGTTCCAATCTCGATGTTCTGATTAGAGACGTCTAGGACTGTGTACTTCTTGTCACTCTGGTTTATCACTTGGTAAAGGGGCCCCTTGCTCTGATGGAGGTATTTTCTGAGGCTGCTGATTTTTTTCTTTGTTCCAGGAGATCAATCATTCCCCGTCCTCCTTCTGCCCGTCCAACGGTCAGGCTTTCTATTACTGACTTCGGGTGGTTCTGGCGATGTTTAGTGAGGGTTGTCTTGGTATTGCGCATTATTTCCTTAAGCTCTGTTTTGGTCCACTTGATGATTCCGAAGGAATACGTGAGGACCGGAACTGCGTACGTGTTGATAGCCTTAGTGATGTTGCGAGCGTTGAGCTTGGTCTTCATTAGTCTCCTCAGCATTTGGTTGTATTAAGCGGCTAGATTGTTTTTAATTTCTTTGAGTTCTGCGCGTTGTGCTTGAAGCATACCAAGATACGTAGAGGCTTCTCCTTCCTCCAGAGATGGGATCTGTTCTCGGTCTTTTTTTTTTTTTTTTTTTTTTTTTTTTTTTTTTGATTCGAGGTTTAACTACCACAGTGAGCAACTCAATGGGCTATAAGCAGTCGCTAGTCCCTAATTTACGGTCACTGGTTCCAGGGAAGGGAGAGAGCCAGTGCCGTAAGACAAACACAACATCCATGCCTCACCGGGATTCGAACCCAGACCCCGTTCGGACGAATGATCAGAGGCCATCGCTTAGACCACTGCGCCACCGGGGCGGCATTCTCGGTCTTCAAGTGGTAGCTAAGTTACGTGCATCATGCTTTCCTTGGTTCATACCTTGTGTCGTGCATTTCTCTAGGCCGAATTCCATCCCGATATCATTGCTGAAGCCCTAGGTGCCGCCCGGTGGCGCAGTGTTCTAAGCGCTGGCTTATGACCATTCGTCAGTGAAGGGTCCGTGTTCGAATCCCGGTGAGACATGCATATTGTGTTTGTCTTACGACACTGGCTCTCTCCCTTCCCTGGAACCAATGACCCTAAATTAGAGACGGGCGACTGCTTACAGCCCATTGAATTGCTCACGGTGGTCGTTAAACCCCCAAACAAACAAAAAAGCAAAAAAAGACGCCCTCGGTGTTCCTGATTAGTTGCTGGAGTTGGTTATGCGACGATGCGTTCAGCTCGATGTCACCCATGTATATGAGGTGGGACAGCTTGTCATTGTTGGTTTTGCTGCACTTGATGGTAAACCCATACTTGCGTTGAGCATGGTTGACCGCGAGTTGAGTGCTAGACAGAGCCATAGTGGGCTAAGTGAATCTCCCTGGAAGATGCCTCTCATTATGTGAATGGACTTGGTCGTTATGTTCTCTCGACTTTGATTGTTGTCTTCCATCCTGTCATGGCTGCCTTAAGGAAGTTGATGACTACAGAACTTACTCTGTAGATCTCAAGGATCTCTATCAGCCAGCTTTAGGGTACATAATCATAGGCCTTAATGTAATCAATGTATGCTGTTTACCTGTTACGGTACATTTTGAAAGCTTGCTCCACTACAAAAGCGTCGATGGTACGCTTTTCCTTGCTTCCTATATAGTCCAGTTGGTATCCCTTTTGCTGTTCTGCCATAATTTCTTGTCCTCCTATATGCTTCCTCTCTGAGGCATATAGGAGGACAAGCAGCGTAGGTATACACTCTATTGATAGGAGGACAAGCAGCGTAGGTATACACTCTCATCTCTGAGAAACATATGTGGACTTATACAGTACAGGTATACACTCTATTGGTCGATAGTTGGCTGGATTTCTTGTGTCCTCATCTTTAGCCTTAGTATCGTTACTCCCTGGGTGATGAAATCCAGGATTAGGGCTGTATTTGGGATCATGTTGGTCAGTTGATTTGCCAGATATATGTACATACAGGTGAACCTCTTGTACAAGTAGTTGTGGATGTAATCAACACCTGGTGCTTTCAAGCTGCGTGTTTAAGTTGTGGCTTGCAGAAGGTCTTCTGTTGTGATCTTCGATTCGGACATTTCCTGATATTAGCTCGCTGTCCATTTTTGTCGCTATAACCATAAGGCTTTGGTGTTGTGGTTCATATTTCTTGCCCGGAGGTTACTCATTATTATTATTATTGTTATTGTTATTCGAAATACACGAAACACAGCCAATGACAATCAAACAAAATTATCATTGACTGGTGTTGTTGAGCTGATACGAGTTTCCACGGGAGACCTAGGTAGCAGTGAATAATCGGCGTAAAATATATGATGTGCTAGTAAAGATGTCTTCCGCAGTTCTGTAAGTTGTATATCAGAAAGCTGCAATGTTTCGAAATGATTAAAAAATGTTTTGACATTGTTCCAAGTGCCCCGACGACAATGGTGACCACCTCTGGGTGTTTATAATTATTTGTGGTAACTTAGGAGCAGGAAAATGAATATACATACTTACAGTGAAATAGATTCCTTGAATACATGTTTTCAAAAAATTTCACATAGTGGATTAAAACTGATTCATGCTGATGCTAGAAGTTTGATAAATAAATTCACATTGTTGGAAATTTTAATGAAATTATTAAATTCAAACATAGACATATTTTGTGTAACTGAGACTTGGTTTCCATCTAAACAACATCAAATATATTTAAGTAACTATCGATTGTATAATATAAATACATTTGATAGGGTTGGGGAGAGTGGCTATTTATCTTAAAACTAATTATGGTTTTTTCTTAGAAATAGAAGAATGCAATTATATAAATCATTGCATGGAAATGTTAACTGTTGCAAATGATGTTTATATTATTACTGTCTCTTATAGATCACCTAGGGGAAATGTCTCCAGTGTTTGGACATTGTTGACTTACTATCTTGAATATACAACATTATCAAATAAACAAGTCATAATTATGGGGGATCTTAATATAGATTTTGCTTCAATAAATATAAATACCCAAAGATTATTAACACTTATAACTACTAATAGATTTAAGAATTATATAGACTTGCCTACTAGACTCACTGACATATCCGGTTCTATTTTGGATTTTTGCATAACTAACATTAATACTAATTACATATATGCTGGAGTTTTAAATTATGATATGTGATCATTTACCCATTTATTTAATTCATAATAAAAAATCAATATCTTTCCAAACTAAAATAAAATATGGAATCAGGGATGTGAGTGAGGTTAATATGTGTAAATTTTATGAATTCAAAAAATAAATTGGGGCAGTATTTAGATGCATGGTTCTCTAGAAAAATTATATACTATATGTCTTGATCCATTTACAGCTGTCTATAATGAATGTTTTCCAATAAAATATTTAACACAGCCTAAAAGGGCAAGAAAAACTTGGATTAACAAAATATTATTGAGAAAAATTAATAAAACAATTAAATTGCTTAAAATATTCCTTTCAACTCGACAACCAACTGATCTATCAAATTTCAAAAAATTCAGAAATTTTGCTTAATAAAGAAATTAAATATAAAAAAAATGTACTATAACAATCTATTGAATATACAATCGACTGAAATTATTTGGAAAAATATAAATGAGATGTTAGGAAAGAAAAAACATACAACTGAAACAATTACGTTAAGTATAAGTGGTCAGAGAGTTTCTGATGCTGAATCTGTAGCAAATGAATTTAATTACTATTTTGCAAATGCTCCTAAAAAATAAAAAATAAATTAAAACTAATAAAGAAAGAAAATCGGAAACTACTAACCAACAAAAAACATTGAAAAATGCGTGTTATTTTGAATATTTCACAACAGAAGAAATTGAGGCATGCATAACAAATATTAAATCAACGTCTGTGGGACCAGATGACATACATCCAAGGGCTATAAAAAAGGTTTCAAAAATAATTTCTAAACCTTCCAGTTATACAACTAATGTGATTATTGAACTTTGAAAAATACCTGAAGAATTAAAAATAACAAAGGCAACTCAAAAACATAAGACTGGGTTCAGGGATAATATAAATAATTACAGACCAATTTTAACTTATCTTTTTTTGCTAAGGTTTTGGTAAAACTATTATATACAAGATTGGGTAACTGTTTTGAGAAATATCATGTTATTAATAAAAATCAGTAAGGATTTCAAAAGGAAAAATCAATAGAAATAGCCATTTTAACATTTCAGAATATCATAATAAACAAGTGAGTAAAATCATGCAGTGCATTGATTATGATACGCTTTCCAACATACTAGAAATCATTACTCAAGTTATGAGGAAAATGGCTATGGAATAAATCTCACTCATAACACGACAAAGTTTTGTCGCAATCGAAGCAATTTTACATAAGTTATGATGCATAAGAGCTATGGAATAGATCCCGCTTCTGTGTCCTAACCTTTGACCCCATTTCGCCCATTTTAACAGGATTCGTCCCCAGGCAGGTCCCTACAACATACTAACATTTCATTAAAATCGAAACATTTTTACGTAAGTTATGATGCATAATGGCGATGGAAGTGATTCCTCTCCTAAGTCCTGACCTTTGACCCCCATTTCGCCAATTTTCAATAGGGTTTGTCCCCAGGTGGTCCCATATTACAAACTAATATTTAATCGAAATCGAACATTTTTTACGTTAGTTATAACGCATAAGAACAGTGGAATGGATCCCGCTCCTATGTCCTCACCTTTGACCCCATTTCGTTCACTTTCAATAGGGTTTCTTCCCAGGTATTCCCAAGGAGGTTATATTATTGGGGACACCACTGGATCTGCCGCCAAAGGTCACAACTAATCTGTGGTGTGACGTAACAAGCAGGTAAAAATGAACTAAATTATACCGTTGATGAAACAGTAAGCTGGTGTATCATTGATAAAGATTATTGAATTACTCATTTTATCTGTTTATACGCTTAGAAGCTTTTGTTCCATTGGTTTCCAAGCAGCTTCTCTTCTGCGGCTGCGTCGTGTCTGCTCATGACGTCATTTGCAGCACAGACGGTGAATTATGAGGGCCAATGCTGCGTGGATAGGAGTGGTGTCTCCAGTAATATAACTTCCTTGTGCGTTCCCCTACCACATACTAAAATTTCATCGAAATCAAACGATCGATTTTTACGCGAGTTATCTTGCGGACGAACATACGCACAAAACGCGTGACGTAATGAGGCAGATGGGAATCGCGACCATCTGCTAGCAAGATGAGACGTCATAAAACTTTAATACGATCCCCACACAACTCGTGACGTAATGAGAAAAATGGCGTGACCGCGCGCCAACATCTAATGACTGGACGCCATGACACTACACTAGAAACGTAGTAATTCGGGGTGGTTATTTATTATTATTATTTTTTTTTTTTGATTGGAGGTTTAACGACCACCGTGAGCAACTCAATGGGCTATAAGCAGTCACCCGTCCCTAATTTAGGGTCACTGGTTCCAGGGAAGGGAAAGAGCCAGTGCCGTAAGACAAACACAACATCCATGCCTCACCGGGATTCGAACCCGGACCCCTTACGGACGAATGATCAGAGGCCAGCGCCTTAGACCACTGCGCCACCGTGGCGGCGGGTGGTTATTTAACCCACTAAACGAATTTTCCTAAGTCGAGATCAAACTAAATCGATTTCTAGTACCAGAAAACGGTAGGCTAACGACTTTCATCAAAATCCTTAGAGCCGTTTCCAAAATAAAATTTACATGTATACAAGAACAACGAGTGGAAAAACTTCTGTACACATTTTCTTCAGAATTAATGCGTTCCCAAGGATGAAAATTTGAACATCGATTAAAATAGTCTCGCCGCCCCGGTGGCGCAGTGGTCTAAGGCGTTGGCCTCTAATCATTCGTCCGAAAGCGGTCCGGGTTCGAATCCCGGAGAACCATGGATGCTGTGTTTGTCTTACGCCACTGGCTCTCTCCCTTCCCTGGAACCAGTGACCCTAAATTAGGGACGGGCGACTGCTTATAGCCCATTGAGTTGCTCACGGTGGTCGTTAAACTTCAAATAAAAAAAAATAAGAAAATCCAACATTTGTTTGCCTACTGACGTCATGAAGATACAGGTCGAGCCATCTTTTTTCTGGACAATTAATGCGTTCACAAGGATGAAAATTTCAACATCGATTAAAATAGCTTCATTTCATAACTTGGAATACTTAATATTTTCTAAAACATAACCATAATTATGCAATTCAACATTTGTTTGTCTACTAACGTCATGAAAATACAGGTCGCACCATCTTTTTTCTGGACAATTAATGCGTTCACAAGGATGAAAATTTCAACATCGATTAAAATAGCTTCATTTCATAACTTGGAATACTTAATATTTTCTAAACCATAACCGTAATTATGCAATCCAACATTTGTTTGTCTACTGGCGTCGTTAAAGTACAGGTCGAGCCATCGTTTTTCTGGTTTCAACACCACCAAAGGAAAAGTTATTGATTTTTAATATAATTATGGTTATGTTTTAGAAAATATTAAGTTTTCCAAGTTATAATATGAAGTTATTTTAATCGATGTTCAAATTTTCATCCTTGGGAACACATTAATAATGAAGGAAATGTGTGCAAAAGTTTTTCCATTGGAAGTATAGGAAGCAAAATTACTTGACGTCCACCTTAATAATATGGGATAAGGGCAATTGAATGCATCCCGATCTTATGTCCTGACCTTTGACCCCACTTCACCCATTTTGAAAAGGGTTCGTCCCCAGGCGGTCTCCTACCACATATTAAACTTTCATTGAAATCGAACCATATTTACGAAAGTTATGACGCATAAGGGTAATGGAATGATCCCGCCTCCTACGTTGTGACCTTTGACCCCATTTGTCCCATTTTCAATAGGGTTCGTCCCCGGGTGGTCCCCTACCACATACAAAAATTTCATCGAAATCGACCCACTTTTACGCCAGTTATCGTGAGGACAGACGGATGGACGGATGGACAAAGCTGGAGCATATACGCTTCTTCAACCAACGGTTGGACAGCGTAAAAAAAGGGGATTAGTAACCATTGCAATATTCCTGGATCTTAGAAAGGCATTTGATATGGTCGATCATGGGATACCTTTGGATATGCTCTATGATAATGGAATAAAAACTCAATATTACACTTTATTAGAGGACTGCTTACATAACAGGAAACAGTATGTTCAGATTAATAAAATAAAACCACACAAATTAATTAATGAAATAGGAGTACCGCAGGGTTCAATTCTGGGACCATTACGTTTATTTATTTATATTGAACCTAATGAGGATTTGATTTTATTTGAGGATGATGCCACAGTTCTGATTACGGGTGTAGATATAAATGAGGCAAATATAAAGTGTAATGAATTTATTGAAAAATTGATGGAATGGCTAGACCCTAATTTTCTGTGTTTAAATACAGAAAAAACTGAAATTATGATTTTTAAAAAGGGAGATAGACAGGTTATTGAGCCATCATTTATTTGTGGGGAGAATTGTACCCTTGAAATAGTAAATAATATTAAATATTTGGGAATAATAATTGAGGATAACCTAAAATTAGAATGTTAATATTCAAAATATTGTAAAAACAATTTCGGGGGATTAATTACGAGAATTTCAAATAATTTAACAATTAAAACATTAAAAATGCTGTATTACAGTTTGATTTATCCATCTTTGACTTATTGTTTATTGGTATGGGGGCAAAGTACTAATACTAATTTATATAAATTACAGTCATTGCAAAATAGGATGGTCAGCATTTTAAATAATTTTAGGAGAACTAATTTGAAAATGTGGGTACGGATTAATTATTATGGATTTCTAGATATTGAGAAATTATAGCAATATAGATTACTAGGATTTATGTGTAAAAGAATCAAAGAGAATAGGTATTAACATTTAATTCAGCTGAACACTGTGGCACGGCTATCAAACAAGAGACAGAAATGTATTTTTGTTACCAATTACTAACACTTTAACCCAACAAAAATTGATTGATTACCAGGGATTGATGTTATGGAATAACATACCTTGTCAACTAACACATATTAATAATTATGATTATTTTCGAAAGCAACTAAAAATATTTGCTATCAAAGTGAAATATAAAATTCCATGGTAAAATTTATTAATCAGATCACATATGCGTAAATTTTATATGTGCAGGACGTTTCACTTGACTACGTACTTTAGGAGAATTTGGATTCACTCCGGTCATACATATACGTATATGTAGCCTTTTACTCAATTTCCTGTTTTGTGGTTACCCTGTACATAAGTATTCATATTATATATGTTGTTTTTTCTTAATATTATATATCATAAAATTAATTTTGAAATGTAACATGGTCAAATGTAACCCCATAACGAAATAAAAATGAAATGAATTTTGCTACATTCACATATAAGATGAGAACAGTTTATCTTTTTCTTGACAAAGTCAACACTTTGGATTATCACTGACTTTCTGGATTTTAGCCATTATAACATTTATTTGCAATGCCTGTTCTTGTGCAGCAAAATTTAGACCTGTTTTTTCTTGGTGGAACCCGATTTCAGCCATGCCCAAGTCAAGTTGTCACTTTTTTCATCAATATTCTTTAGAAATTGTCCATGCAGTGGCTTGTTCTTCCAGCCATCTAATCTGCTTTCAAACTGCTTCCTCTTGACTTCAGTCTTGTTTTCTGTTGTTTTTAAGATATTTTCATTATTCACTGCCTGAAGTAGCTCTTCTCTGCTTCTGTTGACGTAATCATTCAGGCTTATTTTTTTCTTCCTCTACTACCTGTTGTACTTGTAGTAGCCCTCTGCTTCCAATCTTCTGAGGTAAATATAATCTGTCAACAACACTTTTTGGATGGAGTGCATGATGCATGTTCAATAACTTTCGAGTTTTCCGATACAGTATTTCTACTTTACTTTGGGTCCAATCAATTATTCCAACTGGGTATCTGATTACTGAAATGGCCCATGTATTTATGGTTTTGATTGTATTTCCACCGTTCAGTTTTGATTTCAATATTTTTCTTACTCTCTTGTATACTCACTCTGAGTCAGAACTTTGACTTTTGTATGTAAGATGTTATCTGATTAAGGAATTCCAAGGTATTTATAATTTTCGTTATCTGACAATGATTTCACTATATTACCATTTTCTATTTCTATTTCATCTACATTCTGGACTTTTCCCTGGCGCATGGATAGTACTGCACATTTTCCCAGTCCAAATTCCTTCTGTATATCATCACTAAATATTTGCTCTGTATGCAGCAATTTTTCAAGTTCGGCGGAACTTTTTGCATACAATTTAAGGTCATCCATGTACAGCAGATGGTTTATTTTTCCATGTTGGTCTGAAATGTGGTAGCCCATTTTTGTTTTGTTCAAAATCATTGACAATGGAATTAAAGAGATATTAAACAATAACGGCGAAAAATAATCCTCTTGATATTAACTTCTCTGAGTTCTTTACCATATGCATGTAACACTGTTTTCCAGTTTTTCATATTTTCTTTGAGGAATCGGCAGATGTTCTTGCTAACTCCAAATAGTTCCAAACAAGTGGTAATCCAGCTGTGAGGCAATGAGTCAAAGACTTTTTTATAATCTATCCATGCCATATTCAAATTCGTTTTTCTTCTTTTGGAGGTTTTTAGTACCATTTTGTCATTTAGCAGCTGGTCTTTTGTGCCTCTGACCTTTTTGAAGTTCCCCTTCTGTTCTATTGGGTACAAATTGTTTTCCCATAAGTATTCACATATTGATCTTGCTAGTACTTTTGCAGAGTTCATCTTTTATCTTATTTTTATTTTTTTTCCATCTTTCTGGCATTTTGAGTTACTAATGTCACTGCGGAGTTTATTTATTTTATTTTCTAGCCGAATTTTCCACTTAGGAGTGCCAGGCATTTTCTTCTTTGGCATCTTGTAACCAAGTTCCATGGTTACTATGGAAGCTGTACTATACATGAGCTCTTTTGTTTCTTTCAAGTATGTGTTGGAATTTTGTCCACGACATCATTTGCAGCTTTTAACAAATGTTTCACTTATATAGATTAAGATAACACAACGTAGTTGTCACAAATGTTTACTTTTTCAAGCCGACCATGGTTTCGCTGGGTATTGACCTAGCTTCCTCAGAACGAATGGCACGTAAATATTCAAATTGTATATGACATCATAAATGGTGTTTACAGTCACGTGTTTTGGTTAGATGCTTCCACGCGCTTGATAAAAATGGCGTGGATGCCATGTCATTAACAAGTTGCGAAGACTTCTGATATATATGGAAAGCTTCCAAAATATCAAGTTTGGTGGTTGAATCTGGCTTATCAATAAGTTTTGCTTCTTCAAAGAGAAATTTGTGGTCCTTTTTGTAATAGTGTTTAGTCATCGATGACTTCTTTAGGTCACCATTCCGAATGTAGGTCTTCTGCTCCTTCAATCGAAAACGCAAGGCTCTACGGGTCTGTCCTATGCACGAAGCGCCACATTCACATGGAATTTGATAAATTCCACACGAGGCTTTGTCTTCAACATAGTTTTTAGATCCTAAAAATCTCATTTTATTTATGGGTTTAAAAATCACCTTAAAATTAAAGGTTTTGAGAATTTTTGTAATTTTTACGGGAAAATGGAATAATGGCAAAATTCTAAGCTAGGTCAATACTCAGCGAAACCATGGTCGGCTTAAAAAAATAAACATTTGTGACAACTACGTTGTGTTATCTTAATTTATATACAATCGTCACAAGACTAGTCTTTGAGATAAAAAACGTTTCGCTTGTTTGCTTCGTATTTGGCAAATTACAGGAAGTCTTTGTCGTTCCTCACCTTGTATCATATGGTTTAAAATTTCCTCTTTCAGAAGGCTTTGCTGCTGTGTCAATTCATGGTTGTCATGTTGTTTTACAGATTGTTCTTCGGGTAAAATATTTTCTGCTACTTGATCTTCAGGTTGTACTAGCACGAAGTTTTCCACCACGTGGTCCTTATTCCGTGTTGGTCCTTCTTTTGCCATTTCTCCATCTTTTGCAATTCCAGTTCTGTAAATACCTTGTTCCTGATGATAAATCTTCTTTGATTCATTATTCTTTGTTCTGTTATTCCACTGTCTAGATGTTTTCCTTTCCAAATTTGCATCATTCTTTTTCAAAAACCATGGGCTGGTGGATTTGCCTGGTTGATGTCTCAAATTTCAGCTGATGGATTTGAATTTCATGTTTTCTCGATTTTAAGCAAACTGTCCAATTTTTCCATTTCTTTTGTTCAAATAACATTGCAGCAGCCTCTCCTGGTTCCTTAACAGGATCTGCTGAGCCCTGGAGCCCATTTGTCGTCAGGTATCCAGCAGCTATAGCACCTGACGCGGTCCTTGTTGACCCGGACGACGAACAATCCGGTATGGATTTCTTTTTGTTTCGTCTCATCATTTTTGATGGTTGTTGGCTACTCTTAGTTTGGCTTCTCAGTCAAGACCTGTCTGGGTTGGGTGGCCCTGCTGGTAGCAATGATACCGCCAGCATAGCTTTCAAGCTCATCGGGACACACAAGCTTCACCATCGCGACAAAGTGGCACCCTCGGTGGGGTGATTATTATTATTATTATTATTACTATTATTATTAATATTATTATTATTGATATTATTCTACCTCTTCCTGAGGCTTTTCTCTTCCCTGCGGGACAGGTACGACGTACCAAGTTTAGGAAGTGGTATTTCTTTCTCTCAGTTGTTCAGGAACTTTCTTACTATCCTACTATTGTTCAGGGTAGCTGCCTTATGAAGTTCCATGTAGGTGTTAGGTTGAAGGTCTAGTGTCTGTATAGAGCTGTGAATGGTCCCTCCTGCGGAGGATATTACTATGGGGAGTGTGGTGACGTTCTCCATATGCCACATTTCCTTGACTTCGTCTCGTAGATCTTTGTACTTTGACAGTTTATCTCAGTGCGTCTTCTAGATGTTGCACATTTTGGGCACGGCTATGTCAATGAGGTTTCTTGACTTCTCCTTGTCGGCTACGACGATGTCGGGCCGATTGTGGGGGATGGTTGTTGCTATTTTTATTGTTATTATTATTGGTGGTGGCATTAATGAGAAGTGGGTTTGCCTCCTTGGGGCTCTCCATGGGCAACAATGGCACTCAGAAGAGCAATAAGGGCCTCTGTGAATCTTGCAGAAGTACAAGCTAGTTCTATGGGACATTAGCAAAAAGACAGCAACTCATTGGGGTTTGCTCCAGAATAATTAGGTCCAATGAACAACTGGAACTGTCAGCTGTGGACTAATCCCCACACTGGTTTACTTTCCTGATTAAAAAGACACAAAGAAAGTTTCTAAACGATTCTAGTGTAGTATATGGTGGACCTGCCACACTTGAGATTTATGGTCCACCACGGAAACGATACGGGAATGGAAAAAGGCATATGAGAAAGAGATCTCGGCTTAGAGAGCGTAAGATTGGTATAATGAATACTAGAGTTATTGATGGCAAGATGAATGAGGTGATTGAAGAGATGAAAAAGTATATATTGGATATGCTGTGTGTAAGTGCAACCAAAAAGAAGGAAGTTGGGATAGAAGAAGGGAATGGAACGGTGAGTGTGTGGTCTAGAGTATTGGATAATGTGAGAGAACAGGCTGATGTACGTGTGATTCTAAGTGAAAAGATGAAGAACAACTTGATTCACTATAGCCGCATAAGCAAAATAATTCTTCGGATTCGTTTGAAAATTAAACTCCAGAGAATAGTAATTGTTGTAGTGTATGCTTCTTGTGACTCTGAACCTCTGATAGGAAGGAAGATTTATGTAATGAGCTAAGAGCTATTTTGAGCCAGTTTGGTGCTAAAGAGAATGTTATAATAGCTGGGGATTTCAATGCTAGAGTAGCTGTGTACAATGCGATGTCTGATAAAGTTTTGAGTAAGTTTAATTATCCTTGTGTGAAAGGTAATAGTTAAAGATTAATTGAACTCTGCGTAAAGAATGGTTTATGTGTATCTAATACGTTTTCCAACCACAAGTATATTCCCATGTATAGTTGGGAGAATTGTGCTCTTGACCAAAAGAGTGTTATAGATTTTTCTGTTTACGATCAGCGTGTGAAACACTTCGTTGTTGACACTCATGTGATGAGAGGGGCGAATGTTGGCTCTGATCATTACCTGGTAGTGTCAGGAATGAAACTGAATGTTGGTTGGAGAAAAGGGAATAGGAAAAGACACAGGATGGAAAGAATAAAGGTTGAAAGGCTCATTGAAGAGCATCAGTGTTACTCTAATTTATTCAGTGAACGACTAAAGGAGTTGAACTCATGTTAGAAAGATGTAGAAAAGAAGTGAGAATGCTTGAAGAATTGGGTTGTCAATACTGCTCAAGAGGTCTGTGGCACCACAATAGTGGGTAACAATAGAGGTGATCTTAGGTGGAATAGTGAGATTGAAGAGGCAGTAAAGGGAGAGAAGGAAGCCTATTTGGGGATGTTGCAAGACAGAGTTTCTGAGGATGAATATCTCTGTAAGATGCGTGAGGCAGCTGAGCTGATTCGCCAGAGTAAGGCAAAAGATAGGAAAAAGCAGGTGGAAAGGCATGAATTGGCTTCCTGGAAAGATAGGAAGACTTTCTGGAAGTACTTGAGGCCCAGGAAAATAGGGAAACGAAGTTTTAAATTCTGTGTGAAATAGGACCGGTGATATGATATGGAAGCCTAATGATTTAAGTGAAAGGTGGGGTAAATACTTCTGTGAGTTATTAGATCAAGAAAGCAAAGGTGATTGTTAGGCAGAAGCAGATGATCTCACAGAGAAAGATGGAAGCACAGGAGGGATCTCAGAAGAACAGGTGCTTAAAGTTCTAAAATCTCTTCAGAATGGTTAGGCTCCGAGAGTTGATGACATAACTGGTGAGATGCTGAAATATTGTGGTGACTCTGTAATTCACTGTTTACCAGATATTTGCCAATTGTGCTGGGAGTTGGAAATAGTCCTTCGGGATTAGAAAGATGCTACCATTGTTCCCTTGTATTATTAAAACGTGAGGATACTGACTGCGATAACTACTGAGGTATTAGCCTAGTGAGTGTTCCAGGGAAAGTGCTTGGAAAGGTCATTATTGAAAAAGTACGATGTCTTACATCAGAGAAAGTGTGGGAAGTTCAGAGTGGTTTTATGCCAGGTAAAACCTGCACCAACCAAATTTTTGCATTCTGCAAGATGATTGAAAAATATCTGTTTTTGGTAAAAAAGCTTTTGCTGCCTTAATACACTGCTGACCACCCAAAATGCAACACCAAGAAGGACACGAGATAGCAAAGCCAGATTTACTGGACACATAACAACAGATACAAAGATGAAACGATTGAGCTTACAGGCCCGTGCGACTTGAGGAATATGCAGACATCAATAGTTCATGTGGCCCCCATGGCTGGCAATAACGGCCGCTACACGCCGCGTCATCAAACGAAAGAGGCTTTCAATGTGGGCTTGGGGTATATCGGTCCAGGCTGCTACCCCACGTTGCCACAGTTCATCAAGCGTAGCAGCGCGTGGTGCTTGCCAGGCCACTCCGATCAGCCAATAGACGTGTTCGATCGGCGACATATCGGGAGAACAGGCGGGCCACGGCAGCAGAGACACCTGGTGGGACGTAAAGAATTGTTGCACTATGCGTTCCACTTGCGGATGCGCATTTTCCTGTTGAAACGTTGCCGCTGACAGGTCCTGCAGGTAAGGGAGGACTACAGGCTCCAAAACATCGGAGAAATAGTGGTGGCTGTTGAGTGTACCGGCGATGCGTACCAGAGGGCTGCGGGTGTCATATCCAATTGCGCTCCAAACCATAGCGCCAGGCACCGACCGGTATGGCGATGCATAATGCAGGCGTCATACAGTCTCTCGCTGCGGTGCCGCCACATGCGGATACGACCATCGTGGTGTTACAGGCAGAAGCGGGATTCGTTGGAGAAGACAATGTCATGCCATTCCGTAGTCCAGGTGCGGGGTTTAACGGCCCACTACCGCCGCACTCGCCGGTGGTGTAACGTCAATGGTAATTGGAGCACTGGGCGCCGTGCGACAAGTCTCTGCTCCTGCAGACGACTTAGAACGGTATGTGCTGACACAGGTTGTTGATGAACACGCCCTAATTCCTGCGCTAACGTTCGTGATGTGGCGGTGCTAGCCGTCAATACCCGCCGCACAACATGCCGGTACTCTCGTACGGTGTTGTGCCGTGACTGCGGCAATCGTTCACGTCGGCCCGTCCGTCCCTTTTGCACCCACCGAATCCATACTCACCTTATTGTGGCTGGATGTCGTCCCACACGGGCGCCGATGTCTCGGTACGATAAACCGCTGTCGCGTTAAGCCACTATTCGTCCTATGTTGAACTCCGCAACGTGCTGGAATGACTGCCGTATTCTGCCACGAGGCATCAGGAAGCTTCCCACGCGCAGGTCCGGCGGCACAACACACTTCCACTACTTACACCCCTTATTCTGTGCATCCTTCTTATAGTGCTTCTCGGTGGCGTGCCGGGCGCACATGATTTGCATATACCCTGCAATGCTAATCGTTTGCATGTTCTCTCGCGGGCGACGCATGCTGCGTATTTCAGGCCAATCGGATGCTTCCTTCTTGGTGTTGCATTTTGGGTGGCCAGCAGTGTATATATATATATATATATATATATATATATATATATATATATCATGGGATGTAAGGTCAGGTGATGCGTAACATCACAGCCTCTCCTTGACAAATGTCAACCCCGCCTTCTCGTGGTGCATCCTGTTCCCACTAAAGGGGCTCTGACGACCGCAAATAGCGGTATAACTATACCATCGGGATCAGAGGAAATGCTATCCCACACTCACCAACCCGCTTGGCCAGCGTGGTGAGTTATGGCCAAACACCTCCAAAATGACTCTACAACTTAAATCTTGGCCCTCAGTCTCCGGCAGCTGGAATGTACCTGGCCAAGGCAGCGGCCAGTGCGACATGAAGGCAGAGGGTGCTAAGAATCCCCGGAGGACCGGACTAGGCTGCCATTTGATGCTGACCTTGGCTACCTACAACGGACGCTCCCTATCTTCTGATTCAAGGCTTCTTGAATTGGAAGAGGAACTACAAAAGATCAAGTGGGACATCGTCGGGCTGAGTGAGGTAAGGAGAAAAGGAGAAGATCTCATTGAACTGAAAAGTGGACATCTCTTCTATTATCGTGGGACAGATACTGGCAGAACTAGTGGTGTTGGATTTATAATCTCCATTAATCTTTGGCATGGAGAGGTGCATGCTTGGTATAACCAGGAGAGATAAGAAGAGGAACTCGTGGATCCGAAAAATGACGAGAGTGGAAGACATCATGATCAGAGTTAAATCCCTGAAATGGCAATGGGCTGGACATACTGCCAGAAGGACAGACCATAGATGGACAGCCGAAATTTTAGATTGGATTCCAAGGGACAGGAAAAGACCCAGAAAAAGACCACATGGGAGATGGGTGGATGAAATTCGTAAATATGCGGGAGTGACATGGAGGAGACTGGCACAAGACAGACCGTTGTGGAGGAAACTTGGGGAGACCTTCGTCCAGCAGTGGATTGATAATGGTTGACAATGATGATGATGGTGATATATATCATCAAGAGAACATCGCCTTCATCGACTGGCAAAATGCAATCTACGCGCAACAGTGCAGCAATTGGTCATGCAAATGAACGCGGGGCACCATGTTAGGTGTCCCCGATGGCAGCAGAGCGAACCCTGTTACGCATGGGTATCCAGAGTACCGCTGCGTCAATGAGCCCATCTTAGCCCAGGTCTATGGGCAACGACGACTGTAGTTGGCATTGGAATATCGTCATTGGGCAGTGGAAGAGTGGAAAAGGTTGTTTTCTTCGACTAATCCAGGTTTCTACTCCACAGAAGTAACAGGCAGTGGCAGACAGGGCAACAGACACACGAGAACTAACACCCGGACACGCTTGTCGGTCCAGTACTGGCCCGCAGTGGCAATGTGCATGTCTGTGTGATGATTTCCTGTTATGACCTGTGACTGCTTGTACGACTGAATGGGTCCCTGAACGCCACTTGCTACCTGTGTTTCCTCGCTGACCACATGCATACCTTCATTTTGGACCTTTTTCCTGGTGGTGATGGTGTCTACCAAGTGGACAATGTGCCCTGTTATGTAGCTAAGGAGATGCGTGACTGGTTCCAGGAACACGACAGTGATGTCTCCGTTCTCTCCTGTCCGGCGAAATCGCCGATCTCAACCCCATAGAGCCCTTATGGGACTATTTGGATCGACAGGGTCAATGTTCTGACCCACAACCACGTCATCCCCGGGACCTCGGTGTTCTTTTGCAGTCCAAAAAAGCACGTGTGCTCAGGCAAGCTTCCAGGACATTTTTGCGTTCATACCACGCCGTCTCGCCGCCGCCATTCAGGCCAAGGGTGGTTATTCCCATTATTATTTAGGTGATCATATCATTCTGATACGACCGTGTACACACATATGCAAAAGATGTGATACGCCGCCTAGTGTGAAAATTATGCTCCTGAAACACCATGAAATGGTTTTGTTTTGTTGCAGTGCGCCAACGATAAGCGAAATTTTGCAATGTAGAAATTAACAAGTTAGTAAAATCATGCAGTGAATAGATTAAGATACGCTTTCCAACATACCAGAAGCCATTACTTAAGGTATTACTCAAGTTATGAGGATAATGGCTGTAGAATAAATCTCGCACCTATGCCTGACCTTTGACCTGATTTTGATGATATTCAACAGTGCCGGTTAAGTATAGTTCCGGAACAACATGATAAAGTGTTGTCTTAATCGAAGCATTTTAACGTAAGTTATAACGCATAATGGCGATGGAATGGATCCCGGCCCTTATGTCCTGATCTTTGATCCCATTTCGCCTATTTTCAATAGGGTTTGTTCCCAGCTGGTCCCCTACCACATACTCAAATTTCATCGCAATCGAACCATTTTGACGGAAGTTATGACGCAGAGGGCAATGGAATGGATCCCGCTGTTATGTCCTGATATTTGACCCCATTTCGCCCATTTTGAACAGGGTTCGGCCCCAGGCGGTCCACTACGACATACTAAAATTTCATCAAAATCGAACTATTTTTACGAGAGTTATAGTGCTGAAGGTCGGACAGATAGACAGACAGACAGAGAGACATACAGACGAGCAAAGCAGGAGCATATACGCTTCTTCAACCTACGGTTGGAAAGCGTAAAAAAAGATGTAGTATGATTAAAAATAAAAATTCATTTCATCGACTGAAAACATTTCTAGTATGAACGCGCAAAAACTATTTTTTAAGATTTATTTTTGTGTTTGGTAACAATAACATGGTTATTGTTACCAAACGCGAAAAGAAATCTAAAAAAATAGAGCTGCTCATAGCTCGAAAAATGTTCTTTGTGTACTACGAGATAGCGGAAAAATTGTGCATAAAACAATCTAAAAATTTATATGGATTACGTAGATCACGTTTATCCCTAGGCGACACTGAAAAGATTGTTCCTTTACTTTTATTCGGAATCAAAAGCGTATGTTTGAGTAGACTATACGTAACATCGCCTTCGAATTTCCTGTAGGCGGCCGTAGTATGTACCTGATAAAGAGAAAAAAACGTTTTTGAATTCGGAGATATCACGCAAAAACCAAAATCCAAAACGAAGATTTCATCGAGATGTAAATATTCTACTTTGAAGAAATATAT
This sequence comes from Macrothele yani, assembly GCA_039090855.1. Lineage (NCBI taxonomy): Eukaryota > Metazoa > Arthropoda > Arachnida > Araneae > Macrothelidae > Macrothele > Macrothele yani. The sequence continues at coordinate 28,295,873 of CM077000.1, forward strand.
TTGTACTGCACGTAATAATGAACTTGTTACTGAATGAAAAATTGTACAATAGTGTAATCCCGTATTTCATTTATTGATATTCTGCCCCTGCGATCAATCACGCGAATGAATTCTAAACCTCCAGATTCGCTATATATGAATGCTGGTTGCTTTGACTAGCGAATCCTGTGATGGTATTTTTCAAATTAATCGGAAGCTTGGAACTTGGTCGTTCTGGATGGTTAGCATACTCGGGCGCTACCCGGGAGACGCGGATCAGATTTCCGCTCCAGAACGACGAAATTTTCAAGTTTTCGGATATTATCTGACTTTTCATCCATGTCATATTTAAACCAATAAAAGAATTCACACCATCCAAATTTCTATTGAACTTGTTACTGTGAAGAGTAGGAAGTGCATGAACGGACTTCTAGTGGAAACAAATATTACAGTAAGAAAGCGTTGTTTTTGCAGCCCTGTACCAGAGTGACTGTCAGAGGAGGTGGTTTCTATTGGGTTGTAGGAAAAGTCATGACGTATTTTGGCACCCGATGGCGGTTGGGCGGTTTTGGATGTATTAGAGGCATGCGCAGCTATGTTATTGCTATGGCATTCGACAGGTACCAGATCTAGCTGCAGTCTAAAAGGAATAGTGAGCGATTAGGTTGATTTGCGGAGATTTGACATCTGTGCATTTTCGCCATATTTTACTGTTTTACTTCCATAAAGGGAAGAACACGCGTCAAGCTTGTGTAAAGTGGCGTAAAGTTTACGGGGATAATGCTCTACAAGAACGTCAGTGCCCTCGGTGGTTCGCAAAATTCCGTGCTGGTGATTTTGACCTCTGGTGATTTTGATCTTCGCCCTCAGTCTCCGGCAGCTGGAATGTACCTGGTCAAGGCAGCGGCCAGTGCGACATGAAGGCAGAGGGTGCTAAGAATCCCCGGACGACCGGACTAGGCTGCCATCTGATGCTGACCTTGGCTACGTAAAACGGACGCTCCCTATCTTCTGATTCAAGGCTTCTTGAATTGGAAGAGGAACTACAAAGGATCAAGTGGGACATCGTCGGGCTAAGTGAGGTAAGGAGAAATGGAGAAGATCTCATTGAACTGAAAAGTGGACATCTCTTCTTCTAGCGTGGGGCAGATACTGGCAGAACTAGTGGTGTTGGATTTATAATAAACAAGAAACTGAAGGATAAAGTTGTAGAAGTTGAAAGTTCCTCTGACAGAGTAGCACGACTCGTTATCCAACTCTCGAGAAGATACCAGGCTCAAATTATTCAAACTTATGCGCCAACCACAAGTCATCCTGAAGAAGAAATTGAAGAATTTTATGAGGAAATTCGTCATCTAAATAATAAAGGTAAGCAACACTTGAAGATAATTATGGGAGATTTCAATGCAAAAATAGGGCAACGGCAACAGAATGAAACTTCAGTAGGCGAATTCGGTCACGGCAATAGAAACCAGCGTGGAAATACTCCCGTAGAGTTTGCAGAGGCAGAAGGGTTTTTCATCTTGAACTCCTTTTTCAAGAAAAAGCCACACAGGAAATGGACATGGAGACAACCAAATGGGACGACAAGTGAAATTGATTTTATTATGTGTAACAAAAAATTCGTCATAGAAGACTGCAGTGTGCTGAACAAGTTCAACACAGGTAGTGACCATAGATTGGTGAGATGTAAGATGCACCTCAACGCTAAACTTGAACGTGGCAAGCTCATAAGACAAACAAAATGTATTGACGTAACCAACCTTAAAAACACCATAAGACCTTCAAGTTGGAACTGAAGAACAGATTCTCTGCTTTAGAAGTCCTAACATCAGAAGAAGTGGATATTTCTGAAGTTAACAGAAAATTAACCAAAGCTCTTATGGAAACAGCAACAAAATTAGCTGGGTCTAAGAACCAGTTGCATGTGAACAAATTATCAGGAAAAACCAAAATGTTCATGCAAAAAAGAAGAGAGATGTGGACAACTAAAGGAGATGTGACTTCCAAAGTGGAATATATAGAGCTATGCAAGACAGTACGAAAAAGTATCACTGAAGACGTAAGGAAATTCAACTGTGAACTAGTGAGGAAAGCAATGTAAACAACCAAAGCCTAAAGATAGCAAAGGGACATCTCAGTAAGGGAAGAAAACAGATTATGGCACTGAGAAAAGAAGATGGTTCTGTAACAAGAAATAGAGGCGAAATTTTGACAAGAGTGAAAGATTTCTACTCCAAATTATATGACATGGATGATACATGCACTTCAGACATCATGAAAGGTACCAGTACCAGAGTTCCTCCAGTCATTCCAGCAGAAATTGCACATGCAATCAAGAACATGAAGCGGGGGAAAGCTCCAGGAGAAGATGGAATTAATGTAGACATCATACAAGAAGCAAGTGGAGAAATCGAAACAGTACTCGCCCAAATTTTCACTCGATGCCTTAATGAAGGGAAGATTCCTGAGGATTGGAACACCGCTACAATGATCCTGCTACATAAAAAAGGTGACATTGAGCATCTCGGGAACTACAGACCTATCAGCCTCCTCTCAGTGGTTTATAAAATCTTCACTAAAGTTCTTTCACACCGCTTGAAGGTAACACTGGACATTGCTCAACCGAGAGAACAAACTGGATTCAGGAGTGTCTACAGCACAATAGATCATATCCACGTACTGAGAGAACTAATTGAAAGAGTGAGGGAATATGAACTTCCACTGTGCATGGCTTTTATCGATTATGAAAAAGCCTTTGATTCGGTGAAACCATCAGCAGTTACAATGGCTCTGAAATCCTGCGGTATTGAAGATGCATACATTAATATTATTAATAACATCTATGGAAATGCAAGTGGAAAGATTCGGCTGTTCGAAAATACAACACACATAAAAATTGGAAAGGGAGTGAGAGAAGGTGACACCATATCTCCGAAGCTATTTAATGCCACATTGGAGGGTGTCTTTCAGTCGCTGAGCTGGGAAAACAAGGGGATAAAGATTAATGGAGACTATCTAACCCACCTTCGTTTTGCTGGTGATGTAGTCATTTTTTGCAACTACCCCAACAGAGCTGCAGAGTATGATCCAGGAACTTGCTGACAAGAGTAAAGAAGTGAGATTAAAAATGAACTTTCAGAAGACAAAAGTGATGTTCAATGCTTTTACAAGAAATGAAAATTTATCGATTGATGGAGAAAAGCTGGAGATAACAGACACGTACGTTTATCTTGGACAGCAGATATCAAGTGAGGGTCACATTGATGAAGAAATTAATCGGCGTACGAAACTTGCCTGGAGAGCTTTTGGAAGAAACAGCATAATTTTCAAGAGCAATATGCCATTATGTCTTAAAAGAAAAGTGTTTGATCAATGCATACTTCCAGTGCTTACGTATGGTGCAGAGACGTGGACCTTAACTAAAAGAGACATACAAAGGCTGCAGACAACTCAAAGCAGCATGGAGAGGTGCATGCTTGGTGTAACCAGGAGAGATAAGAAAAGGAACTCGTGGATTCGAAAAAGGACAAGAGTGGAAGACATCATGATCAGAGTTAAGTCCCTGAAATGGCAAAGGGCTGGACATACTGCCAGAAACACAGATCATCGATGGAGAGCCGAAATTTTAGATTGGATTCCAAGGAACAGGAAAAGACCCAGAAGAAGACCACATGGAAGATGGGTGGATGAAATTCGAAAGTATGCGGGAGTGACATGGAGGAGACTGGCACAAGACAGACCGTTGTGGAGGAAACTTGGGGAGACCTTCGTCCAGCAGTGGATTGATGATGGTTGACAAGATGATGATGATGATGATGATTTTGACCTCAACGATGCTCTTGTGTCGAAGAGGCCCACCAAGGTAGATGACGACCAAATCAAGGCATTGATCGAGTCAAACCCACGTTATACGACAGGAGAGATTACAGACACATTGCACATCCATCATTCAAGCGTGCACGACCACCTGAAGAAGCTGGGATACGAAAGCAAGCTCGATGTGTGGGTTCCTCATGAACTCAAAGAAGCTCAATTGACGGCGCGTATAAACATCTGCGATATGCTCATTAAACGTGAAGAAAACGATTATTTTTTGAAGCGACGTATAACTAGTGACAAAAAGTGGATTGTGTACAACAATGTGCTGCGCAAACGGTCTTGATCCTGCAGTGCTGCTTCACCTCAAACAACATCCAAAGCAGACATTCATCAGCGGAAGGTACTCGTCTCAGTGTGGATTTATTTTAAAGGTGTCGTGCCTTTCGAGATCCTACCACGGAACCACAAAATCAATGTGAATGTGTACTGTCGGTAATTGGACAGTTTGAACGAATCCATCATCCAGAAACGTTCAGAGCTTGTTCATCGTAAAGGTGTTGTGTTCCATCACGACAACGCGAGACCACACACAAGTTTGATCACCGGCCAAAAAGTGATTGAAGCTTGGGTGGGATGTGTTGCCACACCCAGCATACTCGCCTGACCTTGCGCCGTCAGACTTCTACTTGTTTTGCTCTGTTCAACAGTCCTTGCGTGGTATAACGTTCAATTCAGTTGAGGCTATAAATCAGCACCTTGTACATTTTTTCGCGACGAAAGACAGGTCCTTCTATGAACGAGGCATTCTGCAGCTCACTGAAAGATGGGAAAAGGTTACCGAACAAAACGGGCATTGTATCATTGATTGATCTTTGTTCTTTCTATCAATAAATGACCTTTGAAAAACATGGCTAAAATACCTCATGACTTTCCCAACAACCCAATAGTTAGCTGTCTGAGTTAAAGTTTAAAGAGGAGAAAGTCAGTGCTGTGTGTTTCTCTCACAGCACTGACTTTCACCTTTCCCGGGAACCAGTGCCCTTAAATTAGGGACAGGAAAGAGACTGTTTCTATCCCTTAAAGAGGCGCACAGTCATCACTAAATCATGAAACAAAATAAAAGGAGTTTTATGGTTTTTTGTCATCGGAAGTACCGTATAGGAAAAATACCCGTACAAAGATGATTTTACTTAATTCAGCTGGAAAAGTGCGCCTGGAAGAAATGGAAAATGCCGCTATCATTATTAGCAACAGGTCACAGGACGTGAAAGTAAACTGCTTTCTTTTTTCACGCTTTCCAACCGTAGGTTGAAGAAGCGTATATACTCCAGCTTTGTCCGTCTGTCTGTCCGCCCGTCCTTACAATAACTTGCGTAAAGATTGTTCGATTTGGATGAAATTTAAGTATGGGGTAGGAGACCACCTGGGCCGCCCCGGTGGCGCAGTGGTCTAAGACGTTGGCCTCTAAACATTCGTCGGAAGGGGTCCGGTTTCGAATCCCGGTGAGGCATGGATGTTGTGTTTGTCTTACGGCACTGGCTTTCTCCCTTCCCTGGAACTAGTGACTCTAAATTAGGGACGGGCGACTGCTTATAGCCCATTGAGTTACTCACGGTGGTCGTTAAACCTAAAAAAAAAAAAAAAAAAAAAAAAAAAAGACCACCTGGGGACGAAGCCTATTGAAAATAGGCAAATTGGGTTCAAAGGTTAGGACATGGAGCGGGCTCTATTCCGTTGCCCCTATGCATCATAACTTGCGTAGAAATGGTTTGATTTGGATGAAATTTAAGAATGTGGAAGGGGACCACCTGTGGACGAACCCTACGAAAATAGGCGAAACGGGATCAAAGGTCAGGACATAGGAGCAGAATCCATTCCATTGCCGTTATGCGTCATAACTTACGTAAAAATGCTGCGATTGCAACAAACCTTTACCATGTTGTTCCATAGGTACCCTAAATCGGTTCTGTTGAACATCATAGAAATGGGGTCAAAGTTCAGGACACAGGAGCGAGATTTGTTCCACAGCTATTATCCTCATAACTTGAGTAATGATTTCTGGTATGTTGGAAAACGTATCATAATCAATGCATTGCAGAATTTTACTAACTTGTTTTCTTTCTATGAACGCTATGTATACAAAATTGCTGTGTTTAGAGTTGAAATCTGGGACATAGTGATGTTCCAGATATGATATTCTTAACATGCGATCGAAGGTCAAAAGCATGAGTGCTAAATTATCGCTAAAGACGATACATGTTAGCCGTTGAACGTGAAGTTTATGAAGACGTTTACGACTCTGATTAGGCTGCATAACTTTATATAGAGGTAAAATGGGTAGAGGAATGTTTTCAACATTATGGCTTGTGTCCTGCAAAAATGAAGGATGATCTTTCTGACAAATCATATAAATCATATGAAAAGAATGCTGGTATGAAACCTGAAACCCCACTTTCATTTCTTAACAGCACACCGATTTTTCTATTGAAGTCAATTACAATGAGGCAGAAAGTTTGAGAGATCAACATACACACAATGGTCAGAACATTAGAGATACCTGTCTAATAGCGTGTCGGTCCTCCTTTAGCGCGAATAACAGCCTGTGCACGCCAAGGCATCGACCCCACCAGATTCCTGACGATTTCTGGAGGTAATGTGAGCCATTTCTGTTCCAGCATTGACCACAACTCCGCCCGAGATGTCGGTCCAGGATCCATGGATCTGATGTTCCCAGCTATGCATGTTGCAGCATTGTCCACAACTCTGCACGAGACGTTGGTCCAGGATCCATGAATCTGATATTCCCAGACATGCATGTTGCAGCATTGTCCTCAACTCCGCCCGAGACGTCGGTCCAGGATCCATGGATCTGATGTTTCCAGCTATGCATGTTGCAGCATTGTCCACAACTCTGCACGAGACGTTGGTCCAGGATCCATGAATCTGATATTCCCAGGCATGCATGTTGCAGCATTGTCCTCAACTCCGCCCGAGACGTCGGTCCAGGATCCATGGATCTGATGTTCCCAGCTATGCCTGTTGCAGTATTGTCCACAACTCCGCCTGAGACGTCGGTCCAGGATCCATGGATCTGATGTTCCCAGCTATGCCTGTTGCAGCATTGTCCTCAACTCCGCCCGAGACGTCGGTCCAGGATCCATGGATCTGATGTTTCCAGCTATGCATGTTGCAGCATTGTCCACAACTCTGCACGAGACGTCGGTCCAGGATCCATGGATCTGATGTTACCATCCATGCCTGCTGCACAATTCTCCACAACTCCGCCCGAGACGTCGGTCCAGGATCCATGGATCTGATGTTCCCAACCATGCATGTTGAAGCATTGTCCACAACTCCACCCTTGACGTCGATCCAGGATCCATGGATCTAATGGTCTCAGCCATGCCTGTTGCAGCATTGTCCACAACTCTGCCCAAGACGTCGGTCCTGGATCCGTGGATCTGATGTTCTCAGCCATGTCTGCTGCACCATTGTCCACAACTCCGCCGGAGACGCCGATCCAGGATCCATGGATCTGATGTTCCGTCCCAGGTCAGCCCTGAGAGCTTCTGAAAGGTTTGAATCCGTGGACCTTGGATGCCACTGGATGATTCCAAACGCAGATGAGTGTTTATCAAGCCATGTCTGCGTGGGTGCGGTCTGGTGGGGACGTGCATTATCCTGCTGGAATGGACCATCAAGCGCACGATGCACGAAGGCATTGAAATTACGTAGGTAACCAGCCAGCATATGTTTGTAGCTCGCAGCGGTTAAGGACAGCTCCAGACACACAAGAGAATCTAATATGTCCCACGAGTAAGCACCCCAAGCCATCACAGAGTCACCACAGCCTTGAACATAACCGACCTGGCATGAAGGGGTCATGGCCTCATGCTGTCGACGCCACACCTGCACCATCCCGTCAGCTTGGTACAGCTAAAAAAGGGATTCATCTTACCACAAGACGCGCGCCACTCTTAATAGGTCCAAATTTGATGTTCCCTGCACCAGGAGAGGCGTAATGTCCGATGAAGAGCAGTCTACAGTGTCACACGAGTAGGTCGTCGACTCCCGTAGCTCAGAGTATGCAGCGTGCCCCGTACCTTTCACTCGCTGACCCAGCTTGGGTATACGATATTTAACCTGGATGTGATTTGCGCCACCTTTGCCCAGTGGTCGGTCTGTATGAACCTAGGTAGTCTACGTCGAACCCGGTCATCAATGGCGTGTAGCCGGCCACCGCTTACTCTCTGGGCGCTGATACGTCAGTCGATGATATACCCGCGGTACACCCTTGATACAGTTGTCCTCTGAAGCCCTATGATTCTTACCACTTGGGCGGGAGAACGACTGATCTGTCATGCGCCCACGACCAAAGTCGCTTAGACCACCACGTACCCATGTTCGTCGATTACGATATACTGTTAGGCAGATTAGATGAGATCAGATCACACGTAGAGGATTTTAGGAAGGGAGTGTCTGAATCCAGATCTTAAACAACCTTTAGAAATAGGAGAGATTTGGGCTAGAGTGTCAAATAGGAAAGTGATAGGGAATCGAGGTAGAAAGAGGGGAGGAAGACGCCTTATTTATTTATTTATTTTTTTGATTGGAGGTTTAACGACCACCGTGAGCAACTCAATGTGCTATAAGCAGTCGCCCGTCCTTAATTTAGGGTCACTGGTTCCAGGGAAGGGAGAGAACCAGTACCGTAAGACAAACACAACATCCATGCCTCACCGGGATTCGAACCCGGACTCCTTACTGACGAATGATCAGAAGCCAGCGCCTTAGACCACTGCGCCACCGGGGTGGCCGCCTTATTTATTAACGGGGAGAGCAATACCCGGGGTCCCACGGCTTAACGGGCCCATGCGACGCACAGCTGATATTTAGTGTTTCGAGCGTTCGTACCTGGCTGGGATCAAACCTGAGGTTTCTCAGGGTAGTTACAAACGCTAACCACTAGGCCATCCGCGGATTTTGTTAAGCAGCCCTGTTGTGCGCCTTCTGCGTCTTGTTTGGGTTTATTTCACTGTACGCGTGGGATGCCCATGTCAACTGCTCATCACCCCTATCTCTAATGTTTTATCTACTGTGTGTGCATGCGTAATACGCGTGTCGTGAAATGTTGTTTGCGTTACGCTTGAAAAGAATCGCATACAGTGCATTTCGCGTGACAAATGCATCCTCTAGATTGAGCACCAAATTTCCTCTTCAGTAGAAATCAAACGGCTTTGTTTGAAATCTGAATAAAGAAAGTTCGGATGTTCTTCCGGGGGAAAGCAAACTAGCGTGACCAGATGTTTGTGTACTTAGCTGTGTAACTCTTAACCTCACGAACATCGATAACAATAATGTGCAAGGTTTTGTTGTTTTGAAATGAATAGATATATCTGAATGGATTTATTGCGCAGATTCCGAAAATGACCTTCAAAATTTCGTATCACGTCAAGTTTTTTCACAAATGACGGAAACGTGAAAATAAAAAAAAACGTTATTTCTTAATGACATTGTTATATGACAAAGTTTTTAACGTGTGAAAATGTTCTCTGGAGGGGCGGAATGATTATTTAAGGAATACATAAACATAAATACACTGGCGGAAAGTGAAAAAAGAACACCCAGAAGCAAACGTCTCATACCAACGAAGTTTATACAGCATAATAACGGAATAAAGAGGATAACGTGATCAAAACATTATGGCAAAATACAGCTGTATTTGCTGGTAAACTGAAAAATAACGTTTCCATGTATTATGGTTAGTACGAGGTTGAACCGCCATGAACTGCGCCACACTGTGCAATTCTGGCATGGAGTCTGTCGTACAGATGTTGGATGTAAGTTTGGGGTATTGAGTTCCAAGCATCCTTGACCTGGACGCGTAAATCGGGGATGGTCGTGGAGACCGGATAAGTCGTTGTCCCAAAAAATCCCACACGTGCTCAATGGGGGACAAATCCGGTGAACGTGCAGCCATGGAAGTTGTCTCACACCCTAAAGTGCATGTTGCGTTGCACGTGCCGAGTGTGGGCGTGCGTTATCTTGCTGGAGAACACCATGTTGGACCGACCTTACAAATGGCACAACAACGAGCATGAATGATGTTGGTGATGCAGGAGGTTCTGTTTATCGTACACGGTACAAACACTAGTTGTTTGCGGGAGTGATAGCTGATCGCTCCCCACACCAGGAGACCAGGTGTAGGCCCTATGTGTCGCTGGCGGATGCAAGAAGGGTGGAGACACTCCCCTGTGCGTCTGCGAACACGCATACGGCCATCGGAGTCTCCCAAGCGGAATCTGCTTTCATAGCTGAACACGACAGATCGCCATTGCGTTCTCCAGTGCAGACGTTGGAGACACCACTGCAGCCGTTCCTGACGGTGGGCTGGAGTCAGAGGTACACATGCCAGAGGCACACGTGCACGTAGTCCTGCATCCAATAGACGGTTGCATATTGTTCGCACAGTCACCTCAGGTGCAACGACAGCTCGGATTTGCGTCGCAGTGGATGTTCTGCTTGGCAACGCAGCTCTTCTTATGCGTCGATAGGTCCGCTCATCAGTCCGCCTGTGACTCCCGGTTCCACGTCTTCTCGTGTGGGAATGTTTTTCGGACCATCTACGCCACCATCGTACCACCACCGATACTTCCCGTCCAATTCGCTCCGCAATACGACGATACGACCACCCGGCCTCGCGGAGTCCGACTAGACGACCTCGCTCGAAGTCCGATAACTGCTGAAATCGTACACGTCTTCCATTTCCAGGCATTGCAGCTTCTTTAGGGTCTTCGCAGGTGTCCATACGCCGACGACTGATTACATTCACTTCGCCGTACTCCTTAAATACCACCGACGATAATTTGCATATTATGCCGTGATGTGGCGTAAGCGCTCACCGGTTGGTCCCGAAATTGACATCACACCTACGTAAAATCGACCCCATTAACATAGTAAATATCATGATCGGCCGCCAATTCCTTCTTGGTGTTCTTTTTTCACTTTCCGCCAGTGTATATAGCTGATAATGGAAATGCAACTGTTTTATCTGTATGACGTCACGATTTACGCCATTCACAAAGGCGGAACATGAGAGAATGTTATCTTGGCACGGCAGTATGACTCATACGTCACGCCACCGCTCCCTTCTTTCTATTGGTCACATGTGGCTTCATTTCGGGCATATCGTGTTACACTAGTCAGTGCAAAGAAGGAACTGGTCCCGTTCGGTTGTTTCTTTGTGGCGTGTGCAATGGCTTCACGTGGTTGTGTAAATCATCCAGACATATTTTGCTACATATGTGGCTGTTATACGACAGGAAAAAAAACAGAGGAAAAATATTACGCCTTTCGTGAAAAATGCTTATTTTCAATACTTTGGCATTAAACTAACAGATGAGGACAAAGTTTAGTCTCCTCACAAGTGTGCCGTGCATGTGTGGAGGGGTTGAGGAACTGGAAAAGTGGAAAAAGGGCATCAATGCCGTTCGGTGTACCCATGGTGTGGCGTGAGCCAAAAAATCACAGTGACGACTGCTACTTCTGCACAGTGAATATCGTGGGCCATACCAGAACCAGTAAGCGTAACATTGTGTATCCCAATATCCCATCTGCCATAAGACCAGTGCCCCATAGTGAATCCATCCCTGTGCCATCCCCGTCCAATATCAAGCCCCCAACAGACACCGATTCAGACGGTGATATAAGTGATGAGATGTACCAACCGGACAGCATGGAGGATGAAACCCCAGTGCCATTTACCAAGCATGAAGTGAATGATTTGGTTCGTGATCTGAATTTACCTGAAGACGCAGCAAAGCTTGTAGCATCGCGACTTCAGGAAAAGAATTTACTATGTCCTAATACCAGATTCTCCTGGTACAGACACCGAGAAGCAGAATTGGTTCCGGTTTTTGCTGAGGAAGGCGGTTTGGTATATTGTCGAGACATTCCGGCAGTCATGAAATACCTCAACATTAATTACAATTCAGGACAGTAGAGGTTGTTCATAGATGCCAGCAAATCCAGTTTAAAACGTGTTTTATTACACAATACTAACATCCATCCATCCATTCCAGTAGCACATTCTGTGACTTTGAAAGAGACATACGAGAACCTTAAATTACTGCTGGAAAGTGTGCAGTACAAGTTTCATGAATGGTCTTTGTGCGGGGATTTCAAGGTGATTTGAATATTGCTCGGTCAGCAAGTAGGCTACACCAAATTTCCATGCTTTTTGTGTGAATGGGACTCCAGAGCAAGGACGGAACTTTGGGTTCGGCAGCAGTGGCCAGTCAGAAGTGCATCACACCTGGCGAAACTAACATTGTTTCACTTCCACTGGTTGATCCCTCGAAAATACTGTTGCCACCTTTACACATCAAACTTGGCTTAATGAAGCAATTCGTGACAGCTTTAAGCAGGGACAGTAAATGCTGTCAGTATCTTGGTGGTAAGTTTCCATCAATCACGTCTGAAAAAATTAAAGCTGGCATTTTCATTGGTCCTCAAATACGAAAATTAATGGCACACAACATATTCGAGGAAACCATGAGTGATTGCGAATTGCGAGCACGGACTGCATTCAGAAATGTGGTTCACAACTTTTTGGGGAACACGAAGGTTTCAAATTACACCACTTTAGTCGAGGACATGCTGGAATCCTATGAACTGCTTGGTTGCAATATGAGCGTCGAAGTTCACTTTCTTCATGCTCATCTAAATTACTTTCCTAACAATCTTGGTGATTTTTCGGAAGAACATGGCGAGCGCTTCTATCAGGATATTAAAGTGATGGAAAAGAGACCCCAAGGAAAGTGGACTGTACATATGATGACCGACTATTGTTGGATGTTGAACAGAGGCTGTCCGGACGCACACCGAAGACAATCCAAAAAGAGCAAGTTTGAAGCGGAGCCCAGTGGCGAATGTTAGGTATGTTTGCTTTTCAATATGTATTTATGTTTATCTATTCCTTAAACAATCATTCCGCCTCTCCAGAGAACATTTTCACACTTACAACTGTTGCCATATAGCAATGCCATTAAAAAATAACGGTTTTTTAAATTTTCACATTTCCGTCATTTGTGAAAAAACCTGACGTGATACGGAATTGTAAAGGTCATTTTCGGAATCTGCGCAAAAAATTAATTCAGATACACCTATTCATTTTAAAACAACAGAAAAAAGGTGAAAAATTGCAGATCAGTGTTATTGATGTAAATGTGACAAGGATGGTAAGTCAGATAATATCCGAAAACTTAAAATTTCGTTGACCTGAAGCGGAAATCGAACCAGCGTCTCCCGGATAGCGCCGGAGTATGCTAACCACTACACTACCGAGAACGACCGAAGTTTCAAGTTTCCGATTAATTTGAATATAACCATGACAGGATTCGCTAGTAAGGTGTAATTCCGTATTTAATTCATGATTTATCGGCTCCTCCGTGTAATCACGGGATAGAATTCATTACCATCGTCCTGGAGCGGGGTTCGAATCCGCGTCTCCCAGATAGCGCCCGGGTATGATGGATATGGTTCTTAACCTCCAGATTTGCTAAACATGAATGCCGGTTGCTTCGACTAGCGAATCCTGTGATGGTTATATTCAAATTAATCGGAAACTTGAGACTTGGTCGTTCTGGGTGGTGTAGTGGTTAGCATACCCGGGCGTTATCTGGGAGACGCGGATTCGAGTCCCACTCCAGGACGATGAAATTTTCAAGTTTTCGGATATTATCTGACTTACCATCCTTGTCACATTTACATCAAAAATCGGATTGTCATCTTTAAAAGCTGAGTTCCCTCTTTTAGTGACGTCACGCTGAAACCAAGGCTTCCGATATGTTTTAGACCTATCATACCTGTTGTGCATGTGGTCAAACACGGCGCAAAGGTATCAGGCCGTGTAAGACTGACGTCACAAACGGAGGAAACTCATCTTTATCATATGCGTCCTTTTTCTACCAGAATGTTTCCACTCACATGGAATACGAATTAGAAATACGGATCAGCGCAGTCGTAATATGCACTTCTTTCCATCCGTCACTTCGATTTTTTTTTCAAAACTGCTGACATGTCCGCTAAGTAAATACAATTTCATCTCTTTCGTTCAAGCGTTTTATTTCAACATTTTACTACACAACAAAAGCCCTCAGGAATAATTCTGATGCCCTTAGAAAACAGTCCCCAGTACCCTCAGGATTTGTTGATATCTCTCTTGTCCGTAAAATAAAATCTGCGCGGACAACATGAATACTTTACGGGATAATCTTCCAACATACGAAAATACGTATTTTATCAGAATTCTTATGTGACATTTTCTTGGGCAATTTTCTTGCAGCAACCCACTAGCCCTTTTAACGTATATGATGTCTCATCCTTTTCTGTTGAGAGAAATCTTGTATAAATTAAATCATGTTGATAATGTGCATATGTATTTTCTGACACTATTCTAACGCTCCACAAAAGCGACATGAGAACTGTCAGACGCTGGAATTCTCTCATTATCAGTTGAAGGGCCTAATTTCTTCCCATTGATCATTATGAATGAAAACATACGTGTTTCATACTACTAACCGTATTTTCATAAAAAAATCGAAACTGTAATCAAAGACAATTAATGAATTAATTTTACAAACGTGGTCAGGCCCCTATGAAGTTACGGATGGCAAGAAAACATATTGTGACGTATATTCTCAGTTAACTTTCATTTCTAGCTCCTTTTCCTATGTAAATTTTAGTTTGCTCTCTGTTATACTTCCAAACTTAACGTGACATCTTCTTTCTCACGTGAATCCTGCTGGCAACACCTTTGAGGTCACAGAAAAAGTGACGTATGACTGTGATAAGAAAGATAGATACAAAGGACGATAAGACAGTTGCTCGTATGAATGTGTGGGTGTAGACGTTCAACTAGATAAATGTAATCTGATATATGCTGTCTTAAATTGTGGAGTGCTACTGAAATTCGTGCTGGGACCAATAAAAGGTTATCGTAAGTCTGACTTCTGTTTATGTTTCGTCTGGCCGTAAAAGCTTAATTAGGAACTCTTGCATCGTATTGTTATTTATGGTTTTCGACATAGCGTAACACCAATCGTGCTCACGAGAAAGACATTGCGTTATAATATGCATGTGTACCTAAAATTATTCTGATCAGAAATTAGTCTCCTTATATGGTGGTAAAGCTCTTCTTAAAATGTACACAAGTATTCATTTCAGTATGTTCAGAGACACCTTTTCCATGGAACATGATTTTTGGAAGACTTTAACGTAAACCTAATGAGCAGTTAATAGCAGAAACCCCAGATAGCTCTCGACAGAGTATTGAACATTACTCATAATGTTGAGCAATATCACATCTTTTTGCTAGTGTGAAACACAAAGTGATACATGCACTTTCACCAAGAGCTCACCGTTGCAAAATAACACATTTTAATTAAAGTGTGACCAAGTTTTTAGAGGTCCCATCCACTTCAATTAATATAATCATTGTACCCGAATACACCAGTTAATAGACCCATTGAACTTATTGTAAAAAAGGTGAAAGAACAAGAAGAATTAACAATAAAACAAATTGCAGAAATAAACGATATATTGCAGTACTTATCACAGAGTAATTGTTGTAGATATAATGATGATATTTATACGCAAAAATGTGGAGCACCTATGGGATCCCCGTTGTCAGGCCTGTTTGCAGAGGTTGTCATGCAGGACATTGAAGAGCAAGTAATAACGAAACTAAATGAAAAACTTATAATCAATGCTAGATATGTAGATGAAATTTTTATTGTATCACATATGCAAGAAGATGACTTACAAGTGGTAGCTGATCGATTTACTGAGATTTCATCATCATCATCATTGTCAACCATTATCAATCCACTGCTGGACGAAGGTCTCCCCAAGTTTCCTCCACAACGGTCTGTCTTGTGCCAGTCTCCTCCATGTCACTCCCGCATATTTACGAATTTCATCCACCCATCTCCCATGTGGTCTTTTTCTGGGTCTTTTCCTGTCCCTTGGAATCCAATCTAAAATTTCGGCTGTCCATCTATGGTCTGTCCTTCTGGCAGTATGTCCAGCCCATTGCCATTTCAGGGATTTAACTCTGATCATGATGTCTTCCACTCTCGTCATTTT
Organism: Macrothele yani; assembly: GCA_039090855.1. Classification (NCBI taxonomy): domain Eukaryota; kingdom Metazoa; phylum Arthropoda; class Arachnida; order Araneae; family Macrothelidae; genus Macrothele; species Macrothele yani. The sequence continues at coordinate 28,311,821 of CM077000.1, forward strand.
TCGGATCCACGAGTTCCTCTTCTTATCTCTCCTGGTTACACCAAGTATGCACCTCTCCATGCTGCTTTGAGTTGTCTGCAGCCTTTGTATGTCTCTTTTAGTTAAGGTCCACGTCTCTGCACCATACGTAAGCACTGGAAGGATGCATTGATCAAACACTTTTCTTTTAAGACATAATGGCATATTGCTCTTGAAAATTATGCTGTTTCTTCCAAAAGCTCTCCAGGCAAGTTTTGTACGCCGATTAATTTCTTCATCAATGTGACCCTCACTTGATATCTGCTGTCCAAGATAAACATACGTATCTGTTATCTCCAGTTTTTCTCCATCAATCGATAAATCTTCATTTCTTGTAAAAGCATTGAACATCACTTTTGTCTTCTGAAAGTTCATTTTTAATCCCACTTCTTTACTCTTGTCAGCAAGTTCCTGGATCATACTCTGCAGCTCTGATGGGGTAGTTGCAAAAATGACTACGTCATCAGCAAAACGAAGGTGGGTTAGATAATCTCCATTAATCATTATCCCTTTGTTTTCCCAGTTCAGTGATTGAAAGACATTTTCCAATGTGGCATTAAAGAGCTTCGGAGATATGGTGTCACCTTGTCTCACTCCCTTTCCAATTTTTATGTGTGTTGTATTTTCAAACAGCCGAATCTTTGCACTTGCATTTTCATAGATGTTATTAATAATATTAATGTATGCATCTTCAATACCGCAGGATTTCAGAGCCGTGGTAACTGCTGATGGTTTCACCGAATCAAAGGCTTTTTCATAATCGATAAAAGCCATGCACAATGGAAGTTCATATTCCCTCGCTCTTTCAATTAGTTCTCTCAGTACGTGGATATGATCTATTGTGCTGTAGCCACTCCTGAATCCAGCTTGTTCTCTCGGTTGAGCCATGTCCAGTGTTACCTTCAAGCGGTGTGAAAGAACTTTAGTGAAGATTTTATAAACCACTGATAGGAGGCTGATAGGTCTGTAGTTCCTGAGATCCTCAATGTCACCTTTTTTATGTAGCAGGATCATTGTAGCATTGTTCCAATCCTCAGGAATCTTCCCTTCATTAAGGCATCGAGTGAAAATTTGGGCGAGTACTGTTTCAATTTCTCCACTTGCTTCTTGTATGATGTCTATAGTAATTCCATCTTCTCCTGGAGCTTTCCCCCGCTTCATGTTCTTGATTGCATGAGCAACTTCTGCTGGGAGGACTGGAAGAACTCTGGTACCTTTCATGATGTCTGGAGTACATGTATCATCCCTTTCATATAGTTTGGAGTAGAAATCTTTCACTCTTGTCAAAATTTCGCCTCTATTTCTTGTTATAGAACCATCTTCTTTTCTCAGAGCCATAATCTGTTTTCTTCCCTTACTGAGATGTCCCTTTGCTATCTTTAGGCTTTGGTTGTTTTCAATTGCTTTCCTCACTAGCTCAGAGTTGAATTTCCTTACGTCTTCAGTGATACTTTTTCGTGCTGTCTTGCATAGCTCTATATATTCCACTTTGGAAGTCACATCTTCTTTAGTTGTCCTCATCTCTCTTCTTTTTTGCATCAACATTTTGGTTTTTCCTGATAATTTGTTTACATGCAACTTGTTCTTAGACCCAGCTAATTTTGTTGCTGTTTCCATAAGAGCTTTGGTTACTTTTCTGTTAACTTCAGAAATATCCACTTCTTCCGATGTTAGGCCTTCTAAAGCAGAGAATCTGTTCTTCAGTTCCAACTTGAAAGTATTATGGTGTTTTTTAAGGTTGGTTATGTCAATACATTTTGTTTGTCTTATGAGCTTGCCACGTTCCAGTTTAGTGTTGAGGTGCATCTTACATCTCACCAATCTATGGTCACTACCTGTGTTGAACTTGTTTAGCACACTGCAGTCTTCGATGACGAATTTTTTGTTACACATAATAAAATCAATTTCACTTGTCGTCCCAATTGGATGTCTCCATGTCCATTTCCTGTGTGGCTTTTTCTTGAAAAAGGAATTCAAGATGAAAAATCCTTCTGCCTCTGCAAACTCAACGAGAGTATTTCCACGCTGGTTTCTGTTGCCGTGACCGAATTTACCTACTGAAGTTTCATTCTGTTGCCGGTGCCCTATTTTTGCATTGAAATCTCCCATAATTATCTTCAAGTGCTGCTTACCTTTATTATTTAGATGACGAATTTCCTCATAAAATTCTTCAATTTCTTCTTCAGGATGACTTGTGGTGGGTGCATAAGTTTGAATAATCTGAGCCTGGTATCTTCTCGATAGTTGGATAACGAGTCGTGCAGCTCTGTCAGAGGAACTTTCAACTTCTACCACTTTATCCTTCAGTTTCTTGTTTATTATAAATCCAACACCACTAGTTCTTCCAGTATCTGTCCCACGATAATAGAAGAGATGTCCACTTTTCAGTTCAATGAGATCTTCTCCTTTTCTCCTTACCTCACTCAGCCCGACGATGTCCCACTTGATCCTTTGTAGTTCCTCTTCCAATTCAAGAAGCCTTGAATCAGAAGATAGGGAGCGTCCGTTGTAGGTAGCCAAGGTCAGCATCAAATGGCAGCCTAGTCCGGTCCTCCGGGGATTCTTAGCACCCTCTGCCTTCATGTCGCACTGGCCGCTGCCTTGGCCAGGTACATGACATTTGTCAAGGAGAGGCTGTGATGTTACGCATCACAGCCTCTCCTTGACAAATGTCAACCCCGCCTTCTCGTGGTGCATCCTGTTCCCACTAAAGGGGCTCTGACGACCGCAAATAGCGGTATAACTATACCATCGGGATCAGAGGAAATGCTATCCCACACTCACCAACCCGCTTGGCCAGCGTGGTGAGTTATGGCCAAGCACCTCCAAAATGACTTCCCCTACTGAGATTTACCCTACGATAAATCTAACTTTAGAGATGGAACATGAAAACACAATTGCATTTTTTTATGTAAATGTTGTAAAAACACAGGAAGGTTTTCAATATCGAGAATTTTGAAAAACATATGTACCAGTTATAATACCATATGACTCTATACATCCAGTAATGCAAAAGAAGAATGCATTAAATAACTTAATAAAAAGAGCATTTACTCATACGAGTGATAAAAGATACCAACAAGACGAAATGTTATGGATTAGAAATATAGCTAGAACATATGGATATTCTAATAAAGTGATTAATAGCTTAATTAAAAAAATTTGACATAAAAAAACAGAACAAAGACAAAAAAATACAATATGTGGGATCGTTCCCATACTTACAAGATGCCAGCCAAAAAAATAAATAAGACTATTAAAAAGCATAAAAAAGGAATAGGAACATTACTAATAACATTAGATAAATTAGTATGTAACACTAAACAAAAAACATCGCTAATGGAAAAGGCAGTTTTTTACAAAACACCAATAAAACCAAAAATAGAAACAGATCCACAGAAATGTCATTATGGTAGTACCAAGAATAGACTATAAAAAAGAATTAACCAGCAAAAAATAATTGGTAAACGCAAGAAGAAAAAACAGCAATGATACAACATTGCTTACAAGAAAGAACAAGCCCAGATTTTTAAAATGTATCAATAAGTGGAGCGTATAGAACAGAATGGGAGCTACGATACTCAGAGACTGTAATGATTGAGATGAATAAAGTTGGTGCTTGCAATAGCAATGAACCACATATCCTACCAGAAGTGTGGAAAACACTAATAAAAACAGAAACTTATTATAAGAAGGGAGGGGAAAAAAACCGTGCAGCAGTCAAAATACAGATGGCGACACTGTTGTAAATATTAGGTAAGAAGACAGACCACATGGCGAAATACTCCACATGCCAAATCAGGAGGCCTCGTGCGTTTTGTCAAAATACAGCTCAGGTTCAATGGGCTATTAGAACCGATAAGCGTGCTTCAGAAAATGAACATGGTTATGTTCGAAAACGTTAACGAATACATATTGATGCGAAAATTGGGTCTAAATTAAATATTATTAAAAAAGGGGACGGGCTTGATAGGCGTGGTTAAATTATGTTGATGATTAAATTAAATATTTAGCCTATAGCTAATTAAATTGGAAAATTAATTCATTTTTAATTGGGGAGGTATTGTAATTCTCTTTGTCTGGTTGGAAACAAAGGAATTGGGATATCGCCTTTGGAGGCCTATTCAACAAAAGGAGACCACCCAGTTGGCAACAGAGAGGCACACATACTTTCATAAATATGACTTCAAGTGTGCCGTTAGTGACAAAAATCTGTAAGGAACGCTGAAAGTTACGATTATGAGGGATGGGGGCCAGTAACGGAACTATTCTTGCAGAAGCAACGGCGCTCCGTACGAAAGACAAGAGAGAAATTTCAAGTGTCGACAGAAAAGAAGCAGATGAAGTCACGTGACAGAGGATAGCGAAATGAAGCAGAAGAAGAGAGATAATTAGTTATCTCGTAGGCTGCTGTAAGACGCCCGGAGAAATTGCTACGAAGAGAATATACCATATGGCTCTACGCAGGATAAGACGTAGGGGGACCGTGATGTGCGAAGCCGACGTCCGGCCGTTGTACTTCGAGCGCAGAGGTAAGCCACCGAGGTACGAGGAAAACGTAGAACTTAACAATAATTAGGCGGCTGGGTAAGACCACCAAATATGCCAAATTCAGAATGTCTACTAAAAAGAATCATTAGCTAACCACGGCCAGCAAACCGGCCTCCCGAAAACGCCGTTCTCCAACAAAGAGGAGTAGATGTCGCCTACCTCTGGGAAAGCTTCAACGGATCCGCGCTCCAAGCAAACTACGCATCTCTATCCACGGGGTCAAAGAGAGCTGTCCCCCGTCCGTCCATCCTACCGCCATCGCAGTGCTTGGTAAAAAGGAGTCAGTCCTTGGTGTTACTTTTCCCCCACCTGCGCGCGGTCGGGGAAGAGCTGAGGAATTATCTCTCTGCGTCGTCGAAAGAAAGAGTGGAAAGCCAGCAAATTAGTGAAGATCATCTGTGACACACAGGTGAAAATCCGTCTCCCCCCTCCACTACTACTACAGAGGGCGTGTGTGTGTGTGTGAGTGATACTGAAAGAGTATACTAAATACATGGATTGTCCAGCATCTTCCAGATATTCGTAAGTACTGCTTGCATAGCTCATTTTGGAAATAGGGTTCTAACCCGTGCTCTAGTGCATTGACTGCCAACTGAACTTATTAGACATACACTGGTTATCCAGAACTTTAAATATTCCCAGTATGATGAACTGAAATACTCTCAAGAGATAATTACAAACGAGTAAGGACTGAACTAGGAGGGAGATCCCTCCCCCTTTCTTTTTATGTATGCCTACCGAATGTACGGAATTTACATTCTAGCAGACCGAATGTTCCGTTGATTAAATTGACTGGTGTTAGCTGATTATTTGCTCTCTGTTCTTTTAGGCTCTGGTGTATTAAATCCCTGTGTTTCAGCAAGCATCACGCTCTCGCTTCATTTATTCCAGCTTTCGCTTCATTTATACCAGCTTTCGCTTCATTTATACCAGCTCTCGAATTAAAAGAACATACCAGTCTCGTACCCAAATAGAGGATTGATGGCCGACTGCGGTGGGATCGAAACCACTAATGTATCATTTGGTGACGAGTGCTTATAAATTATATCGCTCGGCTCGTTCGTATCAATATATTGTTGGAGTATTTCGAATACTTTGCTCGGGAGATTATGTGCTATACATAAATTTTACAGTAGTTCAGTCTCTGCCACAATCCGTGCAGCCCTTTGTGTCGCGCCCTGTAGCTCTCGCCGCACTTGCCAAGAGATCTACAGCTGAACAAGCGACACAGGTGGGTTTCACCGAGCTCCAGCTTATTCGACCAACTGACTCTGCGCCTTCTCTTTTGAAGACGACCGACTCTTCCAGTTCCCAGCAGAAAGCCTGCACGTGTGAAAGACCCGGCCCTAAATCCGCAAAGGTGTGCAGTGTCCATCCAACTGTCGCGGTCCAACTGACCAACATTGCAAATGTCTCAGACTCAGCGAAGTCCCCACCCTCAACCAACATTATAGAGGAACATAAGGGGGATTAGAGTGACAGTTCGTCCCTCTCCTGTGACTCATCTTATGTGTAGTTGTGTTCGTTTTCGTGATGTGTTTTATCATTCTCATTCCTCAGTTTTACTTAATCGGCTAGTTTCTAACCATTGTACCATGTTTTTAATTATGTTAGTTTCATTGTCTTTTGTGTCCCTTCCATCATGGTTCGGTTTTACTTGGTCAGCCAGATTTTGGGATTTATGCCACGTTTTTTAATACTGTTTGTTTATCTTGTGTCTGGCGCTCTTTGGCCAAACATGGCCCTTGCGCCATAAAAATCAACCAACCAACCAACCAAATATAAATTTTAAATCGACAGTGATATAGGAAGTTATATGTGTAATTTGGACAGTGCTCATTTGTCTCACTCAATGATTACATGGATACACATGGTGTGAGTGAACATAGAATTGCGCGGTTTTTTTTTCAGCTGCATGTGTAAATAGAAACTGACTAACGAAGGACAAATCCGCGAGAAGAGTGTGGGATTTCCGAAGAACTTTGAAAAGGAAACTCTATGTATATAACTAAATTTAAACTATTTTTCAGCAATACATATCATTACAGTAGAGTATGTGAACTTTTACTGTACTTGGTAACGTAACATAGACAAAGTGTTACCAAAAAACGAATTAATTTGTAAGTGTTTGTCAGTGTATTAATATATATATGCATCTTAACAGAAAAATAAGATATTGTAAAACATTGCATCATTAAAAGGATTTTAGATATCTTTGGAAGTACATGATATAACTGTGAGATAGGAATAAATACAAACGTATAGTCTATAATATGCGAACTGAAAAAGCATAGGGTTTTTTGAGTGAAGTAGATGGGACCTGCAAGAACTTGGTCATACTTTAATTAAAATGTGTTATTTTGCAACGGTGAGCTCTTGGTGAAAGTACATGTATCAGTTTGTGTTTCACACTAGCAAAAAGATGTGATATTGATCATATGCAAAGTGTGTGTTTTTTATGAGAGATTATAATTCACAAGATTATAATTTCAGACATTTACTCATAATGTTGAGTTGAATTCAAGATTCTCCTGTATGGGAAATATAATACTATCACAGTACCAAGTTTTTGATATTTGGGTATCATACATGTATTATCTAAAACATTTATAAGGAAATTCATTCACTTCTGCCACGTACAATGATTATCGGGAATAGTATAAATCTTTAGATTTATTTCTTTTTGAAGATGTGAATCCGTTTATTGGTGTAAATATGACATGGATGTTAAGTCAGATGATATCCGAAAACTTGATAATTTCGTCGTCCTGAAGCGGGAATCGAACCCGCGTCTCCCAGATAGCGCCTAGGTATGCTAACCACTACACCACCCAGAACGACCAAGTTTCAAGTTTCCGATTAATTTGAGTAAAACCATCACACAATTCGGTAGTCGAAGCAAGCGGCTTTCATGTTTAGCGGATCTAGAGGTTAAGAATTCTATCCCGCGATTGCCTGGAGATACAGATAAATCATGAATGAAATATGGGAGTACACCATTGTACAATGCAAATTTTAAAGATCAGCATCCCTTTATTCGCGTAAATGAGACATGGATGTTAAGTCAGATAATATCCGAAAATTTAAAAATTTCATTGACCTGGAGCGGAAATCGAACCAGCGTCTCCCGGATAGCGCCGGAGGAGGCTAACCAATACACTACCGAGAACGACCGAAGTTTCAAGTTTCCGATTAATTTGAATGTAACCATGACAGGACTCGCTAGTAAGGTGTAATTCCGTATTTCATTCATGACTTATCGGCTCCTCCGTGTAATCACGGGATATAATTCATAACCTCCGGATCCGCTAAACATGAATTCCGTTTGCTTCGACTAGCGAATCCTGTGACGGTTATATTCAAATTAATCGGAAACTTGAAACATGGTCGTTCCGGGTGGTGTAGTGGTTAGCATAATCAGGCCCTCTCCGGGAGACGCGACTTCCGCTCCAGAACGAAGAAATTTTCAAGTTTACGGATATTATCTGACTTAACATGCATGTCACATTTACGCCAATAAACGCATTAACATTTTTTTTTATTTTTTTATTGGAGGTTTAACGACCACCGTGAGCAACTCAATGGGCTATAAGCAGTCGCTCGTCCATAATTTAGGATCGCTGGTTCCAGGGAAGGGACAGAGCCAGTGCCGTAAGACAAACACAACATCCATGCCTCACCGGGATTCGAACCCGGACCCCGTTCGGACAAATGATCAGAGGCCATCGCTTAGACCACTGCGCCACCGGGGCGGCCATTAACATTTTCAAAATTCGTATTGTATGGTGTAATTCTGTATTTCATACAAGGCTACTTTCTTCTGCTTCTCAAAATTTTTCTTGTCATCCCTGTGGCGCATTGGTCTAAGCCCTGGCTTCTAAACATTCGTCCAAGGTGGGTCATGTCCGAATTTCGGTGAGGCATGGATGTTGTGTTTGTCTTACGGCATTGGCTTTGTGATTTTCCTGGAACCAGTGGCCTAAAATTAGGGATGATCCTTTACTTACAGCCCACTGATTTGCTCATGATTGTCGTTAAACTTCCAATAACAAAAGAAAAACATTGTCTTAATATAATTTATGACTAATAAGCTTGCACTGTTAAGATAGAATTATAATAACAACGTTTTACACAATAAAATGTTTATTATACATCGACTATAGTTTCGCAGGGCGTTTGGCTCGGTTTCCTCTGGACCAATGGAGCGTAAACATTCAAATCATTGTGGCATCATCAGAATTCTGGCGATCATGGGTTTTAGTGAGTTGTTTCCACGCGCTTGAAAGAAATGGAGTCGACGCTATGTCGTTGACCCACCGTGACGAGTGCCGGTATATGTGGAAAGCTTCTAATATATTAAGCTTGATAGTTGAGTCCGGTTTATCAATAAGCGTAGTGTTTCCAAACAAAAATGTATGGTTATTTTTGTGACAATGTTGGGCTCTAAACGACTTCTTCAGTTCATAGTTCCATACATAGGTCTTGTGTCCCTTCACACGGAAACTTAAAGCCCTGAAGGTCTGTCCTATATATGAAAGTCCACATTCACAAGGTATCTGATAAATTCCCCAGGAGTTTATGTCTTTGACGTAGTCTTTTGATCCCCTAAAATTTCATCCTGAGGAAGCCGAGCCAAAAGCTCTGCGAAACTATAGTCGATGTATAATAAATATTTTATTGTGCGTTGTTATTATTATTCTATTTTCTTAACAGTTCGGCCCGAAGTTTAGATTTGCCATGGTGTTTATTTAAAATAAAGTTTAAAGTTGCAACCTGGTTTAATTTAATCTGAAAACAATTTATACTTTAAAATAAGAACACTTAAATCGTACTGGTGTCAGATTTCTGTATTTAAGAAAAATATGTTAGTTTTTTCCAGATGGCAGTAAAAAGATAATATCCTCTAACTTGGGATTAAATTCTTGATAGTCTTGGAGAGGGTGAAAGGCAGTAAAGCAGATGACCTACCAATTCAAAGTTCTCAGGTTTGGCGCACCTGAGAATGATAAAAGAGTGATGCTTCCGGATTGCTAACAGGATCAACGGCACGACGAGCCTGACTGGGCCAACCAAAAAGGCCGTGTGCAAGCTGATCTTGGCCTATGCATGTGGGGCATGGTGGCCCAATTCAGTGAGAATGAGAAGAAGCCTGAATCAAATCCAAAGACAGGCCCTACAACGGATCACTAGGTGTTTCCGTACGACGTCTACACTGGAGCTCCAAGTGTTAGCTGGTTGCGAATCGGAGGTCCTAGTGGTAGCAAAAGAGGCGGCACTGCAACTCCTCAAGAGAGGAACAGACGTTGATTTTCTTGGAATCACATACCGTGCCTCCGAGACAGAGAGACCAAAGGTGGATTGGTCGATCCACCCTGCGTCGGCGATCTGTCCCACGTGTGACACCGATCCTCCAACGCGAGTGGGCAGAAAGCTCTTTACGGACGGCTCCAAACTAGAGAGGCAGATTGGTGTGGGACTCTGCGAGCTCTCGGAAAGCACTAAGGCATACGCAGAGCGCATCAAAGTCTCTGAGAATGCTCCAGTCTTCCAGGCGTAGCTTCTCTCTGATAATGCTTCAGTCTTCCCGGCGTAGCTTCTCTCTGAGAATGCTTCAGTCTTCTAGGCGTATCTTCTGTCTGAGAATGCTTCAGTCTTTCAGGCGTAACTTCTCTCTGAGAATGCTTCAGTCTTCCAGACGTAACTTCTGTCTGAGAATGCTTCATTCTTCCAGGCGTAACTTCTCTCTGAGAATGCTTCAGTCTGCCCGGCGTAGCTTCTCTCTGAGAATGCTTCAGTCTTCCCGGCGTAGCTTCTCTCTGAGAATGCTTCAGTCTTCCCGGCGTAGCTTCTCTCTGAGAATGCTTCAGTCTTCCAGGCGTAGCTTCTGTCTGAGAATGCTTCAGTCTTCCAGGCGTAGCTTCTCATGATTAGAGAGGCTCCGCAATGGGCAACTTCCAGTAAGAGAACGGATGAGATTAAAGGTTCATTCAGACAGCCAAGCTTTCTGAAAAGACATAAGAAAGTTCAGAAATAAAACTCCTGCGCTAAGAAGAATAAAAGAGCTGCTGGCAAGCAGCAGAGCGGTGGACGTAAGTTTCCACTAGGTCCGAAGTCACAGAGGAACCAATGGCAACGAGCGTTCCGACAAATTGGTCTAGGAAGCCTCAAGAATGACAAAAGTACGTGTTAGGTTGGGAACACCACTGCAGAATGTGTGAACTAGGCTTAAGAATAACGTCTTGGTAGAATGGCAGTCTAGTTGGGATGCTGGAGACGGGGAAAGAAGAACTCACATTATCTACCTAAAAATATCATTTAAAAGAACGGAATCGAATGGATTTCTAAACCAGATCATCCTCACGGGCCATGATGTCTCATCCGCGTACTTCGCGAGGTTTGGAGTTAAGAACTGAGATTGCCGCTGCGGCGCCCTAACAGCGTATATCTCAGACTTGATATTTGATTACCAATCTCTTTCAGCGGAAAGAAGGTCCATATCAAACATGTAAGTAAACCGTAGAATTCGGCCATTCTCTCAGGCATATACAAAGCCAGAGAAGGCATTGCGGAGATGGTAAGGGAACTAACGGCGAGCTAAGACGCCGAACTGGTTAGAAGACTCACAAGAAAGACGGCATCGTAGACTAAAGATGAGGATGATAATTAAGAATACCCAAGCCTAGGATCAAAAGACTACAGACCGCCCATCGCAAAGGAAAAGTGTAGATAGCGTAAATAATTTTGTGTGTCGTGATTTCTGAGGGTTTTTTTCCACTCGATGTAAAATACTTATCTTTCGAACAATTAAGTATCAAATATCTAAAGAAAGTGAGCATTCAGTGTATTAAAATAAGAACTGTACTGTAGTTTTAATAAAGCCCCATAGAGAGTTAAGCAAAAGCGTTGGCGGAAGAACCTCCCAGTCGCTAAGGGCGGAGTATAGGTGAGAGGGGAAGGTAGTGGGTCAGTGGGGTGGCTCGTTCCAACCGGTCCCCCGACCGAACCAGTCCGAGGGGAAGGGGAAGTACAGAATTACAGGAAGGTATACTTCCAGTACACCATGAGAAGCATAGAATTAGAGGAGGATTTAATTTCGGTACAATATGAGAAACCTTGAATTACAGGAAAATATAATTTCGCTACAATATGAGAAGCATAGAATCACAGAACGATATAGTTTCGCTACACTGTGAGAAGCATAGAATTAGAGGAAGACATAATTTAGCTACACAATGAGAAACATAGAATTACAGGAAGATATGATTTCGCTGCACTATGGGAAGCATACGACTAGAAGAAGATATAATTTTGCTACACTATCGGAAGCATACGACTAGAGGAAGATATAATTTCGCTACACTATGGGAAGAATACGACTAGAAGAAGATATAATTTTGCTACACTACGGGAAGCATACGACTAGAAGAAGATATAATTTTGCTAAAATATGGGAAGCATACGACTAGAGGAAGATATAATTTTGCTATACTATGGGAGGCATACGACTAGAGGAAGTTATAATTTTGCTACACTATGGGAAGCATACGACTAGAAGAAGACATAATGTTGCTACACTATCGGAAGCATACGACTAGAGGAAGATATAATTTCGCTACTCTATGGGAAGAATACGACTAGAAGAAGATATAATTTTGCTACACTATGGGAAGCATACGACTAGAGGAAGATATCATTTCGCTACACTATTGGAAGCATACGACTAGAGGAAGATATAATTTCGCTACACTATGAGAAGCATACGACTGAAAGAAGATATAACTTTGCTACACTATGGGAAGCATACGACTAGAGGAAGATATAATTTCGATACACTATGGGAAGAAGATATAATTTTGCTACACTATGGGAAGCATACGACTAGAGGAAGATATAATTTTGCTACACTATGGGAAGCATACAACTAGAAGAAGATATAATTTTGCTACACTATGGAAAGCATACGACTAAAGGAAGACATAATTTTGCGACACTATGGGAAGCATACGGCTAGAAGAAGATATAATTTTGCTACACTATGGGAAGCGTACGACTAGAAGAAGATATAATTTTTCTACACGATGGGAAGCATACGGCTGGAGGAAGATATAATTTTGCTGCACTATGGGAAGCATACGGCTAGAAGAAGATATTATTTTGCTACACCATGGGAACCATACGACTAGAGGAAAATATAATTTCGCTACACAATTTGAAGCATAGGATCACAGAAAGGTATAGTTCATCTACTCTATGATGAGCATGGAATTGCACGAGAATATAAGTTCGATGCACTATTAGAAGCATGGAGTAATCACAGAAAGATATATTTTCTTTACACTATGAGAAGCATGGAATTACAGAAAGGTGTAATTTTTTTACAATACGGGAAACATACGAGTAGAAGAAGACATAATTTCGCTGCAGTATAAGAAGTATCGAATCACTGGGAGATATAATTTCGTTGCACTATGAGAAACAAAATTTCAGGAAAAGGTAATTTCGCTATACTATGAGAAACATACGACTAGCGGAAGATATAATTTTGCTACACTATGGGAAGCATACGACTCGAGGAAGATATAATCTCGCTACACTATCAGAAGCCTACGACTAGAGGAAGATATAATTTTGCTACACTATGGGAAGCATACGACTAGAAGAAGACATGATTTTGCTACACTATCGGAAGCATACGACTAGAGGAAGATATAATTTCGCTACTCTATGGGAAGAATACGACTAGAAGAAGATAGAATTTTGCTCCACTATGGGAAGCATACGACTAGAGGAAGATATAATTTCGCTATACTATGAGAAGCATACGACTAAAAGAAGATATAATTTTGCTACACTATGGGAAGCTAACGACTAGAAGAAGATATAACTTTGCTACACTATGGGAAGCATACTACTACAGGAAGATATAATTTCGAAACACTATGGGAAGAAGATATAATTTTGCTACACTATGGGAAGCATACGACTAGAGGAAGATATAATTTTGATACACTATGGGAAGCATACGACTAGAAGAAGATATAATTTTGCTACACTATGGGAAGCGTACGACTAGAGGAAGATATAATTTTCCTACACTATGTGAAGCATACGGCTACAAGAAGATATAATTTAACTACTCTATGGGAAGCATACGACTAGTGGAAGGTATAATTTCGCTACACTATGGGAAGCATACGACTTGAGGAAGTTATAATTTTGCTACACTATGGGAAGCATACGACTAGAGAAAGTTATAATTTTGCTACACTATGGGAAGCATGCGACTAGAAGAAGATATAATTTTGCTACACTATGGGAAGCATACGACTAGAGGAAGATATAAATTTTCTACACTATGGAAAGCATACGACTAGAAGAAGATATAATTTTGCTACACGATGGGAAGCATACGACTAGAGGAAGATACAATTTTGCTGCACTATAGGAAGCATACGACTAGAGGAAAATATAATTTCGGTACACAATGAGAAGCATAGGATCTCAAAAAAGTATAGTTTATCTACACTATGATAAGCATAGAATTACACGAGGATATAATTTCGATGCACTATGAGAAGCATGGGGTAGTAACAGAAAGATATACTTTATTTACACAATGAGAAGCATGGAATTACAGAAAGGTATAATTTTGTTAAAATACGAGAATAATACGAGTAGAGGAAGATATAATTTCGGTTCACTATGAGAAGTATACGAGTAGAAGAAGACATAATTTCGGTACACTATGAGAAGTATCGAATCATTCGGAGATATAATTTCGTTACACTATGAGAAGCAAAATTTCAGGAAAAGGTAATTTGGCTATACTATGAGAAGCAAAATTTCAGGAAAAGGTAATTTGGCTATACTATGAGAAGCAAAATTTCAGGAAAAGGTAATTTGGCTATACTATGAGAAACATACGACTAGAGGAAGATATAATTTTGCTACACTATGGGACTCATACGTCTAGAAGAAGATATTATTTCGCTACACTATGGGAAGCATACGACTAGAGGAAGATATAATTTCGCTGCACTATGGGAAGCATACGACTAAAAGAAGATATAATTTTGCAACACTACGTGAAGCATACGACTGGAGGAAGATACAATTTTGCTACACTATGGGAAGCATACGACTACAGGAAGATATAATTTCGAAACACTATGGGAAGAAGATATAATTTTGCTACACTATGAGAAGCATACGACTAGAAGAAGATATAATTTTGCTACACTATGGGAAGCATACGACTAGAAGAAGATATAATTTTCCTACACTATTGGAAGCATACGACTAGAGGAAGATATCATTTCGCTACACTATGGGAAGCATACGACTAAAGGAAGATATAATTTCGCTACACTATGAGAAGCATACGACTGAAACAAGATATAATTTTGCTACACTATGGGAAGCATACGACTACAGGAAGATATAATTTCGATACACTATGGGAAGAAGATATAATTTTGCTACACTATGGGAAGCATACGACTAGAGAAAGATATAATTTTGCTACATTGTGGGAAGCATACGACTAGAAGAAGATATAATTTTGCTACACTGCGGGAAGCATACGACTAAAGGAAGATATAATTTTGCAACACTATGGGAAGCATACGAATAGAAGAAGATATAATTTTGCTACACTATGGGAAGCATACGTCTAGAGGAAGATATAATTTTTCTACACTATGAGAAGCATACGACTAGAAGAAGATATAATTTTGCTACACGATGGGAAGCATACGGCTGGAGGAAGATATAATTTTGCTGCACTATGGGAAGCATACGACTAGAAGAAGATATTATTTTGCTACACCATGGGAAGCGTACGACTAGAGGAAAATATAATTTCGCTACACAATGAGAAGCATAGGATCACAGAAAGGTATAGTTCATCTACTCTATGATAAGCATAGAATTGCACGAGAATATAAGTTCGATGCACTATAAGAAGCATGGAGTAGTCACAGAAAGATATATTTTCTTTACACTATGAGAAGCATGGAATTACAGAAAGGTGTAATTTTTTTACAATACGAGAAACATACGAGTAGAAGAAGACATAATTTCGCTACAGTATAAGAAGTATCGAATCACTGGGAGATATAATTTCGTTGCACTATGAGAAACAAAATTTCAGGAAAAGGTAATTTGGCTATACTATGAGAAACATACGACTAGCGGAAGATATAATTTTGCTACCCTATGGGAAGCATACGTCTAGAAGAAGATATTATTTTGCTACACTATGGGAAGCATACGACTAGAGGAAGATATAATTTCGCTACACTATGGGAAGCATATGACTAAACGAAGATATAATTTTGCTAAAATATGGGAAGCATACGACCAGAGGAAGATATAATTTTGCTACACTATGGTAAGCATACGACTAGAAGAAGATATAATTTTGCTACACTATGGGAAGCATACGACTCGAGGAAGATATAATCTCGCTACACTATGGGAAGCATACGACTAGAGGAAGATATAATTTTGCTACACTATGTGAGGCATACGACTAGAGGAAGATATAATTTTGCTACACTACGGGAAGCATACGACTAGAGGAAGATATAATTTCGCGACACTATGGGAAGCATACGACTAGAAGAAAATATAATTTTGCTACACTATGGGAAGCGTGCGATTAGAGGAAGATATAATTTTTTACACTATAAGAAGCCTACGACTAGAAGAAGATATAATTTTGCTACACTATGGGAAGCATACGACTAGAGGAAGGTATAATTTCGCTGCACTATGGGAAGCATACGACTAAAGGAAGATATAATTTTGCTACACTATGAGAAGCATACGACTAGAGGAAGATATAGTTTTGCTACACTATGGGAAGCATACGACTAGAGGAAGATATAATTTTTCTCCACTATGAGAAGCATACGACTAGAAGAAGATATAATTTTGCTACAGTATGGGAAGTATACGAATAGAGGAAGATATAATTTCGCTACACAATGAGAAGCATAGGATCACAGAAAGGTATAGCTTAGCTACACTATGATAAGCATAGAATTACCCGAGGATATAATTTCGATGCACTATGAGAAGCATGGAGTAGTCACAGAAAGATATACTTTCTTTACACTATGAGAAGCATGGAATTTCAGAAAGGTATAATTTTGTTACAATACGAGAAACATACGAGTAGAGGAAGATATAATTTCGCTACACTATGAGAAGCATACGAGTAGAAGAAGACATAATTTCGCTACACTGTGAGAAGTATCGAATTACTGGGAGATATAATTTCGTTACTCTATGAGAAAGAAAATTTCAGGAAAAGGTAATTTTTCTATACTATGAGAAACATACGACTAGAGGATGATATAATTTTGCTACACTGTGGGAAGCATACGTTTAGAAGGAGATAAAATTTTGCTACACTATGAGAAGCATACGAATAGAGGAAGATATAATTTCGCTACACTATGGGAAGCATACGACTAGAAGAAGATATAATTTTGCTACACTATGGGTAGCATACGACTAGAGGAAGATATAATTTCGCTACACAATGAGAAGCATGGGATCACAGAAAGGTATAGTTTAGCTACACTAGGATAAGCATAGAGTTACACGAGGATATAATTTCGCTACACTATGAGAAGCATAGGGTAGTCACAAAAAGGTATACTTTCGTTACACTATGAGAAGCATGGAATTACAGAAAGGTATAATTTTGTAACAATACGAGAACTATACGAGTACAGGAAGATATAATTTCGCTACACTATGAGAAGTATACGAGTAGAAGAAGGCATAATTTCGTTGTAACAATACGAGAACTATACGAGTACAGGAAGATATAATTTCGCTACACTATGAGAAGTATACGAGTAGAAGAAGGCATAATTTCGCTACACTATGAGAAGTATCGAATTACTTGGAGATATAATTTCGTTACACTATGAGAAACAAAATTTCAGGAAAATGTAATTTGGCTATACTATGAGAAGCATAGGATTAGAGGAAGATATAATTTCGCTATATGAGAGTCATTGCATTACAGGAAGTTAATCAAGGTATACTATCGCTACACTATGAGAGGCATAGAATCACAGGACGATATGGTTTCGCTACACTATGAAACCTGTAGGGGGACGGCAAGACTTCAAAAATAAAATTGATGCAAAAAGATAAAATTTTGGAAAATGTTTGAAAATGGAAATTTTTGAAAAATTTGAGATAGTGCCGCTGTGGTGTCCGGAGGCTCTCCGGCGTATTTATAAGAAGAAGGATTTTTCTCCTAAAGATGTTTGAACGCTTAACAGTGGGTTAGTACATACATGTGAAAGTGGTTGTACTGCCTACACATACGGTACCACCCGCAGGTATAATTTCATTTGAAGTCTCGCAATGTTCGTCCCCTGGCTCTGGTGACTTTGTCGCGGGCTGGGGCTCCCTCCTACGGGGAAGTCTAACACAAGAGTCATCTAAAGATGAAACAAAGTCCTAGTGAAACCTCAACAGGACAGAAATATGAAGAGAAAATGCAAATAATGACGAAAAGAAGAGACCATGTTGGTCGAAAAGATGATATGAATAACAAAACTCTGAAGACGAAAGATGTGGGTAGTTTTTTCCCCACAAAATGAAGATGATCTGTGGACTCGGGGCAAAACCACATGTTTCACGGTACCCAAGGACTCTATTCGGACTCTCATTGCCTCGATGCAACGTCGGATTCAACGCTGTATCGCCCAAAATTGGGTCCACACTCTTAATTGAGCATCCTGTATATTCAACCACTGGAGCTTAGTCTGTATGTTGCAATTAAATCATTTGTTGAAAACCTACTTGGCTATCTGTGTGCAGTTTAGTGTGTTTTCGAGAATTCCTTCATGGTGTGGCATTTTCTCTGTCAGGCAGTGTAACTAATGCATTAGTTTATTTTAAAATTCTAGAAATAAATCCACAAGTGTTCGTAAAAGTTTTCAAAACAACTAAAATTTGCTGTAAGTTTGGAGATAAAAAGTTCTTTTCTAGCTTCAGCAGAAAAAAAATCAAGAAAAAAACTAGAGGATTAGAAACAGAGCAAGATAAGAACGGGAGTCAAAAGAGATTTTGACTGATGATGAAAAGCAATGGGTGAGCCTCGCTCTGGTTTTTAGTATTGTCTGGCATTATTGGGAGTTGGGAGCAAAGAAAGCCATCTTGTGGGATAGATTTTGAAGTACGTTTGTGCTAGTGTGGATGACAGCGAAGTACGTACCGCGACTGGGTCATACACAAAATCTAGTAACCAAAATCCAAGCTAGAACTTTTTCTAGTAAATTAACCCATCTGAATCAGGAATCGAACTATATTTTAAAAAAATCATCTAGACGTGAGATTTACAAAAGTTAGTAAATCATGCAATGCATTGATTATGATACGCTTTCAAACATATCAGATATCATTACTTAAATTATTTTTATTTTTTTTATTGGAGGTTTAACGACCACCGTGAGCTTTAACCGTTTTTTTATTTGGAGCAAACATGGACAGGAAGATACAGATGGGCTGTGCTTAACAGTTACCAAAAGATAAACAAGTAGATGACCTATTTATAATGATGATGAGATATTTACACTATGTGAATGCACTATATACAATGTAAGAAAATTCATAACACTGACGATACTTGACTTTATAATGAATAAAACTTTTACTACTATTATAATGAATTCAATGCTTGTACTAAGCTAAGTATAATGGTTTATAATGCTTGTACTAATGCTTCTGCTACTAGTTTCTTCTAGTAATGGTTGTTGTTTGTTAATTAAATCATGAATAAACTTTCCTGCTAGTAGTGTAGTAATAATAATAATCAAGCTTATAACTGGTAGTAATGTTGTAGTAGTAATTAAGATGAATAAAGTCTTATGCTGGTTGTTACTAATAACACTAAATGAAATAAACCTAACAGCCAGATAGAGATCTGACAAAACTATGAACTGAGAAAGATGTACTTACGAAAGCAATCTTTTATTTGGTCAACTTTTCGCTCTCACATAAACGAAGATCTCGTTAAACATAAACCACAGTTCACTTCGTACAACAACAAACGCTCTCTTTCACATAAACCAACGCTCTCTGACACATAAACAACAGCTCACCCTACGCACATCAACAAAAAGCTCTCTCTTGGTATCGTTGAACGCGCCTATTTATACTGGCTACCACCACGTCATGACTTACACTCATTGCCAGATCTCATTCAGCGGGTGAAATAACATCTCGTTCAGTAAGAAGATAATTTACATAGGAAAATAAAATAACCAGAGATAGTAAAAATCAAAAGGAAAGTGAATCGAGAGTATACGTTACATCATCTCCCCCTTAATTTTTTTTTCTTTTTGTTTTTCGAAAAACCTATCAATTTTGGAGTGTAAGTCTTACACTTCGTTGATTGACGTTTATCGACCTCTTTTTTGTTGTTGTTTTGGGTGGCAGCAGTATGTACAATCTCAAACTTGGCATGACAAAATCAAGAAATCTGTATTCGTCTGTGAAACACTTTGTATACTTGAACAAAACAAACCTGCATCGGCATACCTTCCTTTTATTCTGCCTAGCAGGAATCACTTTTTTAATTTCAAATTACGTTCTCATTATTCGTTGAATACACACCAACTGTATCAGCAGCGAAGATTGCCTGGAGCTGCCTAACAGTAACAATTTTATTATTTTACCCCTAAGCACATAGATATATAAAAAAAATTGGATTAGTAGATGGACATAGAAGAAATATAAAAAAAAACACATATATACACAAAAAGAATGCATAGGCCCACACGAAAGAAATAAATTCTGACACGCCAACTGGTCGTGCAGGAAAAACAACAAACGGAGAAAAGAACCTGTCCACGAGAACTTACTTATCTCGAGGACGCATAAGAAACTCTAGTACGATAACGTTTTCCAGGCCTAATCGGACTGGTAAATTCAGGTGGCGTAGTGTGTTTCAAGGACTTGAATGGATCTGGAACATCGGTAGTCTGTCGGTCAAGAAATCCCGGCGGCTGACAGAAACGGTCAGGAACGGCTGACGTCCGTCGGTCAGGAACGGCTGAAGTCTGTCGGTCAGGAAATCCCTGCGGCTGATAGGAACGGTCAGGAACGGCTGAAGTCTGGCGGTCCGGAAATCCCTGCGGCTGACAGGAACGGTCAGGAACGGCTGAAGTCCGTCGATCAGGAACGGCCGAAGTCTGGCGGTCCGAAAATCCCTGCGGCTGACAGGAACGGGCTCCCCCAGGCTTTTGATATGTAGTCCCTTTGTGCTGGGGCCCGTGTTGTCCTTCCAGCATTCTTTTGGACGGACGTGCCTCTGGCCACATCGTTTGTTTTCGCTTTCGCCCTCGTGGCATGAGAGTAGCAGCAGGCATCGGCCCTGTTTGCCCTGAGCGTAGGTTCCAGGGTCGAAACCCGGGCGGATGCAAGGATCTCTGCCTTCGTCGCTGTTGCGGCGAAGCAGATTGGGGAGACAAGCTACGTTTTTGACCAGCTTTTGGTGTTACTGGACGGTTTGTCATTTGCGTCTGACGTCTAGGAATAGTCAAATTATTGTCCATAACTGATAAATCAGAAATATCTGAAGCCTCTGAGTCGCTGCTGTAAGTTAGTGGTCGTGCAGGGCGATGTTTTTCTGCCTATAGGAATACTCTCTGACGAGGTATTCAAGGAAGTAGGAGCTTGTGTTGGTGCAGAGTTATCAGGAAACGGCGCAGCAATAGTCTTGGCAATGGTTGGAGGGAAAGGAACGATACTAGTATTTGAAGAACTTGATTCGAGCCTTCGTCTCATGGGAGAATCAGATTGCGTGTTTGGAAACCCTTCTTGAGAAGGGGAGGGTGAAGAAAAAATCACTGAAGATTCTTCAAAAATGTTTGTTGGTTCGTCCAAAATTTCTGGAGGTTGATCGTGAGATATAGACTCTTGAGTCTGTGGAACAGAAGGTTGAGTAGGGTTGATTATAAAATCGATATTTCGTTCATGATACTTGCGACACTGAGCAACGTGTACGTATTGAAATTGATTGTCAGGTTTTTCAAGAACAATGTTATTTTCAAATACATTTGCCACCCGATATGGACCTTCGTAGCTGGGTGCAAATTTCTTCACTAAAGTATGAGAAACAGAAGACTGGAAGTGCGTTTCCACGAGAGTGAGATCTCCAACGACAAGATTTGGTTCCCTACGCCTAGTATTATAATATCTTGCTTGAGCCGCTTGTGCCCCTAGCATTGCAACACGATCTTTCTCTGCCATGATTCGTACTGATTGCGGAGTTGGTCGCTGGTTTAGTTCGTCGATAATCCCCGTTAAATGTTCAAAAGGGGTTTTAATTTGGCGGCCCAGAAAACGTTCTGCAGGAGTAATTTTAGTAGATTCGTGGACAGACGAGCGGAGGGCGAACGAAAAAAGCTCCAGATGGCCATCCCATCGCTCGTGATGATCCATGACAAATGTAGCAATCATTTTCACTAGCGTGCGATTTACGCGTTCCGCAGGATTACTCTGGGGATGATATGGGGAAATGAATTTATGCTTAATGTGTAGTCTCGCACACATTCTTTCAAAAATGTCAGAAATAAATTGTGGACCATTATCCGAAACTACTTTATTAGGTGCACCACATCTAGAGAATACTTCATTAATTAATACATTACAAATAACTTCTGCCGTAGCGGCTTTAATGGGAAAAACTTCAACCCATTTAGAAAAATTATCAGTTAATACTAAAACGTAACGAGCTTTGTTTTTAACAGATAAAGGATAAGGTCCCAATAAATCTATTGAAATAATGAAAAAAACATGAGAACTTGAACTAGATTTCAAGTGACCGGCCGGTCTTACATTACAGTAATTATTAATCTGACATAAGTGACATGATTGAACGTATGCGAGCACACTTTGGTACATGCCAGGCCAATAGGCAACATCCCGCAATTTACAACGGGTCTTGCGAATACCTAAATGGCCTGCAAGAGGTTTGTCATGAAATTCGTTTAAAAGGGCCATTCTAAGGGTTCGCGGAATACATGGGCGAAACTCTGCCCTAGTAGTCCTAGATTTCGTATAGTAAAGAAGACCCTCTATGACTTAAAAATGCTGTGACCTTCCAGCCAGAGAAGGATCACTTTGTAGGGGCGAACCCGCAAGCAACAAATTATAGATATCCCCAAAATCTGGATCATTTATTAATTCTGCCATTATCTGCTCTCTGGATGTTACATCAGCTATTAGAAGTAAAGGCTGACATCCAGGAGTAGATTCTGTGGGGACCCCACTGATCGGAACGCGAGACAATGCGTCCGGTAATTGATTCTTATGACCTGGCTGATATGAAATTTTGATATTGCTCTCTTGTAACTTCAGAGCCCACTTCATAAGTCTTTGAGAGAGATGCTTAGCAGAATTCAAATACTGAAGGGCAGAATGATTCGTAATTATGTTAACTGTCAATTCGTTAAGATAACATTGAAATTTGTTAAGAGCATACACAACAGCAAGACATTCACGTTCCGTAGCTGAATAATTGCGTTCAGCTTTGGCTAAAGTACGAGACGCAAAAGCTATTGGATGCCCAGCTTGTGACAAAATGCAACCAAGACCAACTCCGGATGCGTCAGTATAAATATCAAATTCCTTAGTATGATCCGGGAAAGCCAACACAGGAGGCTGAGTCAACGCAGACTTCAATGTTTCAAACGCAGCGTTAGCCTCAGGTGTCCAAACAAACTTCTTGTATTTACGTTTCGAAGCATACAATGGCTCACAGATTGTAGCATAAGCGGGGACGAACTGCTGATACCATCCGGTCATTCCCAGAAAGCGTGATAGTTCTTTTGCTGTTTGAGGCCGAGGAAAGTCAACAATAGGCCTAATTTTTTCATTATCCGTAAATAAGCCGTGGGGAGGGATTTTCAACCACAGATATACAATTTCGTCCCTCGCTATCTGACATTTACTAGGTTTTAACGTCAAGCCAGCCTTGTATATGAGTTGGAACACCTGTTTGAGGAGAGAAAGGTGCTCGTCAAAAAGTCTCGGATGTAATAATAATGTCATCCAAATATACATGCACATGGGGACCCAGAGCAGGTCTGAGAACCGTATCCATAAGCTTTTGGAAAGTAGCAGGTGCAGAAGCTAGTCCAAAGGGCATACGTAGGTATTCATAAGCCCCAAAAGGAGTCACAAAGCCTGTTTTATCGACAGAGTCCGGATGTACTGCTACCTGCCAATATCCACTTGCCAAATCCAAGGTTGACATCCATTTAGTTGATGACAGGTCATGCAAAATATGTGACATGACAGGTAGTGGATAATTGATCGTTTTTGTGACTTGGTTGAGCTTGCGGAAATCTGTCACGAAACGAAATTCATTGGGTTGTTTTTGGAACCAAAAAGGCAGGAGCAGCCCAGGCGCTTGTTGATTCCCTTATTATGTCCTGTTTAATCATTTCAGAAATTTGACGTTGCATTTCCTGTTCCTTATGGGGAGCACAAGGGTAAGGTTTCGTCGCTATCGGTTTCGAACCCTCAGTGTCAATGACATGATAAACCACCTGTGTGAAACCAGGTTGATCAGAAAAATAAACCAGGGCTTTCCTGTAAAAGTAGAGAAAGCTGGTTTCGTTGCCTATCATTCAATTGGTTACTCAATAACAAACTCGTTATATCCATAGGAATCGTAGGAATCATTTCGATAGGTTCCGGAAAGGAAATCACATGTTGTACGAAATTCAGAGTTATTTGAAACGTATGAATAAAGTCCATTCCCATTAGACATTTCACAGGTAGTTCGTCTATAAGCAGGAAAGAATGCGTAAAACGAGCCTTTCCCAGCCCTAGAGATAATGTGACAGTTCCTGTGATACTGAAGATTTCGTTATTTGCACCTCGCAAATACTGCGTCGCAGGCTGAACGAGTATTGCAGGAAAATTGTCAGTGCAAAACTTCGTATTTAGGGCTGATATTTCAGACTCAGTGTCGAACTTTGTCTCGACAATAATATCTTCATTTGTCAAGAATACATCAGGCAACTGAGGAGTTTGGACAGTCACTAATACTGTTTTAGGGTCAGAATGCTTGGTATCAGGAAGCAGGACCGACTCCTTGGTCTACTTCCTTTGGAAGTTTAAAGGATTCCTGGTTGGATTGTCATGCGGTCTAAAACCTCGACCCTGCCGGGTATCGGGAAAATTTTCACGATGAGGAAAACTGCGTGAAACCTGCGTCGGGAACTCCGCGTGTCTGTTGACATTTTCATATCTATTACTTCTTCCCTCAGCACGGGCAGAAAAATAATCATTGCCCTGAGCATGAAAACGTTCCGAATGCTGCGGATTTGAACGGGGTCGAGCATACTGTACATTTGTACGATATCCCGAAGATTGTTCAGAAACTCGCGGTTGGTTTGCCTCTCTTCTGTGTGCTGGAACGTATGAAGCTTGGGCGTGCACTTGTGTATGCTCGCGCTGAAAGTTATTATGCCTATTATGCCGCTGGGGGTTTTCGAAATAAGCCTCGCGGGGTGCCCGAGCATGGTGAGTTGAACCATGTTTGCCATGTCGCTCTTCATACGTTCGTATGAGGCGAAGGCATTCATGAATTGCAGCAGGGTGTCGAACCTCAAGAAAATCTTGTAAAAATGGGTCGAGCTGCTGCAATAGGGTATCCACCATGTCGACATGACTGGCATGTGGATCCCATAAGTGATATAAGCGTGTTGTTTCCAACGCAAATGCAATAGGGCTATCGTTGGGTCCTTGCTGACGAGAAAAAAGTTGTTATGCAAGGCTAGCTCGACTGAAGCCAAAAGGAAAGACCTCCAAAAATTCTGCTCGAAAATTCTCATAATGAGAATCCGGGTTCGACACTCTCCACTGCCGATACCAGGTCTTAGCGGTATCCTTCAAGCAAGTGCCTGCGATTTGTACTTTGCAGTCTTCAGGAATATTGTATAGATCAAAAATGATCTTCCAAATCTTCGAGGAACTTTAAGGATCTCTCCAACCCATTGAAATGAATTGTTTCTGCATGCGGCACGAAATGGGCAAGCATTCTGCTTCGCTGAGAGGATTGAACTCCATCAGGTACGACCCGCGACTCAGAGTAATAGGAAGCTGGTGAATTACGAAATTGTGAAGAATGCCTGGGTACGTGTAGATCATTCATATCAAAGTTAGACCCACAGGCTTCTTGCAAATTGTCAAAAAAAAAAAAAACACCATCACCATCGAAATTTGCCTTAGGGTGAAAAATTGAAGTTGTCTCAGGTAAGGAAGACATGGGTAATAATTGTCAAGATCTCGTGTTCGAGAAAAGTTCGGGCGCCAATTACAATGAATAAAACTTTTACTACTATTATAATGAATTCAATGCTTGTACTAAGCTAAGTATAATGCTTTATAATGCTTGTACTAATGCTTCTGCTACTAGTTTCTTCTAGTAATGGTTGTTGTTTGTTAATTAAATCATGAATAAACTTTCCTGCTAGTAGTGTAGTAACAATAATGAACAAGCTTATAACTGGTAGTAATGTTGTAGTAGTAATTAAGATGAATAAAGTCTTATGCTGGTTGTTACTAATAACACTAAATGAAATAAACCTAACAGCCAGACAGAGATCTGACAAAACTATGAACTGAGAAAGATGTACTTACGAAAGCAATCTTTTATTTGGTCAACTTTTCGCTCTCACATAAACGAAGATCTCGTTACACATAAACCACAGTTCACTTCGTACAACAACCAACGCTCTCTGACACATAAACAACAGCTCACCCTACGCACATCAACAAAAAGCTCTCTCTTGGTATCGTTGAACGCGCCTATTTATACTGGCTACCACCAGGTCATGACTTACACTCATTGCCAGATCTCATTCAGCGGGTGAAATAACATCTCGTTCAGTAAGAAGATAATTTACATAGGAAATTAAAATAACCAGAGATAGTAAAAATCAAAAGGAAAGTGAATCGAGAGTATACGTTACAACTTAAGGGTTGACTTACTCTATGTACATCATATTTTCGCAATGTGCATCAGCAGAGTGCTATCTCTAATAGGTAAACACCAGTACAAGGTATAACTATAAATTTTACAGTGCAAAAACACACATGTATATTTTGAGCAATCTTGAAGAAAAGAGCAGAAGGCTTATACTTTTCAGTATCTGAAAGATAAGCGAATAAATGATCTATTTACAATGATGGTGTGAACTCTATACAAATTGAATGCAATATCTCTATTGTGAAACGCTGTCAAATTACAAAAATAATTATTACTTAGGCTTAAACAAGTGCCTCAATCACAGTACTATAGACGAACTAGTAATGAACAACAACATATGTACACAAGGTGCAACGGCATAGGGAAAACACTAATAAGGAATTACTATTTCATGGTGCAACTGTAAATTTCACAGTGCAAAGAGTAAAGTATATTAGTACAAACAGAACTTGAGTTTTACAGAAAATTTATACTTCGGGTACAATACAAAGAATGAAAATATGAAACTGACTCCTTGTACAGCAAATGTGCAATACAGCGTAGAACATTATGTACTAGACTGATTATTTCCTGTTAGACACATGTGACATGAGAAAAACCACACTGTGTAACATTAACATATAATTGAAATACTATCAAAACGTTTGCTCCGCACCATGAGCATAAAACGTAAGACATGTAATCTTGACCCAACATGCGAAATGTGCCGAACATAAATTTTACAGTGCAATTAGGAAAGTACATTAGTATATACAAAACTGAGCTTTTGGCATACAACTATACTTCAGGTACAGTACAAATATCTGAATGATGAACAATTACTCTTTATACAAAAAAAATGTGCTAAACCTCGCAGAACATTGTGTAATCGACTGATCATATCCTTTTAGGTACATGTAACATGATCAAAAACCACACTGTGCAAAATCAATAATAAAATTTAAACACTATCAAACAGTTGCTCAGCATCGTGAGCATAAACCATATATTATAAAGCCCGGCAGACATAAGGAAAGTGCCGAACAAACAAAAAAAAAAAAAACTTTAAACTTATTCTAAGTGCCTGTAGTATAACAAGAAACTCACTTACAGGACCTTGTTGGTGAGAAACATGCAGGCATGCAGTAACATTAGGCAGCAATGATGACCAGGGTACCTAAGAACACGATAATCACAAAACTATACTTTAGTTAGTCCAAACAATTTCACAGAAGTTAGAACAATAGTCTAAGGTCTTCTGATGGACCAGAAAATCATTGACGAAAAGGTGACCACACTGACATAAAGTGTGGGATTCGATTCGCAGCCTTAGCAACAGTGAAAGCAAGCCTCAAGCGTGAAATCAGTCTGTTCCGGAACTGACTGCACATCGCAGCTCCCGCCTGAAAGATGGTAGGCTGTATAGGGGTAGAACGAAGCTGTTGATAGTAGCAAAAAATTACATGTTTTGCTAATATGAATACATAAGCACATTACTCTGATATAGGAATAGGCGGAGTACTTGAACTGAGTAGCCTGCTATAAGCTGAGAAAGAAAGATCATCAGTACTAAGGCACTGTGCTGTAGTGAAGGTCAGATGTAACAAGGGAAGAAGCACTGTGCAATGTTGATACACATGATCTACATTCGCAATCGTAGAGCAAAACATGCAGTTAGGCGAATCAACAAGCATCATCCTGAATAATTTGGTAGGAACTGGTAACCGCCGATGAAGAAACAACCATTGGATGTTTCTTTCTGCTGGAACAGATAGTGGCGGGTTAGACATGGACCACACTTGTGAAAGGGCGACATTCGGAACCTCTGGAATCATCAATGGTGTAGCATACAGTGGATCAATGAGACAATGGTAAAGAGACGAGATAGAAAAGCTGGAGAGAGGAAGTGATGAGCCCCGAACGGAAAGGAAAAAGGGAAGAGGAAGAGATGCAGAGGGAACAAGAGTTAACCCAGCTTCAGAGGCAAGGTTAGAGAAGATTGTAATGATAGAAGAACGGAAGGAATCATACAGCAAAAGAGAGGAAGAGGTAGGGGGGAGGAGGGGGACAGATCAGAGAAGAATTTCCAAGAAAGATCTGGAGAAATTAGATCCTGAACAGATACTATTCCGGCGGGGAGCCAGAAAAGGTCAGTAAAGTAGGGAGCATTAGGGGGATGAAAAATGGAAGAAAAGAACAGGGGATCAGCTAATAGTTCAGTGGTGGAAGCCGGTGAGCACGGAAGAGGGGTAGAGAACGGAGAAAGGAAAGGACCTCTTTGTAGAAAGGGGAAAGTTTGGAATGGAAAAAGGGAGAATGATCCATTAGAAGATACATGAAGAAAGTGATTCGGGGATTCCTAGGCGATATCATGACATCTCTAACGAGCGTAACTGGCGACTCTGGTGCACTTAGTAGCCGCAGGAAAGAAACCACTTTATGTGCTTTATAGTACGTGCGAACTTCCAGCAGTGAAATACCTCCATCAGTGACTCGACGACAGAGAGTGGAGACCTGGATCCAATGGTACCTGTTCCATATTATCGTTGAGATGATTCGAGTGATTTCATTGAGGTGATAAATAGGCATACGTTCTGCTGACCATGCATATAGGCATGGTGAAAGAATATAAGTCTGAGCTATTCTAGTTCTTGAGAAGTAAGAAGTACAAAACTGGGAACCTCGCCAGAATGCAGCAGTTCGAGTAGGGCGTTTTCTGAGAGCATTCCATGTTTCATTTTGAGCAGAAAGACGGACTCCGAGATGGACTCCAAGGAATTTTTGGGATGAAGCAGTCCATGAGGCGCCCCACGGGGTGTCAGTCCTTGAAGCCCACGCTCCGCTCCATAGGCCTGCACTCTTGGATGTATAAAGTGATGCCGCTGAACATGAAGAATATTGATCGTAAATCTGGAGCAAGATGTCGAATTGAGCGTCTGTCCTTACACAAAAGGTCGCGTCATCTGCATATGCAGAGTATGTCACAGAAAAGTGCCTAGTACTTGCAGTAGACGGTGGTAGTGCATCTATAAAGGCTCGATGGACAGACCGAAGAAACGGCTCAAAAGCAATGGCAAAGAGCTGCCCAGAAAGTGGGCAACCCTGCCGAATGCCTCGCTGAACAGGAATAGGTGCAGTCAAGAATGCCGCCGTCTTGACATGGAAAGTAGCGTCCTGATAAAGGGCAAGAATAGAGGTAACAAAAGCAAAAAGGAAAGCCGAAAGCAATAAGAACATCAGAAAGATACAAATGTGATATATTGTCGAAAGCAGCTCTTTGGTCAAGATTAAAAGGGCAAGTGGTTCAGAGTTAGTACGAGCCAGATGTAGGAGATCTCGAAGGAGATTGAGATTAGAAGTGATGGACCGACCATGAACCGGGTAGGTCTGGTCGGGAGAAAGAAGAAATGGAAGAACTTGGTTGAGTCGACTGAAAGGAGTTTAGTGAAGAGTTTATAGTCAATGTTTAGTAGCGAGATAGGACGCCAGTTTCCTAAGTCAAGCAGATCGCCTTTCTTGAGAAATAACACCATATGAGCCCCTGTGAAACCCCTCGGAAGAGAAGAGGAAGAAAGAGCAGCATTGAAAGCGGCGAGAAGAAATGGAACCAACGAAGGGAGAAAAGTACGGTAGAAAAGGAACGGAAGGCCATCTGGACCTGGGACAGCAAGGGAATATAGAGAGGCAAGAATGGTCCGAAGTTCAGTCTGCGAAATAGGTTGTGAAAGGGAATCAGAGAGAGATTGGAAGGAACTTGGGGAAGAGCAAAGAGTAAAGTAGCAGAAGCAGAAACAGAAGGCTGAGGAGTTTCACTGTATTTGATAGTAAAATATCAACGAATCTGAGAGCAAACTGCATCCGGATCAGAGGTGATTTCACCATCAGGCCGCCGAAGTAGTCGAAGCTGATGAGACGAGCGGCGTTTTTCTTCTAACGCGGATAGAAACTCAAAGGAGCAGTCCTTTGGTGATAGATGTTGTAGACGGAGACGAAGAATTACCTGACGTGCACGAGGCTCATGAAGTGCTCTAAGATCCGCTTGGTAAGCTGTATACATGGGATAACTCGCACCAAGCTGTAACAGGATGTTTCGGAGATTTTACTCTTCCATGGAGCGCTTCGTGCCTTCGGAGAAGGAATGACGTCTAAGAAGATAAATTAGGTAAGATTTCACCTCGAGTCAGTACTTGATGGCACAAGGTGCAGTGGACTCTCGCATATGATCAAGAAGATCTCTGATCTCGGTGCGCATATTCTCATCAGCTAGGAGAGAAGTGTCTAGAGTCCATGACCGAGGCCTAGCATGCAGACGAGATGAAGAGTTACAGGAGATAGTGATGGCACAATGGTCTGATGAGGCTGTAGGAGAGTGCATACAATCCGTTGTAATGGGCAATAACGGAGCAGAAGCGTAAAATCGATCCAGCCTGGCAGAAAGAGAGGAGGATGCAGATGCAGCTCTCCAGGTATGTGAAATGGCTGTCGGATGCAATCGTCGGAACACGTCATGTAAATCAAAATCAGACGCTCATGATCGCAATTGCTCCACAAGACGTAAACGATGTTCAATCCTCGAAGGAGCGCGATCGAGCTGTGGTTGAAGTGTACAGTTAAAGTCTCCTCCAATGAGAACATGATCTGATGGTAATGCTGACTGAAGTGCAGTGCGGAGCGAAGAAAATAACAACGTTAGATGTGTAGATGAACATGGAATATATATGTTGAAAACTAAATATCTATGTCCATCTAGGACGAAAGTGAGTCGCTGCGATAAATCTCGGCACAGGTTATGAACTTTAACACAGGAGAGTGCTTGAGGAAATCTATTACGTACACCAATAGCAAAACCTCCACGAAGAGAGAGCCTATATGCGTGATGAAATTGATAGTCCCATCTCCTCCAGCGATAAAAGGGTGAAGTGGCGAGACAATTTGTCTCTTGCAAAGGTAGGAGATCTGCTTTGAGTTGGTGGACGTCTTCATACACAACAGCATTCGCCAAAGGGGTACACATACCCCTACTATTCAGTGAGACTGTCTTAAACAGAGTAGTCTGATGATGGTTGGAGGATGTTGTCGGCTGCGTTCTGAAACTTGGCGAGACGGCTACAGAACTTCTTTGCACAGTAGGGACCACCTAGATCTCTGCCCGGAACGGTGCGTAAATGAGAATGTATCGCCAACATTTGATTCATGGTGTCAGACAGACAGCAACTGGACAAATAAATAGGAGGCAAATGAATAATTAATACAGACAAGTGACGTGGACCAGGAACATCAAACAGAAGTCATCGATCTTTACACGTTTTTATAAGTGAGTGACGGAAACATTCTCATCGGCCGTCACCGGGAATCGAACTCAGGGTCTTAGAGTTACGCGCCGCACATGCTTCCACTGTACTACAGCGGCCTCAAATTCCTCCAGACTCATATACACTAACTGCAAAGCCACTTGGCAGATCGCTTCTAGGAGCCCCGCACAATACTGGGGATTCACTAAAGATGGGAAGCAGAAATTGAACAAATAACTAAGAGGCGAATGAATAATAGATACAGACAAGTGACGTGGACCAGAAACGTTAAACAAAAGTCATCTCTCTTTATACGTGTATAACTGACGCACGGAAAAATTATTGTTGTCCGTACGTGCCTGACATGCTTCCACTGCTCCACAGTGGCCTCGAATTCCTCCAGACTCACATACACTAACTGCCAAGCGACTTGCCGGGTTGCTTCTTGGAGCCCTGCACAATCCTGGGGATTCATCAATGATGGTAAGCAGCAACTGAACAAATAACTAGGAAGCGAATGAATAATTAATACAGACAAGTGACGTGGACCAGACACATCAAACAGAAGTCATTGCTCTTTATACGTGTATAACTGAGTCACGTAAAAATTCTCATCGGCCGCCACCGGGAATCGAACTCAGGGTCTTCAAGTTACGCGCCGCACATGATTCCACGGCAGCTTAGCGGCTTCGAATTCCTCCAGACTCACATGCACTAACTTCCACGCCACTTGGCAGGTTTCTTCTTGAGCCCTGCACAATGCTGGGGTTTTACTAAAGATGGTAAAGCAGCAACTGAACAAGAAAATAGGAGGCGAATGAATAATTAATACAGACAAGATACGTAGACGAGGTGCATCAAACAGAAGTCATCGCCCTTTCCACGTTTTTTATAAGTGAGCCACGAAAAAAATCTCATTGGACACCACACACAATCGAATTCAGGGTTTTCCAGTTACGCGCAGAACATGCTTCATCTGCAGCACAGCGGCCTCGAATTCCTCCAGACTCACATACACTAACTGAGAAGCCACTTGGCAGGTTGCTTCTTCGAGCCCCGCACAATGCTGGGGATTCATCAAAGATGGTAAATCAGCAACTGAACAAATAACTAGGAGGCGAATGAATAATTAATACAGACAAGTGACGTCGACCAGGAAAATCAAACAGAAGTCATCGCTCTTTCCACGCTTTTATAAGTGAGTGACGGAAAAATTCTCATCGGCCGCCTCCGGGAATCGAACTCAGGGTCTTTCAGTTACGCGCCGCACACGCTTCCACTGCAACACAACGGGCTCCGAATTCGTCGAGACTCACATACTCTATCTGCCAAGACTTTTGGCAGGTTGCTGCTTGGAGCCAAGCACAATGCTGGGGATTCATCAAAGATGATAAGCAGCAATTGTCCAAATAAATAGGAGGCAAATGAATAATTAATACAGAGAAGTGATGTGGATTACGAACATCAAACAGAAGTCATCGCTCTTTCCACGGAAAGTCATAGCTCTTTATACGTGTATAACTGACGCACGAAAAAATTTTTGTTGGCAGAATGCGCCTGACATGCTTCCACTGCTCCACAGCGGCCTCGAATTCCTCCAGACTCACATACACTACCTGCCACGCCACTTGGCAGGTTTCTCCTTGTAGCCCTGCACAATGCTGGGAGTTTACTAAAGATGAGTAAAGCAGCAACTGAACAAGTAAAAAGGAGGCGAATGAATTGTTAATACAGACAAGAGACGTGGACCAGGTACATCAAACAGAAGTCATCGCTCTTTCCACGTTTTTATGAGTGAGCCACGGAAAAAATCTCATTGGCCGCCACCCGGAATCGAACACAAGGCCTTCCAGTTACCCGCCGGATATGCTTCCACTGCACCACAGCGGCCTCGAATTCCTCAACACTCACATACACTAACTGCCACGCCACTTGGCAGGTTTCTTCTTGGAGCCCTGCACATAGCTGGGGATTTACAAAAGATGGTAAAACAGCAACTGAACAAATAAATTGGAGGCGAATGAATAATTATTACAGACTAAAGACGTGGACCAGGTGCATCAAACAGAAGTCATCGCTCTTTCCATGTTTTTATAAGTCAGTGACGGGAAAATTCTCATCGGTCGCCACCGGGAATGGAACTCAGGGTCTTCCAGTTACGCGCCGTCCATGCGTCCACTGCACCGCAGCGGCCTCGAATTCCTCCAGACTCACATACACTAACTGCAACGCCACTTGGCAGGTTTCTTCTTAAAGCCCTGCACAATGCTGGGGATTTACTATAGATGATAAGCAGCAACTGAACAAGAAAATAGGAGGTGAATGAATTATTAATACGGACAAGAGACGTGGACCAGATACAACAAACAGAAGTCATCGCTCTTTCCACGTTTTTATAAGTCAGTGACGAGAAAATTCTCATCGGTCGCCACCGGGAATCGAACTCAGGGTCTTCCAGTTACGCGCCGTCCATGCTTCCACTACACAGCAGCGGCCTCGAATTCCTCCAGACTCACATACACTAAGTGCCACGCCACTTGGCAGGTTTCTCCTTGGAGCCCTGTACAATGCTGGGGATTCATCAATGATGGTAAGCAGCAAATGAACAAATAAATAGGAGGCAAATGAATAACTAATACAGACAAGAGACGTGGACCACGTACATCAAACATAAGTCATCGCTCTTTCCGCGTTTTTATAAGTGAATGACGGAAAAATTCTCATCGGTCGCCACCGGGAATCGAACTCAGGGTCTTCCAGTTACGCGCCGAACATGCTTCGCCTGAAAAACAGCGGCCTTGAATTCCTCCAGACTCACATACACTTACTGACAAGCGACTTGGTAGGTTGCTTCTTCGAGCTCCGCACAATGCTGATGATTCATCAAAGATGGTAAAGCAGCAACTGAACAAATAACTAGAAGGCGAATGAATAATTAATACTGACAAGTGACGTGGACCAGGAACATCAAACAGAAGTCATCGCTCTTTCCACGTTTTTATAAGAGAGTGACGGTAAAATTATCATCCGGCGCCATCAGGAATCGAACTGCGGGTCTTCCAGTTACGCGCCGGACATGCTTCCACTACAGCACAACGGGCTCAAATTCCTCGAGACTCACATAAACTATCTGACAAGCCACTTGGCAGGTTGCTTCTTGGAGCCCCGCAAAATGCTGGGGATTCGTCAAAGATGGTAAAGCAGCAACTGAACAAATAAATAGGAGGCAAATGAATAATTAATACAGACAAGTGACGTGGATCAGGCACATCACACAGAAGTCATCGCTGTTTTAACGTTTTTATAAGTGAGTGACGGAAAAATTCTCATCGGCCGCCCCAGGGAATCGAACTCAGGGTCTTCCAGATACGCGCCGCACATGCTTCTACGGCAGCTTAGCGGCCTCGAATTCCTCCAGACTCACATACACTGACTGACAAGCCACTTGGCAGGTTTCGTCTTGGAGCCCTGCACAATGCTGGGGATTTACCATAGATGGTAAAGCAGCAACTGAACAAGTAAATAGGAGGCGAATGTATAATTAATACAGACAAGAGACGTAAACCGGGTACATCAAACAGAAGTCATCGCTCTTTCCACGTTTTCATAAGTGAGCCACGGAAAAAATCTCTTTGGCCGCCACCCGGAATCGAACACAAGGTCTTTCAGTTACGCGCCGAACATGCTTCCCCTGCAGCACATCGGCCTCGAATTCCTCCAGACTCACATACACTGACTGACAAGCCACTTGGCAGGTTTCGTCTTGGAGCCCTGCACAATGCTGGGGATTTACCAAAGATAGTAAAGCAGCAACTGAACAAATAAATAGGAGACGAATGAATAATTAATACAGAGAAGTGACGTGGACCAGGTACATCAAACAGAAGTCATCGCTCTTTCCAAGTTTTTATAAGTGAGTGACGGAAAAATTCTCATCGGCCGCCACAGGGAATCGAACTCATGGTCTTCCAGTTACGCGGCGGACATGCTTCCACTGCTCAACAGCGGCCTCGAATTCCTCCAGACTCACATACACTAACTGCTAAGCCACTTGGCAGGTTGCTTCTTGGAGCCCTGCACAATGCTCGGGATTCATCAATGATGGTAAGCAGCAAATGAAAAAAAAACTAGGAAACGAATGAATAATTAATACAGACAAGTGACGTGGACCAGGTACTTCAAACAGAAGTCATCGCTCTTTCCACGTTTTTATAAGTGAGCCACGGAAAAAATCTCATTGGCACCCACCCGGAATCGAACACAAGGCCTTCCAGTTACGCGCTGGATATGCTTCCTCTGCACCACAGCGGCTTCGAATTCCTCCAGACTCACATTCACTAACTGCCACGCAACTTGGCAGGTTTCGTCTTGGAGCCCTGCACAATGCTAGGGATTTACCAAATATAGTAAAGCAGCAACTGAACAAATAAATAGGAGACGAATGAATAATCAATACAGACAAGAGATGTGGACCAGGTACATTAAACAGAAGTCATCGCTCTTTCCGCGTTTTTATAAGTGAGTGACGGAAAAATAATCATCGAGCGCCATCGGATATCGAACTGAAGGTCTTCCAATTACGCGCCGGACATGCTTCCACTGCAGCACAACGGGCTCGAATTCCTCGAGACTCACATACACTATCTGACAAGCCCCTTGGCAGGTTGCTTCTTGGAGCCCTGCACAATGCTTGGGATTCATCAAAGATGGAAAAGCAGCAACTGAACAAAAACCTAGAAGGCGAATGAATAATTAGTTCTGACAAGTGACGTGGACCAGGAACATCAAACAGAAGTCATCTTTCTTTCCACGTTTTTATAAGTGAGTGACAGAAAAATTCTCATCGGGTGCCATCGGGAATCGAACTGAGGGTCTTCCAGTTACGCGCCGGACATGCTTCCACTGTGAATAACTGAGTCACGGAAAAATTATCATCGTCCGCCACCGGGAATCGAACTCAGGGTCTTCCAGTTACGCGCCGGACATGCTTATCCTGCAGCACAGCGGCCTCGAATTCCTCCAGACTCACATACACTAACTTCCACGACACTAGGCAGGTTTCTTCTTGAGCCCTGCACAATGCTGGGGATTTACCAAAGATGGTAAGGCAGCAAATGAAAAAGTAAATAGGAGGCGAATGAATAACTAATACAGACAAGAGACGTAGACCAGGTACATCAAACAGAAGTCATCGCTCTTTCCACGTTTTTATAAGTAAGCCTCGGCAAAATTATCATCGGCCGCCACCGGGAATCGAACTCAGGGTCTTCCAGTTACGCGCCGGGCATGCTTATCCTGCACCAAGCGTCCTCGAATTCCTCCAGACTCACATACACTAACTGCTACGCCACATGGCAGGTTTCTTCTTGGAGCCCTGCACAATGCTGGTTATTTAACAAACATGGTAAGCAGCAACTGAACAAGTAAATAGGAGGCGAATGAATAATTAATACAGACAAGAGACGTGGACCAGGTACATCAAACAGAAGACATCGCTCTTTCCACGTTTTCATAAGTGAGCCACGGAAAAAATCTCTTTGGCCGCCACCCGGAATCGAACACAAGGTCTTTCAGTTACGCGCCGAACATGCTTCCCCTGCAGCACATCGGCCTCGAATTCCTCCAGACTCACATACACTGACTGACAAGCCACTTGGCAGGTTTCGTCTTGGAGCCCTGCACAATGCTGGGGATTTACCAAAGATAGTAAAGCAGCAACTGAACAAATAAATAATAGACGAAAGAATAATTAATACAGACAAGTGACGTGGACCAGGTACATCAAACAGAAGTCATCGCTCTTTCCACGTTTTTATAAGTGAGTGACGGAAAAATTCTCATCGGCCGCCACAGGGAATCGAACTCATGGTCTTCCAGTTACGCGGCGGACATGCTTCCACTGCTCAACAGCGGCCTCGAATTCCTCCAGACTCTCATACACTAACTGCTAAGCCACTTGGCAGGTTGCTTCTTGGAGCCCTGCACAATGCTCGGGATTCATCAATGATGGTAAGCAGCAAATGAAAAAATAACTAGGAAACGAATGAATAATTAATACAGACAAGTGACGTGGACCAGGTACATCAAACAGAAGTCATTGCTCTTTCCACGTTTTTATAAGTGAACCACGGAAAAAATCTCATTGGCCTCCACCCGGAATCGAACACAAGGCCTTCCAGTTACGCGCTGGATATGCTTCCTCTGCACCACAGCGGCTTCGAATTCCTCCAGACTCACATTCACTAACTGCCACGCAACTTGGCAGGTTTCGTCTTGAAGCCCTGCACAATGCTAGGGTTTTACCAAATATAGTAAAGCAGCAACTGAACAAATAAATAGGAGACGAATGAATAATTAATACAGACAAGAGATGTGGACCAGGTACATTAAACAGAAGTCATCGCTCTTTCCGCGTTTTTATAAGTGAGTGACGGAAAAATAATCATCGAGCGCCATCGGATATCGAACTGAAGGTCTTCCAAGTACGCGCCGGACATGCTTCCACTGCAGCACAACGGGCTCGAATTCCTCGAGACTCACATACACTATCTGACAAGCGCCTTGGCAGGTTGCTTCTTGGAGCCCTGCACAATGCTTGGGATTCATCAAAGATGGAAAAGCAGCAACTGAACAAAAACCTAGAAGGCGAATTAATAATTAGTTCTGACAAGTGACGTGGACCAGGAACATCAAGCAGAAGTCATCTTCCTTTCCACGTTTTTATAAGTGAGTGACAGAAAAATTCTCATCGGGCGCCATCGGGAATCGAACTGAGGGTCTTCCAGTTACGCGCCGGACATGCTTCCACTGTGAATAACTGAGTCACGGAAAAATTATCATCGGCCGCCACCGGGAATCGAACTCAGGTTCTTCCAGTTACGCGCCGGACATGCTTATCCTGCAGCACAGCGGCCTCGAATTCCTCCAGACTCACATACACTAACTTCCACGCCACTAGGCAGGTTTCTTCTTGAGCCCTGCACAATGCTGGGGATTTACCAAAGATGGTAAAGCTGCAACGGAACAAGTAAATAGGAGGCGAATGAATAACTAATACAGACAAGAGACGTAGACCAGGTACATCAAACAGAAGTCATCGCTCTTTCCACGTTTTTATAAGTAAGCCTCGGCAAAATTATCATCGGCCGCCACCGGGAATCGAACTCAGGGTCTTCCAGTTACGCGCCGGACATGCTTATCCTACACCAAGCGTCCTCGAATTCCTCCAGACTCACATACACTAACTGCTACGCCACATGGCAGGTTTCTTCTTGGAGCCCTGCACAATGCTTGGGTTTTAACAAACATGGTAAGCAGCAACTGAACAAGTAAATAGGAGGCGAATGAATAATTAATACAGACAAGAGACGTGGACCAGGTACATCAAACAGAAGTCATCGCTCTTTCCACGTTTTTATAAGTGAGCCAAGGAAAAAATCTCATTGGCCGCCACCCGGAATCAAACACAAGGCCTTCCAGTTACCCGCCGGATATGCTTCCACTGCACCACAGCGGCCTCCAATTCCTCAACACTCACATATACTAACTGCCACGCCACTTGGCAGGTTTCTTCTTGGAGCCCTGCACAATGCTGGGGATTTAGAAAAGATGGTAAAACGGCAACTGATAAAATAAATTGGAGGCGAATGAATAATTATTACAGACTAGAGACGTGGACTAGGTACATCAAACAGAAGTCATCGCTATTTTCACGTTTTTATAAGTGAGTGACGGAAAAATTTCTCATCGGTCGACACGGAGAATAGAACTCAGGGTCTTCCAGTTACGGGCCGTCCATTCTTCCACTGCAGCACAGCGGTTTTGAATTCCTCCAGACTCACATACACTAACTGACAAGCACCTTGGCAAGTTGCTTCTTGGAGCCCCGCAAAATGCTGGGGATTCATCAAAGATGGTAAAGCAGCAATTGAACACATAAATAAGAGGCGAATGAATAATTAATACAGACAAGAGACGTGGACTACAAACATTAAACAGAAGTTGTCGCTCTTTCCACGTTTTTATAAGTGAGTCACGGAAAAATTCGTGTAGGCCGTACGCGCCGGAAATGCTTCCACTGCACCACAGCAGCCTCGAATTCCTCCAGAGTTACATTCACTAACTGCCACGCCACTTGGCAGGTTTCTTCTTGAAGCCCTGCACAATGCTGGGGATTTACCAAAAATGGTAAAGCAGCAACTGAACAAGTAGAAAGGAGGCGAATAAATTATTAATACAGACAAGAGACGTGGACCAGGTACAACAAACAGAAGTCATCGCTCTTTCCACGTTTTTATAAGTCATAGACGGGAAAATTCTCATCGGTCGCCACCGGGAATCGAACTCAGGGTCTTCCAGTTACGCGCCTTCTATGCTTCCACTGCAGCACAGCGGCCTTGAATTCTTCCAGACTCACATACACTAACTGGCAAGCCACTTGGCAGGTTTCTTCTTGAAGCCCCGCACAATGCTGGGGATTCACTAAAGATGGGAAGCTGGAATTGAACAAATAACTAAGAGGCGAATGAATAATAGATACAGACAAGTGACGTGGACCAGAAACATTAAACATAAGTCATAGCTCTTTATACGTGTATAACTGACGCACGAAAAAATTTTTGTTGGCAGAATGCGCCTGACATGCTTCCACTGCTCCACAGCGGCCTCGAATTCCTCCAGACTCACATACACTACCTGCCACGCCACTTGGCAGGTTTCTCCTTGTAGCCCTGCACAATGCTGGGAGTTTACCAAAGATGGTAAAGCAGCAACTGAACAAGTAAAAAGGAGGCGAATGAATTGTTAATACAGACAAGAGACGTGGACCAGGTACATCAAACAGAAGTCATCGCTCTTTCCACGTTTTTATGAGTGAGCAACGGAAAAAATTTCATTGGCCGCCACCCGGAATCGAACACAAGGCCTTCCAGTTACCCGCCGGATATGCTTCCACTGCACCACAGCGGCCTCGAATTCCTCAACACTCACATACACTAACTGCCACGCCACTTGGCAGGTTTCTTCTTGGAGCCCTGCACATAGCTGGGGATTTACAAAAGATGGTAAAACAGCAACTGAACAAATAAATTGGAGGCGAATGAATAATTATTACAGACTAAAGACGTGGACCAGGTGCATCAAACAGAAGTCATCGCTCTTTCCATGTTTTTATAAGTCAGTGACGGGAAAATTCTCATCGGTCGCCACCGGGAATGGAACTCAGGGTCTTCCAGTTACGCGCCGTCCATGCTTCCACTGCACCGCAGCGGCCTCGAATTCCTCCAGACTCACATACACTAACTGCCACGCCACTTGGCAGGTTTCTTCTTAAAGCCCTGCACAATGCTGGGGATTCATCAATGATGGTAAGCAGCAAATGAACAAATAAATAGGAGGCAAATGAATAATTAATACAGACAAGAGACGTGGACCAGGTACATCAAACATAAGTCATCGCTCTTTCCGCGTTTTTATAAGTGAATGACGGAAAAATTCTCATCGGTCGCCACCGGGAATCGAACTCAGGGTCTTCCAGTTACGCGCCGAACATGCTTCGCCTGAAGAACAGCGGCCTTGAATTCCTCCAGACTCACATACACTTACAGACAAGCCACTTGGTAGGTTGCTTCTTCGAGCTCCGCACAATGCTGATGATTCATCAAAGATGGTAAAGCAGCAACTGAACAAATAACTAGAAGGCGAATGAATAATTAATACTGACAAGTGACGTGGACCAGGAACATCAAACAGAAGTCATCGCTCTTTCCACGTTTTTATAAGAGAGTGACTTTAAAATTATCTTCTGGCGCCATCAGGAATCGAACTGCGGGTCTTCCAGTTACGCGCCGGACATGCTTCCACAACAGCACAACGGGCTCAAATTCCTCGAGACTCACATAAACTATCTGACAAGCCAATTGGCAGGTTGCTTCTTGGAACCCCGCAAAATGCTGGGGATTCGTCAAAGATGGTAAAGCAGCAACTGAACAAATAAATAGGAGACGAATGAATTGTTAATACAGACAAGAGACGTGGACCAGGTACATCAAACAGAAGTCATCGCTCTTTCCACGTTTTTATAAGAGAGTGACGGTAAAATTATCATCCGGCGCCATCAGGAATCGAACTGCGGGTCTTCCAGTTACGCGCTTGACATGCTTCCACTGCTCCACAGCGGCCTTGAATTCCTCCAGACTCACATACACTACCTGCCACGCCACTTGGCAGGTTTCTCCTTGTAGCAGTGCACAATGCTGGGGAGTTTACCAAAGATGGTAAAGCAGCAACTGAACAAGTAAAAAGGAGGCGAATGAATTGTTAATACAGACAAGAGACGTGGACCAGGTACATCAAACAGAAGTCATCGCTCTTTCCACGTTTTTATGAGTGAGCCACGGAAAAAATCTCTTTGGCCGCCACCCGGAATCGAACACAAGGTCTTTCAGTTACGCGCCGAACATGCTTCCCCTGCAGCACATCGGCCTCGAATTCCTCCAGACTGACATACACTGACTGACAAGCCACTTGGCAGGTTTCGTCTTGGAGCCCTGCACAATGCTGGGGATTCACCAAAGATAGTAAAGCAGCAACTGAACAAATAAATAGGAGACGAATGAATAATTAATACAGACAAGTGACGTGGACCAGGTACATCATACAGAAGTCATCGCTCTTTCCACGTTTTTATAAGTGAGTGACGGAAAAATTCTCATCGGCCGCCACAGGGAATCGAACTCACGGTCTTCCAGTTACGCGGCGGACATGCTTCCACTGCTCAACAGCGGCCTCGAATTCCTCCAGACTCACATACACTAACTGCTAAGCCACTTGGCAGGTTGCTTCTTGGAGCCCTGCACAATGCTCGGGATTCATCAATGATGGTAAGCAGCAAATGAAAAAATAACTAGGAAACGAATGAATAATTAATACAGACAAGTGACGTGGACCAGGTACATCAAACAGAAGTCATCGCTCTTTCCACGTTTTTATAAGTGAGCCACGGAAAAATCTCATTGGCCTCCACCCGGAATCGAACACAAGGCCTTCCAGTTACGCGCTGGATATGCTTCCTCTGCACCACAGCGGCTTCGAATTCCTCCAGACTCACATTCACTAACTGCCACGCAACTTGGCAGGTTTCGTCTTGGAGCCCTGCACAATGCTAGGGATTTACCAAATATAGTAAAGCAGCAACTGAACAAATAAATAGGAGACGAATGAATAATTAATACAGACAAGAGATGTGGACCAGGTACATTAAACAGAAGTCATCGCTCTTTCCGCGTTTTTATAAGTGAGTGACGGAAAAATAATCATCGAGCGCCATCGGATATCGAACTGAAGGTCTTCCAATTACGCGCCGGACATGCTTCCACTGCAGCACAACGGGCTCGAATTCCTCGAGACTCACATACACTATCTGACAAGCCCCTTGGCAGGTTGCTTCTTGGAGCCCTTCACAATGCTTGGGATTCATCAAAGA
The DNA here is from genome assembly GCA_039090855.1 of Macrothele yani. NCBI lineage: Eukaryota > Metazoa > Arthropoda > Arachnida > Araneae > Macrothelidae > Macrothele > Macrothele yani. The sequence goes on from CM077000.1 coordinate 28,355,181, forward strand.
TGGAAAAGCAGCAATTGAACAAAAACCTAGAAGGCGAATGAATAATTAGTTCTGACAAGTGACGTGGACCAGGAACATCAAACAGAAGTCATCTTTCTTTCCACGTTTTTATAAGTGAGTGACAGAAAAATTCTCATCGGGCGCCATCGGGAATCGAACTGAGGGTCTTCCAGTTACGCGCCGGACATGCTTCCACTGTGAATAACTGAGTCACGGAAAAATTATCATCGGCCGCCATCGGGAATCGAACTCAGGGCCTTCCAGTTACGCGCCGGACATGCTTATCCTGCAGCACAGCGGCCTCGAAATTCTCCAGACTCACATACACTAACTTCCACGCCACTAGGCAGGTTTCTTCTTGAGCCCTGCACAATGCTGGGTATTTACCAAAGATGGTAAAGCAGCAACTGAACAAGTAAATAGGAGGCGAATGAATAACTAATACAGACAAGAGACGTAGACCAGGTACATCAAACAGAAGTCATCGCTCTTTCCACGTTTTTATAAGTAAGCCTCGGCAAAATTATCATCGGCCGCCACCGGGAATCGAACTCAGGGTCTTCCAGTTACGCGCCGGACATGCTTATCCTGCACCAAGCGTCCTCGAATTCCTCCAGACTCACATACACTAACTGCTACGCCACATGGCAGGTTTCTTCTTGGAGCCCTGCACAATGCTGGGAATTTAACAAACATGGTAAGCAGCAACTGAACAAATAACTAGGAGGCGAATGAATAATTAATGCAGACAAGTGACGTGGACCAGGTACATCAAACAAAAGTCATCGCTCTGTTAACGTTTTGATAAGTGAGTGACGTAAAAATTCTCATCGGTCGCCACCGGGAATCGAACTTAGGTTCTTCCAGTTACGCGCCGAACATGCTTCCACTGCAGCACAGCGGCCTCGAATTCCTCCAGTCTCACATACACTAACTGACAAGCCACTTGGCAGGTTGCTACTTCAAGCCCCGCACAATGCTGGGGATTCATCAATGATGGTAAAGCAGCAACTGAACAAATAACTAGAAGGCGAATGAATAATTAATACAGACAAGTGACGTGGACCACAAGCATTAAACAGAAGTCATCGCCCTTTCCACGTTTTTATAAGTGAGTCACGGAAAAATTCTCACGGCCGCCACCGGGAATCCTACTCAGGGTCTTCCAGTTACGCGCCGGACATGCTTCCACTGCACCACAACGGACTGAAATTCTTCGAGACTCACATACACTAACTGCCAAGCCACTTGGCAGATTTCTTCATGGAGCCCCGCACAAAGCTGGGGATTTACCAAAGATGGTAAGTAGAAATTGAACAAAAACCTAGGAGGGGAATGAACAATTAATATAGAGAAATGACGTGGACCAGGTACATCAAACAGATGTCATCGGTCTTTCCGCGTTTTAATAAGTGAGTGACGGAAAAAATATTGTTGGCGGTACAAGCCGGAAATGCTTCCACTGCACCACAGCGGCCTCGAATTCCTCCAGACTCACATACACTAACTGGCAAGACACTTGGCTGGTTGCTTCTTAGAGCTCCGCACAGTGCTGGGGATTCGTCAAAGCTGGAAAGCAGCATCTAAACAAATATCTAGAAGGCGAATGAATTATTAATATAGACAAGTGACGTGGACCAGAAGCATTAAACAGAAGTCATCGCTCTTTCCACGTATTTATAAGAGTCACGGAAAAATTATCATCGGCCGCCACCGGGAATCGAACACAAGGCCTTTCAGTTACGCGCTGGATATGCTTCCTCTGCACCACAGCGGCTTCGAATTTTTCCAGACTCTCATTCACTAACTGCCACGCAACTTGGCAGGTTTCGTCTTGGAGCCCTGCACAATGCTAGGGATTTACCAAAGATAGTAAAGCAGCAACTGAACAAATAAATAGGAGACGAATGAATATTTAATATAGACAAGAGATGTGGACCAGGTACATAAAACAGAAGTCATCGCTCTTTCCACGTTTTTATAAGTGAGTGACAGAAAAATTCTCATCGGGCGCCATCGGGAATCGAACTGAGGGTCTTCCAGTTACGCGCCGGACATGCTTCCACTGTGAATAACTGAGTCACGGAAAAATTATCATCGGCCGCCATCGGGAATCGAACTCAGGGCCTTCCGGTTACGCGCCGGACATGCTTATCCTGCAGCACAGCGGCCTCGAAATTCTCCAGACTCACATACACTAACTTCCACGCCACTAGGCAGGTTTCTTCTTGAGCCCTGCACAATGCTGGGTATTTACCAAAGATGGTAAAGCAGCAACTGAACAAGTAAATAGGAGGCGAATGAATAACTAATACAGACAAGAGACGTAGACCAGGTACATCAAACAGAAGTCATCGCTCTTTCCACGTTTTTATAAGTAAGCCTCGGCAAAATTATCATCGGCCGCCACCGGGAATCGAACTCAGGGTCTTCCAGTTACGCGCCGGACATGCTTATCCTGCACCAAGCGTCCTCGAATTCCTCCAGACTCACATACACTAACTGCTACGCCACATGGCAGGTTTCTTCTTGGAGCCCTGCACAATGCTGGGAATTTAACAAACATGGTAAGCAGCAACTGAACAAATAACTAGGAGGCGAATGAATAATTAATGCAGACAAGTGACGTGGACCAGGTACATCAAACAAAAGTCATCGCTCTGTTAACGTTTTGATAAGTGAGTGACGTAAAAATTCTCATCGGTCGCCACCGGGAATCGAACTTAGGTTCTTCCAGTTACGCGCCGAACATGCTTCCACTGCAGCACAGCGGCCTCGAATTCCTCCAGTCTCACATACACTAACTGACAAGCCACTTGGCAGGTTGCTACTTCAAGCCCCGCACAATGCTGGGGATTCATCAATGATGGTAAAGCAGCAACTGAACAAATAACTAGAAGGCGAATGAATAATTAATACAGACAAGTGACGTGGACCACAAGCATTAAACAGAAGTCATCGCCCTTTCCACGTTTTTATAAGTGAGTCACATAAAAATTCTCACGGCCGCCACCGGGAATCCTACTCAGGGTCTTCCAGTTACGCGCCGGACATGCTTCCACTGCACCACAACGGACTGAAATTCTTCGAGACTCACATACACTAACTGCCAAGCCACTTGGCAGATTTCTTCATGGAGCCCCGCACAAAGCTGGGGATTTACCAAAGATGGTAAGTAGAAATTGAACAAAAAACCTAGGAGGGGAATGAACAATTAATATAGAGAAATGACGTGGACCAGGTACATCAAACAGATGTCATCGGTCTTTCCGCGTTTTAATAAGTGAGTGACGGAAAAAATATTGTTGGCGGTACAAGCCGGAAATGCTTCCACTGCACCACAGCGGCCTCGAATTCCTCCAGACTCACATACACTAACTGGCAAGACACTTGGCTGGTTGCTTCTTAGAGCTCCGCACAGTGCTGGGGATTCGTCAAAGCTGGAAAGCAGCATCTAAACAAATATCTAGAAGGCGAATGAATTATTAATATAGACAAGTGACGTGGACCAGAAGCATTAAACAGAAGTCATCGCTCTTTCCACGTATTTATAAGAGTCACGGAAAAATTATCATCGGCCGCCACCGGGAATCGAACACAAGGCCTTTCAGTTACGCGCTGGATATGCTTCCTCTGCACCACAGCGGCTTCGAATTTTTCCAGACTCTCATTCACTAACTGCCACGCAACTTGGCAGGTTTCGTCTTGGAGCCCTGCACAATGCTAGGGATTTACCAAAGATAGTAAAGCAGCAACTGAACAAATAAATAGGAGACGAATGAATATTTAATATAGACAAGAGATGTGGACCAGGTACATAAAACAGAAGTCATCGCTCTTTCCGCGTTTTTATAAGTGAGTGACGGAAAAATAATCATCGGGCGCCATCGGATATCGATCTGAGGGTCTTCCAATTACGCGCCGGACATGCTTCTACTGCAGCACAACGGGCTCGAATTCCTCGAGACTCACATACACTATCTGACAAGCCACTTGGCAGGTTTCTTCTTGGAGCCCTGCACAATGCTGGGGATTTAACAAACATGGTAAGCAGCAACTGAACAAATAACTAAAAGGCGAATGAATAATTAATACAGACAAGTGACGTGGACCAGGTACATCAAACAAAAGTCATCGCTCTGTCCACGTTTTGATAAGTGAGTGACGTAAAGATTCACATCGGTCGCCACCGGGAATCGAACTCAGGGTATTCCAGTTACGGGCCGGACATGCTTCCACTGCACCAAAACGGGCTCGAATTCCACGTGACGCACATTCACTATCTCTTAAGCCACTTGGCAGGTTGCTTTTTGGAGATCCGCACAATGCTGGGTATTCATCAAAGATGGTAAAGCAGCAACTGAACAAATAACTAGGAGGCGAATAAATAATTAATACAGAAAAGTGACGTGGACTAGGAACATCAAACAGAAGTCATCGCTCTTTCCACGTTTTTATAATTGAGTGACGGAAAAATTCTCATAGGCCGCCACTGGGAATTGAACTCAGAACCTTCCAGTTACGCGCCGGACATTCTTCCCCTGCACCACAGCGGCCTCGAATTCCTTCAGAGTCACATACACTAACTGCCACGCCACTTGGCATGTTTCTTCTTGGAGCCCTGCACAATGCTGGGGATTTACCAAAGTTGGTAAAACAGCAACATTGGTACATGCACGCAAGCTTCCGTTTAACAAAGTCAAAGAATGGTTAATGTTACAAGACACGTATAACTTGCATAAACCTGATAGAATTCAATATTCACGCATTAAAACCATATCACTGGGTCAGGATGAATTATGGAAAGCTGATGTACTAGATCTAAAAGCTTTATCGAAGCAGAACAAAGGTGTGAAATGTCTTCTAACAATTATCGATGTATTTTCAAAATACGCTTTTGTCGTTACTTTGAAAAATAAGAAACCTGAATCTGTTTTGTTCTGCTTTAGAAAGGTATTCAAGAAAAGAAAGCCACAAAAATTGCAAACTGGCAAAGGAGGTGAGTTTTCTAAATAAAACAATGGTATTGTTTTTTCAAAGGTCTAATGTTAAACACTATTCTACTCATAGTAATACTAAGGCAAGTGTAATTGAACGTTTTAACAGAACTTTGAAACAAATTTTCGAATATTTACTCATCGGTCTTCGTATAGATATGTTGATATATTGGAGAGTCTTGATCATAGCTACAACAATAGTATACATCGTAGTATAGGTATGTCACCTGCAGAGGCCAAGAGACAACATCACTCTCAGATTTTAGAAACATTGTATGGAAAGAAACAAGAGAAAAAAATGATTTACTTTCTCTGTTGACGATCAAGTTCGTATATCAAAAGTAAAAGGTGTTTTTAAGAAAGGTTACTTACCAGGATGGAGTGAAGAAATATTTCTTGTTCACGAACTTGTTCCTTCGGATCCACCAACCTATATAATACGGGACATGCAAGGGGAAATCATTAAAGGGAAATTTTACACAGAGGAATTGCAAAAAGTAAAAAAAAAAAAACGAGCAGGATTTGTGGCGTATTGATAAAATCCTTAAAGTTAGAGAACGCGGTAAAAAAAAGGAATTATGCGTTCATTGGAGTGGATTTCCTGAAAAATTTAATAGTTGAATAAGTGCATCATGGGTGAAGAATTTTATGTAACGTTAGCTAGCACTGCAAGTATGAAGTATTTTTCTAATAATACTCAATGACGTTTTGTAACGAAACTGTCACAACCACTTACATTATTTGGTGCATGGGAAGTAGGCCTAACAGAAATCATATTTCCTAGTAGCTGGTTTAATATCGCTGAAAGTAATAATGAGTATGAGCTTGTTCACGACCAAGATGTTATGGAAACAGTTTCAAAGATGTTATGGAAACAGATGTTATGGATATACCATTAGTTTCCGACGATAACAACAAAGAGAAAATTTTTTCGATATTATAAACAAGAATATACGAGTAATAGTCAAGACTGATGATGTTTCGTTTGTGTTACATGAAGATAAGACGGTAACACTTGACATTGCGAAAAACTATGAAGTTCACATATCCGCAGAAACTGGTGAAAAACTATTGTATGTTTTGCATTTACCCATTGAAAGCGTAGTGTTTACTGAGAACACTAAACATGATTTTCACTATCGAAAAACTACAGCTAATTTGTGAAATCAATTTTTCAGAATCATCGATAAAATTTTAGTTCAAGATAAAAAATTCGTTGTACCACTCTTTTCAGTTAAACATAATCAAAGTGAAAATGTATTTGAGAGTATAAATCAAAATACTTTACTTGTACTTAAAAAGAATCTCATAACATTTTCATTAAATGTCACGAAAAATAAAGTAACAGTAACTATGCCACAGAATTATGAAATGCACGTTGATGAAAAAAATGCCCCGTCTTTGTTACATATGCTCAGCCTGCCTTTGGCAAATCATGTACTGAGAAAAACCGCTATTTTTTATTACCATCATGTAACTGTTTTCGATGAAGCTGAGTTCTTTACTCTTGTTGAAAAGAAAACCGTAGAAGTAAAAAGAATCGTGACAAACACAGAACGATTTCACATTCCTGTAGGATTATACACGAATCCAAAAGATTTATTTGATGTCGTTAATTATGCAGAATTTAAACTTTTAGCAAACAAGAAAGTTCAAATGTTAATTAAAGAGCATAAAACAATTATATTTAGCGATGAACTAAAAGATCTGTTGGGTTTCAAGAATTCTGTTTTTGATGCTGGCACACACATAAGTGATTACGTTATGGAACTGAATGCAGGAATCACTGAAATGTTTGTGTATAGTGACGTAGTTGATTCACATCGTGTAGGGGATACTGTTGCTCCAATTTTAAAAATAATTTCTGTAATGAGTTAGACGAAAGACCGGATAGTAAAGCTGTATACAACACCTTTATATTTTCCCGTAAGAAAAACTTATGTAGACACGATAGAAATTGATTTGAGAACGAACGGAGGTGGAAATATAATTTTTACAGGTGGTAAAACTTTTCTGGTGTTATGCTTTAGAAGGAGGCTATAAAAACAGTTTTTGAAGACATTATCATTTCACGTTTGCTTGCCTTCATGAATAAGTTATCTGTACCTCCGAAAACCTCATCTTCATTGTAAAGATTACCACTCCTTAACAGAAAACAATAAGTCCCAAAAGTGGATTTGTACAGATCGTACAGATTTCCAACAATTTGATCGCTGATGAAATTGTTGGAAATTTGTACTTTAGCGGACCATTGCATCAACGTGGATATGGATTATTTGGTGACATACTACGACGTATAACACCAATTTTGTCAAAAGCAGAAAAATATGTGGGAAAACAATTATTTAGTACAGGAAAAAACGTTATATCTGATTTATCAGCAGGAAAGTCTTTAAGAGAAGCTGCTAAAGCAAGATTTAAAGGAACAGGGAAAAATCAAATGCGACATATTACAAAAAATCGACCAAAGTGGTAGGAAAAGCTATAAAAGGAAAAGAAAAACGTAAAATGGGTAACAGTTCTGCAGCTAAAGGCATGAAGAAAAGTTCACGTAAATTGTCCCAATATCGAGATATATTTTATTACAAGTAAAAGCTATCATAGATTCAAGGTCCTGCCCCTGTCTAAAAAGCGAACTGGAACTACATATTTTCCACAAGGCCTACTCAAGTTGCAATTGAAAATTCAACTTTCGTTGAGTTTCAACCTATTGCAACGTTAACAGATAAAACTCCAGTAGAATTTTACATAACTGGAAGCGGCGAACAATATTTAGATTTAGCGCATTCCATATTGCACTTGCAAATAAAATTTTTAAAAAGAATGGTAACAATGTGCCATAAGCCGAAAAAGTAACAGTAATTAATTACATTTTAAACACCATTTTCAGCCAATGTTCAGTGTTTTTAAATGACAAGCTTGTACAATCAGAAAATAATTATTACTATAGAAGTATTATTGAAAGTTTGCTGCTGTTTCCGAAAGATGTTCAGGAGACCATGTTATCGTCTTCAGGCTTTTATGCTGACACACTTTCTCATTTTGACGAGATTGATCCGGAAAATAATCTTAATGCCGGACTCACCTCACGATTTCAAATGTGTAGAAAAAGTAAATTATTCAACTTGATCGGAGCTTTGCACTTTGACTTTGCGTGCCAGTCTAAGTTATTACCAAATGGTATGAATATAAGGGTAAAACTTGAAAGATCTAGAGATGCATTTGCATTAATGTCTAATGAAGATATTTAAAAAATAGTTATACAAAATGCCTCTTTATTTATACGTAAAGTTGGTGTTACCCCTGCTGTTATAATTGCGCATGAGAGAGCTTTGGAGAGAGGAGTGATGAAGATTCCCATAAAGAAAATTGATGTAAATATATTTACTCTTTCAGCTGGATTACATTCATCAACAATTGCGATCGCGTTCATCGGTCAGTTACTAACACGATTAATAATTGGATTTGTTAGTAACAGTGCGTTTAATGGAGCGATAGATAAAAATCCATTTAATTTTAAAAATTACAACTTAAATTATATTTGTTTATTAAAGGATAATCAGATGTTTCCATCAAAAGCCTATACGCCTAATCATCAGCAGGACTTATATGGTAGGAGTTATTTAAGTCTTTTCTTGGATTTGTTCAGATATCACTACGGTCAGAATATCAATATCAGCTACAAGGAATATAAAAATGGCCTGAGTCTTTATGCGTTTGATTTAACTCCCGACTTCAGTTCCGGAGAACTACATTCCAGTATTACCACGAATGGTAATCTTTCCATAGATTTGAAGTTTGCTGAACCGTTGCCTGAAACAGTTAACGTTGTAGTTTATGCAGAATTCCAAAATACGATTGAAATTGACAAATCACGAGGCGTGTTTACCGATTTTAGATGGATACGCTTAGCCTTTGGTGATTAGCATGCAGTGATCCTGTTATGAGCCCAACATTTCATGGTGTATATCCGTCTGATGGTTTGCCTCAATATAGGGATCGGTGGTCTTCCTTTATTGCAAATTTAGATCTCATAAAAAAGAAGGGTTCACATTGGATTACTTTATTCTTTAAGAATTCTACATTCTATTATTTTTGCTCATATGGCAGCAAACCCAATAATACATCTATATTAAAACTTATCAATGAGAATTCTGATAACGTTAAATAGACTAAAGTAACATATCAGGCACCTTAGTCAGCAAGTTGTGGGCTATTTTGCTTATATTTTCTTCATAAAGTGGTTAGAGGAAAAAAGTCTTAAAGGACTGAACCTCACAGACCAAGACCATAATGAGCACGAGGTAAAAATGTTTGTCAGTCATAATCTAAAATTTCATACCTGCAAATTAAATTTAAAGAATTATCAGACTTGTATGGAATTTAGAAAAACTTAGATCCATAGTTCTCTAAAAACGAAGAAATAAAAACAAGCTTGAATATTATTAGTATAAACTCTTATTGACTAATTTGGACAAGTCTTAGAAATACTATAGTGCTCGGCTGAAATAAAAGCAAATAACTCTCACTGATTGCGCATTGATCAGATTTTAAACACAAAACATTCATTGGTTACTTTTTAAGTTGCTGTGTTTTCATTGGTTATTTCATCAGTCGCACTGTTAATTCTTCCATGAAGTATAAAACCCGTAATCACGTTAAGAAGCATCAGAACTAATATTCATTTCAGCCCACTTTGAAGATTACATTTGTGGAGTTTATTCTGTTGTATACCATGGAGAAATTTGGATTTGTACATGTTCACAGAATATCCGCCAGCAATCCCTACATTGTTAAAAGTTGTGGCAATAAACAGTATGAAACAATGTTTCAAACAGTTGAAGCTGCTGTAAAATTTTCTTCAGATGAAGTGGACCATCCAACATATGACTCAAAAATCGCCTATTTTAAAATTTTGTCGAACAAAGAGATTATTAAGGAGCTTCGTGCATTCAAAATTCAGAATTGTTGTTTACAACATTCATTATCTGGCAGTGTGCTTTGAAGAACTAAAATGATGCAATTTGCCTGCACCCAAAGAGACTATTTAGAAATGTGGTGTTGTAAAATTTTACAGCTGATGGGATATAATCTATCACGTGATGCAGGAAATAAAGTTATGTTTTCAAGACATTAACAAATAGAGAATTAATGAATATTCTCCCAAGAGAAACTCGGAAAATTACCTAACCGAGTATTCAACTTTGATAGAATGAATAACAATTCAATCAGTGTTAAAAGCTTGAAGAAACTGTTTAATCGATCACTTACTAACAGTTTTCAAGTGTTTGTGACTTTCATTTATAATGGAAAAATTTGGATTTATGTGTGTTCATTATGATTCATAATCTACTGCTTTCAGCATACAGAGCTGTGGTAATAAAATCTATAAAACGATGCTACAAACTTTTGATGTTGTTGTAAAATTCACCACGAAGGAAGTGGATTATCAGTCACGCAATACAAAAACCGCATATTTCAAAATTTTAACAGAGTGGTTATTAAAGAACTACATTCACCAAAAATGAATTGCAGTTGGAAATATTCATTATCCGACAGTAGCTTCTGAAGAATAATGTTTTCAAGTGATAATAATCCACCATTTGTCTCTGACGAATTCTACTATGAAGAACGAGAGTGATCACCCAATAAAAAATGAAAACGAAAAAGTGTATACAGTTGCTAGGCGAACTTTTGGCTCACATCCAAGAGAACACAATACTTTTTATGAAGCTTGCGTCTTATGCATCTCTTCACAAAGGTCAAGAAACACTGAACTCTTGAAATGTTAGACACTTAAAATTATATCGCGAAAGAAACGTTTGATGGTGGATTGATATCCAAATGCTTGGATAAAATGTCCTGTTTTTTATGTATTATCTTTAACAACTGCTTAATGTTATGTAATTAAAAAGACTTATGTGTAATGAATCAACTAATGATTTGAAATAAACTACTTTCTGTAAAATGTAGACTCTCATTTTATATGTATGCATCTGTCTTCTTAAAAAGAGAGAAAAAAACTACTACTTACCATAATTTCATGCTTCCTTACCATTATTATACAAAATGCAATAGATGATTATCATTCCGACTAAATAAATGAATTGAACTATAGATTTCTAAAGTTGCTATAGCCCAAAGCACTTCCTTAGGCAGAGGTTTCTCTTTTCTTCTATAGTTTACTTTTACGAAAAAAGTGTACAGAATGATAAACCAATACAATTATATAATATTCATTTATGGTGATTACATAAGTACATATTTTCCAACAAAAAAAGCATCATTTTCAATAGCAACCAATTTTTTATCTGTACAAAGTGAGTTCTAAATGCATAAGCAAAATGACAAATCATGTGTTACACAGGAAAAAAGGTAAAATACAGACATTTACAAACTGTTCCAAGGAAGGATTTGTAAGACCGCATTTTTAACAAAATGTTAAATTTGTTTTGTTTGCATAAGTACATATTTTTAAACAAAAATAAGCATCATTTTAAAAAAAGCAACCATATTTTTATCTCTACAAAATGAATTCTAAATACATAAGCAGAATGACAAATCATTTGTTACAAAGAAAAAAAGGAAAATGCATTCATTTACAAACTGTTTCAAAGGAAGGGTTTGTAAGAACAAATTTTTAACAAAATATTAAAACTGTTTTGTTAGTTTTGCCAGAGAATGATATACACTACCATCATTGCATTTAATAAAAAAATATCTGAACTACCACAGAAAATAGAAAATCTGCAAACGGAGTAGAAACTTCTTAGACATTTTTCAGTACGACACAGTCTCAATGTTTGTGATTTGAAAATGTTCATTGTTTCGAAAATATCTGCTTTAGTTTCTAACAAAAAGTGTACATTGCTATTTGACTTTTGGTTTACAATAATTGCTTTAGCAGCATTAATTAAAAAAAAATTATGCAGCTATCAAAATTACATGAAAGGCCTTTAAACTAGTTTCCGTTTTTTTCTGCTGTAACAATATTTTCGATTTCAAGACTACTAAAAGGATTAGAAAGTTCAATGTCTTCAACCCAAACATATCCTTAGGTTTTATGGAGATATTTAAATATCATAGCGGATACATCCATTGTCGATTCACACAAATCTAATGCTGTGCGGAAAAAGAAAAGAAACTCTAGTCAGATTGCTCAAAGCATAACTTTAAAAAGAGTATTTAACAAAATATTTCCCTTGAGCAAATGTTACAGAATTTTACAAAATCTATTATAAGAAGATTCATGATGCATAACTTACTATATTACATGAAACCGTCAAAATTTATATTGGTGTTCGAAAATATGTCGAATTAAAAGCTTAATTTTTTTTATATCTTCTTTATGATTAAATTAGTTGATAGTAATAATCTAAGTTTAATTTTGTTTCTAGGAAAAATTTAGTCTGCTTTTTAATGTTGAATTTGAGGAAGTAGTAAACAGTACTAAATTATATAACATTCGCTGATGAAAATTATATAGTGAAAATTTTCCTTTCACAAATTAAAAGTCAGCCACATCAGTGTTTGTGATAAAAATAACACGAGAGAATTCTATAACTTTTAGCCATAATTGAATTGTTGAATACAGAAGAATTTATTTTTTTCATTCAAGAGAATAATGACCAAAAGAAGTAACATCAACGCCATTATCAGAAATATACTTTTTGTCATAAAAGGGAGTTAATGAAATTTTATTTTGTATCACTGTTTTTAAAGTATGTTTTTTACTTAGAATATGATGCTGCAAATGACGTAGAAGGGGATTTTTCAGCAAAACATTTTTATAAGTTTCGTGAGTTAAATTTTGCACAAAGCACTTTTTTTATCCCTTTATCAGTTTTTTTTTATTTTGATCTCCATAAATATAAGAATAGATTTTTGGTCTCAATGCGCAGAATTCCCTATAGGTTCAGATTTAGTCTCATCACGGAAGCATCCCAAAACTCCCTGATTCGTCTGATCTTTGAAAATATTGTTATCGGGATAGTTACTTGTATCCATTATTGTTTTAAATCTTTTCCCAAGATCTGTATAAATATCTTCCGTCTGTATATGCATAATAAGCGAATCAGGGTCTTATAAATTAATTTACAATGATTCTCGTATATCGCTTTAAAATAATCATAGGGTATTTCATACATGTGAAGCTTACTTAGTTCTAGGACAGAAAATCCCACATAAATAGACTTGTTCAAAAGAAGATTAGTTTTTTCATTTTAAAAATAACAAAATCGTCATTAATACATTCAAAATAATCTAATGCAGGACTAGCCATATATTTTTTACATTGAGTTGGAGAAAGAGCAGCTTTTACATTGACACGTTTTCGAACGTTTTCCATAGTTTTTGCGTAAAACGAATTGTTTAAAAGCTTGAAATATTTTTTGTCAAACTCATTATCAGCTAGTTTTCTTTTTTCATTGTTAAAAGAAATGTAATATCTCTACCACGGCGTCTCCATATCGCTTTAAAATAATCATAGGGTATTTCATACATGTGAAGCTTACTTAGTTCTAGGACAGAAAATCCCACATAAATAGGCTTGTTCAAAAGAAGATTAGTTTTTTCATTTTAAAAATAACAAAACCGTCATTAATACATTCAAAATAATCTAATGCAGGACTAGCCATATATTTTTTACATTGAGTTGGAGAAAGAGCAGCTTTTACATTGACACGTTTTCGAACGTTCTCCACAGTTTTTCCGTAAAACGAATTGTTTAAAAGCTTGAAATATTTTTTGTCAAACTCATTATCAGCTAGTTTTCTTTTTTCATTGTTGAAAGACATGTAATCTCTCAACCACGGCGTCTGTTTGAAAGCCAAAACTCGATATACCTTTTTTCAAAATCAGACTTTTTTTCAAATAATATTTTAAATTTCTATAGTGTATTACATATTTATGTTTATCAAGTAAATTTGGAATCAGTTGTTTTACACCACTTTGAAATTTTTAATTCAGACTCTTTAAGATATTTCTCTGATACTTTGACAGCATATCGTACGACAATTCTAAATGTTCAGGTGCTAAGGGAAAATCATTGTGTTTATCATGCAAATTCTTCGGGTACATTAGATCAATTTCTTAGAAATAACCATATTCCGAATCATCTCTGACTGTTGTTATATCTAGCTGAACAATTTCTCTATCAGTTAACCATTTAAATTCACCCATGGGAAGATAAGCTGACATAATAAAACCATCAAGTTATTACAATCAATTGACAAAATGTAACTTAATGGTTTCGCTGAATCAAAAGTTTGAGAAATGTAAGGATCATTTGCTTCAGCAAAACGCGTACCTACGAGGCTTATCCCACCGCGTATTCCTGATTCTACGAAAGGATACATGTCAACGTCTCTGAATAATTCTAATTTTACGGTTTTTTTTTAACTCCGCGTTCCATCAGTGGCGGCTCGTGGTTGAAAAAATAGGTGAAGAGCAACAAGATAAATATAAAAAGATATCTACTGTCTTCAATGAAAATCACTATATGAGGACTGATCTATTTCTGGAAAATTAGATCGATTCTTCTTTCTCTTAAAGCTGCAAATTTGTAGATTATGTCGTCATAGAATGGTTGTTTCTTCGTGAGCATCAATAAAATATCTTTCTGAATAGAAAGGTTTGCCCAAGAAACAAGCCTATCTTGAGAAATAGTGTTTCTTGAGTAAGTTCATATTCTTTTAAGGCAAGAAAAACTTATTTCCACTGACACCCTTGTAGATGGAATGGTTAAAATGAAGGCAACCAATTTATAAGCTTCTGTAAAAAATGCCTTTATCTTCATGAAGCACTCGAAGAAGTTCTTGAGTCGATATATCCCTTAAATTTTCATTGGCATATATACAAACCTCATATCATTTTTAAGGCGCTATAGTTTAGTTAATATTTTTCGGTAAAAATGTTGCAGATTCTCAAAAGCGTATGAAGGAAAGCTTGAATTAAATTGTTCGAATTTGGTTGTGTCCGCAAAGCAAACATATTGAAGTTTTTCACAGTCTTGAAATCTTATATCCATTTCCATAAGAATGTGGTCTAAAATTTCAAAATACAATTGTTTATAATTTTAAAAAATTGTTTCTTGTGTAAGAGCAGCATATTCCCGTTTAGATCTGCTTATTTCTGTGATTTTGCTAGTTTTTCCAGTGTTTTAAATACTTCAAAATTACACGAGTTTTTTTAATTTGAGTTATACAGTAGTTCAGGTCTAGTGATTTTTTCTGCAAAATTTCGAGTAATAGATCGGTGGGGCCAAAAATTTCATTAAATACTATTGCCCAAAATGTAAATTCAAAAGTTTTCATATCGTTTAAAAACCCATTGGCAAGTTGAATGGATTTTTTTGTCTGAGTGTTCACTATTTGTCAGAAATTCGAATACTTCCTTCAATTTATCCCAATCTTCAACAATTACACTTACTAACTTCGAAGTGGAGGAACAGCGAGTTTCTGCTATGGTTGGTATGCGTATTGCGGTTGTAGATGTGAGTGTATAAGATCGCTTCACTGAGTGGTGACACGGCTAACTGGGATCATCAACTATTGATGTTACTGCTCAAGGCTCCGTCACTCCTTATCCGTCAACGTACAGGTAGTTTTTCATATTTCAGCCACCGTGTCGCTGAACGCCGACACCTAACGATTCTTGTCGGGAAAATTTCCAACTGGAATTTCGTGGGTGCGGAATCTCATCCATTCGTTTCGTAGGATCTTATGTGGAATATTTTTTCATGTAAATAAACAAGCCTTAGATGAGAAGTCATGAAGAAATCAAATGAAGTAATGAATAAATCAACAAGTCCTTTGATTTTCTTCAGCTGCTAAAAAAACAACGAATTGGTAATTTTACAAAAGAACTAGCCTAATGTTCCATGGGATGGAGTAAAGAAACGGATAGATGAGATAAACTAATTTGTAATTACCACAAAGGTAACGAACTCTAGCAGAAAATTGTTTTTGTTAAAATATTTATTAACCAACCAAATTTTTGTAGTTTAAAAGGTGTTAATTGCGTAGTTCGTATACACCCAAAGAAAAACAATAAAAACTGTATTTCCGGAAATATGGAACACTATTAAAACATATGCAGATAGTTACAAGAATTACTGTGCATATACAATTCAAATTCTGACATTGGTTTCTCATTAAAAAATGGTGATGGGAAACATGGGCAATTTACTTGACTCTCTTACGCAGAATTTTAAAGAGAAAAGGGTATAACATATTGTTTAGGAATCTATTAATATTTTACCTAATTTTTCCATTTAAACACACATTCATACATCCTTTTAGAAAATTAAGACATTTAGTGGATACTTTTATTATTGTTATTATTATTATTATTATTATTATTAGAGGATCTTTAAAAATTGTCATTTTCTCACAATTCCAGACAGAGCAGACACCCAACTGAGTAGGTGGGAGCCTGCCCAAGTGCTTACGCTTGTTACAGGAAGTATACATGTTATTTAGAAATCACCTTTTTGAACGCTCTACATATACTTAGTAAGAGGTTCTTCTTAAAGGCATTTCAGATCTAAAAAAATAGCAAAAATTAGAGTAAACAAAATAACTTTTTTTTAAAACATGAAAGAATAGGAAAGTGGTGTTACACAATAGTACAGGAAATACTAAAGATAAGATGGAAAAATACCAATGAATCCAGTTTTTCTTTAATTATATTATTACAAATTAGTTTATTGATAGCCATTATGGTTAGATATATTAATGAATACATTATAGTATTATTCAGTAAATTATTGAAATCATAATAATATAGTCGAAATTGATTTTAAAATTATATTTTAATGTTTCTAACAAAATACTGAAATCATATCGGGAACAAAATTATATATGTTTAAGAGTTTAGTTTACTAATTTATACTTTTTAGTTTTAATATATTTAACATTTTTACGATTAATATTTTAAATGATTTATTCTATTATTTTATTTAGTACTGTTGTTCCATTTTTATATAATACTGGTGCTAATATATCCCATATATTAAAAGCTTTCTGAGCTCTCAACTTTCTAGTTTAAAACTCCAGTATTCTTCTGAGATCACATCTAATAGCTAGTTTAATCTGCTCCGTATTTTTTTATTTTTGTTCTTAAGATAAGGCATTTCGATGTTTCTATATATTACGTTTTGTTAAGAATTGTAGTAAACACTTGCAGATCTATTTTTCAAATATGCAATCTATGAATAAATGTTGAAGAATTTCTTCTGAGCCACAGTATTTAGAGTTAGAACTAGATATTAGTTTAACTCGATATAGCCATTTCCTTTTCGGGATAATATTGTGCGAAATTTTAAAAAGTAGATCTCTAATATGAGTGCTTAGTTTTAATTTTGGCTGCAATGTCCAAATACTATGTACCATATTGGATTGCAGTGTATCCACACTCAAGGCTGTTACAGATAATATCTCACTAGCAGTATCATCAGCCTTCGCAGTCTCTGTAATTTTAACGATTGGAAGACTTATACTTTAACAGTCTAAAATTATATTACTAGTGGAACAACTCTGGCATGGCAGGAAGTCAGAATGTCTCAGAAAAACCTTTTTAGGGATTTTTTTCCCTGGAAATTTCCCCTGAAGACATTTTTTCTCAAAATGTGAAACAAATCGAGCACTTTTGTCGTTAAATGGAAGAAAATAAGGTTTTTTCCGAATTTCAAAGTTTGGAAATGTACACAATACTATTTTTTAAGAGAACTATTTTTTCGAAATACAGCATTGACTACATAAAAACTCTAATTTATACTCGATATTTAATTAATAAACGGCTTACCTATTTCTCAAAATCCAAACCGGAAAAATCACAATCACAAAGTTTCCAAATCATGTTGCTGAGCCATACGATAAACATAGAAAAAAAAACATTCAAAGTATGACAATCAAATAAAAAAAGTATCAGAAATAATCGAATTGAAACGAAATTGCAATAGGAAACATCGCTCAAACAGTGTGTGGGATCGAACCGATAAGCCAAACTGGAACGCCAACTCAGCAATATCACAATTCCAAACTTTCTGAATCAGAAACTCTCCCCTGTGTCTAAGGTTATTGTTCTGTTTTTGTGTGACTTGGCAACACAATAACCGAAGATACTCAATAACCTTTGGTTTTCCCTTTTTGGAGTTACAATAAGGTTCACAGTAGTACACCATGGTAGCTACTGAATTCAATCAAGAAAACTTTTACAATTGAATACGATATAAGGTATAAAATAAATTCTGCAATTTCTTTTGCGTTCATACAGTTGCCTAACTGAATGATTAACTTCATAAAAATAGATTAAAACAGACTCGATTTACCTCGCTATAATGCACGTTTAAACAATACGGCACATGAAAAACTAATTACGATCAGCCAAAAAACAACAACATTAACTGGGGTCGGAGTCTGCACCCTCTAGCGACGAAAAGAGGCATTTTTCTTGTACGCGAATCCCCGTAGAGATCGACGAAGTGACAGAGCCTTGAGCAGAAACAGTCACAGTTGATAATCCAACTTAGCCGTGGTGGTGAAGAAACGTAGGAATTCCACTGAGGCTTGCATAAAATATACGACACTTTGATATTTTAGAAAAACTCTGCTGTAATACACGGTTCAAACGATGTGCTAAGCAATGAACAAAAACAGCTTGAGAAACTATATCCTTGATTTTTTTTTTGGAGCCCATTCAAGTGTCCAGACATTACACTTGCCCCATCGTAACATTGTCCTATTATTTGTGTTGATAATCGAATTGTTCCAAAATTTTGTCTAGCATTTTGTATAAAGTTTCTGACGTTCGATCTAAACTCACGTCGTGGAAACCCAAAAATCACTCAGCCAATGCACCTTCCGAATCAACAAATCTTAGTATTAAATAGCACCGAGAAGTGTGATTTATGTCTGTGGTGTCATCTACTAGAATAGAAAAGCATTGAACATCATTTATTTTATTTTTAACATGATCGTTTATATATTCAGAAATACATTCAATTAATTCATTTTGAATAGTTTTTGAGTAACCTGTGAAGACATTTTTTATCTTTTCGAGTTGATTTTGAATTTCTAAAGGACTTCTTGATATCAACAATGAAAGTAATTTCTTGAAATTTCCACGATTTATCGAGTCCATGCTTTCGTCATGGCCACGGCATGCTTGTTCTTGTTTGCTCAAATATAATACTGCATTAATCATTGTCTGCAGGAAAAGTCTATTTAAACGAACGATTTGGCTGAAATGCATTTTCAAAAGCCTAGCATTCTCCCTCAGGGCATCGGCAATAGTGTTCTGATTTTTTTTTCAAAATGCCTTAGCATTAACTCGCATTTCAGGTGTTCGCTAGAATCACTATGTTTAGGAAGCGAGCGTGTTATATTTCATAAATCTGAGAATCCGTCTTATATTACTAAAAAGTAAGCAGGGCCAACAGAATAACATTTGTAACACAGAAGTACTACAAAGCCGTTTATATTCAGTAAACGAACCATTTTTAAATTAAGATTTAAAGCTCTTCTTGATTTCTTTTTTGGCAACAATTGTCAGTGAATCCGTCCGTCGTCTTTGAAGTAAAATGTCTCTTTTATCTTCATCTTTCTACCTATTAAGTAGATTTTGTAATAAATTACAAACAATGTCGTTCACAGGATACATACTTTAATTAAAACTGTCACTAACTGTTAAACTGTACACAAAACTATTGTAACGGCTAAACTGTTTGACAAATAATAACAAAGCACGAAAAAACAAATCCCTTTCGGAAAGCATGTACCACAAAACCGCAAGGAAAAAGCACTAGTGGATTGCAAGGTACCATGGGTAAACCGTGCCGTTTTACCGTGATCTCCTTCAAAAGTTACGACTTCAAATGCAGAGCCTCGGTGCTGAAAGCTAAAACACTTCACTTGCGCACCAGATAGCGGAGGTTGAGGTCACGGTTACCTCTGTCGAAAGCTGCAGGCTTCCAAGGGTTTTCATTTCGGCTCTTCACTTGCACTGTTTTACGTATGAGGACTTGTTTTCCGTATTGAACGCGCTATGTGAATTGATATCTAATCAAAATTTTGAGTATTTTGTAACACAATAGAGGCAAAAAAGAATGTATTTTACAAATTACTGAATAAAACTTTATTTTAAGTAAAATAGGTGAAGAGGCACTTCACCTACTTCACCTGAAAAGCCGCCACTGCGTTCCATGAAAGATCAGATGTAAAAAAATGAATCGGATCTAACTCATAATAGCTTAGAGAGAGTAAGCGGAAGTTGTTGAACACATCGGCTAACAATAGCACATCTGTATACTGGTAATTACGCAAATAATCTGCAAAGGTTCTAGAATTAAATGCACACCAAACAAGCTGAGCGTGGTCAAAATTCTCATCTGATATGCAAGAGTTATATAAAATATTATAAAAACAGTTTTTTGACGGTAATTTAGTTTCATTTAAAACAGATTTAGAACTAAAGTAAGAGTAAGGGAAAATACCTTTCTGTCTCAAAAGATATCTGTTTTTATATTCTTTAAAAAATGTGCTAAAGATTGGAAAATCATATTTGCTATTATTCAAATTCTGCACTAAATTTGATAGCGATGTACATAGAAACTGAAAGCTATCAATAAATTTTACTTTGTCAATCGTAAACGCTGTAAATTTTTCCATATTTACAGGTATGATGTTAATGTCTTTTGCTATGCGATGAGAAGTATTCTTAAGTATTAAGTGACTATCATATCCCGAAAGATTGTGAATAACGACAGGAACAAAATAGGTGTTCTGAAGTTTAAGATTGCATTCCTGATGAGTAAATCCACGAAAAAGTCCAGTAAAATGAGAATGGTCAAATACCTTCCGTTCAATTTCTTTAAACCTTTTTTTGCATATATTGAAAAAAGTATTTGCATCATAATCTATGGACTCTTTAATCAACGGAATGCATTGTTGCATTTTTTTTAAATGCCAACTGAAACTTTTTTCAAAACATACTAAAAATCTTTCATTGTCTGATCTCCAGAATGATATCTATGAAAAAATATTTCACTCCTGTCATTAACAACGACTAAAGTGTATCTAATCCGTTCATGAATTTCTGTTTCTTCGCTGAAACTTTTAGAAATACAGGGCATAGCTTTGTGCACTTTTCAAGCTAAACATTCAAAATCCGCAAACACACAAAAAGGATGATGCACCATCTTGTGCACAGAATTAAAATTCAATATGTAATTTTCATCGTTTGGCATAGATAATTTTGAAATTTGTTGTTCGAACAAATTTGTACGTGATTGAATAAAGCTTTCTTTCTTTGAACACCAATCATTCAGTTCTTGCAAAAGTGATGTATGCCATTTTTCTGATTCATCAAACGATTAAAATTAGTGATAAGGTAGTAATGATTTTTATATAATAATAAATCAGTTTCCTTACATTTTTTTTCATTTTACTGATAAGAACAAAAACATTTCCTTCTTATCGCACGAATATACATTTATCGATAAAAAAAAATTCAAAATATTTTATTTTATCTATTGTCACAGGAAAAACAACATTTTTGATATTTACATACTTTAAATACTTTTTGTAGGATGGATATAATTTCGCGATGTGGTTGGATATAATCTCGCTAAAAGGCAATATATGAAGCATAAGGTATCTTCACATTTTATATTCAATAAGCATTTTTTATGCTTTAAAAATTTAGGCAACTTATTATTATAACAACCTCCAGAATTAGAGCCATATTTACCAATATGAACATCGATGCATTTTATAGCTTTATAATCCAAGCACTGCCATGTCGAACGAAAGTTTCAATCGAATTTGAAACTTTATCAAATGCATTATCAAGTTTTTCATCTAAGTTAAAAGCTGAAGTCACGCGTTCCACAAAAGAACAAAAATAGAAGTCCTCATACATTGGACAATCATCCTTAAATTTCATAAATATAATGCTTAGACAAATGATAAATCTTAATCGTAGTGAAAGCGTATTATTACATAGCAGGTTTACAATTAAATGTCTGATGTTTAATAAAAGTAAAGGATCAGAATAATCTGAATTCACTTTACCTGTATGTGTTTCAGCAAAGCCTTTAAAGGCCGATGCCCTTCTAAGAAAATGCTTTTTGCAAAATCAAATGTACATCATTTTCGCTTAAACAAAACATGCATTATCATATCATTTTCAAATTTCTACGAATTCCATTGGCACAGGATCACAAATAATCTTTCAAAAATAGTGAACATACGTCCACAGCTTTCTTCAGATTTGCAGTTTGTTCGATCGGTAAATTATAGCGATTTTTTACATCGCCCCCTGCAGTTCTTGGAAAACATATATAATATTTTTTTAATTATTTGATTTCAACCACCACCCCTTTTTCGACGTATACAGAATAAGGTGGTATTATCTTTGTAGTACTATAATCATCGACAAGTACCAAATCATATGTATGGCGAGTTCTTTTTACCATCAGTCTTCTTCCTTTGTTTTTTTTAGCTGGTTGGTCTGTTTCTTCATCATCAGAAGCACGGGTTTTTTTTTAATCTTTTTCTGTATCTAGAAAAAAGAGGAAAAAAAAACAATGTTGAATTTACAGAAAACTTAAATACACTATTTACTAATCAGCAAAAAAAAAAAAAAGAAAAAAAAAAGAACTGAGCTCAAAAAACGCAAAAATCGTTCATTCGTGATCATAAGACCTATGTAATGCCAATAATTATATAAAAACAGATGCTTAGATAATATAAGATTAACGCATATAGAACTGAAGTAACTTGACTTTCACCTTTTAAAACTTTAATTTGCGGATCTCATATATTATTCATATTCTCATAAAAAGATATTGGAATTTTCTTACCTGAAAACGACATCTTAGTGATATGGGAGGTGGTGGTTGAAACCGATGTTTTTGAATGTCTCGCAACAAGTAGTGCTGGCTTCTTGGAGGTTTGCTGTGGCGATCTTTCACCATTGTAGCTATGTATATATTCGCATAATTTTTTTTTAGTTATCGCTTATTTGTGTTCAGTTCTTTTGTGATATTTAATCTTGCAAAATATTGAAGGCAAACGGCTGTTTGAAGATGCGTAGCCGAGAGCTCGAGATGGCTCAAAATTCAGATAATGAGCGAAAACGCAACACGAAAAACCTGCTGCTGTCTTCCTATTACAGATGATATCGATATATTTTACAGACTCCTTATTACTTCTAAAGAGTACATTAATATCAGATTGCGTCGATCAAAAAGAAATGGTAAACTTATCTTTCTGAATTTCCTCCAGCGTAAAGTCAAATGGACTGCCAACAATGAATTAAAAATTCAGAAAGATAATTTGAGTGAATAAGATCAATTCTGCGTTTCTTTATGATATTTAATCGTGCATACACAAAATGTTAAAGGCAAACGGTTCCTTACGTACGCGTGTTCGAGGTTTAAGTGCAAACCCAAAGCGAAAACATAACACAAAACATCTGCTGCCTTCCTATCACAGAATGTATAAATACATTTTAGGCAGGTTACTTAGCTACTAAAGAATTAATTACTCCTTAATTCCATTCATGAAAGGAAAATTCAACCCTATTCTCCCTTGTTTTTCAGAGTTTAGAGGAAAATAAATTGCTAACATATGAATTAAAAATGTAGTATACAACTTCTCACAAAAAAGAGTAAAATCTGTTTCCCTTTTCTAAAATTTCTAACAGTTTATTCCAAATATGAACAGTTCAATTTGTTACAACTAACGATATAAGAAGAAAGATTATCCGAGATGTGATCAACACAATAAGAAGAAAGAGAGAGTGGCAATATATTGAAAAGCTAAGCTGAAATATCACTAAAGCAGAGATGTTAGATATAATTTGAAAAATTGATATTTTTTAAGGTTTCACAATCGCATCAGATTCGAACCAAGCCTTTTCTGCTTTTGTAATTTAAAACAATCATCCCTACAGCAAAATGGAGCTGCATTACTCGACTGCGCTGTAATGCAGATATTACATTCCCATCAGTTAGAAATCAAATAACTTCCATTTTATTTTCTCATACATGGCGCTAGAGGAAAAATCTTTCTTTATGACATAGTTATTATCATTGTAATACTACTCACGACCCAAGGCATGATGCGGACGTGCTAGTCCTCCTGACACGGGCATCATGATGGTGGGTACAAACAAGTGACTGAAACACCTTTCTCTGCTTATAAGCACTCTCTTCTATTACTTTATTCTGTGATCTATGATCCAAGGCATTATGAGGAAGGGCCATGACATGGACGTCATGCCACTGGGTAGAAACAAGTGAATCAAACACCTTTTCTCTTCTTATAAGAGATCCCTTCTTGTCCTTTATTCTCTATTCCATGATCCAAGACATTTTGAGGAAGAGTCTTGACATGGACGTCATGCCACTGGGTAGAAACAAGTGAATCAAACACCTTTTCTCTTCTTATAAGAGATCCCATCTTGTCCTTTATTCTCTGTTCCATGATCCAAGACATTATGAGGAAGAGCCTTGACATAGACGTCATGCCACTGGGTAGAAACAAGTGAATCAAACACCTTTTCTCTTCTTATAAGAGATCCCTTCTTGTCCTTTATTCTCTGTTCCATTATCCAAGACATTATGAGGAAGAGCCTTGACATGGACGTCATGCCACTGGGTAGAAACAAGTGAATCAAACACCTTTTCTCTTCTTATAAGAGATCCCTTCTTGTCCTTTATTCTCTGTTCCATGATCCAAGACATTATGAGGAAGAGATTTGACATGGACGTCATCCACTGGGTAGAAACAAGTGACGCTAACTTCTTTTATCTCCTTACAAGAGCTATCTCCTGATCCTTTATTATCTGCTCTATGACTCAAGACATTATGAGGAAGAGCCTTATGGACATAATGCTACTGGGTAGAAACACGTAATTTAAACATCTTTTCTCTCCTCATAAGAGAATCCTTCCAGTCCTTCATTCTCTACTCCATGATCGAAGGCATTATTAGGAAGGACAAGTCCCCTTGACATGGACATCATGCCACTGGGTAGAAATGATTCAATTCTCTTTTCACTCTATATAAGCAATCGCTGGCACTTTTTTATTAATTGCTCTATGACGCAAGGTATAATGCGGTAGCGCTACTTCCTTTACACGGACATTATGCCACTGGCTAAACACAAGTGGATCAAACGTCATTTTTCTCTTTATAAGAGTTCCCTTCTTGTCCTTTATTCTCTGCTCCATGATACAAGGAATTATGAGGAAGAGCCTTGACATGGACGTCATGCCACTGGGTAGAAACAAGTGAGTCAAACATCTTTTCTCTCTTTATAAGAGACCCCTTCTTGTCTTTTATTATCTGTTCCATGATCCAAGACATTATGAGGAAGGGCATTGACATGGACGTCATACCACTAGGTGAAAACAAGTGACTCAAACATCTTTTCTCTTCTTATAAGAGATACATTCTTGTCCTTTATTCTCTGTTCATTGACCCAAGGCATTATGAGGAAGAGCTTTAACATGGACGTCATGCCACTGGGTAGAAACAAGTGACTCAAACATCTTTTCTCTACTTATAAGAGATCACTTCTTGTCTTTTATTCTCTGTTCCATGATCCAAGGCATTATGAGGAAGAGCTTTGAAATGGACGTCATGCCACTGGATAGAAACAAGTGACTCAAACATCTTTTCTCTCCTTATAAGAGATAATTTCTTGTCCTTTATTCTCTGCTCCATGATCCAAGGCATTATGGTCAAGAGCCTTGACATGGACGTCATGCCACTGGGTAGAAACAAGTGACTCAAACATCTTTTCTCTACTTATAAGAGATCCCTTCTTGTTCTTTATTCTCTGCTCCATGATCCAACGCCTTGTGAGGAAGAACCTTGACATGGCCGTCATGCCACTGGGTAGAAACCAGTGACTCAAACATCTTTTTTCTCCTCATAAGAGATCCCTCCTTGTCCTTTATTCTCAGATCCATGATCCAAGACATTATGAGGAATAGCCTTGACATGGACGTCATCCACTGGGTAGAAACAAGTGACGGTAACTTCTTTTATCTCCTTACAAGAGCTATCTCCTGGTCCTTTATTATCTGCTCTATGACTCAAGACATTATGAGGAAGAGCCTTATGGACATAATGCTACTAGGTAGAAACAGGTAATTTAAACATCTTTTCTCTCCTCATATAAGATCCCTTCCAGTCCTTTATTCTCTACTCCATGAACGAAGGCATTATTAGGAAGGACAAGTCCCCTTGACATGGACATCATGCCACTGGATAGAAATGATTCAATTCTCTTTTTCACTATATATAAGCAATCGCTGGCACTTTTTTATTAATTGCTCTTTGACGCAAGGTATAATGCGGTAGCGCTACTTCCTTTACACGGACATTATGCCACTGGCTAAACACAAGTGGATCAAACGTCATTTTTCTCTTTATAAGAGTTCCCTTCTTGTCCTTTATTCTCTGCTCCATGATACAAGGAATTATGAGATGATACAAGGAATTATGAGGAAGAGCCTTGACATGGACGTCATGCCACTGGGTAGAATCAAGTGACTCAAACATCTTTTCTCTCTTTATAAGAGACCCCTTCTTGTCTTTTATTCTCTGTTCCATGATCCAAGGCATTATGAGGAAGGGCATTGACATGGACGTCATACCACTAGGTGAAAACAAGTGACTCAAACATCTTTTCTCTTCTTATAAGAGATACTTTCTTGTCCTTTATTCTCTGTTCATTGATCCAAGGCATTATGAGGAAGAGCTTTAACATGGACGTCATGCCACTGGGTAGAAACAAGTGACTCAAACATCTTTTCTCTACTTATAAGAGATCACTTCTTGTCTTTTATTCTCTGTTCCATGATCCAAGGCATTATGAGGAAGAGCTTTGAAATGGACGTCATGCCACTGGATAGAAACAAGTGACTCAAACATCTTTTCTCTCCTTATAAGAGATCCTTTCTTGTCCTTTATTCTCTGCTCCATGATCCAAGGCATTATGGTCAAGAGCCTTGACATGGACGTCATGCCACTGGGTAGAAACAAGTGACTCAAACATCTTTTCTCTACTTATAAGAGATCCCTTCTTGTTCTTTATTCTCTGCTCCATGATCCAAGGCATTGTGAGGAAGAACATTGACATGGCCGTCATGCCACTGGGTAGAAACCAGTGACTCAAACATCTTTTTTCTCCTCATATTAGATCCCTCCTTGTCCTTTATTCTCAGATCCATGATCCAAGGCGTTATGAGAAAGGGCCTTGACATGGACGTCATGCCACTGGGTAGAAACAAGTGACTCAAACATCTTTTCTCTTCTTATAAGAGATCCCTTCTTGTCCTTTATTCTCTGTTCCATGATCCAAGACATTATGAGGAAGAGCCTTGACATGGACGTCATCCACGGGATAGAAACAAGTGACGCTAACTTCTTTTCTCTCCTTACAAGAGCTATCTCCTGGTACTTTATTATCAGCTCCATAACTCAAGACATTATGAGGAAGAGCCTTATCGACATAATGCTACTGGGTAGAAACATGTAATTTAAACATCTTTTCTCTCCTTATAATAGATCCCTTCCAGTCCTTCATTCTCTACTCCAAGATCGAAGGCATTATTAGGAAGGAGAAGTGCCCTTGACATGGACATCATGCCATTGGGTAGAAATAATTCAATTCTCCTTTCTCTCTATATAAGCAATCGCTGGCACTTTTTTATTAATTGCTCTACGACGCAAGGTATAATGCGGTAGCGCTACTTCCTTTACACGGACGTAATGCCACTAGATAAACACAAGTGTATCAAACGTCATTTCTCTCCTTATAAGAGATCCCTCCTTGTCCTTTATTCTCTGCTCCATGATCCAAGGCATTATGAAGACGAGACTTGACATGGACGTCTTGCCACTGGGTAGAAACAAGTTACTCAAACATCTTTTCTCTCCTTATAAGAGATCCCATCTTGTCCTTTATTCTCTGTTCCATGATCCAAGACATTATGAGGAAGAGCCTTGACATAGACGTCATGCCACTGGGTAGAAACAACTGAATCAAACACCTTTTCTCTTCTTATAAGAGATCCCTTCTTGTCCTTTATTCTCTGTTCCATTATCCAAGACATTATGAGGAAGAGCCTTGACATGGACGTCATGCCACTGGGTAGAAACAAGTGAATCAAACACCTTTTCTCTTCTTATAAGAGATCCCTTCTTGTCCTTTATTCTCTGTTCCATGATCCAAGACATTATGAGGAAGAGATTTGACATGGACGTCATCCACTGGGTAGAAACAAGTGACGCTAACTTCTTTTATCTCCTTACAAGAGCTATCTCCTGGTCCTTTATTATCTGCTCTATGACTCAAGACATTATGAGGAAGAGCCTTATGGACATAATGCTACTGGGTAGAAACACGTAATTTAAACATCTTTTCTCTCCTCATAAGAGAATCCTTCCAGTCCTTCATTCTCTACTCCATGATCGAAGGCATTATTAGGAAGGACAAGTCCCCTTGACATGGACATCATGCCACTGGGTAGAAATGATTCAATTCTCTTTTCACTCTATATAAGCAATCGCTGGCACTTTTTTATTAATTGCTCTATGACGCAAGGTATAATGCGGTAGCGCTACTTCCTTTACACGGACATTATGCCACTGGATAAACACAAGTGGATCAAACGTCATTTTTCTCTTTATAAGAGTTCCCTTCTTGTCCTTTATTCTCTGCTCCATGATACAAGGAATTATGAGGAAGAGCCTTGACATGGACGTCATGCCACTGGGTAGAAACAAGTGAGTCAAACATCTTTTCTCTCTTTATAAGAGACCCCTTCTTGTCTTTTATTATCTGTTCCATGATCCAAGACATTATGAGGAAGGGCATTGACATGGACGTCATACCACTAGGTGAAAACAAGTGACTCAAACATTTTTTCTCTTCTTATAAGAGATACATTCTTGTCCTTTATTCTCTGTTCATTGATCCAAGGCATTATGAGGAAGAGCTTTAACATGGACGTCATGCCACTGCGTAGAAACAAGTGACTCAAACATCTTTTCTCTACTTATAAGAGATCACTTCTTGTCTTTTATTCTCTGTTCCATGATCCAAGGCATTATGAGGAAGAGCTTTGAAATGGACGTCATGCCACTGGATAGAAACAAGTGACTCAAACATCTTTTCTCTACTTATAAGAGATCCCTTCTTGTTCTTTATTCTCTGCTCCATAATCCAAGGCCTTGTGAGGAAGAACCTTGACATGGCCGTCATGCCACTGGGTAGAAACCAGTGACTCAAACATCTTTTTTCTCCTCATAAGAGATCCCTCCTTGTCCTTTATTCTCAGATCCATGATCCAAGACATTATGAGGAATAGCCTTGACATGGACGTCATCCACTGGGTAGAAACAAGTGACGGTAACTTCTTTTATCTCCTTACAAGAGCTATCTCCTGGTCCTTTATTATCTGCTCTATGACTCAAGACATTATGAGGAAGAGCCTTATGGACATAATGCTACTAGGTAGAAACAGGTAATTTAAACATCTTTTCTCTCCTCATAAGAGATCCCTTCCGGTCCTTTATTCTCTACCCCATGAACGAAGGCATTATTAGGAAGGACAAGTCCCCTTGACATGGACATCATGCCACTGGATAGAAATGATTCAATTCTCTTTTCACTATATATAAGCAATCGCTGGCACTTTTTTATTAATTGCTCTTTGACGCAAGGTATAATGCGGTAGCGCTACTTCCTTTACACGGACATTATGCCACTGGCTAAACACAAGTGGATCAAACGTCATTTTTCTCTTTATAAGAGTTCCCTTCTTGTCCTTTATTCTCTGCTCCATGATACAAGGAATTATGAGGAAGAGCCTTGACATGGACGTCATGCCACTGGGTAGAATCAAGTGACTCAAACATCTTTTCTCTCTTTATAAGAGACCCCTTCTTGTCTTTTATTCTCTGTTCCATGATCCAAGGCATTATGAGGAAGGGCATTGACATGGACGTCATACCACTAGGTGAAAACAAGTGACTCAAACATCTTTTCTCTTCTTATAAGAGATACTTTCTTGTCCTTTATTCTCTGTTCATTGATCCAAGGCATTATGAGGAAGAGCTTTAACATGGACGTCATGCCACTGGGTAGAAACAAGTGACTCAAACATCTTTTCTCTACTTATAAGAGATCACTTCTTGTCTTTTATTCTCTGTTCCATGATCCAAGGCATTATGAGGAAGAGCTTTGAAATGGACGTCATGCCACTGGATAGAAACAAGTGACTCAAACATCTTTTCTCTCCTTATAAGAGATCCTTTCTTGTCCTTTATTCTCTGCTCCATGATCCAAGGCATTATGGTCAAGAGCCTTGACATGGACGTCATGCCACTGGGTAGAAACAAGTGACTCAAACATCTTTTCTCTACTTATAAGAGATCCCTTCTTGTTCTTTATTCTCTGCTCCATGATCCAAGGCATTGTGAGGAAGAACATTGACATGGCCGTCATGCCACTGGGTAGAAACCAGTGACTCAAACATCTTTTTCTCCTCATATTAGATCCCTCCTTGTCCTTTATTCTCAGATCCATGATCCAAGGCGTTATGAGAAAGGGCCTTGACATGGACGTCATGCCACTGGGTAGAAACAAGTGACTCAAACATCTTTTCTCTTCTTATAAGAGATCCCTTCTTGTCCTTTATTCTCTGTTCCATGATCCAAGACATTATGAGGAAGAGCCTTGACATGGACGTCATCCACGGGATAGAAACAAGTGACGCTAACTTCTTTTCTCTCCTTACAAGAGCTATCTCCTGGTACTTTATTATCAGCTCCATAACTCAAGACATTATGAGGAAGAGCCTTATCGACATAATGCTACTGGGTAGAAACATGTAATTTAAACATCTTTTCTCTCCTTATAATAGATCCCTTCCAGTCCTTCATTCTCTACTCCAAGATCGAAGGCATTATTAGGAAGGAGAAGTGCCCTTGACATGGACATCATGCCATTGGGTAGAAATAATTCAATTCTCCTTTCTCTCTATATAAGCAATCGCTGGCACTTTTTTATTAATTGCTCTACGACGCAAGGTATAATGCGGTAGCGCTACTTCCTTTACACGGACGTAATGCCACTAGATAAACACAAGTGTATCAAACGTCATTTCTCTCCTTATAAGAGATCCCTCCTTGTCCTTTATTCTCTGCTCCATGATCCAAGGCATTATGAAGACGAGACTTGACATGGACGTCTTGCCACTGGGTAGAAACAAGTTACTCAAACATCTTTTCTCTCCTTATAAGAGATCCCATCTTGTCCTTTATTCTCTGTTCCATGGTCCAAGACATTATGAGGAAGGGCCTTGACAGGGACGTCATGCCACTGGGTAGAAACAAGTGACTCAAACATCTTTTCTCGCCTTATGAAGGATACCTTCTTGTCCTTTATGCTCTGTTCCATGATCCAAGGCATTATGAGGAAGAGCCTTGACATGGACGTCATGCCACTGGGTAGAAACATGTGACTCAAACATTTTTTCTCTCCTTATAAGAGATCCCTTCTTGTGTTTTATTCTCTATTCCATAATCCAAGGCATTATGAGGAAGAGCCTTGACATGGACGTCATGCCACTGGGTAGAAACAAGTGACTCAAACATCTTTTCTGTCCTTATGAGAGACCCCTTCTTGTGTTTTATTCTCTATTCCATGATCCAAGGCATTATGAGGAAGAGCCGTGACATGGACGTCATGCCACTGGGTAGAAACAAGTGACTCAAACATCTTTTCTCTCCTTATAAGAGATCCCTTCTTGTCCTTTATTCTCTGCTCCATGATCCAAGGCATTATGGTCAAGAGCCTTGACATGGACGTCATCCACTGGGTAGAAACAAGTGACGCTAACTTCTTTTCTCTCCTTACAAGAGCTATCTCCTAGTCCTTTATTATCTGCTCCATAACTCAAGACATTATGAGGAAGAGCCTTATGGACATAATGCTACTGGGTAGAAACAGGTACTTCAAACATCTTTTCTCTCCTTATAATAGATCCCTTCCAGTCCTTCATTCTCTACTCCATGATCGAAGGCATTACTAGGAAGGACAAGTCCCCTTGACATGGACATCATGCCACTGGGTAGAAATGATTCAATTCTCTTTTCCCTCTATATAAGCAATCGCTGGCACTTTTTTATTAATTGCTCTATGACGCAAGGTATAATGCGGTAGCGCTACTTCCTTTACACGGACGTTATGCCACTAGATAAACACAAGTGGATCAAACGTCATTTCTCTCCTTATAAGAGATCCCTCCTTGTCCTTTATTCTCTGCTCCATGATCCAAGGCATTATGAAGACGAGCCTTGACATGGACGTCATGCCACTGGGTAGAAACAAGTGAATCAAACACCTTTTCTCTTCTTATAAGAGATCCCTTCTTGTCCTTTATTCTCTGTTCCATGATCCACGACATTATGAGGAAAAGCCTTGACATGGACGTCATCCACTGGGTAGAAACAAGTGACGCTAACTTCTTTTATCTCCTTACAAGAGCTATCTCCTGGTCCTTTATTATCTGCTCTATGACTCAAGACATTATGAGGAAGAGCCTTATGGACATAATGCTACTAGGTAGAAAAAGGTAATTTAAACATCTTTTCTCTCCTCATAAGAGATCCCTTCCAGTCTTTCATTCTCTACTCCATGAACGAAGGCATTATTAGGAAGTACAAGTCCCCTTGACATGGACATCATGCCACTGGATAGAAATGATTCAATTCTCTTTTCACTATATATAAGCAATCGCTGCCACTTTTTTATTAATTGCTCTTTGACGCAAGGTATAATGCGGTAGCGCTACTTCCTTTACCCGGACATTATGCCACTGGCTAAACACAAGTGGATCAAACGTCATTTTTCTCTTTATAAGAGTTCCCTTCTTGTCCTTTATTCTCTGCTCCATGATACAAGGAATTATGAGGAAGAGCCTTGACATGGACGTCATGATACTGGGTAGAAACAAGTGACTCAAACATCTTTTCTCTCTTTATAAGAGATCCCTTCTTGTCTTTTATTCTCTGTTCCATGATCCAAGACATTATGAGGAAGGGCATTGACATGGACGTCATACCACTAGGTGAAAACAAGTGACTCAAACATCTTTTCTCTTCTTATAAGAGATACCTTCTTGTCCTTTATTCTCTGTTCCCTAATCCAAGGCATTATGAGGAAGAGCTTTAACATGGACGTCATGCCACTGGGTAGAAACAAGTGACTCAAACATCTTTTCTCTACTTATAAGAGATCCCTTCTTGTCTTTTATTCTCTGTTCCATGATCCAAGGCATTATGAGGAAGAGCTTTGAAATGGACGTCATGCCACTGGATAGAAACAAGTGACTCAAACATCTTTTCTCTCCTTATAAGAGATCCTTTCTTGTCCTTTATTCTCTGCTCCATGATCCAAGGCATTATGGTCAAGGGCCTTGACATGGACGTCATGCCACTGGGTAGAAACAAGTGACTCAAACATCTTTTCTCTTCTTATAAGAGATCCCTTCTTGTCCTTTATTCTCTGTTCCATGATCCAAGACATTATGAGGAAGAGCCTTGACATGGACGTCATCCACGGGATAGAAACAAGTGACGCTAACTTCTTTTCTCTCCTTACAAGAGCTATCTCCTGGTACTTTATTATCAGCTCCATAACTCAAGACATTATGAGGAAGAGCCTTATCGACATAATGCTACTGGGTAGAAACATGTAATTTAAACATCTTTTCTCTCCTTATAATAGATCCCTTCCAGTCCTTCATTCTCTACTCCAAGATCGAAGGCATTATTAGGAAGGAGAAGTGCCCTTGACATGGACATCATGCCATTGGGTAGAAATAATTCAATTCTCCTTTCTCTCTATATAAGCAATCGCTGGCACTTTTTTATTAATTGCTCTACGACGCAAGGTATAATGCGGTAGCGCTACTTTCTTTACACGGACGTAATGCCACTAGATAAACACAAGTGTATCAAACGTCATTTCTCTCCTTATAAGAGATCCCTCCTTGTCCTTTATTCTCTGCTCCATGATCCAAGGCATTATGAAGACGAGCCTTGACATGGACGTCTTGCCACTGGGTAGAAACAAGTTACTCAAACATCTTTTCTCTCCTTATAAGAGATCCTTTCTTGTCTTTTATTCTCTATTCCATGGTCCAAGACATTATGAGGAAGGGCCTTGACAGGGACGTCATGCCACTGGGTAGAAACAAGTGACTCAAACATCTTTTCTCGCCTTATGAAGGATACCTTCTTGTCCTTTATGCTCTGCTCCATGATCCAAGGCATTATGAGGAAGAGCCTTGACATGGAAGTCATGCCACTGGGCAGAAACAAATGACTCAAACTTCTTTTCTCTCCTTGTAAGAGATCCCTTCTTGTCCTTTATTTTCTGATCCATGATCCAAGCCATTATGAAGACGAGCCGTGACGTGGACGTCATGCCACTGGGTAGAAACAAGTGACTCAAACATCTTTTCTCTCCTTATAAGAGATCACTTCTAGTCCTTTATTCTCTGCTCCATGATCCAAGGCATTATCAGGAAGAGCCTTGACATGGACGTCATGCCACTGGGTAGAAACAAGTGGCCCAAACATCTTTTCTCTCCTTATGAGAGATCCCTTCTTGTACTTTATTCTCTGCTTCATGATCCAAGGCATCATGAGGAAGAGCCTTGACATGGACGTCATGCCACTGGGTAGAAACATGTGACTCAAACATTTTTTCTCTCCTTATAAGAGATCCCTTCTTGTGTTTTATTCTCTATTCCATAATCCAAGGCATTATGAGGAAGAGCCTTGACATGGACGTCATGCCACTGGGTAGAAACAAGTGACTCAAACATCTTTTCTGTCCTTATGAGAGACCCCTTCTTGTGTTTTATTCTCTATTCCATGATCCAAGGCAATATGAGGAAGAGCCTTGACATGAACGTCATGCCACTGGGTAGAAACAAGTGACTCAAACATCTTTTCTCTCCTTATAAGAGATCCCTTCTTGTCCTTTATTCTCTGCTCCATGATCCAAGGCATTATGGTCAAGAGCCTTGACATGGACGTCATCCACTGGGTAGAAACAAGTGACGCTAACTTCTTTTCTCTCCTTACAAGAGCTATCTCCTAGTCCTTTATTATCTGCTCCATAACTCAAGACATTATGAGGAAGAGCCTTATGGACACAATGCTACTGGGTAGAAACAGGTACTTCAAACATCTTTTCTCTCCTTATAATAGATCCCTTCCAGTCCTTCATTCTCTACTCCATGATCGAAGGCATTACTAGGAAGGACAAGTCCCCTTGACAAGGACATCATGCCACTGGGTAGAAATGATTCAATTCTCTTTTCCCTCTATATAAGCAATCGCTGGCACTTTTTTATTAATTGCTCTATGACGCAAGGTATAATGCGGTAGCGCTACTTCCTTTACACGGACGTTATGCCACTAGATAAACACAAGTGGATCAAACGTCATTTCTCTCCTTATAAGAGATCCCTCCTTGTCCTTTATTCTCTGCTCCATGGTCCAAGGCATTATGAAGACGAGCCTTGACATGGACGTCATGACACTGGGTAGAAACAAGTGACTCAAACATCTTTTCTCTCCTTATAAGAGACCCCTTCTTGTCCTTTATTCTCTGCTCAATGATCCAAGGCATTATGAGGAAGAGCCTTGACATGGACGTTATGCCACTGGGTAGAAACAAGTGACTCAAACATCATTTCTCCCCTTATGAGAGATCCCTTCTTGTCCTTTATGCTCTGCTCCATGATCCAAGGCATTATGAGGAAGAGCCTTGACATAGACGTCATGCCACTGGGTAGAAACAAGTGACTCAAACATCTATTCTCCCCTTATAAGAGTTCCTTTCTTGTCTTTTATTCTCTATTCCATGATCCAGGACATTATGAGGAAGGGCCTTGACATGGACGTCATGCCACTGGGTAGAAACAAGTGAATCAAACACCTTTTCTCTTCTTATAAGAGATCCCTTCTTGTCCTTTATTCTCTGTTCCATGATCCACGACATTATGAGGAATAGCCTTGACATGGACGTCATCCACTGGGTAGAAACAAGTGACGCTAACTTCTTTTATCTCCTTACAAGAGCTATCTCCTGGTCCTTTATTATCTGCTCTATGACTCAAGACATTATGAGGAAGAGCCTTATGGACATAATGCTACTAGGTAGAAACAGGTAATTTAAACATCTTTTCTCTCCTCATAAGAGATCCCTTCCAGTCCTTCATTCTCTACTCCATGAACGAAGGCATTATTAGGAAGGACAAGTCCCCTTGACATGGACATCATGCCACTGGATAGAAATGATTCAATTCTCTTTTCACTATATATAAGCAATCGCTGGCACTTTTTTATTAATTGCTCTTTGACGCAAGGTATAATGCGGTAGCGCTACTTCCTTTACCCGGACATTATGCCACTGGCTAAACACAAGTGGATCAAACGTCATTTTTCTCTTTATAAGAGTTCCCTTCTTGTCCTTTATTCTCTGCTCCATGATACAAGGAATTATGAGGAAGAGCCTTGACATGGACGTCATGCCACTGGGTAGAAACAAGTGACTCAAACATCTTTTCTCTTTTTATAAGAGATCCCTTCTTGTCTTTTATTCTCTGTTCCATGATCCAAGACATTATGAGGAAGGGCATTGACATGGACGTCATACCACTAGGTGAAAACAAGTGACTCAAACATCTTTTCTCTTCTTATAAGAGATACCTTCTTGTCCTTTATTCTCTGTTCCCTAATCCAAGGCATTATGAGGAAGAGCTTTAACATGGACGTCATGCCACTGGGTAGAAACAAGTGACTCAAACATCTTTTCTCTACTTATAAGAGATCCCTTCTTGTCTTTTATTCTCTGTTCCATGATCCAAGGCATTATGAGGAAGAGCTTTGAAATTGACGTCATGCCACTGGATAGAAACAAGTGACTCAAACATCTTTTCTCTCCTTATCAGAGATCCTTTCTTGTCCTTTATTCTCTGCTCCATGATCCAAGGCATTATGGTCAAGGGCCTTGACATGGACGTACTGGGTAGAAACAAGTGACTCAAACATCTTTTCTCTACTTATAAGAGATCCCTTCTTGTCCTTTATTCTCTGCTCCATGATCCAAGGCATTATGAGGAAGAACCTTGACATGGCCGTCATGCCACTATGTAGAAACAAGTGACTCAAGCATCTTTTTTCTCCTTTTAAGATATCCCTCCTTGTCCTTTATTCTCAGATTTATGATCCAAGGCGTTATGAGAAAGGGCCTTGACATGGACGTCATGCCACTGGGTAGAAACAAGTGACTCAAACATCTTTTCTCTTCTTATAAGAGATCCTTTCTTGTCCTTTATTCTCTGTTCCATGATCCAAGACATTATGAGGAAGAGCCTTGACATGGACGTCATCCACTGGATAGAAACAAGTGACGCTAACTTCTTTTCTCTCCTTACAAGAGCTATCTCCTGGTCCTTTATTATCAGCTCCATAACTCAAGACATTATGAGGAAGAGCCTTATCGACATAATGCTACTAGGTAGAAACAGGTAATTTAAACATCTTTTCTCTCCTTATAATAGATCCCTTCCAGTCCTTCATTCTCTACTCCATGATCGAAGGCATTATTAGGAAGGACAAGTCCCCTTGACATGGACATCATGCCACTGGGAAGAAATGATTCAATTCTCCTTTCTCTCTATATAAGCAATCGCTGGCACTTTTTTATTAATTGCTCTATGACGCAAGGTATAATGCGGTAGCGCTACTTCCTTTACACGGACGTAATGTCACTAGATAAACACAAGTGTATCAAACGTCATTTCTCTCCTTATAAGAGATCCCTCCTTGTCCTTTATTCTCTGCTCCATGATCCAAGGCATTATGAAGACGAGCCTTGACATGGACGTCTTGCCACTGGGTAGAAACAAGTTACTCAAACATCTTTTCTCTCCTTATGAGAGATCCCTTCTTGTCCTTTATGCTCTGCTCCATGATCCAAGGCATTATGAGGAAGAGCCTTGACATGGACGTCATGCCACTGGGTAGAAACAAGTGACTCAAACATCTTTTCTCTCCTTATAAGAGTTCCTTTCTTGCCTTTTATTCTCAATTCCATGGTCCAAGACATTATGAGGAAGGGTCTTGACAGGGACGTCATGCCACTGGGTAGAAACAAGTGACTCAAACATCTTTTCTCTCCTTATAAGAGATCCCTTCTTGTCTTTTATTCTCTGTTCCACGATCCAAGACATTATGAGGAAGCGCATTGACAAGGACGTCATACCACTAGGTGAAAACAAGTGACCCAAAGATCTTTTCTCTCCTTATGAGAGATCCCTTCTTGTACTTTTATTCTCTGCTTCATGATCCAAGGCATCTTGAGGAAGAACCTTGACATGGACGTCATGCCACTGGGTAGAAACAAGTGACTCAAACATCTTTTCTCTCCTTATAAGAGATCCCTTCTTGTCCTTTATTTTCTGTTCCATGATCCAAGGCATTATGAGGAAGAGCCTTGTCATGGACGTCATGCCACTGGGTAGAAACATGTGACTCAAACATTTTTTCTCTCCTTATAAGAGATCTCTTCTTGTGTTTTATTCTCTATTCCATGATCCAAGGCATTATGAGGAAGAGCCTTGACATGGACGTCATGCCACTGGGTAGAAACAAGTGACTCAAACATCTTTTCTGTCCTTATGAGAGATTCCTTCTTGTGTTTTATTCTCTATTCGATGATCCAGGGCATTATGAGGAAGAGCGTTGACATGGACGTCATGCCACTGGGTAGAAACAAGTTACTCAAACATCTTTTCTCTCCTTATAAGAGATCCCTTCTTGTCCTTTATTCTCTGCTCCATGATCCAAGGCATTATGAGGAAGAGCCTTGACATGGACGTCATGCCACTGGGTAGAAACAAGTGACACAAACATCTTTTCTCGCCTTATGAGAGATCCCTTCTTGTCCTTTATGCTCTGCTCCATGATCCAAGGCATTATGAGGAAGAGCCTTGACATGGACGTCATGCCACTGGGTAGAATCAAGTGACTCAAACATCTTTTCTCTCCTTATAAGAGTTCTTTTCTTGTCTTTTATTCTCTACTCCATGGTCCAAGACATTATGAGGAAGGGCCTTGACAGGGACGTCATGCCACTGGGTAGAAACAAGTGACTCAAACATCTTTTCTCTATTTATAAGAGATCCCTTCTTGTCTTTTTTTCTCTGTTCCACGATCCAAGACATTATGAGGAAGCGCATTGACATGGACGTCATACCACTAGGTGAAAACAAGTGACTCAAACATCTTTTCTCTTCTTATAAGAGATACCTTCTTGTCCTTTATTCTCTGCTCCATGATCCAAGGCATTATGAGGAAGAGCCTTGACATGGACGTCATGCCACTGGGTAGAAACAAGTGACCCAAAGATCTTTTCTCTCCTTATAAGAGATCCCTTCTTGTCCTTTATTTTCTGTTCCATGATCCAAGGCATTACGAGGAAGAGCCTTGACATGGACGTCATGCCACTGGGTAGAAACATGTGACTCAAACATTTTTTCTCTCCTTATAAGAGATCCCTTCTTGTGTTTTATTCTCTATTCCATGATCCAAGGCATTATGAGGAAGAGCCTTGACATGGACGTCATGCCACTGAGTAGAAACAAGTGTCTCAAACATCTTTTCTCTCCTTATAAGAGATCCCTTCTTGTCTTTTATTCTCTGCTCCATGATCCAAGGCATTATGAGGAAGAGCCTTGACATGGACGTCATGCCACTGGGTAGAAACAAGTGACTCAAACATCTTTTCTGTCCTTATGAGAGATCCCTTCTTGTGTTTTATTCTCTATTCCATGATCCAGGGCATTATGAAGAAGAGCCTTGACATGGACGTCATGCCTCTGGGTAGAAACAAGTTACTCAAACATCTTTTCTCTCCTTATAAGAGATCCCTTCTTGTCCTTTATTCTCTGCTCCATGATCCAAGGCATTATGAGGAAGAGCCTTGACATGGACGTCATGCCACTGGGTAGAAACAAGTGACTCAAACATCTTTTCTCGCCTTATGAGAGATCCCTTCTTGTCCTTTATGCTCTGCTCCATGATCCAAGGCATTATGAGGAAGAGCCTTGACATGGACGTCATGCCACTGGGTAGAAACAAGTGACTCAAACATTTTTTCTCTCCTTATAAGAGTTCCTTTCTTGTCTTTTATTCTCTATTCCATGGTCCAAGACATTATGAGGAAGGGCCTTGACAGGGACGTCATGCCACTGGGTAGAAACAAGTGACTCAAACATCTTTTCTCTCCTTATAAGAGATTCCTTCTTGTCTTTTATTCTCTGTTCCACGATCCAAGACATTATGAGGAAGCGCATTGACATGGACGTCATACCACTAGGTGAAAACAAGTGACTCAAACATCTTTTCTCTTCTTATAAGAGATACTTTCTTGTCCTTTATTCTCTGCTCCATGATCCAAGGCATTATGAGGAAGAGCCTTGACATGGACGTCATGCCACTGGGTAGAAATAAGTGACCCAAACATCTTTTCTCTCCTTATGAGAGATCCCTTCTTGTACTTTATTCTCTGCTTCATGATCCAAATCATCATGAGGAAGAGCCTTGACATGGACGTCATGCCACTGGGTAGAAACAAGTGACTCAAACATCTTTTCTCTCCTTATAAGAGATCCCTTCTTGTCCTTTATTTTCTGTTCCATGATCCAAGGCATTATGAGGAAGAGGCTTGACATGGACGTCATGCCACTGGGTGGAAACATGTGACTCAAACATTTTTCTCTCCTTTTAAGAGATCCCTTCTTGTGTTTTATTCTCTATTCCATGATCCAAGGCATTATGAGGAAGAGGCATGACATGGACGTCATGCCACTGGGTAGAAACAAGTGACTCAAACATCTTTTCTGTCCTTATGAGAGATCCCTTCTTGTGTTTTATTCTCTATTCCATGATCCAAGGCATTATGAGGAAGAGCCTTGACATGGACGTCATGCCACTGGGTAGAAACAAGTGACTCAAACATCTTTTCTCTCCTTATAAGAGATCCCTTCTTGTCCTTTATGCTCAGCTCCATGATCCAAGGCATTATGGTCAAGAGCCTTGACATGGACGTCATCCACCGGGTAGAAACAAGTGACGCTAACTTCTATTCTCTCCTTACAAGAGCTATCTCCTGGTCCTTTATTATCTGCTCCATAACTCAAGACATTATGAGGAAAAGCCTTATGGACATAATGCTACTGGGTAGATACAGGTAATTTAAACATCTTTTCTCTCCTTATAATAGATCCCTTCCAGTCCTTCATTCTCTACTCCATGATCGAAGGCATTATTAGGAAGGACAAGTCCCCTTGACATGGACATCATGCCACTGGGTAGAAATGATTCAATTCTCTTTTCTCTCTATATAAGCAATCGCTGGCACTTTTTTATTAATTGCTCTATGACGCAAGGTATAATGCGGTAGCGCTACTTCCCTTTATACGGACATTATGCCACTAGATAAACACAAGTGGATCAAACGTCATTTCTCTCCTTATAAGAGATCCCTCCTTGTCCTTTATTCTCTGCTCCATGATCCAAGGCATTATGAAGACGAGCCTTGACATGGACGTCATCCCACTGGGTAGAAACAAGTGACTCAAACATCTTTTCTCTCCTTATAAGAGTTCCTTTCTTGTCTTTTTATTCTCTATTCCATGGTCCAAGGCATTATGAGGAAGGGCCTTGACAGGTACGTCATGCCACTGGGTAGAAACAAGTGACTCAAACATCTTTTCTCTCCTTATAAGAGATCCCTTCTTGTCTTTTATTCTCTGTTCCACGATCCAAGACATTATGAGGAAGCGCATTGACATGGACGTCATACCACTAGGTGAAAACAAGTGACTCAAACATCTTTTCTCTTCTTATAAGAGATACCTTCTTGTCCTTTATTCTCTGCTCCATGATCCAAGGCATTATGAGGAAGAGCCTTGACATGGACGTCATGCCACTGGGTAGAAATAAGTGACCCAAACATCTTTTCTCTCCTTATGAGAGATCCCTTTTTGTACTTTATTCTCTGCTTCATGATCCAAATCATCATGAGGAAAAGCCTTGACATGGACGTCATGACACTGGGTAGAAACAAGTGACTCAAACATCTTTTCTCTCCTTATAAGAGATCCCTTCTTGTCCTTTATTTTCTGTTCCATGATCCAAGGCATTATGAGGAAGAGCCTTGACATGGACGTCATGCCACTGGGTGGAAACATGTGACTCAAACATCTTTTCTCTCCTTTTAAGAGATCCCTTCTTGTGTTTTATTCTCTATTCCATGATCCAAGGCATTATGAGGAAGAGGCATGACATGGACGTCATGCCACTGGGTAGAAACAAGTGACTCAAACATCTTTTCTGTCCTTATGAGAGATCCCTTCTTGTGTTTTATTCTCTATTCCATGATCCAAGGCATTATGAGGAAGAGCCTTGACATGGACGTCATGCCACTGGGTAGAAACAAGTGACTCAAACATCTTTTCTCTCCTTATAAGAGATCCCTTCTTGTCCTTTATTCTCAGCTCCATGATCCAAGGCATTATGGTCAAGAGCCTTGACATGGACGTCATCCACCGGGTAGAAACAAGTGACGCTAACTTCTATTCTCTCCTTACAAGAGCTATCTCCTGGTCCTTTATTATCTGCTCCATAACTCAAGACATTATGAGGAAGAGCCTTATGGACATAATGCTACTGGGTAGATACAGGTAATTTAAACATCTTTTCTCTCCTTATAATAGATCCCTTCCAGTCCTTCATTCTCTACTCCATGATCGAAGGCATTATTAGGAAGGACAAGTCCCCTTGACATGGACATCATGCCACTATGTAGAAATGATTCAATTCTCTTTTCTCTCTATATAAGCAATCGCTGGCACTTTTTTATTAATTGCTCTATGACGCAAGGTATAATGCGGTAGCGCTACTTCCCTTTACACGGACATTATGCCACTAGATAAACACAAGTGGATCAAACGTCATTTCTCTCCTTATAAGAGATCCCTCCTTGTCCTTTATGCTCTGCTCCATGATCCAAGACATTATGAGGAAGGGCCTTGACATGGACGTCATGCCACTGGGTAGAAACAAGTGAATCAAACACCTTTTCTCTTCTTATAAGAGATCCCTTCTTGTCCTTTATTCTCTGTTCCATGATCCAAGACATTATGAGGAAGAGCCTTGACATGGTCGTCATGCCACTGGGTAGAAACAAGTGAATCAAACACCTTTTCTCTTCTTATAAGAGATCCTTTCTTGTCCTTTATTCTCTGTTCCATGATCCAAGACATTATGAGGAAGAGCCTTGACATGGACGTCATGCCACTGGGTAGAAACAAGTGAATCAAACACCTTTTCTCTTCTTATAAGAGATCCCTTCTTGTCCTTTATTCTCTGTTCCATGATCCAAGACATTATGAGGAAGAGCCTTGACATGGACGTCATGCCACTGGGTAGAAACAAGTGAATCAAACACCTTTTCTCTCCTTACAAGAGCTATCTCCTGGTCCTTTATTATGAGCTCCATAACTCAAGACATTATGAGGAAGAGCCTTATCGACATAATGCTACTAGGTAGAAACAGGTAATTTAAACATCTTTTCTCTCCTTATAATAGATCCCTTCCAGTCCTTCATTCTCTACTCCATGATCGAAGGCATTATTAGGAAGGACAAGTCCCCTTGACATGGACATCATGCCACTGGAAGAAATGATTCAATTCTCCTTTCTCTCTATATAAGCAATCGCTGGCACTTTTTTATTAATTGCTCTATGACGCAAGGTATAATGCGGTAGCGCTACTTCCTTCACACGGACGTAATGCCACTAGATAGACACAAGTGTATCAAACGTCATTTCTCTCCTTATAAGAGATCCCTCCTTGTCCTTTATTCTCTGCTCCATGATCCAAGGCATTATGAAGACGAGCCTTGACATGGACGTCTTGCCACTGGGTAGAAACAAGTTACTCAAACATCTTTTCTCTCCTTATAAGAGATCCCTTCTTGTCC
This sequence comes from Macrothele yani, assembly GCA_039090855.1. NCBI lineage: Eukaryota > Metazoa > Arthropoda > Arachnida > Araneae > Macrothelidae > Macrothele > Macrothele yani. The sequence continues at coordinate 28,399,335 of CM077000.1, forward strand.
TTTATTCTGTGCTCCATGATCCAAGGCATTATGAGGAAGAGCCTTGACATGGACGTTATGCCACTGTGTAGAAACAAGTGACTCAAACATCTTTTCTCGCCTTATGAGAGATCCCTTCTTGTCCTTTATGCTCTGCTCCATGATCCAAGGCATTATGAGGAAGAGCCTTGACATGGACGTCATGCCACTGGGTAGAAACAAGTGACTCAAACATCTTTTCTCTCCTTATAAGAGTTCCTTTCTTGTCTTTTATTCTCAATTCCATGGTCCAAGACATTATGAGGAAGGACCTTGACAGGGACGTCATGCCACTGGGTAGAAACAAGTGACTCAAACATCTTTTCTCTCCTTATAAGAGATCCCTTCTTGTCTTTTATTCTCTGTTCCACACTCCAAGACATTATGAGGAAGCGCATTGACATGGACGTAATACCACTAGGTGAAAACAAGTGACTCAAACATCTTTTCTCTTCTTATAAGAGATACCTTCTTGTCCTTTATTCTCTGCTCCATGATCCAAGGCATTATGAGGAAGAGCCTTGACATGGACGTCATGCCACTGGGTAGAAACAAGTGACCCAAAGATCTTTTCTCTCCTTATGAGAGATCCCTTCTTGTACTTTATTCTCTGCTTCATGATCCAAGGCATCATGACAAAGAACCTTGACATGGACGTCATGCCACTGGGTAGAAACAAGTGACTCAAACATCTTTTCTCTCCTTATAAGAGATCCCTTCTTGTCCTTTATTTTCTGTTCCATGATCCAAGGCATTATGAGGAAGAGCCTTGACATGGACGTCATGCCACTGGGTAGAAACATGTGACTCAAACATGTTTTCTCTCCTTATAAGAGATACCTTCTTGTGTTTTATTCTCTATTCCATGATCCAAGGCATTATGAGGAAGAGCCTTGACATGGACGTCATGCCACTGGGTAGAAACAAGTGACTCAAACATCTTTTCTGTCCTTATGAGAGATCCCTTCTTGTGTTTTATTCTCTATTCCATGATCCAAGGCATTATGAGGAAGACCCTTGACATGGACGTCATGCCACTGGCTAGAAACAAGTGACTCAAACATCTTTTCTCTTCTTATAAGAGATACCTTCTTGTCCTTTATCCTCTGCTCCATGATCCAAGGCATTATGAGGAAGAGCCTTGACATGGACGTCATGCCACTGGGTAGAAACAAGTGACTCAAACATCTTTTCTGTCCTTATGAGAGATCCCTTCTTGTGTTTTATTCTCTATTCCATGATCCAGGGCATTATGAGGAAGAGCCTTGACATGGACGTCATGCCACTGGGTAGAAACAAGTTACTCAAACATCTTTTCTCTCCTTATAAGAGATCCCTTCTTGTCCTTTGTTCTCTGCTCCATGATTCAAGGCATTATGAGGAAGAGCCTTGACATGAACGTCATGCCACTATGTAGAAACAAGTGACACAAACATCTTTTCTCGCCTTATGAGAGATCCCTTCTTGTCCTTTATGCTCTGCTCCATGATCCAAGGCATTATGAGGAAGAGCCTTGACATGGACGTCATGCCACTGGGTAGAAACAAGTGACTCAAACATCTTTTCTCTCCTTATAAGAGTTCCTTTCTTGTCTTTTATTCTCTATTCCATGGTCCAAGACATTATGAGGAAGGGCCTTGACAGGGACGTCATGCCACTGGGTAGAAACAAGTGACTCAAACATCTTTTCTCTCCTTATAAGAGATCCCTTCTTGTCTTTTATCCTCTGTTCCACGATCCAAGACATTATGAGGAAGCGCATTGACATGGACGTCATACCACTAGGTGAAAACAAGTGACTCAAACATCTTTTCTCTTCTTATAAGAGATACCTTCTTGTCCTTTATTCTCTGCTCCAAGATCCAAGGCATTATGAGGAAGAGCCTTGACAAGGACGTCATGCCACTGGGTAGAAGCAAGTGACCCAAAGATCTTTTCTCTCCTTATGAGAGATCCCTTCTTGTACTTTATTCTCTGCTTCATGATCCAAGGCATCATGAGGAAGAGCCTTGACATGGACGTCATGCCACTGGGTAGAAACAAGTGACTCAAACATCTTTTCTCTCCTTATAAGAGATCCCTTCTTGTCCTTTATTTTCTGTTCCATGATCCAAGGCATTATGAGGAAGAGCCTTGACATGGACGTCATGCCACTGGGTAGAAACATGTGACTCAAACATTTTTCTCTCCTTATAAGAGATCCCTTCTTGTGTTTTATTCTCTATTCCATGATCCAAGGCATTATGAGGAAGAGCCTTGACATGGACGTCATGCCACTGGGTAGAAACAAGTGACTCAAACATCTTTTCTGTCCTTATGAGAGATCCCTTCTTGTGTTTTATTCTCTATTCCATGATCCAAGGCATTATGAGGAAGAGCCTTGACATGGACGTCATGCCACTGGGTAGAAACAAGTGACTCAAACATCTTTTCTCTTCTTATAAGAGATACCTTCTTGTCCTTTATTCTCTGCTCCATGATCCAAGGCATTATGAGGAAGAGCCTTGACATGGACGTCATGCCACTGGGTAGAAACAAGTGACTCAAACATCTTTTCTGTCCTTATGAGAGATCACTTCTTGTGTTTTATTCTCTATTCCATGATCCAGGGCATTATGAGGAAGAGCCTTGACATGGACGTCAAGCCACTTGGTAGAAACAAGTTACTCAAACATCTTTTCTCTCCTTATAAGAGATCCCTTCTTGTCCTTTATTCTCTGCTCCATGATCCAAGGCATTATGAGGAAGAGCCTTGACATCGACGTCATGCCACTGGGTAGAAACAAGTTACTCAAACATCTTTTCTCTCCTTATAAGAGATCCCTTCTTGTCCTTTATTCTGTGCTCCATGTTCCAAGGCATTATGAGGAAGAGCCTTGACATGGACGTCATGCCACTGGGTAGAAACAAGTGACTCAAACACCTTTTCTCTTCTTATAAGAGATCCCTTCTTGTCCTTTATTCTCTGTTCCATGATCCAAGACATTATGAGGAAGAGCCTTGACATGGACGTCATGCCACTGGGTAGAAACAAGTGAATCAAACAAATTTTCTCTTCTTATAAGAGATCCCTTCTTGTCCTTTATTCTCTGTTCCATGATCCAAGACATTATGAGGAAGAGCCTTGACATGGACGTCATGCCACTGGGTAGAAACAAGTGAATCAAACACCTTTTCTCTTCTTATAAGAGATCCTTTCTTGTCCTTTATTCTCTGTTCCATGATCCAAGACATTATGAGGAAGAGCCTTGACATGGACGTCATGCCACTGGGTAGAAACAAGTGAATCAATTAACCTTTTCTCTTCTTATAAGAGATCCCTTCTTGTCCTTTATTCTCTGTTCCATGATCCAAGACATTATGAGGAAGAGCCTTGACATGGACGTCATGCCACTGGGTAGAAACAAGTGAATCAAACACCTTTTCTCTCCTTACAAGAGCTATCTCCTGGTCCTTTATTATGAGCTCCATAACTCAAGACATTATGAGGAAGAGCCTTATCGACCTAATGCTACTAGTAGAAACAGGTAATTTAAACATCTTTTCTTTCCTTATAATAGATCCCTTCCAGTCCTTCATTCTCTACTCCATGATCGAAGGCATTATTAGAAAGGACAAGTCCCCTTGACATGGACATCATGCCACTGGGAAGAAATGATTCAATTCTCCTTTCTCTCTATATAAGCAATCGCTGGCACTTTTTTATTAATTGCTCTATGACGCAAGGTATAATGCGGTAGCGCTACTTCCTTCACACGGACGTAATGCCACTAGATAGACACAAGTGTATCAAACGTCATTTCTCTCCTTATAAGAGATCCCTCCTTGTCCTTTATTCTCTGCTCCATGATCCAAGGCATTATGAAGACGAGCCTTGACATGGACGTCTTGCCACTGGGTAGAAACAAGTTACTCAAACATCTTTTCTCTCCTTATAAGAGATCCCTTCTTGTCCTTTATTCTGTGCTCCATGATCCAAGGCATTATGAGGAAGAGCCTTGACATGGACGTCATGCCACTGTGTAGAAACAAGTGACTCAAACATCTTTTCTCGCCTTATGAGAGATCCCTTCTTGTCCTTTATGCTCTGCTCCATGATCCAAGGCATTATGAGGAAGAGCCTTGACATGGACGTCATGCCACTGGGTAGAAACAAGTGACTCAAACATCTTTTCTGTCCTTATAAGAGCTCCTTTCTTGTCTTTTATTCTCAATTCCATGGTCCAAGATATTATGAGGAAGGACCTTGACAGGGACGTCATGCCACTGGGTAGAAACAAGTGACTCAAACATCTTTTCTCTCCTTACAAGAGATCCCTTCTTGTCTTTTATTCTCTGTTCCACACTCCAAGACATTATGAGCAAGCGCATTGACATGGACGTAATACCACTAGGTGAAAACAAGTGACTCAAACATCTTTTCTCTTCTTATAAGAGATACCTTCTTGTCCTTTATTCTCTGCTCCATGATCCAAGGCATTATGAGGAAGAGCCTTGACATGGACGTCATGCCACTGGGTAGAAACAAGTGACCCAAAGATCTTTTCTCTCCTTATGAGAGATCCCTTCTTGTACTTTATTCTCTGCTTCATGATCCAAGGCATCATGACAAAGAACCTTGACATGGACGTCATGCCACTGGGTAGAAACAAGTGACTCAAACATCTTTTCTCTCTTTATAAGAGATCCCTTCTTGTCCTTTATTTTCTGTTCCATGATCCAAGGCATTATGAGGAAGAGCCTTGACATGGACGTCATGCCACTGGGTAGAAACATGTGACTCAAACATGTTTTCTCTCCTTATAAGAGATCCCTTCTTGTGTTTTATTCTCTATTCCATGATCCAAGGCATTATGAGGAAGAGCCTTGACATGGACGTCATGCCACTGGGTAGAAACAAGTGACTCAAACATCTTTTCTGTCCTTATGAGAGATCCCTTCTTGTGTTTTATTCTCTATTCCATGATCCAAGGCATTATGAGGAAGACCCTTGACATGGACGTCATGCCACTGGGTAGGAAACAAGTGACTCAAACATCTTTTCTCTTCTTATAAGAGATACCTTCTTGTCCTTTATCCTCTGCTCCATGATCCAAGGCATTATGAGGAAGAGCCTTGACATGGACGTCATGCCACTGGGTAGAAACAAGTGACTCAAACATCTTTTCTGTCCTTATGAGAGATCCCTTTTTGTGTTTTATTCTCTATTCCATGATCCAGGGCATTATGAGGAAGAGCCTTGACATGGACGTCATGCCACTGGGTAGAAACAAGTTACTCAAACATCTTTTCTCTCCTTATAAGAGATCCCTTCTTGTCCTTTGTTCTCTGCTCCATGATTCAAGGCATTATGAGGAAGAGCCTTGACATGAACGTCATGCCACTATGTAGAAACAAGTGACACAAACATCTTTTCTCGCCTTATGAGAGATCCCTTCTTGTCCTTTATGCTCTGCTCCATGATCCAAGGCATTATGAGGAAGAGCCTTGACATGGACGTCATGCCACTGGGTAGAAACAAGTGACTCAAACATCTTTTCTCTCCTTATAAGAGTTCCTTTCTTGTCTTTTATTCTCTATTCCATGGTCCAAGACATTATGAGGAAGGGCCTTGACAGGGACGTCATGCCACTGGGTAGAAACAAGTGACTCAAACATCTTTTCTCTCCTTATAAGAGATCCCTTCTTGTCTTTTATCCTCTGTTCCACGATCCAAGACATTATGAGGAAGCGCATTGACATGGACGTCATACCACTAGGTGAAAACAAGTGACCCAAACATCTTTTCTCTTCTTATAAGAGATACCTTCTTGTCCTTTATTCTCTGCTCCATGATCCAAGGCATTATGAGGAAGAGCCTTGACAAGGACGTCATGCCACTGGGTAGAAACAAGTGACCCAAAGATCTTTTCTCTCCTTATGAGAGATCCCTTCTTGTACTTTATTCTCTGCTTCATGATCCAAGGCATCATGAGGAAGAGCCTTGACATGGTCGTCATGCCACTGGGTACAAACAAGTGACTCAAACATCTTTTCTCTCCTTATAAGAGATCCCTTCTTGTCCTTTATTTTCTGTTCCATGATCCAAGGCATTATGAGGAAGAGCCTTGACATGGACGTCATGCCACTGGGTAGAAACATGTGACTCAAACATTTTTCTCTCCTTATAAGAGATCCCTTCTTGTGTTTTATTCTCTATTCCATGATCCAAGGCATTATGAGGAAGAGCCTTGACATGGACGTCATGCCACTGGGTAGAAACAAGTGACTCAAACATCTTTTCTGTCCTTATGAGAGATCCCTTCTTGTGTTTTATTCTCTATTCCATGATCCAAGGCATTATGAGGAAGAGCCTTGACATGGACGTCATGCCACTGGGTAGAAACAAGTGACTCAAACATCTTTTCTCTTCTTATAAGAGATACCTTCTTGTCCTTTATTCTCTGCTCCATGATCCAAGGCATTATGAGGAAGAGCCTTGACATGGACGTCATGCCACTGGGTAGAAACAAGTGACTCAAACATCTTTTCTGTCCTTATGAGAGATCCCTTCTTGTCTTTTATTCTCTGTTCCACGATCCAAGACATTATGAGGAAGCGCATTGACGTGGACGTCATACCACTAGGTGAAAACAAGTGACTCAAACATCTTTTCTCTTCTTATAAGAGATACCTTCTTGTCCTTTATTCTCTGCTCCATGATCCAAGGCATTATGAGGAAGAGCCTTGACAAGGACGTCATGCCACTGGGTAGAAACAAGTGACCCAAAGATCTTTTCTCTCCTTATGAGAGATCCCTTCTTGTACTTTATTCTCTGCTTCATGATCCAAGGCATCATGACAAAGAACCTTGACATGGTCGTCATGCCACTGGGTAGAAACAAGTGACTCAAACATCTTTTCTCTCCTTATAAGAGATCCCTTCTTGTCCTTTATTTTCTGTTCCATGATCCAAGGCATTATGAGGAAGAGCCTTGACATTCACGTCATGCCACTGGGTAGAAACATGTGACTTAAACATTTTTTCTCTCCTTATAAGAGATCCCTTCTTGTGTTTTATTCTCTATTCCATGATCCAAGGCATTATGAGGAAGAGCCTTGACATGGACGTCATGCCACTGGGTAGAAACAAGTGACTCAAACATCTTTTCGCTTCTTATAAGAGATACCTTCTTGTCCTTTATTCTCTGCTCCATGATCCAAGGCATTATGAGGAAGAGCCTTGACATGGACGTCATGCCACTGGGTAGAAACAAGTGACTCAAACATCTTTTCTCTCCTTATAAGAGTTCCTTTCTTGTCTTTTATTCTCTATTCCATGGTCCAAGACATTATGAGGAAGGGCCTTGACAGGGACGTCATGCCACTGGGTAGAAACAAGTGACTCAAACATCTTTTCTCTCCTTATAAGAGATCCCTTCTTGTATTTTATTCTCTATTCCATGGTCCAAGACATTATGAGGAAGGGCCTTGACAGGGACGTCATGCCACTGGGTAGAAACAAATGACTCAAACATCTTTTCTCTCCTTATAAGAGATCCCTTCTTGTCTTTTATTCTCTGTTCCACGATCCAAGACATTATGAGGAAGCGCATTGACGTGGACGTCATACCACTAGGTGAAAACAAGTGACTCAAACATCTTTTCTCTTCTTATAAGAGATACCTTCTTGTCCTTTATTCTCTGCTCCATGATCCAAAGCATTATGAGGAAGAGCCTTGACAAGGACGTCATGCCACTGGGTAGAAACAAGTGACCCAAAGATCTTTTCTCTCCTTATGAGAGATCCCTTCTTGTACTTTATTCTCTGCTTCATGATCCAAGGCATCATGAGGAAGAGCCTTGACATGGACGTCATGTCACTGGGTAGAAACAAGTGACTCAAACATTTTTTCTCTCCTTATAAGAGATCCCTTCTTGTGTTTTATTCTCTATTCCATGATCCAAGGCATTATGAGGAAGAGCCTTGACATGGACGTCATGCCACTGGGTAGAAACAAGTGACTCAAACATCTTTTCTGTCCTTATGAGAGATCCCTTCTTGTGTTTTATTCTCTATTCCATGATCCAAGGCATTATGAGGAAGAGCCTTGACATGGACGTCATGCCACTGGGTAGAAACAAGTGACTCAAACATCTTTTCTCTTCTTAAAAGAGATACCTTCTTGTCCTTTATTCTCTGCTCCATGATCCAAGGCATTATGAGGAAGAGCCTTGACATGGACGTCATGCAACTGGGTAGAAACAAGTGACTCAAACATCTTTTCTGTCCTTATGAGAGATCCCTTCTTGTGTTTTATTCTCTATTCCATGATCCAGGGCATTATGAGGAAGAGCCTTGACATGGACGTCATGCCACTTGGTAGAAACAAGTTACTCAAACATCTTTTCTCTCCTTATAAGAGATCCCTTCTTGTCCTTTATTCTCTGCTCCATGATCCAAGGCATTATGAGGAGGAGCCTTGACATCGACGTCATGCCACTGGGTAGAAACAAGTGACACAAACATCTTTTCTCGCCTTATGAGAGATCCCTTCTTGTCCTTTATGCTCTGCTCCATGATCCAAGGCATTATGAGGAAGAGCCTTGACATGGACGTCATGCCACTGGGTAGAAACAAGTGACTCAAACATTTTTCTCTCCTTATAAGAGTCCCTTTCTTGTCTTTTATTCTCTATTCCATGGTCCAAGACATTAAGAGGAAGGGCCTTGACAGGGACGTCATGCCACTGGGTAGAAACAAGTGACTCAAACATCTTTTCTCTCCTTATAAGAGATCCCTTCTTGTCTTTTATTCTCTGTTCCACGATCCAAGACATTATGAGGAAGCGCATTGACATGGACGTCATACCACTAGGTGAAAACAAGTGACTCAAACATCTTTTCTCTTCTTATAAGAGATACCTTCTTGTCCTTTATTCTCTGCTCCATGATCCAAGGCATTATGAGGAAGAGCCTTGACATGGACGTCATGCCACTGGGTAGAAACAAGTGACCCAAACATCTTTTCTCTCCTTATGAGAGATCCCTTCTTGACCTTTATTCTCTGCTCCATGATCCAAGGCATTATGAGGAAGAGCCTTGACATGGACGTCATCCCACTGGGTAGAAACAAGTGACTCAAACATCATTTCTCCCCTTATGAGAGATCCCTTCTTGTCCTTTATTCTGTGCTCCATGATCCAAGGCATTATGAGGAAGAGCCTTGACATGGACGTCATGCCACTGGGTAGAAACAAGTGACTCAAACATCTTTTCTCGCCTTATGAGAGATCCCTTCTTGTCCTTTATGCTCTGCTCCATGATCCAAGGCATTATGAGGAAGAGCCTTGACATGGACGTCATGCCACTGGGTAGAAACAAGTGACTCAAACATCTTTTCTCTCCTTATAAGAGTCCCTTTCTTGTCTTTTATTCTCAATTCCATGGTCCAAGACATTATGAGGAAGGGCCTTGACAGGGACGTCATGCCACTGGGTAGAAACAAGTGACTCAAACATCTTTTCTCTCCTTATAAGAGATCCCTTCTTGTCTTTTATTCTCTGTTCCACAATCCAAGACATTATGAGGAAGCGCATTGACATGGACGTCATGCCACTGGGTAGAAACATGTGACTCAAACATTTTTTCTCTCCTTATAAGAGATCCCTTCTTGTGTTTTATTCTCTATTCCATGATCCAAGGCATTATGAGGAAGAGCCTTGACATGGACGTCATGCCACTGGGTAGAAACAAGTGACTCAAACATCTTTTCTGTCCTTATGAGAGATCCCTTCTTGTGTTTTATTCTCTATTCCATGATCCAAGGCATTATGAGGAAGAGCCTTGACATGGACGTCATGCCACTGGGTAGAAACAAGTGACTCAAACATCTTTTCTCTTCTTATAAGAGATACCTTCTTGTCCTTTATTCTCTGCTCCATGATCCAAGGCATTATGAGGAAGAGCCTTGACATGGACGTGATGCCACTGGGTAGAAACAAGTGACTCAAACATCTTTTCTGTCCTTATGAGAGATCCCTTCTTGTGTTTTATTCTCTATTCCATGATCCAGGGCATTATGAGGAAGAGCCTTGACATGGACGTCATGCCACTGGGTAGAAACAAGTTACTCAAACATCTTTTCTCTCCTGATAAGAGATCCCTTCTTGTCCTTTATTCTCTGCTCCATGATCCAAGGCATTATGAGGAAGAGCCTTGACATGGACGTCATGCAACTGGGTAGAAACAAGTGACTCAAACATCTTTTCTGTCCTTATGAGAGATCCCTTCTTGTGTTTTATTCTCTATTCCATGATCCAGGGCATTATGAGGAAGAGCCTTGACATGGACGTCATGCCACGTGGTAGAAACAAGTTACTCAAACATCTTTTCTCTCCTTATAAGAGATCCCTTCTTGTCCTTTATTCTCTGCTCCATGATCCAAGGCATTATGAGGAGGAGCCTTGACATCGACGTCATGCCACTGGGTAGAAACAAGTGACACAAACATCTTTTCTCGCCTTATGAGAGATCCCTTCTTGTCCTTTATGCTCTGCTCCATGATCCAAGGCATTATGAGGAAGAGCCTTGACATGGACGTCATGCCACTGGGTAGAAACAAGTGACTCAAACATCTTTTCTCTCCTTATAAGAGTCCCTTTCTTGTCTTTTATTCTCTATTCCATGGTCCAAGACATTAAGAGGAAGGGCCTTGACAGGGACGTCATGCCACTGGGTAGAAACAAGTGACTCAAACATCTTTTCTCTCCTTATAAGAGATCCCTTCTTGTCTTTTATTCTCTGTTCCACGATCCAAGACATTATGAGGAAGCGCATTGACATGGACGTCATACCACTAGGTGAAAACAAGTGACTCAAACATCTTTTCTCTTCTTATAAGAGATACCTTCTTGTCCTTTATTCTCTGCTCCATGATCCAAGGCATTATGAGGAAGAGCCTTGACATGGACGTCATGCCACTGGGTAGAAACAAGTGACCCAAACATCTTTTCTCTCCTTATGAGAGATCCCTTCTTGACCTTTATTCTCTGCTCCATGATCCAAGGCATTATGAGGAAGAGCCTTGACATGGACGTCATCCCACTGGGTAGAAACAAGTGACTCAAACATCATTTCTCCCCTTATGAGAGATCCCTTCTTGTCCTTTATTCTGTGCTCCATGATCCAAGGCATTATGAGGAAGAGCCTTGACATGGACGTCATGCCACTGGGTAGAAACAAGTGACTCAAACATCTTTTCTCGCCTTATGAGAGATCCCTTCTTGTCCTTTATGCTCTGCTCCATGATCCAAGGCATTATGAGGAAGAGCCTTGACATGGACGTCATGCCACTGGGTAGAAACAAGTGACTCAAACATCTTTTCTCTCCTTATAAGAGTCCCTTTCTTGTCTTTTATTCTCAATTCCATGGTCCAAGACATTATGAGGAAGGGCCTTGACAGGGACGTCATGCCACTGGGTAGAAACAAGTGACTCAAACATCTTTTCTCTCCTTATAAGAGATCCCTTCTTGTCTTTTATTCTCTGTTCCACAATCCAAGACATTATGAGGAAGCGCATTGACATGGACGTCATGCCACTGGGTAGAAACATGTGACTCAAACATTTTTTCTCTCCTTATAAGAGATCCCTTCTTGTGTTTTATTCTCTATTCCATGATCCAAGGCATTATGAGGAAGAGCCTTGACATGGACGTCATGCCACTGGGTAGAAACAAGTGACTCAAACATCTTTTCTGTCCTTATGAGAGATCCCTTCTTGTGTTTTATTCTCTATTCCATGATCCAAGGCATTATGAGGAAGAGCCTTGACATGGACGTCATGCCACTGGGTAGAAACAAGTGACTCAAACATCTTTTCTCTTCTTATAAGAGATACCTTCTTGTCCTTTATTCTCTGCTCCATGATCCAAGGCATTATGAGGAAGAGCCTTGACATGGACGTGATGCCACTGGGTAGAAACAAGTGACTCAAACATCTTTTCTGTCCTTATGAGAGATCCCTTCTTGTGTTTTATTCTCTATTCCATGATCCAGGGCATTATGAGGAAGAGCCTTGACATGGACGTCATGCCACTGGGTAGAAACAAGTTACTCAAACATCTTTTCTCTCCTGATAAGAGATCCCTTCTTGTCCTTTATTCTCTGCTCCATGATCCAAGGCATTATGAGGAAGAGCCTTGACATGGACGTCATGCCACTGGGTAGAAACAAGTGACACAAACATCTTTTCTCGCCTTATGAGAGAACCCTTCTTGTCCTTTATGCTCTGCTCCATGATCCAAGGCATTATGAGGAAGAGCCTTGACATGGACGTCATGCCACTGGGTAGAAACAAGTCACTCAAACATCTTTTCTCTCCTTATAAGAGTTCCTTTCTTGTCTTTTATTCTCTATTCCATGGTCCAAGACATTATGAGGAAGGGCCTTGGCAGGGACGTCATGCCACTGGGTAGAAACAAGTGACTCAAACATCTTTACTCTCCTTATAAGAGATTACTTCTTGTCTTTTATTCTCTGTTCCACGATCCAAGACATTATGAGGAAGCGCATTGACATGGACGTCATACCACTAGGTGAAAACAAGTGACTCAAACATCTTTTCTCTTCTTATAAGAGATACCTTCTTGTCCTTTATTCTCTGCTCCATGATCCAAGGCATTATGAGGAAGAGCCTTGACATGGACGTCATGCCACTGGGTAGAAACATGTGACTCAAACATTTTTTCTCTCCTTATAAGAGATCCCTTCTTGTGTTTTATTCTCTATTCCATGATCCAAGGCATTATGAGGAAGAGCCTTGACATGGACGTCATGCCACTGGGTAGAAACAAGTGACTCAAACATCTTTTCTGTCCTTATGAGAGATCCCTTCTTGTGTTTTATTCTCTATTCCATGATCCAAGGCATTATGAGGAAGAGCCTTGACATGGACGTCATGCCACTGGGTAGAAACAAGTGACTCAAACATCTTTTCTCTTCTTATAAGAGATACCTTCTTGTCCTTTATGCTCTGCTCCATGATCCAAGACATTATGAGGAAGGGCCTTGACATGGACGTCATGCCACTGGGTAGAAACAAGTGAATCAAACACCTTTTCTCTTCTTATAAGAGATCCCTTCTTGTCCTTTATTCTCTGTTCCATGATCCAAGACATTATGAGGAAGAGCCTTGACATGGACGTCATGCCACTGGGTAGAAACAAGTGACTCAAACATCTTTTCTGTCCTTATGAGAGATCCCTTCTTGTGTTTTATTCTCTATTCCATGATCCAGGGCATTATGAGGAAGAGCCTTGACATGGACGTCATGCCACTGGGTAGAAACAAGTGACTCAAACATCTTTTCTCTCCTTATAAGAGTTCTTTTCTTGTCTTTTATTCTCTACTCCATGGTCCAAGACATTATGAGGAAGGGCCTTGACAGGGACGTCATGCCACTGGGTAGAAACAAGTGACTCAAACATCTTTTCTCTCCTTATAAGAGATCCCTTCTTGTCTTTTATTCTCTGTTCCACGATCCAAGACATTATGAGGAAGCGCATTGACATGGACGTCATACCACTAGGTGAAAACAAGTGACTCAAACATCTTTTCTCTTCTTATAAGAGATACCTTCTTGTCCTTTATTCTCTGCTCCATGATCCAAGGCATTATGAGGAAGAGCCTTGACATGGACGTCATGCCACTGGGTAGAAACAAGTGACCCAAAGATCTTTTCTCTCCTTATAAGAGATCCCTTCTTGTCCTTTATTCTCTGTTCCATGATCCAAGGCATTATGAGGAAGAGCCTTGACATGGACGTCATGCCACTGGGTAGAAACAAGTGACTCAAACATCTTTTCTCTCCTTATAAGAGATCCCTTCTTGTGTTTTATTCTCTATTCCATGATCCAAGGCATTATGAGGAAGAGCCTTGACATGGACGTCATGCCACTGAGTAGAAACAAGTGACTCAAACATCTTTTCTCTCCTTATAAGAGATCCCTTCTTGTCTTTTATTCTCTGCTCCATGATCCAAGGCATTATGAGGAAGAGCCTTGACATGGACGTCATGCCACTGGGTAGAAACAAGTGACTCAAACATCTTTTCTGTCCTTATGAGAGATCCCTTCTTGTGTTTTATTCTCTATTCCATGATCCAGGGCATTATGAGGAAGAGCCTTGACATGGACGTCATGCCACTGGGTAGAAACAAGTTACTCAAACATCTTTTCTCTCCTTATAAGAGATCCCTTCTTGTCCTTTATTCTCTGCTCCATGATCCAAGGCATTATGAGGAAGAGCCTTGACATGGACGTCATGCCACTGGGTAGAAACAAGTGACACAAACATCTTTTCTCGCCTTATGAGAGATCCCTTCTTGTCCTTTATGCTCTGCTCCATGATCCAAGGCATTATGAGGAAGAGCCTTGACATGGACGTCATGCCACTGGGTAGAAACAAGTGACTCAAACATCTTTTCTCTCCTTATAAGAGTTCCTTTCTTGTCTTTTATTCTCTATTCCATGGTCCAAGACATTATGAGGAAGGGCCTTGACAGGGACGTCATGCCACTGGGTAGAAACAAGTGACTCAAACATCTTTTCTCTCCTTATAAGAGATTCCTTCTTGTCTTTTATTCTCTGTTCCACGATCCAAGACATTATGAGGAAGCGCATTGACATGGACGTCATACCACTAGGTGAAAACAAGTGACTCAAACATCTTTTCTCTTCTTATAAGAGATACCTTCTTGTCCTTTATTCTCTGCTCCATGATCCAAGGCATTATGAGGAAGAGCCTTGACATGGACGTCATGCCACTGGGTAGAAACAAGTGACCCAAACATCTTTTCTCTCCTTATGAGAGATCCCTTCTTGTACTTTATTCTCTGCTTCATGATCCAAATCATCATGAGGAAGAGCCTTGACATGGACGTCATGCCACTGGGTAGAAACAAGTGACTCAAACATCTTTTCTCTCCTTATAAGAGATCCCTTCTTGTCCTTTATTTTCTGTTCCATGATCCAAGGCATTATGAGGAAGAGGCTTGACATGGACGTCATGCCACTGGGTGGAAACATGTGACTCAAACATTTTTTCTCTCCTTATAAGAGATCCCTTCTTGTGTTTTATTCTCTATTCCATGATCCAAGGCATTATGAGGAAGAGGCATGACATGGACGTCATGCCACTGGGTAGAAACAAGTGACTCAAACATCTTTTCTGTCCTTATGAGAGATCCCTTCTTGTGTTTTATTCTCTATTCCATGATCCAAGGCATTATGAGGAAGAGCCTTGACATGGACGTCATGCCACTGGGTAGAAACAAGTGACTCAAACATCTTTTCTCTCCTTATAAGAGATCCCTTCTTGTCCTTTATGCTCAGCTCCATGATCCAAGGCATTATGGTCAAGAGCCTTGACATGGACGTCATGCCACTGGGTAGAAACAAGTGACGCTAACTTCTATTCTCTCCTTACAAGAGCTATCTCCTGGTCCTTTATTATCTGCTCCATAACTCAAGACATTATGAGGAAAAGCCTTATGGACATAATGCTACTGGGTAGATACAGGTAATTTAAACATCTTTTCTCTCCTTATAATAGATCCCTTCCAGTCCTTCATTCTCTACTCCATGATCGAAGGCATTATTAGGAAGGACAAGTCCCCTTGACATGGACATCATGCCACTGGGTAGAAATGATTCAATTCTCTTTTCTCTCTATATAAGCAATCGCTGGCACTTTTTTATTAATTGCTCTATGACGCAAGGTATAATGCGGTAGCGCTACTTCCCTTTACACGGACATTATGCCACTAGATAAACACAAGTGGATCAAACGTCATTTCTCTCCTTATAAGAGATCCCTCCTTGTCCTTTATTCTCTGCTCCATGATCCAAGGCATTATGAGGAAGAGCCTTGACATGGACGTCATCCCACTGGGTAGAAACAAGTGACTCAAACATCTTTTCTCTCCTTATAAGAGTTCCTTTCTTGTCTTTTATTCTCTATTCCATGGTCCAAGGCATTATGAGGAAGGGCCTTGACAGGGACGTCATGCCACTGGGTAGAAACAAGTGACTCAAACATCTTTTCTCTCCTTATAAGAGATCCCTTCTTGTCTTTTATTCTCTGTTCCACGATCCAAGACATTATGAGGAAGCGCATTGACATGGACGTCATACCACTAGGTGAGAAACAAGTGACTCAAACATCTTTTCTCTTCTTATAAGAGATACCTTCTTGTCCTTTATTCTCTGCTCCATGATCCAAGGCATTATGAGGAAGAGCCTTGACATGGACGTCATGCCACTGGGTAGAAACAAGTGACCCAAACATCTTTTCTCTCCTTATGAGAGATCCCTTCTTGTACTTTATTCTCTGCTTCCATGATCCAAGGCATCATGAGGAAGAGCCTTGACATGGACGTCATGCCACTGGGTAGAAACAAGTGACTCAAACATCTTTTCTCTCCTTATAAGAGATCCCTTCTTGTCCTTTATTTTCTGTTCCATGATCCAAGGCATTATGAGGAAGAGCCTTGACATGGACGTCATGCCACTGGGTAGAAACATGTGACTCAAACATCTTTTCTCTCCTTATAAGAGATCCCTTCTTGTGTTTTATTCTCTATTCCATGATCCAAGGCATTATGAGGAAGAGGCATTGACATGGACGTCATGCCACTGGGTAGAAACAAGTGACTCAAACATCTTTTCTGTCCTTATGAGAGATCCCTTCTTGTGTTTTATTCTCTATTCCATGATCCAAGGCATTATGAGGAAGAGCCTTGACATGGACGTCATGCCACTGGGTAGAAACAAGTGACTCAAACATCTTTTCTCTCCTTATAAGAGATCCCTTCTTGTCCTTTATTCTCAGCTCCATGATCCAAGGCATTATGAGGAAGAGCCTTGACATGGACGTCATGCCACTGGGTAGAAACAAGTGACTCAAACATCTATTCTCTCCTTACAAGAGCTATCTTCTGGTCCTTTATTATCTGCTCCATGATCCAAGGCATTATGAGGAAGAGCCTTGACATGGACGTCATGCCACTGGGTAGAAACAGGTGACTCAAACATCTTTTCTCTCCTTATAAGAGATCCCTTCTTGTCCTTTATTCTCTACTCCATGATCGAAGGCATTATTAGGAAGGACAAGTCCCCTTGACATGGACATCATGCCACTGGGTAGAAATGATTCAATTCTCTTTTCTCTCTATATAAGCAATCGCTGGCACTTTTTTATTAATTGCTCTATGACGCAAGGTATAATGCGGTAGCGCTACTTCCCTTTACACGGACATTATGCCACTAGATAAACACAAGTGGATCAAACGTCATTTCTCTCCTTATAAGAGATCCCTTCCTTGTCCTTTATTCTCTGCTCCATGATCCAAGGCATTATGAGGAAGAGCCTTGACATGGACGTCATGCCACTGGGTAGAAACAAGTGACTCAAACATCTTTTCTCTCCTTATGAGAGATCCCTTCTTGTCCTTTATTCTCTGCTCCATGATCCAAGGCATTATGAGGAAGAGCCTTGACATGGACGTCATGCCACTGGGTAGAAACAAGTGACTCAAACATCTTTTCTCTCCTTATAAGAGATCCCTTCTTGTCCTTTATTCTCTGTTCCATGATCCAAGACATTATGAGGAAGAGCCTTGACATGGACGTCATGCCACTGGGTAGAAACAAGTGACTCAAACATCTTTTCTCTTCTTATAAGAGATCCTTTCTTGTCCTTTATTCTCTGTTCCATGATCCAAGACATTATGAGGAAGAGCCTTGACATGGACGTCATGCCACTGGGTAGAAACAAGTGAATCAAACATCTTTTCTCTTCTTATAAGAGATCCCTTCTTGTCCTTTATTCTCTGTTCCATGATCCAAGACATTATGAGGAAGAGCCTTGACATGGACGTCATGCCACTGGGTAGAAACAAGTGAATCAAACACCTTTTCTCTCCTTACAAGAGCTATCTCCTGGTCCTTTATTATGAGCTCCATAACTCAAGACATTATGAGGAAGAGCCTTATCGACATAATGCTACTAGGTAGAAACAGGTAATTTAAACATCTTTTCTCTCCTTATAAGAGATCCCTTCCAGTCCTTCATTCTCTACTCCATGATCCAAGGCATTATTAGGAAGGACAAGCCTTGACATGGACGTCATGCCACTGGAAGAAATGATTCAATTCTCTTTCTCTCTATATAAGCAATCGCTGGCACTTTTTTATTAATTGCTCTATGACGCAAGGTATAATGCGGTAGCGCTACTTCCTTCACACGGACGTAATGCCACTAGATAGACACAAGTGTATCAAACGTCATTTCTCTCCTTATAAGAGATCCCTTCTTGTCCTTTATTCTCTGCTCCATGATCCAAGGCATTATGAGGAAGAGCCTTGACATGGACGTCATGCCACTGGGTAGAAACAAGTGACTCAAACATCTTTTCTCTCCTTATAAGAGATCCCTTCTTGTCCTTTATTCTGTGCTCCATGATCCAAGGCATTATGAGGAAGAGCCTTGACATGGACGTCATGCCACTGGGTAGAAACAAGTGACTCAAACATCTTTTCTCGCCTTATGAGAGATCCCTTCTTGTCCTTTATTCTCTGCTCCATGATCCAAGGCATTATGAGGAAGAGCCTTGACATGGACGTCATGCCACTGGGTAGAAACAAGTGACTCAAACATCTTTTCTCTCCTTATAAGAGATCCCTTCTTGTCTTTTATTCTCTGTTCCACACTCCAAGACATTATGAGGAAGCGCATTGACATGGACGTCATACCACTAGGTGAAAACAAGTGACTCAAACATCTTTTCTCTTCTTATAAGAGATACCTTCTTGTCCTTTATTCTCTGCTCCATGATCCAAGGCATTATGAGGAAGAGCCTTGACATGGACGTCATGCCACTGGGTAGAAACAAGTGACCCAAACATCTTTTCTCTCCTTATGAGAGATCCCTTCTTGTACTTTATTCTCTGCTTCATGATCCAAGGCATTATGAGGAAGAGCCTTGACATGGACGTCATGCCACTGGGTAGAAACAAGTGACTCAAACATCTTTTCTCTCCTTATAAGAGATCCCTTCTTGTCCTTTATTCTCTGTTCCATGATCCAAGGCATTATGAGGAAGAGCCTTGACATGGACGTCATGCCACTGGGTAGAAACATGTGACTCAAACATGTTTTCTCTCCTTATAAGAGATCCCTTCTTGTGTTTTATTCTCTATTCCATGATCCAAGGCATTATGAGGAAGAGCCTTGACATGGACGTCATGCCACTGGGTAGAAACAAGTGACTCAAACATCTTTTCTGTCCTTATGAGAGATCCCTTCTTGTGTTTTATTCTCTATTCCATGATCCAAGGCATTATGAGGAAGACCCTTGACATGGACGTCATGCCACTGGGTAGAAACAAGTGACTCAAACATCTTTTCTCTTCTTATAAGAGATACCTTCTTGTCCTTTATTCTCTGCTCCATGATCCAAGGCATTATGAGGAAGAGCCTTGACATGGACGTCATGCCACTGGGTAGAAACAAGTGACTCAAACATCTTTTCTGTCCTTATGAGAGATCCCTTCTTGTGTTTTATTCTCTATTCCATGATCCAGGGCATTATGAGGAAGAGCCTTGACATGGACGTCATGCCACTGGGTAGAAACAAGTTACTCAAACATCTTTTCTCTCCTTATAAGAGATCCCTTCTTGTCCTTTATTCTCTGCTCCATGATCCAAGGCATTATGAGGAAGAGCCTTGACATGGACGTCATGCCACTGGGTAGAAACAAGTGACACAAACATCTTTTCTCGCCTTATGAGAGATCCCTTCTTGTCCTTTATGCTCTGCTCCATGATCCAAGGCATTATGAGGAAGAGCCTTGACATGGACGTCATGCCACTGGGTAGAAACAAGTGACTCAAACATCTTTTCTCTCCTTATAAGAGTTCCTTTCTTGTCTTTTATTCTCTATTCCATGGTCCAAGACATTATGAGGAAGGGCCTTGACAGGGACGTCATGCCACTGGGTAGAAACAAGTGACTCAAACATCTTTTCTCTCCTTATAAGAGATCCCTTCTTGTCTTTTATTCTCTGTTCCACGATCCAAGACATTATGAGGAAGCGCATTGACATGGACGTCATACCACTAGGTGAAAACAAGTGACTCAAACATCTTTTCTCTTCTTATAAGAGATACCTTCTTGTCCTTTATTCTCTGCTCCATGATCCAAGGCATTATGAGGAAGAGCCTTGACAAGGACGTCATGCCACTGGGTAGAAACAAGTGACCCAAAGATCTTTTCTCTCCTTATGAGAGATCCCTTCTTGTACTTTATTCTCTGCTTCATGATCCAAGGCATTATGAGGAAGAGCCTTGACATGGACGTCATGCCACTGGGTAGAAACAAGTGACTCAAACATCTTTTCTGTCCTTATGAGAGATCCCTTCTTGTGTTTTATTCTCTATTCCATGATCCAAGGCATTATGAGGAAGAGCCTTGACATGGACGTCATGCCACTGGGTAGAAACAAGTGACTCAAACATCTTTTCTCTCCTTATAAGAGATCCCTTCTTGTCCTTTATTCTCTGCTCCATGATCCAAGGCATTATGAGGAAGAGCCTTGACATGGACGTCATGCCACTGGGTAGAAACAAGTGACTCAAACATCTTTTCTCTCCTTATAAGAGATCCCTTCTTGTCCTTTATTCTGTGCTCCATGATCCAAGGCATTATGAGGAAGAGCCTTGACATGGACGTCATGCCACTGGGTAGAAACAAGTGACTCAAACATCTTTTCTCTCCTTATAAGAGATCCCTTCTTGTCCTTTATTCTCTGTTCCATGATCCAAGACATTATGAGGAAGAGCCTTGACATGGACGTCATGCCACTGGGTAGAAACAAGTGAATCAAACAAATTTTCTCTTCTTATAAGAGATCCCTTCTTGTCCTTTATTCTCTGTTCCATGATCCAAGACATTATGAGGAAGAGCCTTGACATGGACGTCATGCCACTGGGTAGAAACAAGTGACTCAAACATCTTTTCTCTTCTTATAAGAGATCCTTTCTTGTCCTTTATTCTCTGTTCCATGATCCAAGACATTATGAGGAAGAGCCTTGACATGGACGTCATGCCACTGGGTAGAAACAAGTGAATCAATTACACCTTTTCTCTTCTTATAAGAGATCCCTTCTTGTCCTTTATTCTCTGTTCCATGATCCAAGACATTATGAGGAAGAGCCTTGACATGGACGTCATGCCACTGGGTAGAAACAAGTGAATCAAACACCTTTTCTCTCCTTACAAGAGCTATCTCCTGGTCCTTTATTATGAGCTCCATAACTCAAGACATTATGAGGAAGAGCCTTATCGACCTAATGCTACTAGGTAGAAACAGGTAATTTAAACATCTTTTCTCTCCTTATAATAGATCCCTTCCAGTCCTTCATTCTCTACTCCATGATCGAAGGCATTATTAGAAAGGACAAGTCCCCTTGACATGGACATCATGCCACTGGGAAGAAATGATTCAATTCTCCTTTCTCTCTATATAAGCAATCGCTGGCACTTTTTTATTAATTGCTCTATGACGCAAGGTATAATGCGGTAGCGCTACTTCCTTCACACGGACGTAATGCCACTAGATAGACACAAGTGTATCAAACGTCATTTCTCTCCTTATAAGAGATCCCTCCTTGTCCTTTATTCTCTGCTCCATGATCCAAGGCATTATGAAGACGAGCCTTGACATGGACGTCTTGCCACTGGGTAGAAACAAGTTACTCAAACATCTTTTCTCTCCTTATAAGAGATCCCTTCTTGTCCTTTATTCTGTGCTCCATGATCCAAGGCATTATGAGGAAGAGCCTTGACATGGACGTCATGCCACTGGGTAGAAACAAGTGACTCAAACATCTTTTCTCGCCTTATGAGAGATCCCTTCTTGTCCTTTATGCTCTGCTCCATGATCCAAGGCATTATGAGGAAGAGCCTTGACATGGACGTCATGCCACTGGGTAGAAACAAGTGACTCAAACATCTTTTCTCTCCTTATAAGAGTTCCTTTCTTGTCTTTTATTCTCAATTCCATGGTCCAAGACATTATGAGGAAGGACCTTGACAGGGACGTCATGCCACTGGGTAGAAACAAGTGACTCAAACATCTTTTCTCTCCTTATAAGAGATCCCTTCTTGTCTTTTATTCTCTGTTCCATGATCCAAGACATTATGAGCAAGCGCATTGACATGGACGTCATACCACTAGGTGAAAACAAGTGACTCAAACATCTTTTCTCTTCTTATAAGAGATACCTTCTTGTCCTTTATTCTCTGCTCCATGATCCAAGGCATTATGAGGAAGAGCCTTGACATGGACGTCATGCCACTGGGTAGAAACAAGTGACCCAAAGATCTTTTCTCTCCTTATGAGAGATCCCTTCTTGTACTTTATTCTCTGCTTCATGATCCAAGGCATCATGAGGAAGAGCCTTGACATGGACGTCATGCCACTGGGTAGAAACAAGTGACTCAAACATCTTTTCTCTCCTTATAAGAGATCCCTTCTTGTCCTTTATTTTCTGTTCCATGATCCAAGGCATTATGAGGAAGAGCCTTGACATGGACGTCATGCCACTGGGTAGAAACATGTGACTCAAACATGTTTTCTCTCCTTATAAGAGATCCCTTCTTGTGTTTTATTCTCTATTCCATGATCCAAGGCATTATGAGGAAGAGCCTTGACATGGACGTCATGCCACTGGGTAGAAACAAGTGACTCAAACATCTTTTCTGTCCTTATGAGAGATCCCTTCTTGTGTTTTATTCTCTATTCCATGATCCAAGGCATTATGAGGAAGACCCTTGACATGGACGTCATGCCACTGGGTAGAAACAAGTGACTCAAACATCTTTTCTCTTCTTATAAGAGATACCTTCTTGTCCTTTATTCTCTGCTCCATGATCCAAGGCATTATGAGGAAGAGCCTTGACATGGACGTCATGCCACTGGGTAGAAACAAGTGACTCAAACATCTTTTCTGTCCTTATGAAGAGATCCCTTCTTGTGTTTTATTCTCTATTCCATGATCCAGGGCATTATGAGGAAGAGCCTTGACATGGACGTCATGCCACTGGGTAGAAACAAGTTACTCAAACATCTTTTCTCTCCTTATAAGAGATCCCTTCTTGTCCTTTATTCTCTGCTCCATGATCCAAGGCATTATGAGGAAGAGCCTTGACATGGAACGTCATGCCACTATGTAGAAACAAGTGACACAAACATCTTTTCTCGCCTTATGAGAGATCCCTTCTTGTCCTTTATGCTCTGCTCCATGATCCAAGGCATTATGAGGAAGAGCCTTGACATGGACGTCATGCCACTGGGTAGAAACAAGTGACTCAAACATCTTTTCTCTCCTTATAAGAGTTCCTTTCTTGTCTTTTATTCTCTATTCCATGGTCCAAGACATTATGAGGAAGGGCCTTGACATGGACGTCATGCCACTGGGTAGAAACAAGTGAATCAAACACCTTTTCTCTTCTTATAAGAGATCCCTTTCTTGTCCTTTATTCTCTGTTCCATGATCCAAGACATTATGAGGAAGAGCCTTGACATGGACGTCATGCCACTGGGTAGAAACAAGTGAATCAATTACACCTTTTCTCTTCTTATAAGAGATCCCTTCTTGTCCTTTATTCTCTGTTCCATGATCCAAGACATTATGAGGAAGAGCCTTGACATGGACGTCATGCCACTGGGTAGAAACAAGTGAATCAAACACCTTTTCTCTCCTTACAAGAGCTATCTCCTGGTCCTTTATTATGAGCTCCATAACTCAAGACATTATGAGGAAGAGCCTTATCGACCTAATGCTACTGGGTAGAAACAGGTAATTTAAACATCTTTTCTCTCCTTATAATAGATCCCTTCCAGTCCTTCATTCTCTACTCCATGATCGAAGGCATTATTAGGAAAGGACAAGTCCCCTTGACATGGACATCATGCCACTGGGAAGAAATGATTCAATTCTCCTTTCTCTCTATATAAGCAATCGCTGGCACTTTTTTATTAATTGCTCTATGACGCAAGGTATAATGCGGTAGCGCTACTTCCTTCACACGGACGTAATGCCACTAGATAGACACAAGTGTATCAAACGTCATTTCTCTCCTTATAAGAGATCCCTCCTTGTCCTTTATTCTCTGCTCCATGATCCAAGGCATTATGAAGACGAGCCTTGACATGGACGTCTTGCCACTGGGTAGAAACAAGTTACTCAAACATCTTTTCTCTCCTTATAAGAGATCCCTTCTTGTCCTTTATTCTCTGCTCCATGATCCAAGGCATTATGAGGAAGAGCCTTGACATGGACGTCATGCCACTGGGTAGAAACAAGTGACTCAAACATCTTTTCTCGCCTTATGAGAGATCCCTTCTTGTCCTTTATGCTCTGCTCCATGATCCAAGGCATTATGAGGAAGAGCCTTGACATGGACGTCATGCCACTGGGTAGAAACAAGTGACTCAAACATCTTTTCTCTCCTTATAAGAGTTCCTTTCTTGTCTTTTATTCTCAATTCCATGGTCCAAGACATTATGAGGAAGGACCTTGACAGGGACGTCATGCCACTGGGTAGAAACAAGTGACTCAAACATCTTTTCTCTCCTTACAAGAGATCCCTTCTTGTCTTTTATTCTCTGTTCCACATCCAAGACATTATGAGGAAGCGCATTGACATGGACGTCATACCACTAGGTGAAAACAACTGACTCAAACATCTTTTCTCTTCTTATAAGAGATACCTTCTTGTCCTTTATTCTCTGCTCCATGATCCAAGGCATTATGAGGAAGAGCCTTGACATGGACGTCATGCCACTGGGTAGAAACAAGTGACCCAAAGATCTTTTCTCTCCTTATGAGAGATCCCTTCTTGTACTTTATTCTCTGCTTCATGATCCAAGGCATCATGAGGAAGAGCCTTGACATGGACGTCATGCCACTGGGTAGAAACAAGTGACTCAAACATCTTTTCTCTCCTTTATAAGAGATCCCTTCTTGTCCTTTATTTTCTGTTCCATGATCCAAGGCATTATGAGGAAGAGCCTTGACATGGACGTCATGCCACTGGGTAGAAACATGTGACTCAAACATGTTTTCTCTCCTTATAAGAGATCCCTTCTTGTGTTTTATTCTCTATTCCATGATCCAAGGCATTATGAGGAAGAGCCTTGACATGGACGTCATGCCACTGGGTAGAAACAAGTGACTCAAACATCTTTTCTGTCCTTATGAGAGATCCCTTCTTGTGTTTTATTCTCTATTCCATGATCCAAGGCATTATGAGGAAGAGCCTTGACATGGACGTCATGCCACTGGGTAGAAACAAGTGACTCAAACATCTTTTCTCTTCTTATAAGAGATACCTTCTTGTCCTTTATCCTCTGCTCCATGATCCAAGGCATTATGAGGAAGAGCCTTGACATGGACGTCATGCCACTGGGTAGAAACAAGTGACTCAAACATCTTTTCTGTCCTTATGAGAGATCCCTTTTGTGTTTTATTCTCTATTCCATGATCCAGGGCATTATGAGGAAGAGCCTTGACATGGACGTCATGCCACTGGGTAGAAACAAGTTACTCAAACATCTTTTCTCTCCTTATAAGAGATCCCTTCTTGTCCTTTATTCTCTGCTCCATGATCCAAGGCATTATGAGGAAGAGCCTTGACATGGACGTCATGCCACTATGGGTAGAAACAAGTGACACAAACATCTTTTCTCGCCTTATGAGAGATCCCTTCTTGTCCTTTATGCTCTGCTCCATGATCCAAGGCATTATGAGGAAGAGCCTTGACATGGACGTCATGCCACTGGGTAGAAACAAGTGACTCAAACATCTTTTCTCTCCTTATAAGAGTTCCTTTCTTGTCTTTTATTCTCTATTCCATGGTCCAAGACATTATGAGGAAGGGCCTTGACAGGGACGTCATGCCACTGGGTAGAAACAAGTGACTCAATTACACCTTTTCTCTCCTTATAAGAGATCCCTTCTTGTCCTTTATTCTCTGTTCCATGATCCAAGACATTATGAGGAAGAGCCTTGACATGGACGTCATGCCACTGGGTAGAAACAAGTGAATCAAACAAATTTTTCTCTCCTTATAAGAGATCCCTTCTTGTCCTTTATTCTCTGTTCCATGATCCAAGACATTATGAGGAAGAGCCTTGACATGGACGTCATGCCACTGGGTAGAAACAAGTGAATCAAACACCTTTTCTCTTCTTATAAGAGATCCTTTCTTGTCCTTTATTCTCTGTTCCATGATCCAAGGCATTATGAGGAAGAGCCTTGACATGGACGTCATGCCACTGGGTAGAAACAAGTGAATCAAACATCTTTTCTCTTCTTATAAGAGATCCCTTCTTGTCCTTTATTCTCTGTTCCATGATCCAAGACATTATGAGGAAGAGCCTTGACATGGACGTCATGCCACTGGGTAGAAACAAGTGAATCAAACACCTTTTCTCTCCTTACAAGAGCTATCTCCTGGTCCTTTATTATGAGCTCCATAACTCAAGACATTATGAGGAAGAGCCTTATCGACATAATGCTACTAGGGTAGAAACAGGTAATTTAAACATCTTTTCTCTCCTTATAATAGATCCCTTCCAGTCCTTCATTCTCTACTCCATGATCGAAGGCATTATTAGAAAGGACAAGTCCCCTTGACATGGACATCATGCCACTGGGTAGAAATGATTCAATTCTCCTTTCTCTCTATATAAGCAATCGCTGGCACTTTTTTATTAATTGCTCTATGACGCAAGGTATAATGCGGTAGCGCTACTTCCTTCACACGGACGTAATGCCACTAGATAGACACAAGTGTATCAAACGTCATTTCTCTCCTTATAAGAGATCCCTCCTTGTCCTTTATTCTCTGCTCCATGATCCAAGGCATTATGAAGACGAGCCTTGACATGGACGTCTTGCCACTGGGTAGAAACAAGTTACTCAAACATCTTTTCTCTCCTTATAAGAGATCCCTTCTTGTCCTTTATTCTGTGCTCCATGATCCAAGGCATTATGAGGAAGAGCCTTGACATGGACGTCATGCCACTGGGTAGAAACAAGTGACTCAAACATCTTTTCTCGCCTTATGAGAGATCCCTTCTTGTCCTTTATGCTCTGCTCCATGATCCAAGGCATTATGAGGAAGAGCCTTGACATGGACGTCATGCCACTGGGTAGAAACAAGTGACTCAAACATCTTTTCTCTCCTTATAAGAGTTCCTTTCTTGTCTTTTATTCTCAATTCCATGGTCCAAGACATTATGAGGAAGGGCCTTGACAGGGACGTCATGCCACTGGGTAGAAACAAGTGACTCAAACATCTTTTCTCTCCTTACAAGAGATCCCTTCTTGTCTTTTATTCTCTGTTCCATGATCCAAGACATTATGAGCAAGCGCATTGACATGGACGTCATGCCACTGGGTAGAAACAAGTGACTCAAACATCTTTTCTCTTCTTATAAGAGATACCTTCTTGTCCTTTATTCTCTGCTCCATGATCCAAGGCATTATGAGGAAGAGCCTTGACATGGACGTCATGCCACTGGGTAGAAACAAGTGACCCAAAGATCTTTTCTCTCCTTATGAGAGATCCCTTCTTGTACTTTATTCTCTGCTTCATGATCCAAGGCATCATGACAAAGAACCTTGACATGGACGTCATGCCACTGGGTAGAAACAAGTGACTCAAACATCTTTTCTCTCCTTATAAGAGATCCCTTCTTGTCCTTTATTTTCTGTTCCATGATCCAAGGCATTATGAGGAAGAGCCTTGACATGGACGTCATGCCACTGGGTAGAAACATGTGACTCAAACATGTTTTCTCTCCTTATAAGAGATCCCTTCTTGTGTTTTATTCTCTATTCCATGATCCAAGGCATTATGAGGAAGAGCCTTGACATGGACGTCATGCCACTGGGTAGAAACAAGTGACTCAAACATCTTTTCTGTCCTTATGAGAGATCCCTTCTTGTGTTTTATTCTCTATTCCATGATCCAAGGCATTATGAGGAAGAGCCTTGACATGGACGTCATGCCACTGGGTAGAAACAAGTGACTCAAACATCTTTTCTCTTCTTATAAGAGATACCTTCTTGTCCTTTATTCTCTGCTCCATGATCCAAGGCATTATGAGGAAGAGCCTTGACATGGACGTCATGCCACTGGGTAGAAACAAGTGACTCAAACATCTTTTCTGTCCTTATGAGAGATCCCTTTTTGTGTTTTATTCTCTATTCCATGATCCAGGGCATTATGAGGAAGAGCCTTGACATGGACGTCATGCCACTGGGTAGAAACAAGTTACTCAAACATCTTTTCTCTCCTTATAAGAGATCCCTTCTTGTCCTTTATTCTCTGCTCCATGATCCAAGGCATTATGAGGAAGAGCCTTGACATGGACGTCATGCCACTGGGTAGAAACAAGTGACACAAACATCTTTTCTCGCCTTATGAGAGATCCCTTCTTGTCCTTTATGCTCTGCTCCATGATCCAAGGCATTATGAGGAAGAGCCTTGACATGGACGTCATGCCACTGGGTAGAAACAAGTGACTCAAACATCTTTTCTCTCCTTATAAGAGTTCCTTTCTTGTCTTTTATTCTCTATTCCATGGTCCAAGACATTATGAGGAAGGGCCTTGACAGGGACGTCATGCCACTGGGTAGAAACAAGTGACTCAAACATCTTTTCTCTCCTTATAAGAGATCCCTTCTTGTCTTTTATTCTCTGTTCCACGATCCAAGACATTATGAGGAAGCGCATTGACATGGACGTCATACCACTAGGTGAAAACAAGTGACTCAAACATCTTTTCTCTTCTTATAAGAGATACCTTCTTGTCCTTTATTCTCTGCTCCATGATCCAAGGCATTATGAGGAAGAGCCTTGACATGGACGTCATGCCACTGGGTAGAAACAAGTGACCCAAAGATCTTTTCTCTCCTTATGAGAGATCCCTTCTTGTACTTTATTCTCTGCTTCATGATCCAAGGCATCATGAGGAAGAGCCTTGACATGGACGTCATGCCACTGGGTAGAAACAAGTGACTCAAACATCTTTTCTCTCCTTATAAGAGATCCCTTCTTGTCCTTTATTTTCTGTTCCATGATCCAAGGCATTATGAGGAAGAGCCTTGACATGGACGTCATGCCACTGGGTAGAAACATGTGACTCAAACATTTTTTCTCTCCTTATAAGAGATCCCTTCTTGTGTTTTATTCTCTATTCCATGATCCAAGGCATTATGAGGAAGAGCCTTGACATGGACGTCATGCCACTGGGTAGAAACAAGTGACTCAAACATCTTTTCTGTCCTTATGAGAGATCCCTTCTTGTGTTTTATTCTCTATTCCATGATCCAAGGCATTATGAGGAAGAGCCTTGACATGGACGTCATGCCACTGGGTAGAAACAAGTGACTCAAACATCTTTTCTCTCCTCTTATAAGAGATACCTTCTTGTCCTTTATTCTCTGCTCCATGATCCAAGGCATTATGAGGAAGAGCCTTGACATGGACGTCATGCCACTGGGTAGAAACAAGTGACTCAAACATCTTTTCTCTCCTTATAAGAGATCCCTTCTTGTCTTTTATTCTCTGTTCCACGATCCAAGACATTATGAGGAAGAGCCTTGACATGGACGTCATGCCACTGGGTAGAAACAAGTGACTCAAACATCTTTTCTCTTCTTATAAGAGATACCCTTCTTGTCCTTTATTCTCTGCTCCATGATCCAAGGCATTATGAGGAAGAGCCTTGACATGGACGTCATGCCACTGGGTAGAAACAAGTGACTCAAACATCTTTTCTCTCCTTATGAGAGATCCCTTCTTGTACTTTATTCTCTGCTTCCATGATCCAAGGCATTATGAGGAAGAACCTTGACATGGACGTCATGCCACTGGGTAGAAACAAGTGACTCAAACATCTTTTCTCTCTTATAAGAGATCCCTTCTTGTCCTTTATTCTCTGTTCCATGATCCAAGGCATTATGAGGAAGAGCCTTGACATGGACGTCATGCCACTGGGTAGAAACAAGTGACTCAAACATCTTTTCTCTCCTTATAAGAGATCCCTTCTTGTGTTTTATTCTCTATTCCATGATCCAAGGCATTATGAGGAAGAGCCTTGACATGGACGTCATGCCACTGGGTAGAAACAAGTGACTCAAACATCTTTTCTGTCCTTATAAGAGATCCCTTCTTGTGTTTTATTCTCTATTCCATGATCCAAGGCATTATGAGGAAGAGCCTTGACATGGACGTCATGCCACTGGGTAGAAACAAGTGACTCAAACATCTTTTCGCTTCTTATAAGAGATCCCTTCTTGTCCTTTATTCTCTGCTCCATGATCCAAGGCATTATGAGGAAGAGCCTTGACATGGACGTCATGCCACTGGGTAGAAACAAGTGACTCAAACATCTTTTCTCTCCTTATAAGAGTTCCTTTCTTGTCTTTTATTCTCTATTCCATGGTCCAAGACATTATGAGGAAGGGCCTTGACAGGGACGTCATGCCACTGGGTAGAAACAAGTGACTCAAACATCTTTTCTCTCCTTATAAGAGATCCCTTCTTGTATTTTATTCTCTATTCCATGGTCCAAGACATTATGAGGAAGGGCCTTGACAGGGACGTCATGCCACTGGGTAGAAACAAATGACTCAAACATCTTTTCTCTCCTTATAAGAGATCCCTTCTTGTCTTTTATTCTCTGTTCCACGATCCAAGACATTATGAGGAAGCGCATTGACATGGACGTCATACCACTAGGTGAAAACAAGTGACTCAAACATCTTTTCTCTTCTTATAAGAGATACCTTCTTGTCCTTTATTCTCTGCTCCATGATCCAAGGCATTATGAGGAAGAGCCTTGACATGGACGTCATGCCACTGGGTAGAAACAAGTGACCCAAAGATCTTTTCTCTCCTTATGAGAGATCCCTTCTTGTACTTTATTCTCTGCTTCATGATCCAAGGCATCATGAGGAAGAGCCTTGACATGGACGTCATGCCACTGGGTAGAAACAAGTGACTCAAACATTTTTTCTCTCCTTATAAGAGATCCCTTCTTGTGTTTTATTCTCTATTCCATGATCCAAGGCATTATGAGGAAGAGCCTTGACATGGACGTCATGCCACTGGGTAGAAACAAGTGACTCAAACATCTTTTCTCTCCTTATAAGAGATCCCTTCTTGTGTTTTATTCTCTATTCCATGATCCAAGGCATTATGAGGAAGAGCCTTGACATGGACGTCATGCCACTGGGTAGAAACAAGTGACTCAAACATCTTTTCTCTTCTTAAAAGAGATACCTTCTTGTCCTTTATTCTCTGCTCCATGATCCAAGGCATTATGAGGAAGAGCCTTGACATGGACGTCATGCCACTGGGTAGAAACAAGTGACTCAAACATCTTTTCTGTCCTTATGAGAGATCCCTTCTTGTGTTTTATTCTCTATTCCATGATCCAAGGCATTATGAGGAAGAGCCTTGACATGGACGTCATGCCACTGGGTAGAAACAAGTTACTCAAACATCTTTTCTCTCCTTATAAGAGATCCCTTCTTGTCCTTTATTCTCTGCTCCATGATCCAAGGCATTATGAGGAAGAGCCTTGACATGGACGTCATGCCACTGGGTAGAAACAAGTGACACAAACATCTTTTCTCGCCTTATGAGAGATCCCTTCTTGTCCTTTATGCTCTGCTCCATGATCCAAGGCATTATGAGGAAGAGCCTTGACATGGACGTCATGCCACTGGGTAGAAACAAGTGACTCAAACATTTTTCTCTCCTTATAAGAGTCCCTTTCTTGTCTTTTATTCTCTATTCCATGGTCCAAGACATTATGAGGAAGGGCCTTGACAGGGACGTCATGCCACTGGGTAGAAACAAGTGACTCAAACATCTTTTCTCTCCTTATAAGAGATCCCTTCTTGTCTTTTATTCTCTGTTCCACGATCCAAGACATTATGAGGAAGCGCATTGACATGGACGTCATACCACTAGGTGAAAACAAGTGACTCAAACATCTTTTCTCTTCTTATAAGAGATACCTTCTTGTCCTTTATTCTCTGCTCCATGATCCAAGGCATTATGAGGAAGAGCCTTGACATGGACGTCATGCCACTGGGTAGAAACAAGTGACCCAAACATATTTTCTCTCCTTATGAGAGATCCCTTCTTGACCTTTATTCTCTGCTCCATGATCCAAGGCATTATGAGGAAGAGCCTTGACATGGACGTCATGCCACTGGGTAGAAACAAGTGACTCAAACATCTTTTCTCCCCTTATAAGAGATCCCTTCTTGTCCTTTATTCTCTGCTCCATGATCCAAGGCATTATGAGGAAGAGCCTTGACATGGACGTCATGCCACTGGGTAGAAACAAGTGACTCAAACATCTTTTCTCGCCTTATGAGAGATCCCTTCTTGTCCTTTATTCTCTGCTCCATGATCCAAGGCATTATGAGGAAGAGCCTTGACATGGACGTCATGCCACTGGGTAGAAACAAGTGACTCAAACATCTTTTCTCTCCTTATAAGAGATCCCTTTCTTGTCTTTTATTCTCAATTCCATGATCCAAGACATTATGAGGAAGAGCCTTGACATGGACGTCATGCCACTGGGTAGAAACAAGTGACTCAAACATCTTTTCTCTCCTTATAAGAGATCCCTTCTTGTCTTTTATTCTCTGTTCCATGATCCAAGACATTATGAGGAAGCGCCTTGACATGGACGTCATGCCACTGGGTAGAAACAAGTGACTCAAACATTTTTTCTCTCCTTATAAGAGATCCCTTCTTGTGTTTTATTCTCTATTCCATGATCCAAGGCATTATGAGGAAGAGCCTTGACATGGACGTCATGCCACTGGGTAGAAACAAGTGACTCAAACATCTTTTCTGTCCTTATGAGAGATCCCTTCTTGTGTTTTATTCTCTATTCCATGATCCAAGGCATTATGAGGAAGAGTCCTTGACATGGACGTCATGCCACTGGGTAGAAACAAGTGACTCAAACATCTTTTCTCTTCTTATAAGAGATACCTTCTTGTCCTTTATTCTCTGCTCCATGATCCAAGGCATTATGAGGAAGAGCCTTGACATGGACGTGATGCCACTGGGTAGAAACAAGTGACTCAAACATCTTTTCTGTCCTTATGAGAGATCCCTTCTTGTGTTTTATTCTCTATTCCATGATCCAGGGCATTATGAGGAAGAGCCTTGACATGGACGTCATGCCACTGGGTAGAAACAAGTTACTCAAACATCTTTTCTCTCCTTATAAGAGATCCCTTCTTGTCCTTTATTCTCTGCTCCATGATCCAAGGCATTATGAGGAAGAGCCTTGACATGGACGTCATGCCACTGGGTAGAAACAAGTGACTCAAACATCTTTTCTGTCCTTATGAAGAGATCCCTTCTTGTGTTTTATTCTCTATTCCATGATCCAAGGCATTATGAGGAAGAGCCTTGACATGGACGTCATGCCACGTGGTAGAAACAAGTTACTCAAACATCTTTTCTCTCCTTATAAGAGATCCCTTCTTGTCCTTTATTCTCTGCTCCATGATCCAAGGCATTATGAGGAAGAGCCTTGACATGGACGTCATGCCACTGGGTAGAAACAAGTGACACAAACATCTTTTCTCGCCTTATGAGAGATCCCTTCTTGTCCTTTATGCTCTGCTCCATGATCCAAGGCATTATGAGGAAGAGCCTTGACATGGACGTCATGCCACTGGGTAGAAACAAGTGACTCAAACATCTTTTCTCTCCTTATAAGAGTCCCTTTCTTGTCTTTTATTCTCTATTCCATGGTCCAAGACATTATGAGGAAGGGCCTTGACAGGGACGTCATGCCACTGGGTAGAAACAAGTGACTCAAACATCTTTTCTCTCCTTATAAGAGATCCCTTCTTGTCTTTTATTCTCTGTTCCATGATCCAAGACATTATGAGGAAGCGCATTGACATGGACGTCATACCACTAGGTGAAAACAAGTGACTCAAACATCTTTTCTCTTCTTATAAGAGATACCTTCTTGTCCTTTATTCTCTGCTCCATGATCCAAGGCATTATGAGGAAGAGCCTTGACATGGACGTCATGCCACTGGGTAGAAACAAGTGACCCAAACATCTTTTCTCTCCTTATAAGAGATCCCTTCTTGTCCTTTATTCTCTGCTCCATGATCCAAGGCATTATGAGGAAGAGCCTTGACATGGACGTCATGCCACTGGGTAGAAACAAGTGACTCAAACATCATTTTCTCCCCTTATGAGAGATCCCTTCTTGTCCTTTATTCTGTGCTCCATGATCCAAGGCATTATGAGGAAGAGCCTTGACATGGACGTCATGCCACTGGGTAGAAACAAGTGACTCAAACATCTTTTCTCGCCTTATGAGAGATCCCTTCTTGTCCTTTATGCTCTGCTCCATGATCCAAGGCATTATGAGGAAGAGCCTTGACATGGACGTCATGCCACTGGGTAGAAACAAGTGACTCAAACATCTTTTCTCTCCTTATAAGAGATCCCTTTCTTGTCTTTTATTCTCAATTCCATGGTCCAAGACATTATGAGGAAGGGCCTTGACATGGACGTCATGCCACTGGGTAGAAACAAGTGACTCAAACATCTTTTCTCTCCTTATAAGAGATCCCTTCTTGTCCTTTTATTCTCTGTTCCATGATCCAAGACATTATGAGGAAGAGCCTTGACATGGACGTCATGCCACTGGGTAGAAACATGTGACTCAAACATTTTTTCTCTCCTTATAAGAGATCCCTTCTTGTGTTTTATTCTCTATTCCATGATCCAAGGCATTATGAGGAAGAGCCTTGACATGGACGTCATGCCACTGGGTAGAAACAAGTGACTCAAACATCTTTTCTGTCCTTATGAGAGATCCCTTCTTGTGTTTTATTCTCTATTCCATGATCCAAGGCATTATGAGGAAGAGCCTTGACATGGACGTCATGCCACTGGGTAGAAACAAGTTACTCAAACATCTTTTCTCTCCTTATAAGAGATCCCTTCTTGTCCTTTATTCTCTGCTCCATGATCCAAGGCATTATGAGGAAGAGCCTTGACATGGACGTCATGCCACTGGGTAGAAACAAGTGACTCAAACATCTTTTCTGTCCTTATGAGAGATCCCTTCTTGTGTTTTATTCTCTATTCCATGATCCAAGGCATTATGAGGAAGAGCCTTGACATGGACGTCATGCCACTGGGTAGAAACAAGTTACTCAAACATCTTTTCTCTCCTTATAAGAGATCCCTTCTTGTCCTTTATTCTCTGCTCCATGATCCAAGGCATTATGAGGAGGAGCCTTGACATGGACGTCATGCCACTGGGTAGAAACAAGTGACACAAACATCTTTTCTCGCCTTATGAGAGATCCCTTCTTGTCCTTTATGCTCTGCTCCATGATCCAAGGCATTATGAGGAAGAGCCTTGACATGGACGTCATGCCACTGGGTAGAAACAAGTGACTCAAACATCTTTTCTCTCCTTATAAGAGTCCCTTTCTTGTCTTTTATTCTCTATTCCATGGTCCAAGACATTATGAGGAAGGGCCTTGACAGGGACGTCATGCCACTGGGTAGAAACAAGTGACTCAAACATCTTTTCTCTCCTTATAAGAGATCCCTTCTTGTCTTTTATTCTCTGTTCCATGATCCAAGACATTATGAGGAAGCGCATTGACATGGACGTCATACCACTAGGTGAAAACAAGTGACTCAAACATCTTTTCTCTTCTTATAAGAGATACCTTCTTGTCCTTTATTCTCTGCTCCATGATCCAAGGCATTATGAGGAAGAGCCTTGACATGGACGTCATGCCACTGGGTAGAAACAAGTGACTCAAACATCTTTTCTCTCCTTATGAGAGATCCCTTCTTGACCTTTATTCTCTGCTCCATGATCCAAGGCATTATGAGGAAGAGCCTGTACATGGACGTCATGCCACTGGGTAGAAACAAGTGACTCAAACATCATTTCTCCCCTTATGAGAGATCCCTTCTTGTCCTTTATTCTGTGCTCCATGATCCAAGGCATTATGAGGAAGAGCCTTGACATGGACGTCATGCCACTGGGTAGAAACAAGTGACTCAAACATCTTTTCTCGCCTTATGAGAGATCCCTTCTTGTCCTTTATGCTCTGCTCCATGATCCAAGGCATTATGAGGAAGAGCCTTGACATGGACGTCATGCCACTGGGTAGAAACAAGTGACTCAAACATCTTTTCTCTCCTTATAAGAGATCCCTTTCTTGTCTTTTATTCTCAATTCCATGGTCCAAGACATTATGAGGAAGGGCCTTGACATGGGACGTCATGCCACTGGGTAGAAACAAGTGACTCAAACATCTTTTCTCTCCTTATAAGAGATCCCTTCTTTGTCTTTTATTCTCTGTTCCACAATCCAAGACATTATGAGGAAGCGCATTGACATGGACGTCATGCCACTGGGTAGAAACATGTGACTCAAACATTTTTTCTCTCCTTATAAGAGATCCCTTCTTGTGTTTTATTCTCTATTCCATGATCCAAGGCATTATGAGGAAGAGCCTTGACATGGACGTCATGCCACTGGGTAGAAACAAGTGACTCAAACATCTTTTCTGTCCTTATGAGAGATCCCTTCTTGTGTTTTATTCTCTATTCCATGATCCAAGGCATTATGAGGAAGAGCCTTGACATGGACGTCATGCCACTGGGTAGAAACAAGTGACTCAAACATCTTTTCTCTTCTTATAAGAGATACCTTCTTGTCCTTTATTCTCTGCTCCATGATCCAAGGCATTATGAGGAAGAGCCTTGACATGGACGTGATGCCACTGGGTAGAAACAAGTGACTCAAACATCTTTTCTGTCCTTATGAGAGATCCCTTCTTGTGTTTTATTCTCTATTCCATGATCCAGGGCATTATGAGGAAGAGCCTTGACATGGACGTCATGCCACTGGGTAGAAACAAGTTACTCAAACATCTTTTCTCTCCTGATAAGAGATCCCTTCTTGTCCTTTATTCTCTGCTCCATGATCCAAGGCATTATGAGGAAGAGCCTTGACATGGACGTCATGCCACTGGGTAGAAACAAGTGACACAAACATCTTTTCTCGCCTTATGAGAGAACCCTTCTTGTCCTTTATGCTCTGCTCCATGATCCAAGGCATTATGAGGAAGAGCCTTGACATGGACGTCATGCCACTGGGTAGAAACAAGTGACTCAAACATCTTTTCTCTCCTTATAAGAGTTCCTTTCTTGTCTTTTATTCTCTATTCCATGGTCCAAGACATTATGAGGAAGGGCCTTGGCAGGGACGTCATGCCACTGGGTAGAAACAAGTGACTCAAACATCTTTACTCTCCTTATAAGAGATTACTTCTTGTCTTTTATTCTCTGTTCCACGATCCAAGACATTATGAGGAAGCGCATTGACATGGACGTCATACCACTAGGTGAAAACAAGTGACTCAAACATCTTTTCTCTTCTTATAAGAGATACCTTCTTGTCCTTTATTCTCTGCTCCATGATCCAAGGCATTATGAGGAAGAGCCTTGACATGGACGTCATGCCACTGGGTAGAAACATGTGACTCAAACATTTTTTCTCTCCTTATAAGAGATCCCTTCTTGTGTTTTATTCTCTATTCCATGATCCAAGGCATTATGAGGAAGAGCCTTGACATGGACGTCATGCCACTGGGTAGAAACAAGTGACTCAAACATCTTTTCTGTCCTTATGAGAGATCCCTTCTTGTGTTTTATTCTCTATTCCATGATCCAAGGCATTATGAGGAAGAGCCTTGACATGGACGTCATGCCACTGGGTAGAAACAAGTGACTCAAACATCTTTTCTCTTCTTATAAGAGATACCTTCTTGTCCTTTATGCTCTGCTCCATGATCCAAGACATTATGAGGAAGGGCCTTGACATGGACGTCATGCCACTGGGTAGAAACAAGTGAATCAAACACCTTTTCTCTTCTTATAAGAGATCCCTTCTTGTCCTTTATTCTCTGTTCCATGATCCAAGACATTATGAGGAAGAGCCTTGACATGGACGTCATGCCACTGGGTAGAAACAAGTGACTCAAACATCTTTTCTGTCCTTATGAGAGATCCCTTCTTGTGTTTTATTCTCTATTCCATGATCCAGGGCATTATGAGGAAGAGCCTTGACATGGACGTCATGCCACTGGGTAGAAACAAGTTACTGAAACATCTTTTCTCTCCTTATAAGAGATCCCTTCTTGTCCTTTATTCTCTGCTCCATGATCCAAGGCATTATGAGGAAGGACAAGAGCCTTGACATGGACGTCATGCCACTTAGTAGAAACAAGTGACACAAACATCTTTTCTCGCCTTATGAGAGATCCCTTCTTGTCCTTTATGCTCTGCTCCATGATCCAAGGCATTATGAGGAAGAGCCTTGACATGGACGTCATGCCACTGGGTAGAAACAAGTGACTCAAACATCTTTTATCTCCTTATAAGAGTTCCTTTCTTGTCTTTTATTCTCTGTTCCACAATCCAAGACATTATGAGGAAGCGGCCTTGACATG
Organism: Macrothele yani; assembly: GCA_039090855.1. NCBI lineage: Eukaryota > Metazoa > Arthropoda > Arachnida > Araneae > Macrothelidae > Macrothele > Macrothele yani. The sequence goes on from CM077000.1 coordinate 28,438,025, forward strand.
GACGTCATGCCACTGGGTAGAAACATGTGACTCAAACATTTTTTCTCTCCTTATAAGAGATCCCTTCTTGTGTTTTATTCTCTATTCCATGATCCAAGGCATTATGAGGAAGAGCCTTGACATGGACGTCATGCCACTGGGTAGAAACAAGTGACTCAAACATCTTTTCTGTCCTTATAAGAGAGATCCCTTCTTGTGTTTTATTCTCTGCTCCATGATCCAAGGCATTATGAGGAAGAGCCTTGACATGGACGTCATGCCACTGGGTAGAAACAAGTGACTCAAACATCTTTTCTCTTCTTATAAGAGATACCTTCTTGTCCTTTATTCTCTGCTCCATGATCCAAGGCATTATGAGGAAGAGCCTTGACATGGACGTCATGCCACTGGGTAGAAACAAGTGACTCAAACATCTTTTCTCTCCTTATAAGAGATCCCTTCTTGTGTTTTATTCTCTATTCCATGATCCAGGGCATTATGAGGAAGAGCCTTGACATGGACGTCATGCCACTGGGTAGAAACAAGTTACTCAAACATCTTTTCTCTCCTTATAAGAGATCCCTTCTTGTCCTTTATTCTCTGCTCCATGATCCAAGGCATTATGAGGAAGAGCCTTGACATGGACGTCATGCCACTGGGTAGAAACAAGTGACTCAAACATCTTTTCTGTCCTTATGAGAGATCCCTTCTTGTGTTTTATTCTCTATTCCATGATCCAAGGCATTATGAGGAAGAGCCTTGACATGGACGTCATGCCACTGGGTAGAAACAAGTTACTCCAAACATCTTTTCTCTCCTTATAAGAGATCCCTTCTTGTCCTTTATTCTCTGCTCCATGATCCAAGGCATTATGAGGAGGAGCCTTGACATGGACGTCATGCCACTGGGTAGAAACAAGTGACACAAACATCTTTTCTCGCCTTATGAGAGATCCCTTCTTGTCCTTTATGCTCTGCTCCATGATCCAAGGCATTATGAGGAAGAGCCCCTTGACATGGACGTCATGCCACTGGGTAGAAACAAGTGACTCAAACATCTTTTCTCTCCTTATAAGAGTCCCTTTCTTGTCTTTTATTCTCTATTCCATGGTCCAAGACATTAAGAGGAAGGGCCTTGACAGGGACGTCATGCCACTGGGTAGAAACAAGTGACTCAAACATCTTTTCTCTCCTTATAAGAGATCCCTTCTTGTCTTTTATTCTCTGTTCCACGATCCAAGACATTATGAGGAAGCGCATTGACATGGACGTCATACCACTAGGTGAAAACAAGTGACTCAAACATCTTTTCTCTTCTTATAAGAGATACCTTCTTGTCCTTTATTCTCTGCTCCATGATCCAAGGCATTATGAGGAAGAGCCTTGACATGGACGTCATGCCACTGGGTAGAAACAAGTGACCCAAACATCTTTTCTCTCCTTATGAGAGATCCCTTCTTGACCTTTATTCTCTGCTCCATGATCCAAGGCATTATGAGGAAGAGCCTTGACATGGACGTCATCCCACTGGGTAGAAACAAGTGACTCAAACATCATTTCTCTCCTTATAAGAGATCCCTTCTTGTCCTTTATTCTGTGCTCCATGATCCAAGGCATTATGAGGAAGAGCCTTGACATGGACGTCATGCCACTGGGTAGAAACAAGTGACTCAAACATCTTTTCTCGCCTTATAAGAGATCCCTTCTTGTCCTTTATGCTCTGCTCCATGATCCAAGGCATTATGAGGAAGAGCCTTGACATGGACGTCATGCCACTGGGTAGAAACAAGTGACTCAAACATCTTTTCTCTCCTTATAAGAGATCCCTTTCTTGTCTTTTATTCTCAATTCCATGGTCCAAGACATTATGAGGAAGGGCCTTGACAGGGACGTCATGCCACTGGGTAGAAACAAGTGACTCAAACATCTTTTCTCTCCTTATAAGAGATCCCTTCTTGTCTTTTATTCTCTGTTCCACAATCCAAGACATTATGAGGAAGCGCATTGACATGGACGTCATGCCACTGGGTAGAAACATGTGACTCAAACATTTTTTCTCTCCTTATAAGAGATCCCTTCTTGTGTTTTATTCTCTATTCCATGATCCAAGGCATTATGAGGAAGAGCCTTGACATGGACGTCATGCCACTGGGTAGAAACAAGTGACTCAAACATCTTTTCTGTCCTTATGAGAGATCCCTTCTTGTGTTTTATTCTCTATTCCATGATCCAAGGCATTATGAGGAAGAGCCTTGACATGGACGTCATGCCACTGGGTAGAAACAAGTGACTCAAACATCTTTTCTCTTCTTATAAGAGATACCTTCTTGTCCTTTATTCTCTGCTCCATGATCCAAGGCATTATGAGGAAGAGCCTTGACATGGACGTGATGCCACTGGGTAGAAACAAGTGACTCAAACATTTTTTCTGTCCTTATGAGAGATCCCTTCTTGTGTTTTATTCTCTATTCCATGATCCAGGGCATTATGAGGAAGAGCCTTGACATGGACGTCATGCCACTGGGTAGAAACAAGTTACTCAAACATCTTTTCTCTCCTGATAAGAGATCCCTTCTTGTCCTTTATTCTCTGCTCCATGATCCAAGGCATTATGAGGAAGAGCCTTGACATGGACGTCATGCCACTGGGTAGAAACAAGTGACACAAACATCTTTTCTCGCCTTATGAGAGAACCCTTCTTGTCCTTTATGCTCTGCTCCATGATCCAAGGCATTATGAGGAAGAGCCTTGACATGGACGTCATGCCACTGGGTAGAAACAAGTGACTCAAACATCTTTTCTCTCCTTATAAGAGTTCCTTTCTTGTCTTTTATTCTCTATTCCATGGTCCAAGACATTATGAGGAAGGGCCTTGACAGGGACGTCATGCCACTGGGTAGAAACAAGTGACTCAAACATCTTTACTCTCCTTATAAGAGATTACTTCTTGTCTTTTATTCTCTGTTCCATGATCCAAGACATTATGAGGAAGCGCATTGACATGGACGTCATACCACTAGGTGAAAACAAGTGACTCAAACATCTTTTCTCTTCTTATAAGAGATACCTTCTTGTCCTTTATTCTCTGCTCCATGATCCAAGGCATTATGAGGAAGAGCCTTGACATGGACGTCATGCCACTGGGTAGAAACATGTGACTCAAACATTTTTTCTCTCCTTATAAGAGATCCCTTCTTGTGTTTTATTCTCTATTCCATGATCCAAGGCATTATGAGGAAGAGCCTTGACATGGACGTCATGCCACTGGGTAGAAACAAGTGACTCAAACATCTTTTCTGTCCTTATGAGAGATCCCTTCTTGTGTTTTATTCTCTATTCCATGATCCAAGGCATTATGAGGAAGAGCCTTGACATGGACGTCATGCCACTGGGTAGAAACAAGTGACTCAAACATCTTTTCTCTTCTTATAAGAGATACCTTCTTGTCCTTTATGCTCTGCTCCATGATCCAAGACATTATGAGGAAGGGCCTTGACATGGACGTCATGCCACTGGGTAGAAACAAGTGAATCAAACACCTTTTCTCTTCTTATAAGAGATCCCTTCTTGTCCTTTATTCTCTGTTCCATGATCCAAGACATTATGAGGAAGAGCCTTGACATGGACGTCATGCCACTGGGTAGAAACAAGTGACTCAAACATCTTTTCTGTCCTTATGAGAGATCCCTTCTTGTGTTTTATTCTCTATTCCATGATCCAAGGCATTATGAGGAAGAGCCTTGACATGGACGTCATGCCACTGGGTAGAAACAAGTTACTCAAACATCTTTTCTCTCCTTATAAGAGATCCCTTCTTGTCCTTTATTCTCTGCTCCATGATCCAAGGCATTATGAGGAAGAGCCTTGACATGGACGTCATGCCACTTAGTAGAAACAAGTGACACAAACATCTTTTCTCGCCTTATGAGAGATCCCTTCTTGTCCTTTATGCTCTGCTCCATGATCCAAGGCATTATGAGGAAGAGCCTTGACATGGACGTCATGCCACTGGGTAGAAACAAGTGACTCAAACATCTTTTATCTCCTTATAAGAGTTCCTTTCTTGTCTTTTATTCTCTATTCCATGGTCCAAGACATTATGAGGAAGGGCCTTGACAGGGACGTCATGCCACTGGGTAGAAACGAGTGACTCAAACATCTTTTCTCTCCTTATAAGAGATCCCTTCTTGTCTTTTATTCTCTGTTCCATGATCCAAGACATTATGAGGAAGCTCATTGACATGGACGTCATACCACTAGGTGAAAACAAGTGACTCAAACATCTTTTCTCTTCTTATAAGAGATACCTTCTTGTCCTTTATTCTCTGCTCCATGATCCAAGGCATTATGAGGAAGAGCCTTGACATGGACGTCATGCCACTGGGTAGAAACAAGTGACCCAAAGATCTTTTCTATCCTTATGAGAGATCCCTTCTTGTACTTTATTCTCTGTTCCATGATCCAAGGCATCATGAGGAAGAGCCTTGAGATGGACGTCATGCCACTGGGTAGAAACAAGTGACTCAAACATCTTTTCTCTCCTTATAAGAGATCCCTTCTTGTCCTTTATTTTCTGTTCCATGATCCAAGGCATTATGAGGAAGAGCCTTGACATGGACGTCATGCCACTGGGTAGAAACATGTGACTCAAACATTTTTTCTCTCCTTATAAGAGATCACTTCTTGTGTTTTATTCTCTATTCCATGATCCAAGGCATTATGAGGAAGAGCCTTGACATGGACGTCATGCCACTGGGTAGAAACACGTGACTCAAACATCTTTTCTGTCCTTATGAGAGATCCCTTCTTGTGTTGTATTCTCTATACCATGATCCAAGGCATTATGAGGAAGAGCCTTGACATGGACGTCATGCCACTGGGTAGAAACAAGTTACTCAAACATCTTTTCTCTCCTTATAAGAGATCCCTTCTTG